>OX459097.1:841597-1473984 GCA_949775045.1 Metridium senile | reverse complement strand
ATTGCTATTGATATGGTATATTCTAACATGCATTCTATTTTCAGTACTAGCTTATTAATACTAATACAATTATTGTTAGTTATATTTTGCATATTTCATAATATGTGTAATAAGTCCATGATGTATTAATTTTAGTAGTCATCCCCTAAAGAAATCACACTGATCAAAACAGCAAATGCTTTTTGCCTAGGTTCTGAAATGGCTATCAAGATGGAGGAACTTATTTTAAAAAATAATCTTCTGGATGCAGTTGCAAAGTTGTCACCAAAGTATCAGACATCCACACTTGAGGCCAAGCACAGTTTGAACACACAATTTGTTTCAAAACACAATGCATATATGTTATTAGTACTATAATTTATTGCAAAATAAGCCAGTATTGATAATGTTTTTATTTGCATTTTAGATTGTGTCTTTCAGCAATTCACTACAACATTAATTCTGATAGGATGCAGAAAGTCTCAAAGGATGGCAGAGCAATGTATGCCATCAGATTTCCAAAATCAAAGAAAGGAAAGCATTCTGTTAGGCCTATCAAAACAGACCCTTCTTATGGTATGGTAATTAGCAATGTTCTATTTTTATGGCAATATTAATGCTGCCCTCCAATATCATCAGCTACTATGTTGCTCTTTACTGACCAGTAACTGCTATTTTTATTCATCATCAGAGTACTGCTTTGACATTATTGAAAGTCTGTTCACTAAATACAAAACAGAGGCACGTGCTTTAAAACTGTACATGAAGAACCTTAAGGTCAACACCCCTCCTCCTCTGTCTGCCAATGCTGAACGACCAGATAAAGATGAAGCAATCCTGAACTATGTCACGCGATATTACCAATCAACAATTGTACACTGAGACACAAAGCAATTTTCCTTGAGTCACATCTCATGAATTAACTGCTTATAAACAAAATATGGTATACTACAATCATTGACAAAACTGTTGGCATGAATGTGATAAAGTAATTTTAGGACTGCTGAAATTCCACTACTCCCCCCACGCAATGTTGAGGAGGGAGTCATTGTTTGGTGCTTATGTGGTTGACCTATCAATGCGCTATCATTTCACACCAACATTGATGTGGGGGGAGGGCGAGATTGTTTTTATACTTAAAATAAATGAAGTAGTCACTATGAGATAAAATACTAAAATCGTGCCAACTACTTTTGACAATGATTGTAGTGTCTATTGTATTCATGCTTACGAAATCAAAGGCATAAGTGCCTATAACAGCTTATATTTAATAACTATAATTATTATAGACACTACAACTCAACCAGAAAATTCATTTCACAATAACTCATATGCACAAAAGACCACTTTTTTGTATGATGAAAGTTCTAGTTGAGTGATAGTGAGTAACAGATACTACATAACAACAGATAGGCATTGAAACTTTGATCTTGTTTCATAAACACAGTGTAAGCATTCTGTTTTGGAAAACAGTTTATCTGCGCAATACCAATAGACCTTATTTGCTGCATTACAATGTTTTTACATTTCAGACCACATGTCATTCAAGAGCATAATTTATAAGTGCTTGTGCATGAGAAGACACATGAATATGGATACAACAGAAACAAAGAATTATATTCTCTAGGGAATGACAAGTGGTCTGACATGGGAAAACATGTAATGCAGCAAATAAGGTCATTACTTTAAATTTTGTACTGAATATTATCAAATAATAGAAAAAAGGATTTTGGTTATACTATTTGCATGGCATAATGTAACTATTCATCTGCAAACAAAAATCCTGTGAAGTGAAAGTTTTCCTCGAGTCCAGGGGGTGGAAAGTGAGCTCGAATACATGAAACAACACAAGAAGGTAATGGTACTCTAATTTCCTTCCCCAGGAACCCCATGCACCAACGAACAAACTGCCTGTATGCTATGTGCCTATTTTTCTTGTGCACAGGGCCATCATAAGCCTTGTTAGTATATTGCTGCCTATACTGGTACCATGCAGTCCTCAGTACATAAGTGTTTAGGCAGACTGCACTAAATCCTGGATGCTGTGTTACACATGGTGGCTCAACTTCTAATTCTCTGTTTTCAACTGCCTCTGAATTTAGCCTTTTTACTCTTTCTATTTCCTGACAGCAAACAGACTCCTCTCTCCTATCCATTATTTGGCAAAACTCACACAAACACCTACATATCAAGACCAGAAATATTATTAGCAAGACTCCAGTCCAATCACTGTATGAAGCAAGGGCAGCTTAAAAATTACATTCAAGTAAAAGGATTTCAATCTGTAAATAACTTATTTTTTTATAATAAAAGCTAAATTTCATTTATTGGTATCTTTCTCTCCCCCTGCGATCAAAACTATAATTCATGATCAAAGGGTCAGGGTTTTAACTCAAAGTAAGTTTTGAGGCTGAAGAAAAGTAAGGGGAAGAAATCATGACAAAATTCCAACTTCAAATAATACTTTTAGTTTCACACCGAAAAAGAAAACAAACTACAAACACCTTAACTTTCCAGGTTGTTAAAAATAGGTAAGCTTCGTAAATGTTTTTTTATTTATTTATTTTTTGGCATACACTGATTGAATATGAAATACCACAGGCTTTAATACCACACTAGGGCTTCTTGTGGTATTCAACGACTCGTTCGAAGTTCAATTGAATGTTCGAATGTTCATAAATCGTCCCATTTTAAATCTTTTCTTTAGTCAGTAATGTTTTTTTTTTTCTTTTCGAAAATAAAAGATTCTGAGTTTAGGAACGTTTCTGTGTGGTTTTCTTGGGTTTTGTGGGCCATTTAAGGAGGTTTTAAGGATGGTGAATTTCAACGGTAATCGATGTGTTATTGAGAAACCGTTATTGACAGAAAGCCCCCAAAAACACAGATTTCTAGTGTGGTAAGCCTGTGAAAATACAACTCATCTTAACACGAATTTATGAAATAATGTACGTGCAAATATTAATTAAGTACATTTTAAATCAAAGTTAATATTTATAAGATAGTCTGTACCAGTCTGTGTTGTCAAGACGATCGCTGTGATGATCCTCATCCACTGGCTCCTCGTGGCTGCTATCGTCGCTGCTATCGTGGCTCGTACCTTGCGGTTCGTACCTCCACGGCTGGATTACACCAAGAGGTTGTACTTCTCCAAATATTTCTTCCTCATAGCCCGAAGAATTCCACTCACTGTCACTGCTATCACTGAAACTACTGCTTGACGCCATCTTGGAATAAAACAACTTACACACGTGTGACGTAATAGATCACGTGACATGAAAACGAAGCTTTTGGTGAACGTATGCCTGACGGTACCAAAAAACCTCCGAAAAAACTGCCTAAACCTCTGTTTTTAAATTTTTAATACTTTTATGATGATTCAACTGACTTTTAAGACATTTTAACAAAAACAAGCATTTACGCCGGCAGTTGCCCTTTAATATCACATCAGTCCTAAAACTTATTTTTATAGGTTTAAGGTTAAAAAAGTTCTTACAGAAACTTTGTTTTTAAGCGACACCGTAAAAAAAAATGCCTTAACATGCAATATAATCAAATCCACATAGATTATGTAATCTTTAGGTGTGAGCTAATGAACTGGAAATATATCGTTAGTTTATTGCTGAAGCTAACTTAAGAAAAGAAAATATTTTGAGCGCAACAACAAAATAAAACATCAGACACAAAACAAGCCAACATGGGGGTGAATTTGTATTTTATTTTGTATTTTGTATTTTTTTCAACTTATAATACTCACGCGTTTGTATGTTGATCAATTTGTATTTCATAAAAGAAATAGAAAACTTGCTTTCTGTGCTGTATGCACAGGTTATAAAGCACTTAGGGATTGTCAGAACACTCGAGAAGTGCCGAAGCTCGTGTTTTAACAGTACCCGCGTGCTTTGTAACTGCATACTGTCAGTACGCGCGCGCGTTTTTCTATTTTATCACAGTGAACGTGGAATCTAGTTGGTGACATCATGGATAATAAAAACACTGGATAGGAAACTTCGTGACGTCACGTTTGAGCAAAAGCGCTCCAAAATCGACACGGCCGCGTCTCTTTCCGTGTTTTTTTTTTATTATCCATGACGACATTGATGATTAGATACGAAATTTTTTGATTGATGGAGTAATGCTGCAAAAGCGCGCCAAAATCGACACGGCCGCGTCTCTTTCGGTGTTTTTTTTTTTATTATCCATGATGACATTGATGAGTAGATACGAAATATTTTGATTGATGGAGTGGTGCTCTAGCTAGGTCTATAGTAAGATTCATATACCTATATCAAATTATTTGAATTACTTATTCATTGAGATTGCAAAAACTAAATGCATGCACTAAAAACCTATCAAACATTTTATAAATTTGGTAGTCATCGCTAGAATATATTGAGCCCGCGTGCATATTATCGATATATAAGTATAGGTAATCATATGGTTGCTCGTTCAATATGGGATTAATTTGCACGAGCATTTGTTTTTCAAAGAATACAAATTGCAAGACACCGTAGGTAGGTCAAGTGGTTCTTTGAAAAACACACAAGTGCGAGTTATCCCAAATTGAACGAGAAACCATTAATAATATACATGAGAAAATCCATTTTTCCGTGTATATTTTTATCGACATAAAAAAAAAGATGTATGGTGAACGCGCAACAAATATCAACGATATCAAGTATCGACGATGCGTGAATTCAATGTATACCTTCTTCAATTCCCCATAACAAGTTTTATATCATCATTGAGTGAGTTTCTTGTGTTCATTAGCGGTCTTTATCAGTTCATATTCATCCAACTAATTAACAAAGGAACTGATCCAGGTTGATATCTACAATCATGTGCAAAATTGTTGTCACTTTTTTATGAGCGTTTTTGTTTGCGTTTCAAAAAAATATACTAAATCTACCTATTTGATTTGCAAACCCCCTTCCCCCCTAAGAAATATTGATTGGTCTTTCAAATGACAACCGTTTCACATTCCCACAATTCAACATTGATTCGGGGGAAAGGGGGAAACGGAAAAATTATGTTGAAATATTTTTCATGTAAAAAAAAAAAACAGATAATGTCCCAAGGTATTTTGCACATGATTGTTGCTATAAACCTCTGCCTTATACCTCGTTGGATATATGAGATACATCAAACATCGGCTTCGCCTAATTGGCTTGATATATCTCATATCTACCTCGGTATAACGGACCTTCACCTAAGATGTAATGAAATGTGCAAGAAACTATAAAAATATTTGAAAAATCAGAAGAAAAAATCCACCATAACGAGGCATCAAAGGACTCGTCACAAATTTAGTATTTTGTTGTGAAAATATCAAAACATTCCTAACGTACCTGCCCCTTTAAGATGGTTCTTTTATATCACAGTGCCTAAAATATCAAGATATCTGTTTACTTGTGACATAACTAATTTCACTAACTATAGAAGTGATCTATATCTTCTTCTTTCATGTTCTTCCTGTGCTAATGAGTCAGCTCTAGAAAAGAAGAGGTTTAAAAATAAGGTTAATCAAAGTGATACTCACATGCACTCGCGTGCGGCGCAGGAGAGGGGCGACTTCACTGAGTTGGTTGCCCAACCCTACTCGCGCGAAGGGGGGCTCCGTCTCTCAAGAGGAAAATAACTGAACTAAACAGAACTGTCCCTCTACTGACTAGTTAGTCTCCCTCGCAGCCGTTATTGGTGTCAGGCTTCCTGTCCCTCTACTGACTATTAACCTCGTGCTCACGTTCAAACATAATAGTGTTAAGTAGGAAAAGTACTATTATTTAGCGTTGGTGTAGTTCATTCAGCTATCCCAGGAAGCAGTCAGTGCACAGGCAGCCCAACAAATACACCACAGGAACCCCAACCGCACGCTCAATATGTATTTCGCTCGGCGCGCGGTTAAAAATAACTTTATTGTCATTAAAAAAAATCCTCAAAGAGAATAGTTGGGCTAGTCAGTGTGCTCTTTTCCCCCTCTCTATCCATCAATGCTCCATTTTACGGGTATTTAAAACTATTCAAAGCTACACAAAATGGAAAGAAGTCGAAGCAAGTGTGAGGCCGCTGGCCTGTATGAGAGGCTAAATAGTCAATAATAATAGTTATTCAAATTAGTCGCCATTTTTCGTTTGGCTGGTGTAAGTCTATTAATCTTATACGCCATGTGCTGCAGCTAGAGAGAAAGTCGGTACCTTAATTTTAGGTGCAATTTAGGGATAAAACATATTTTGTTAATACCGGCGTCCATGAGTATCCCCGCTATTCCATATCAAAAATCGTTGTCGCAGCCAAAGCTAGTCCACACACTGAACCCTGCAAAGGATGTCGGTATTTCATAATTTGTTATCAATTTATCCGTAGCCGCATATTTTGGATGGACGTGTTTGTGTTGCAGTATGACCATAACACTGTTACAGTGGTAGATGATGAAACACTGATATTAATCAATATTTAATATATAAATCACAAATTATGTTCATAATACCGACAACCTTTGCAGGCTTCAGAATGTGGACTGTAACTTCGGCTGCGACAACGATTTAAAAGATGTGTTTTGTGGCCTATACAGAAAGAAATGGCTGTTCATAATAGCTGTTACAATAGTCCAGTAAATCAGATTTATCAGTAATACATGGCGGGGCCGATAGTGTGGCTTATGTGACAGGAGCTTAAAGAGAACACTAATAAATGAGTTGAACTCAAATAAAGTTATTTCAATTTAATATATAGTGGTATTTTATAGGTTCATTGAGAAAAAAATCAATGAAGACGACAATTATAAGAAAGTTATTTCGAACTGACAAATTTGCAATGCGCGACGCCGAACGAAAGTGTCTTTTATAAACAAGTTTTCACTTTAAAACTCAACTTTCTGAACTTAAGTGGAGTTGTTTTCTAGGTTTATTGAGAAAAACTAGCCTCCTCCCCAGGCAACCCTTCCTTTGCGTTTTTCCTTACTTTTCCTTTGCGTTGGGTTTCCTGTGTTATGACAAAATTGAATCGGAGGGGGAGGGGCAGAGAAAGATAGAGAAAAAAGGCAAGGCCGGGTTCTTCCTCTCGCCCAGTCTCCCTTTTCTGGCAACACAGCGATCCCAAACCAAGGAAAAGCAAAAAAAAAAAAAAAAACCTGAAGGGTTGCCTGCGGAAGAGGCTAGAGAAAAACAATCAATCAAGAAGACAATTATGAGCAGAGTAGTTGTTTCGATACTGTCCTGATGAGAGAAACATTACTGAGACAAATTATCATTAAAGCTTTGAAACAAAAAGTCTTATGTAGATAGTAATTATGTAGATAGTAATTTTAAAATTCAATTCATCTTTTGTATGTATATTAGCTCAATCGACTTCGTTTCTTTTTATATCTGTATTGTATTGTATTTAAGGTATATACGTGCTTGTTTTGAATGTGGAGCGACCGATCAACCGTTTCGGTTCTTCATAACAATACAGTGATGCAATTAAATATTGGATTTTTCGGCAAAAAAGATTTCACTTTCAAGTTTTACATATCAATAATAGTTAAACTACCAATTTTCAAACAGAATGCTCAATTATTGAAGATAGAAATTTTTAAAGACAAATATTATTGTGGAATTCAAATAAAATACTTCAAAAGGAAATAATAATTCAAGAAACTATACTCTCTTCAAAGAAAAAGCTGCATTAATATCAAACATGAAAGTTAACATTAAAAGAAATAAGACTTATATCGTTAGATTGACATTGGGGCTAGATAATTTCAAGTTCAACATTTATTGGTTTTTCGTGAATATTCCAGTAGTGAATTGTTATGCAAATCCTTCATGCTCAGGATGTCACTGAACCATCTGTAGGAGTATTTGTTAACAACGGCTGCAACCGAAACAATTGACCTATAATTTACTTTGTGTTTTTTTTTTGTTAGTTTCAAGCAGCGATTGTTATGGAACGGAAATATCCTCTCACGGTGGTAGGCGAGTAACTACAACCAAACGGCTTGTTTTTTAATTATTTCACTTCTCATTATTGATTGTTATCATTTTTCACGCTGTTATTTGTCAACCATAGAGCCCTCTCTATAGAAAAGGTCAACCTTATTAATTCCAGCAGCTTCCGGTTTATTTGTGCTCTCCATACCAACAGCGTTGATTGATACGAAGCGAATATCCTTATAACGTTGAGACAAGTCATCCATCCAGCGGGGTGCATACAAAACGAAAATGCAGACCAGTGGACTGTTTTTATAGTCCACTTGTGAAATAAAACGAAAGCAAATAGCTGTCCTGTCATATCAAATCGATTTTTAAAAAAGATTGAGAAAGAAAACGTTTAAGGAGGTTGAAAAGCTGATGTAAATAGGGGTGCTACTTAATGCCAAAAAAAAAGAAACAACAAAACGGTACAGACTTCACAATAAACCATAAAGTCTATAGGACATTTTGTCAGTCATGATCGACCGAGTTGAAATGGACGATAATTTTTGACCTTTTATAACATAAGGGCATCTTCTCTGAAACTGATTTGTTTTTCTTCGCGATATATTGGTAAATATATTTCTTTTGCTGTAACGAAATGATGACATGTCCTATCAAATCTAACTGTGGAGAGGTCGTCCCATGATATCTTTAATATAGTGATTGTTCAGTTCAGCAAAAGGTTTTTGAATCGCTATGATAACCTGGTCAGAAGAGTACGACAGGCAGTTGAAACCGCCGGATTGAGACTCAAAACAGCCTCCCCCTCCTCCTCCTGCAAACCTAGGGGCTGTTCTTCCCGCTCCACAAGCACCTCCGGCCCTCCACTCAGTAACCCTTGGAAAAAGGGAGTACAAATATATCGCACTAACATGACTTACGGTTTGAATAACTTAACCTTTCTGCAGCTGTTCTTAAACAACACCATTTCCTAAAATGATAACAAAACATACTTTTTTAAAAGGGTTTTCGCAATGAAGGGCGAAAGGCGATTGAAGGCAAAAACTGAAACTGACGACAAAAGGGGCTCGAAGGGAAGAGGTAAAGAAACTAAAGAGCCAACAAAATGGAAAGGCAAAGCAAAAAGACAGTACTGCAGTTTTATGGGATACATGCAGCTAAGGGAGAAAAAAACAAAAAAAGCAAAAAAAAAACGGACAGTGTGAAACGACAAAAGGCTGAGAGTGTAAATAATAGAAAAAGAAAAAAAACATACAGGAAGAAAAGAAAGCAAAGCAAAAGATCTTAAACAAAAAAAAACAACAAACAAACAAAGAAAAATACATAAATGTATATAAATAAATGTCTAGATCTTAGCACAGACGAAAGAACTCGAATGAAAAATCTGAGTCCAGATGGGATTCGAACCCACGACCCTCCGTTATAAAGTCGGAGTACTACGATAAGATCTACATTTATTTATGTGTTTATTTTTACAGAGAAATTATCACAGAGAAAATGTTAAAGTAATACTAACCTTTCTTGCAGAAGCAACAGCAAACCACAAGCACAATTACGATTACTAGCAATAGCACTGCACCTAATGCAATTCCAACTATCGCCCCTGTGTTTAGTTTGAATGGCTGAGCGGAAGTTGAGAATGGCTGAGTGGGAGTGGGAGTTGAGAATGGCTGACCGGGAGTTGACATTTTGGATGAGTTTGTTGGGACATTTACAGTTGTATTTGGAGAGTATATACCTGCAAATGCAAATAAGTCCTGGTCACATGTGATAATTTAATAAACAGGTGACTGATTACATCATTATCATTACCACTACCACTATCCCCAACAATGTCAGAAATAGTGTTTTCACAAGCACACCATCTAGTGAATAATACTCAACTGTAGAGCGTACTTTTAACGTTATTTACAATTTATTATTTTAATATAAATTATATTTTTGCTATGGGTGGCAACTCCAACCTTGACATTTTTTATTAGTATTTTTAAAACTAGTTCAAATGACGTATAGGTTTTGCACATTTGCATTAGATTCGACAATTAATTGTAATTACATATTCTTTAAATCAAATATGAGTAGTTTTATCGGCACCGAATTATATACCCCGGGTGATACGCTGATAGCGGTACTAATATGTGAAGAAGCATCATGTCACAATATAATTGTAAATAAATAAATCAGTAAAAAAAATGATTAAGAAATAATCGGAATTGTCTCATATGCAATTTCTCAAAATCTAAGAGTTGTCCTCGGACCGTCTATATCAAGACTGGTTCAATACAGTCCAGTCCGCTCCAATCTAGATTTTACACAATGCCTTAACTATCTGCTTGAGTTCAGTTATGTGTAAACAAAATCGTTTTTAGTATTTTCTTTCTAATCTTTCTTTATTAGGCAATGATCGATCTGATTAGAAAATTTAAGGACCTAAGTGTTAGTTTAGCTGACAAAAGCTAAACTTTCGGGTTCAAATCGGCGTTTAATAGAACTATTTTTATAGATATAGCCAATACATGTGACGGAATGTAAATATGTTTTGATATCATCAAAGCTTTCTATTTACATAATGCAATGTAAATATACTTTTTCAAGGACTTCAGTTTGTAACAAAAAAAGTTAGTTTAAGTAAAAGTAAGCTTGAGCCTGGTTTCCAAATGATCGCTACGCCGAAAATCATGTTCTTTGCGATTAAACAAAATCGAGACTGATCTCTTATGTTCAGATATATGTCGTCTAACCTTCAGTCAGTGCGCCATCACAGCGATCGTATTATAACAAGGCTTTAATGTTTATAGATACAAATTATAGTTGTGTGGTTTGACATTTCTGCACAGCTCAAACGAAAATGATATTGATTACTTCAATGAAGATTTTAGAATGATGATATCACTCAACGTTAAACATGCATATTAAAGTGCTAAAATTATCACATAATTTGAATGTTGATAGTGAATGGCATTTTACAAACCCATACGTACCGTGCACTCTTAAGTAAGTGATGAAATTGACTTGAGGACTTTGATCGAATTCTACTACTACATTGTAGTATAACTCGTCGGCTTTCACCAAATTTCGAAGTGTTAAATTGATGGAAATGTATTTTTGTCCCTTGATTTCCAAGTTGATGTCATTTTCTCTCCCTGTCAAACTTTTGTCAAGGCCCGCTTGAATCGAATCTTTCCGAACAATAATTTTCCTTAGTCCACCAAGTGTTTTCTCAATCTTTCTGAATATAGCAACCACTGTCCAATTACCTCCTTCGTTACTAAAAATGTTCCAAACTATTTCAGCGGTTTGTCCTTGAGTGAAATTGACAGAGGCAGGAGAGTTAACAAAAGTAGGCTTTTCCGCTAGTACTGAAAAACAGAAAACAAATAATTAGGTACATTATTGTGAAATGAAGTTGACAAAAGTTTGAACAACAAAACTACTTTTATTACCTGATGATGTGAACGTGTGAAGCAGACACACAATAATCCAGAAAATGGCCATGATCGCTTCAGTTCATTATACAACAAAACCGTTCAATCTGCTTAATTGACAAAGGACATCACTGCCAGATAAACCGAACCAAACGGGGAGTGCTTTAATATGCAAATTTTATAGAGTATAAATAGCTGCCAATCAAATGAATTGTCAAATATAATTGGCTTACGGCAAGTATAGCAAAGTCAATTCTTGACTTTCACGTGACGTCATCGAAATACTTACATTAAAACTATAAGCTCTATGTAGTTGTGCTTTCAATATCGCTTACAGTCCCCATAAGCGAGTCTTGAGGGAAAGTTGTCATCGACACAAAGTTTTTTCATCAAAAAAGGATTTTAAAAACAAGTTTATGGATAAACTATGATCAATGGATATTACTTTTCTATAAGTAGAAAATTTTAGTAAATGTAACTATGCTGTACTGCCGGAATGGATTTTGTCGTTTTAATTTTATGCGTTTTTTTTTTGTTTTTTTTTTTTCAGATAGGATATTTCGCGGCTCCATACATTTACTATTTAACAATTAGACCCGCAGCCCGAATGGTCTACGAGTCAATAGCCCACGAGGCCGAGTCTTCGATGCCAAGTGGGCTATTGACTCGTGGACCATGAGGGCGATAGGTCCAATTGTTTTAGTATAAACCAACTAGTAGGTCAAACTTTGCCATATTTTGAAAGAAAAATAACATTTCAATCGTTTTACTTTGAAAAAATGACAGATAATCGAAAGTGAAAATACCGAGCGCGCGCTCAATGACGCGTGACGGCAAGTGAAAATGTATTCAAAACACATCGAAATTCTCCACAGTTTTAGTCATTTTCTTCCTCAAGACTTTTGTTTTAACGGCTGAAAATAGCATATTTTTACTGCTAAAACTACTATACATATTTGAAAACGGAGGAATAAAGAAAAGTCCAAGAAAAGTTTTTTAATCTGGCTTAACTTTCTCAATCAAACCACAGGGACCCCTAATCAATCAATAATTATTAATAAAATAGACGAAAAACGCGCGCGCATGCAATTGTTCTTCGCTTGGGCTTCCTGTGTCGACTACTGTTCGTGATATCTGGTGGGCTTCCTGTGGCCGCCGTTGCTTGGTGACGAATGGCTGACGAATGGCAAAATTCAAAAACTTTTCTCGCGTAGCTTTTCTCCGCAAATCTCTCTAGTTTAGTAATATGTGACAAGGGATGAAACTCTCAAACACTCAAACACTCAAAATATGTGCAGTGCAACGTGGAAGTACCGGAAGTGGTAATTTTTTCTGCCAAATGTGAACAAGATGATGTCTGATTGACAATATAAACAACTTTGAAGACATCAAACGGAAAGTTTTGCTAAATCCGACACACCGCTGGAGCAAAGTCACCTTTCCGAAATAGTTGTGAAGACATTTGATAATGTTTCACTATCTAAAACCTGACTTCCGGTACCTCCACGTTGCACTGCAGTTCGTAAAATTGATATTTCGAAAAAATGTCGTCTTCTGTGGTTACTTGTGCATTATACACTATGCTGGTTGTGAGGCAGTTGTTTTCTAGTGGGCATTGGTCTTTTTTCCGGCAGTTGCAATCATTCTGTGAAGAGGTTGTGGGGTTGTTGTTGATTATTGTCTTGTTGTACTTGTTGATAATGCTGGTCATGTTTTCCATGCAACTGTAACTGACTTTGATGTTGTTCTTGTTAAATAGGCAGTGGAACTTGTGATTATGAGGGAAGTGCTTTAGGATGATTTTAAGGAAGGTTTTCCCTACGTTGGTTTGTACATTTTTGCTGAATGGAGGGTTGAACCATGCAGATGATGTTTCTTTTTCTGTTTTTTCTTTGTGATGTAGGTGCGTTGTGTCTATTGTATGTGAGAGTTTCGGTGAATCCGCTGTTTTTTAGTGCTGTTTCGTAGAGTGGCTTGGCTGTGTTGAATGATTCTTCGTTGTGTGAAATGTCGGATATTCTGCGGTTGATTGCTGCGGGTAGTTGTTTAATTATGGAAAGCGGATGATTGGATTTCGTGTTGATGTAAAGTGGCTCGTCGTTTGGCTTTCTGTAAGGGTAGTAGGATTCGTTTGTTAAGTTGAATGTGACGTCAAGGTAGTTTACTGCTTTCAGGTTGGTTTGTATGGTGATATTGAGGCCGTGTTTCTTAAACTGTCTTGTTATGTCCTTTCTTATTCTTTCTGCTTGTGGTCCAGTCGTGTTCTTAAAGATGGCAAGTCCGTCGTCCCTGTATAGTCCTATGTTGTCCTTTCCATATTTGTCGCATAAGTTGTTGAGAATAAAAAGTGCAACTAGTTCGCATACTTCTGCTCCGTCGTAGCTTCCCATCGTGACGTCAAACATGTTGTTGTTGTCTTTCTTTATCCAGGCGTTACCGTTGTCAAATAGGAGGGATTTTCTAGCGTGCATGATGATGTCGATGTCTTGTTTGGTGATATTACTGTGTTTCTTGGCGAAGTCGATTGCATTTGTTAGAAGTTCTTCGGTTATGGAGGGGTAGAAGCTTTCGATGTCAAATATGGCGAACGTGTGTTGATTTTTGTTAGGGATGTTGGTGAACCAGTTGATTACGGATGACGAGTTTTTCCATTGGTTAAGTGCTGTTTTGTTTCTTACGTCGGTGTTGATTTTCTCGAGAATTTGTTTGCTTACTCGTCCCATTTCACTCTTTGCTGGGTTGATTAGTCTGCAGGTTGGGTTGTTTAAGAAATTATCTTTGTGATCTTTTAATGATATGAAGGCTTGTCGTTCTGCTCTCACAAATAAACAATGATTTAATCCTATTCTTGGCTTTCACCTATCACGTGACCATATTGAAAGTCCTTAAATTGTCGTTTAAACCGTAAACAATCACTAAATTCATGAGGCACATACTTAATTTAGCAGTGTTAGCAAATATAAAGTCAGAAGAACGAATATTGGCAGAGTTATAGTCAAGTTATTACTAAAGATTTTTAGTAAGAAATGTATGTCAAAAGCATTTCCGGTTGTGTTGATTATATCATTAACTAGATCTTTTCTGCGATACAAAAAGCATTTTAGGCCACATCAGCTTAAAGCAAGATAATCAATTTATGATTTGCCAAACTTTGAGCGTAAATGGACTAATTGTGACCGAATACGGAGCCAGTGAATATGCTCCTTGATTACAGTGAAATGTATGGCGCCGCCATGTTGGTGTCCCTCTGAGGGACACCATCATGGCGGCCAAATTACAGTGTTTGCCAAAAGCCCACAATTTTCAAGAATATTGACCAAAATGTTATTAATTTGCCTAAATATTCCATTATTTACCATGTTAGTTTATATCAAATGATCAAAACGGCAAAATTGCCCGAAATATTGCACAAATTTCAATCCTTCAAACGCGTGACAAGTGTTGCGTGACTTAAATTACTTCACCGATATCTCTTGAATTAAAGGCAATAAATCGATAAAATTTGGTAAGGAGACTCGCACATGGGTACTTTAAACGATATCGAAAGCACAACTTCATGGAGCCCATCGTTAAAAGTTAGTATTTTGATGACGTCACGTGAAAGCCAAGTATTCTAACAAAGACACATTATTTGAGTTAAGAAACAAAAGAACGCCTTTTCAAATCTCACTCATTAGATGTCTACTGGGAGTCGTATTTGATAAAAGAAATGATATGAATAGAAAATGTCATGAACCGGTTCGGTGCATTTTAAAATCAAAAGCTTATTGATAGAACACAATTGAAGGGGAGGTTATGGTATCTTAGTTTTCATTCTTTAATTTTAATTAATTTCTTTTAAAAAAGACTAAAATACTCAAACCATTGAAACTAATGAATAAGTTGGAATGCTGTTAATGATTTTTGTCACTAGGATACAACAGGGTTTTTTTTAGATCTGACTCGGCACTTTTCAATGATAATTAAGGTTTTCTGGAAAGAAAACAATGTATGATTTCACTGATCGTATTCAAAAAAATAAAACCAATCCAAAAATGTATCAATAATCTGTTCATAATTTAATGTTCATTGTCAATGAATTCCCATAACGAAATATTAAACAATCACTTTTCAATTCTATTCAGAAGAACACTAACGAACTTGAATGTTAATGAACTTGATTACATTAAACGAGTTTTTGTTGTTAACTTTCCATCTGATGACTATGTTGTATATAAAAGTTGAAACGCTAGGGCGAGGGTTTGCATTGAAATTCAAGACCTTGGCCGAGGGCGCAGCCCGAGGCCGAGGTCTTGAATTTCAATGCAATTCCGAGCCCTAGCGTTTCAACTTTAATATACAACAACTAACCAAACCCTATTTTTATTGTTTCAATGCAAAAATTCTGGAAATACCAACTCAAATAATCGAATTTGATTTATATCGAGTAATTTATATTTGCATCAAATTAACGTCGAACAATAGCTGTGCTGAGATAAAGCTTCTTAAAATTCCTTTATTGTCAACGAAATACCGGATAGCATAGTGGTAAGTGAATGGACTGTAAGATGCGAAGGGTTGAGGGTTCGTGGCTCGGTAGGGTCAATTCGCAAGATTTCATTTGCGTTTTTTAAATGTTAGAATAGTCAAGTAAGACTTTTCTTAAAAGACTTCTAGTCAGTGTCTAAAATCTAAAATAAATGTGCATTGAATTTCAAAATTTCAAAACTTTCAATTGTGTGTGTGTATGACTAACATGGCAAAAAATACCTGATGCAGGTCTTAAATTAAAAATTAAAAACCTGTCCCGGGTCTTCCCCTGAAATTCAAAACCTGATTAAACAATGGAAATAGGGTGTGGTTTTTTCTTCTTCTGTAATTAATTGATCAGACTCAAATAATAAGGCTGATATCGAATATGTGTCCTATATGCGATTCAAGCGAAATCATTGGAGTATTGTTTCGAGAAAAAATGTTAAAAGAGTCATTCAAGCCGACTCGCGAAGAAGAGAAAATGGCGACTGTAACGTACTTTGTAAACATACTTTGCCGTCGGTGTAAATCAGGAAATAAGACGATCTGATGCCAGGTCTTTTAACACGATGAGTGGGATGCTATTTGTACTGTAACACAACATTTTGTGTTAAAATCGACTGCAATGGGTGGCGAAATTTTTCACATTGCCTTCATGTCATAAAATTCGGGCTGTTCGGCATTTTTCATCTTGAAATGTTATTAAATGTAGTGAAAATACCAATGTGTTTTAAGCAGAAATGATGATATCCATATGCATTGGTAATGTTTTATATAATGAATCTTTAATTGGAAAATTTGGGAAGATGGATTTTTTTGCCAATTAAAGATGTAAACATTGTTGTCATTGATTAATTGGTCAAAACTCTTGAACTTCGAAATACCCGAGCCTGAAATAAGTCACATTTAGTTTATATACCATTCATGAAAGGAGATCCTCGATATCCCAGCAAACGAACAATTTGTTGGCTTTTTATAATGAAGCATCAAACACAGTATGATTATGCGAATATGGCTGTTATTCTTCTTGATTACATGGCTAACTTCTGCGAGAGAATACCACACAAATTCCATTTCATTTGATTTTCTTTTGTTCTGTGCGTTCGATCTATCATGTTTGATTTGTTGGAAAAATTGGGTAAGGTAGCGAAATTTTCCATTTTCTGCCATAAAAAGTGCTGCTTTGCCTAGAATTTTGGCTCCTTCTGTGTGTACTTGAAACCTATTGTATTCTTTGTTAGCTTCATTCATTGTTTAAATTAAGTCTTTTGTTATTTCTATTGAATTACGTAGACTGTGTTTCTGCTACATTCACAAATAGCGATGGAAATGATAAGAAAGATAGATAAATATAACAAAACACAATAGCTTAGTGACATTTGGTTACAAGTGAACGAGAAGGTAGCCTGTGGTGAGCCTGCATTGCGATGCCACAGTACAGCATTTCGCGCATGCTCATGCAAAATGGCCCCTTGTTTAATTAGGCAGCCATTGTTTAAGGTGCAAAAGGCATTGTTCACAATACCAACTAATTACGGTGTCACGGCGTACTCATCACGGATGTCACGTAATAGTACGAAAGGCGCTGTAATACAATAACAAAATCGTTGTTTTGACTCATTTCCCCATTTTTGCCACTAAAATCAATAGTATGGCATGAAAGGACATAATTTTTAACACTTTAGTTAAACTTATTTAGGCAAAGAACGAGGAAAGTCATTGATTCATTTTGAAAAATAAGAAGAAGAACATTGAAGTTAAATACTGATGGCTGTGGTATACCGATGAATATTTTCAAAAATATAACATTTCCCCATTTTTTATAAAATCAAGATTGTGAAATTATCTTTCAATGAAAAATGGTCAAAGCATTTTTGCAATAAAATTTTTGGAAGTTAGTTTAGATTTTTAGATAGATGTTTATGAAATAGTAACATTTTAGAAGTTTCTTGTAATCGCAGGATTTCATACGAAATTTCCGCAGAAATAACTGAAGCGATTGGAACGGTGCCTATTTTAGTTTTCTTTTACTCATAAGCATTAACCTTAGTTTAAATATCCAGAGTCGCAGTATCCACTGAGCCAAAGAAAGATGACCACGAAGTCTTTGTTTATCCACTGAGTTAGCGGTCATTTTGTGTAGTTAAAGGCGTTTATTCGCGTTACATATAACAAGATATCTCGTTTTCTTTACATCTAATTGGTACAGCAACATATTCTCCATGTCGAAGAAGGACCTAAAAAGCTTCTAATGGTAATTTACGGCTATCCAAGCAAGAAAACAACGACGATAAACGACATTAAAAAACTCATTAATAATTCATGACCATTTTGTCCAATCCGATGCTTCTCTCTGGTCACGAGGAAAGCATTGTATATCGCATAATCCACGGCTGAAACGCGGAGGGTTTGAATGCGGCCCAGGGAAATGATGAAATACAATAGAAGAACAATGGAATGCAAATGAACATGAAGCATTATATAATGGCACATGTGTCATTATATAATGCTTCATGTCCATATTTCAGATATTACCCTTCCCCCCATTCTCCCATCTCTACTGACGAGTGAACATCAGACTTAGAATTAATTAACTTTTAGATTTTTGTCGAAAAAAATACTTTGATCATCAGTGCAAATGCCAGGATTCGAACCGAGATCTTCTGCTTGGTTTTATCCGAGCTTTAAGCCATTATGCCACTGAGGCAATCGATGAAAAGTTTGCAACGAAATGCCATCAAGTTCATTAGCATTCAAGTTGGTTAGCATTCCTCTATTATTAGTGTAGATCAATTCCCAAATGCAAACAACCTTCCGTTTTCTTTTGTTTCATCGATATTGGACAAAATGGTCATGAATTACTAATGAGTTTTTTAAGCCGTTCAATAAACTCGCAGAACGTGTTTTATCAGGTTTAAAATCCCGAGGGCGAACCTGATAAAACACTCCTGCTCGTTTTTGAAATATTACTTAAAAAACGTAAACATTACCCATCTTTGATGGTTATCGGACAAGTTCGACAAAGTTGCGCATGCTCAAACCAAACTCCCCTCTGCTGATCGAGGGCTGAAAGATACTTTGATAGATATGAAACTTAGACTTGAGACTTAGATCTGAATTTAAAGTAAAGAAAAAAATCAAATGACACCAACGAGATTCGAACCCGCAATCTCTGCCTTCGAATTCCTACACCTAACGCTGTATGCTATCTGACCAACTAATGTCAGTTTTGGTTTAAATAAAAACGAAATGTCTTTTTCTTGATACTTGTTACAAAAGACATTGTTAGCATTGGTCCCATGGGACGGACAAGAAAAATAGTTTAGTTAATGGACCCTTTGGGAATTGTTAGTAAGTGGTTTTCCTTCGAAAACAATGAGAATGTGTATTAAATGAGATAATGGATGAGCTCCGAGGCTTATTGAAAATAATGACCGAGCGCGGAGATACATCCATCCCTATGAATAACAAAGAAAACCGTGTCAAGTGTGAAATAAGAAGCATTATATAATGGCACATGTGTCATTATATAATGCTTCATGCATGTCCATAATTCAGACATACCCTCCCCTCTCCCATCTCTACTGACGAATAAACATCAGACTTAAATTATTTACTTTTAGATTTTTAGCGAAAAAAAGTCTTTGAGTGCCGATGCCAGGATTTGAACCGAGATCTCTGCTTGGTTGTATCCGCGCTTTAAGCCATTATACTACTCAATCAATCGATGAAAAGTTTGCAACGAAATGCCATCAAGTTCATTAGCATTCAAGTTGGCTTGCATTCCCCTATTATTACTTTAGATCAATTCCCAAATGCAAACAACCTTCCGTTTTCTTTTGTTTTATCGATATTGGACAAAATGGTGATGAATTATTAATGAGTTTTTTAAGTCATTCAAAAAACTCGCAGCACGTGTTTTATCAGGTATAAAATCCCTTGGGCTTCGCCCTCGGGATTTTATACCTGATAAAACACTGCTGCTCGTTTTTGTAGTTACTCCATCAGTAGATGGGTAACCACTATGTCATCGTGCTGTAAGCAAGCAAGCAAGGGTGCAAGTAACCTGTTATCTGTATACGTCAGAGCTTGCCACGGCAACGACGCTGGTCAGCAAAAGCGCTGGCTCGAGGTGCAAGATTACATGTGCTTCATTCGCTCTCTTCGTATTCAGTAAGTATAATTCTTTTTGAGAGAGAATTGTTGCTCCTTATCTATCACAGTTTTTATTCTTATCTATTCCTTGTAGTGAGGAACACCTTTTTAAGTATTTTTGAAGTTTTAGGCCAATCTTTATAGCGCTATTTCAAAATATATCCACACTCGATGACGATCATCAATAACCAACGCGATCCCCAACAACTCTTTTCCGTTATGCAAACCACCAAAAAACAAACCAAATACCAACAAATAATAATTATCTATCGAAAACAAACAAAAAAACAAACTCATTAAACCCCATTGCGGGTCATTTGAACCTCTTATAAAGATGATATATCAACTTAAAAAATTCATGAATAATTAATGAGACATTTTCAAAAGAAATCATGACCATGACGAGTGTTGTAAATCTGATACAACACTAGTGTTGTATATCCTGATTTGCATAAGTTTTAACTGGTAATTTTACGGCAAAATTGATTTTAATCTTGAAAATTTTGGTAAAATATGAAAGAGCTTACCTAGACATTTTTTAAGTAGTTTACAACATTCGCGTCCGTGTTGTATCGGCGATACAATCGCGCGCCTTCGGCTTGCGATTGTATCTGCCGATACAACACGGCCGCTCATGTTGTAAACACTACTAATCCCGTCCAGTCCTCATTATCGGACTTTAAACATTACTTCAAAAGCTCATACATAATTAATGAGCTATTAGACCAATTAGATTAGCCTATTTGGTCACATGCATCGACCTTTATATCTGATAAAGGTCATCTTTATTAGTATTCTTTATATAAAGAATACTAATAAGGATGACCTTTATCAGATATAAAGGTCCATCATACTAGCAAAGGTCTCAGTTTTAACAACTCTTCATTGACCTTTACTAGAGGCATCATCCGAAACAATGCTATCAAGCTCATACTATATTATAGACGACCTTTCTCAAATGTGGGATGCCAAATGTGGTGCTTAGTGGTGCGTGGTGTGATATGAGAATGCGCAAATAAAGTTTGTCTCCAACTTGGACTTTTCTTCAAGAAACTTTTATAATTTAGTTTTAAATAAGTGTTGGAGTTTTTGAAGCCCTTCAATAAACTCGCAGGTCGTGTTTTATCAGGTTTTAAAACCTGATAAAACACTCCTGCTCGTTTATTAAACAGTACCTTAAGAATCTAGACCGTAGAGGAAGGCTCCTAGCAACGGGCTCCTGCATGGGCAGACCTATCCGTTGACGTCACAAGAAATAGACTGAAAATGGCTTCCCGAAATAAAATCGTTGACCATTGTGATAATTCCGATGAATATTACCTTAAATGGGCTGAACTAGTCCAGGCCATACCTAGGGAATGGAAAATTGCTGGTAAATCTAACAAAGAAAAAATTGAAAATGCATCGATGCGAATTAAGAAGGCCTACTCTGGGGTCCATGTTCGCCTATTACCGCCTATTACCGCCTAATACCGCCTAATACCGCCTAATACCGCCTGATTCCACTTAATGCCGCCTATCGGTAATAATTCTAAAATCATCTAATATTATAACATCCTTATTTTCCTTTTGGGTAAATCAATTCAAAAATAGAAGGGAATTAATAATTCCTCCTATAGCTATATGGAACAACTGGACCATCGATCCTGACCATGGATGCACATGCATAAATGTATTTAAAATATACTGTAGAAAAAAGGAAGACTGGACATTTCTGATAGTCACTTCAAGTACTTTAGCTATAGTGAGACTTACAAATATACTATTTGTATATTCCTTCACTCTTACATGCATGTACTTGAAATGTACCAAAAATATTGGTCTGAATTAAAAAGTCAGGTTAGAAAATACCTTCTGTGTGTATGATTATGATTGTCGCGGAGAAATAAGCAATTTATGTAATTGCAATTATAGAAGCCTGAAAAACATTTGGGACTTCAACGGGATTTGAACCCATGACCTTTGCAGTGCCAGTGCAATGCTCTACCAACTGAGCTATGGGTTCAAATCCCGTTGAAGTCCCAAATTTTTTTCGGGCTTCTATAATTGCAATTACATAAATTGTTTATTTCTCCGCGACGATCATAATCATACACACATCATATAACCGCGGATCAGACCCACATACATAAAATACCTTCTGTTTACTCTATTTTACTAGTTAGAGTGTTAACACTATGTCCATGAAATAAAAACTAAATAGTTACTAACTAATAGTTTTTATTTAGTGACTATTACATGTAGCTATAGTCACTACCTGGAGTCACTATCACTCAACTGGAACAACTTTAGTAACAATACAAAAGGGAAAGCAATGCAAATATTCAAGAGTTTAGAAAGTTAATGCTTTATTTAATAACCTGTGAAACTGGCAAAGTTTACTCATTAGAGTGTAATATTCCGATTCAAACAATAGAAAACAAAAGAATTAGACTGTAATAGTACTACATTTTTCATGGGTTTGTGAAAACTACTCTGATGAAATGCAATGTTGAAACAATAAAGTTTGCCTCTATTGAATAAATTATTAACTTTCTATGGTCTTGAGTATTTGGTTTCCCATGTATATTGTTACTAAAGCTGTCAAAACTATTAGTTAGTATTACTATTTACATTTTATTTCATGGACATAGTGTAAGCACTCTAATTAAACGTTTTAATTCATACTTAGAATTAGCTAAACAATACTAGAGTACAAGCACTAAAAGTGTGCAGCATAAATACCACTAAATACTGCTAAATTAGTCTAATTCTATTGTTCTCTATTGTCTAATCAACACTATTTACTGCTAAATAGTGCAAAGTGCTGCACACTTTTAGTGTTTGTACTCTATTACGCATTCCTCACGATTGTATAGTGAAATGAAACAAAATGAAATAATAATTCAAGTCAATAATCACTCTTTTTAATCACTCTTCATAATTCAAGTCAATAATCACTCTTTTTAATGCTGATGCAGTGTTGCTTGTATCACAATATTGTTGATGAAAGTGAGCAAAATGATTCATTGGAAAGAGAACAATGGACTATTAAACGGTGTAAAATCAACGTGTATGCTGCATTACACAATGTTCATCTATTTCACTAGATTAATTATTTTGCAGTCACTCATCGTGTGATCGAGTTGAAGTTATATAATCTTATTTCACAAAGAAGTAAAAAGGTATACTTATCATCAGCCAGGATCCTGTACATTTCCAAAATCAAATCAAGACATCAAAGAGGCAATATCTGGCCGCACATTTTGAAAATAACCTATTTTTCCCCATAACTACAGAATTTGTCACTTGTGTCAACTACCACTGTGAAAAGTAACACCGCTGTTAAAATGTAGTGTGGATTTTAGGTAGGTACTTCATGTATGGTATATTATGTGGTCTCAAGTAAATATGTATGTGTAAATGAAACACTAGTTTTGGTACATGAAGTACCAACCTAAATTCCACGTTACTTTTGATCAGCGGTGTAATATTTCACTGTGTTTAGTATTTTGTATACATTTTTGTAGATAAGCAAATGAGATTTTCTTTTAAAAACAAATTAAGATTATCCACTGAATCATTTGTCTGAGGTTACTGTCAATTTTTCATCTGCAATGCTTCATAACTTAAGTCTTTTCGACTCTAATGAATTGGGAAATCACCATGCAAAAGGTAAGCAAGCTTACTCTAAAAGTGTACACAAATAAACCCGTAAAATACGTACACTTCAGATTATTTAAGATTATTATCTAATTAATTTTTCTGTTTTCTATTGAGTTTGAACTTTAACTGAAATATATTATCTTCTTTTTAGTCACCATATAAGACGAACAAATGATAAATGCAGAGAAAGTCAGATGTTTTATAAGCTCCATCTGTTTAAAGGAACTTTCTTTAAACTTCACAAAGAAAGAGTTAAGTTGCCAAATATCTTGGGATCTACCTATCACACGACCTGCGTTGGAATGAGCATATAAATACAATCACAACAAAAGCAAACAAGACCATGGGCTTCTTGCGAAGAAATCTCCGCACCTGTACTGCTAAAACTAAAGAAAGAGCATATAAAGCACTGGTGAGACCTTGTGTTGAGTACTGTGCTACTGTTTGGGACCCATACACAACTAAAAATATAAGACAACTGGAGATGGTCCAGCTCCGAGCAGCCCGCTGGGTCCTCAGACGATTTAATCGTCTGGACAGCGTAAGTGACATGTTGCACTCCCTCGGCTGGAGAACTTTGGAATCTAGAAGATCAGATGCTCGCCTCACTATGATCTACAAACAGAGAAATTGCCTAGTCTACTACGAACGCGATAAACTACAAACCCCCAAAAGAACACAAAGAACACTAGACAGTCAGACTGTCTTCATCGCTACAAACAGCCTCACTGCATACGGGATTACTACAAGTATTCTTTTTACCCAAGAACCATTGCCCATTGGAACAACTTACCACAAGAAATTATGTCATCTTCCTCTTTATTAAACTTTAAAAACACTATCTCTAATTTATAAGAACACAATTTTATACACCGTCCAATTAATTAACACTGACCAATTATATTATTATACTATTTATCATATTATTATAAAATTTTAATTTCATTAATCTTAATTCTAACGCAGTCTGTAATACTCTACTAAGAGTGAAGACTTATCTGGTAAATAAATAAATAAATAAAATAAATAAATTCAGAAATATGGTGATTAAAGCCAAATCATAGTGGTGTTTCATTATTCATGTATGTGAAATACACTTAAGCTTATGATGCACTACTATACTCTTAAATTAATCTTATATTTCTATTGTGTTTATTTGACTACTAAAGTAATATACGTTTTATAAAATGATTCAATATGTTATGAAAAGCATAACATCAGCTAATAAAACTGTTTGTGAATAAAAAATTGCTTGGTGTGCACAAACAAAAATAATTGATGTCATGTGTTGTTATATCTATTTGTATATATTACTTTACAAAATTCTTTTAATTTTTTTATATATTTATGTCATTATATATGTCATATTACCTATAGAATAAACATATCCATGCACACACACACACATGTATATATATGTCACACTTTTGAAAAATACTATCTAGATATATATATAATATATATATGTATGAATGTTTAAATTACCTAATGTTGCAATATTTTGCTCCTTTTTTGCCAACATCACCTAATATGCCTGATATCAACATCATTTGCTGCAATATTTTGCTCTTTTTGGCCAATACCGCCCAATACCGCCTAATGCCGCCATTAGCCGCTGCAATATTTTGCCTTTTTTGGCCAATACCGCCCAATACTGCCTAATGCTGCCATTAGCCGCGGCGGTTTTGGACCCCAGAGTAGGCCTTTAAGAACAAATTCCTTTTAAACCAAAAAGTAATGTTATTATATATTTGAGATACTGCGAGCGGTGTGATTGGTCGAGCTCTGTATAAGTGAACAGAGCACAGTTTTGACGACATCATGACGAATCTATTTCACGCACTGAGCTCGATAGTTTCTTTTCAAGATTTGGCAAATCATAAAAATGAGATATTTTAAGGTAAACTACGATTTATTAATGTGAAATTTAATGCTGATTACAAATATGAAATAAAAAATGGGGTGTCTCGAGCTTGTTTTCGAGATAATCAGCATTTAATGGATGCATACGCGCGAAATTTTGAAGAAAAACTTGCGAAATTAAAACGGAAGCGATATGAAAAAAATCATAACTCATAAGAAAATAGGGTGTTTTTTTTCATACTATATCAAGCACAAATGCCGGGTGATGAATCATTCTAAAATACAACATGGATGGTTTTGAATATAAGACAAAGAAATACCTTGATCTGTAATATTTTGTCCTTTCAGTGCTTTCAAAACTCACATGAAGTCGGACAAAAAATCCTACGAAAATCGATTTTTTTTGTACATTAGAAAAATTATTTTTTGAAAAACTTTGATATAACGTTGATTTTATTAGGTTCTTTCAACTAAGCATAAAGAAAGTATAGAGTCCCGTGCAAAATTCGAGGGTTTTGCCCTGTTGAAGCTGAAAACGTGTATGGTTCCTTAATAAAATGTGGTGGGTTTTTTTCAGCGGTTTCTGTGCGCGCGCACATAGTGGGCTCGAATCGAACGTACGTTCAAAAGCGTTCAAAAGTAGCCAGTCACCTTAAATCAGGAAATTCTAAGAGTCAGCCTATTTTCACACAGAAATATAATTTATTGTCTATTTTCAGAAAATAAAAATAAGTTTGAAAATAAATTAAAAGAACGCAAAATACAACCAATGAAAGAATCTGTTCAAAACAGCATAATAAGGACATATACAATTGTAAATTGTCCATAGCTTGCACTGAATTATAATGTTATTATTTACCGTCTCTGTAATTTTTATTTTAAAAAACTGAGAAAGATCTTGACGGTATTTTTTAAACTGTAAGGCACGTAATTTGGACTCCATGCAGTCTGTCAGCGTAATTTCGTGATTATAACTTAGCTTAGTAACGTAAATGGCAGTGATGATTGACCACTGCTTAGAGAAGCCAACACTCTCCTATTGAAAATAATAGATAAAGACACATTGTACAAAAGACAATTCATTAATTAGTTAGAGACTGAAAGCGGAAGACGAAGCTATTTTTAACTTATCACGATATGTGAACCTGCCCTCCTTGTCATTGGTTGATTTGATAGAAGTTTTGCCTCTCAACAAAAGACAATTAAAAAAGCTCATCCAGATGTTATCGTTGAGTGCTTGATTGGGATTGATCGTTTGATACTGTAATCGAAAATATTATGGAAAATGGAAAGCAATAATTAGAGGTAATTTAATTCGTAATTAATACTCTTTTAAACTTTTTAAACTTTTTTAAACTTTTAAAACCCATACATAAAAATTATAATAATAATTCAAAACAAAAACTAGCTAACGCAAGAATACGACGTTTCGGAGTCATCTTGACTCCATTATCAAGGCTTTAATTACGTAAAAGTTTGACAAATCGCCTAAATATACAATATACATTTATAACTTTTACGTACGTAATTAAAGCCTTGATAATGGAGTCAAGATGATTCCGAAACGTCGTATTCTTGCGTTAGTTTTTATTCTAAATCTCTTTTACTCAAATAATAATAATAATAATAATAATAATAATAATAATAATAATAATAATAATAATAATAATAATAATAATAATAATAATAATATAACCTCCTTTTTAGGAGGGGGAATGGGGACGAGTTACCTTAAAATACCCCTTAACACCATCCATCGAAAACATTGTCACTACCCACGACTCATATTTGTCACCGACTCATGCTAAAGAATCAGGAAATCAAGCAAAAATTCAGATATCTTCAATTAGTTGTCTGTTATTAAATTAAATGCTCCTTTATTCTATAAGGCTAAATACTAATTAATCCCGCATTGCATGCTGGGAAATGTTGTAAAAAATGGAAAGGGGATAGCCCTATTTTTCATATTTTATCTTTTTATTAAGTGCCAAACCACTCTCTCCTACTAAGAAAACTTTGCGTTTGTCATGTTTTTGTAAAGTCATAACTTTCAAATATGGCTTAGTAGGAGAGATATTTTATCAAATTGCTGATTCCCAAAGATCTCCCATGTTGGCTTTATTCACATGTGAGATCACCCGGCTAATTTCTTTTAGAAAGTGGAATCCCTGCATTTAGGCTTAATGATGCCCATCATGCAGTTACAATTGATGTAAGATGGCTGTTAAAAAAAGTAAATCATACATATCACTGCACGGCTTCGACATTTATTGGTGATAGATTTATTAACATGCACAACGTCTTACACTCGAGCTTAGAATTGTAATCGGTATACAACAATTCGGCAAATTTACTACAATAAAATACAACATTACAAGCATTAGTAAAGGTTATGACTTCAAAAAATACGAAGGAAAGTGACTATTCTTACAAAACGTTGTAGCTCTGTGATGGTTTTAAACGGTGCACAAATAAACTATACAAAAATACACTCTTTATACTACTTGAGCAGATTAAACAACGAAATTAGAACAAAAAACCGGATTACTGATTACTTACTGGAATGAAACTACTGACATGTACAAAACAAAATTGTGTTAGGTGTGTTAAAGTGTATATGAACTCACGCGGTTTTTTGTTTTTTTGAAATGTTTATCAATACGAACAGGCTGTGCGTGAATCGACTTTATAGTTTTAGTTCCAGCGTAGATATATTTTGAACATTTCAATGCATATGTAATGACTAACCTCCTTTATCAATTTGTAAGCACATTCCCATAGGCATCTACTAGCTCTGTTCGTCGTTTGTAAGCGTAATTCCAGCAAAACCGATGCAAACCGTTGATCGCCATGTTTTTTTTTACAAATGTACTCATGTGGGACCCCGTGCGGTTGGGGGATGTTTTTAATTATAGCCTCGATTTTATGTTAACTCTTTCCTGTCACGCAATATTTGTACGTTTGTTCGGGATTTTTTTTTCCAACAAAGAGAGGATAACCTAACCCTTTTGTAATTAAATAGTGGAAAAGGGTTGATTAATAGACACAAGAAGATCACTCAAGCTCTTTCTTTTGTTATTCCTTTCTTACTAAATTACTATTATTTGTTCATGAGACAACCTTTTTGCAATTAGGTGTATCCTTAGACAACACATATATCTGATCTATTTTAATATTTATTTATCCATCCATCCATCCATCCACCCATTCAATCTTCCATTCAATCATCCATTTTTTATTATCCATCTATCCACCCATTTATTCATCCATCCATTCAATCATACATACATACATCCAATATTAAATCCCTTTTTTTATCATTATCCTTTTTATCATCCATCTATTCATTCATTCATCCATGTATTCATTCAATCATCCATCCATCCATTGTTTCCATTCTCCATCTCCTCAGGTCTTTGTAACTTCTTTAAGTGTGCAGTGTTTCGCATACGGGTTTTTCCCACTCCGTCTTCCACGATGACAGCATTGCCATCTTTCTGGATCACTGTATATGGCTCAGGCTCAAAGTTCGGTGACAATTTGTTCTCTCTGGACTTTTGTAATAGCACTTCATCACCCTCCATTATGTCACTATGCTCAGCTGACCTTCTCTTGTCTGCATACTCCTTTTGTCTCAGCTTGTTCAGCTTGTTCTCACGTAGAAGCTGCTGCCAGTGTGCTTCCGTGGATCTGTCCTTGGGAATGTGAACCTTTGGCAGTTTGTCTCTCAGTTTCCTTCCAATCAAGAGCTCTGCTGGTGACAGGCCAGTTATGGTATGAAGTGTAACACGATACTGGAAGAGGAAATTTTGGAGTTCCTCCCGCCACCCCTTTCCTTGCAAATTTGCAATCCTCAAGGCTTTGAGAATTGTTTTGTTGGACCGTTCAACCTCACCGTTGCTTGGAGGCCAGTAAGGTACACCCTTCTTGTGTTCAATTCCTAAGTGTCGCAAAAACTGTTCAAAGTCATTGGATGTGAAGGGTGGACCATTGTGATAACATGACCAGTGATAACATGCTGGCTATCAGGCTTACTTAGTAAAATTACTTCAGGCCAACGGGAATAGTTGTCCACCACCACCAGGAGCTTATGACCGGTTACTTCTATGATGTCGACTGCAAGGTCAGCCCAGGGGCCTTCAGGCAGCATGGTGTATTTGATTGGTTCTGGCTTACCTCGTGGACCAACTAATATGTTTTGATGAACTTTTCAACCTGCTGGTCCATTTGTGGCCACCATACCTTCTCCCGGAGGCGGGCTTTAGTGCGTGCCATGCCTTGATGCCCTTCATGAGCTAGTATAATGACTTGTTCCCATAGGCTCTCAGGAACAACTATACGGTTTCCTCGCATGACAATCTGTCTCAAGACCCACATCTCATCTGACAGGGCTTTGTACATGGTTCCAGACAGACGAGACCAGTTTCCTGTGGTGGCTGCTTCACGCACCATTGTCAGGCATGTGTCTTTAGCTGAGACCATCTCAATTTCTTTAGCAGTGAGAGCGATTGGTACAGCTCCGTTGACTACGCTGCAGGCATATTTTTTGGTTGCTGAGGAATCATCTCCCTGGGGTGATTCAACTGGTAAGCGACTTAAGGCATCAGCCGAGTTTTCTTTCCCAGGTATATGTGTGACGATGAACTCAAACTGTTGCAAATACAGGAGCCATCTTTCTATCCTGGCAGAAGGTGGTTTGGAGTTTGGACCCAGTACGGTTAGCAGTGGTTTGTGGTCAGTACACACTTCAAAGCTGATCCCATAGATGTAAAGGTAGAACTTTTCACCAGCCCACTTTACTGCAAGGGCATCTCTTTCAAACTATGAGTATCGACGTTCAACTGGATTTCAACTTTCGACTGGCATAGTAGACTGGTCTGTACTGCCCGTCAGGCTGCTTCTGTTGAAGGATGGCTCCAAGGCCAACAGGTGAGGCGTCGGTTATGAGCCTGGTCTCAGCGCCTTGTGTGAAGTAGGCCATCACTGGTGCTTAAGTCAGTTGCGTCTTCAAGTGTTGGAAGGCTTTCTCCTCTTTTGCTTCCCACTTCCACGTGGAACCCCTTTGTGTGAGGTCCCATAGTGGACTGGATGTGCTGGCAAAGTTTGGAATGAACTTAGCAAAGAACTGTATGGATCTGAGGAAGCTTCTGAGCTCAGACTGATTCTTTGGTGCTGGGGCTTATGTAATGGCTTCAACTCTTTTCTCTGACACCTGCAGTCCTTCCGCTGTCAGGAGGTCTCCCATGTAGATCATACTGCTGGCTCCGATCACACACTTGGCCCAAGTTCGCGTCATGCTCATATCAGCTTCATCTTTTCCCACAACACGTATGCCATCATAAAGGTTGTATGCACCAGGACAGTCCTTCAGAACTTGCCAGATGAACTGTTGAAACTTCTCTGTGGCCATGTTTACACCAAAGAGGAGCCTCTTATATCTGTAGAGACCATTTGGGGCTGCAAAGGTGGTAATGTCCCTAGACTCTGGGTCTAGTTCTATCTGATGGAAAGCCATGTTGAGGTCAAGATTTGTGAATACCTTCGCAGTTGACATTTCTTGCAGTGTCTCCTCCACGGTCGGTACGTGATGCTTCTCTCTTAGTATGGCCTTGTTTTCCTGGCGCATGTCCAGGCAAATTCGAATTTCACCGTTGTTCTTCTCGACGGGAACGAGGGGGTTGAGCCAACTTGTGGGTCCCGTCACCTTCTCTATGACCTCTAACTCTTCCAGCTTCTCCAGCTGCTCGATGACCCGTTTTCTACGACTAAAGGGAATTCGGCGCTGTGGCTGAGCCACAGGCACGACATTATTATCAACATGTAATTTAAGTTGGTAATCTCTAAGCTTACCCAGACCATGAAACACATTAGGGTAATTAGCCTTAAGGGCTGCCTTCTTATCATCGGGCCCACTTACATTGTTGACACCCACACCCACTTTCAATATGCCTAATGCTTCAGAAAGCCTACGACCTATCAGGGTAGCTGCTATACCCGGGACTACATAAAATGAATCATGACGAGTTACACCTGTTTCTGGTACACCTATCCTAAGTTGGCAGACCCCCTTAAGCTCTAGAGCTCTTGGAGATGAATAAGCATAAATGGTTTTGTTACATGGAGCTAAAACTATCCTCCCCCCAGATAACTGTTCAAATGTCTCTTCTGAGATAAGATTGCAACTAGCACCTGAATCTACAATAACTTTAACAATCTTATCTGATATTTTGAGTCCCAGAGTACTTGGATCTTCTTCTGTGCAAGTGTTGAACACGTAAAGCTCATCTTCTTCCTCCTCAGCGTTAGACTCATCAGCTATGGTGTGCACATTGTGTTTTTTTTTCTTGGTTCCCTGTTGTCCACCCTGGCTAGTCTGCAGCACACTAGGTGTAAATTTGATGTTAATTCTTGAACTGAATAAGTTTTTGAATTCACCGTCCATCACTTTGTGAATTCTCTTTTAATTGTAGATACAATCGATATCATTCAATTAAGATATCCATACCGATATAACAGTATTTAAACGCAATCAGTCATCGGTTGATTTATGTGCATGATATATATTGCTGTTCACGTATCGTTGTAGACTTTAAGTAAAAGCCTTTCTCGTTGATAAAAATAACGATTTGGTAGTGTTGGAAAGGCTAAACTATAGTGATTCTTGTATGTTTTATTTCAACGACGAGAAAATGGAGAATCATGCAATTTACGCACTCTTCTGATGATGTCGGTGCCGAAAGCTAAAGATTTAAATATAAAAACAGTAGTATATGGTATTAGATCTACTCTTATAATTACACACAATGTTACTGAAGGACAACTTTAATATTCTTCAAGTTTACGCAGAATTTTAGTAAAAAAAGATCGATAGGGGTGCTCGACGGACGGTTTTGAAAATGACCCTAAAAGGTATACGTATAAATTAACTCAGATACTGATTTCAAACCCTAAAAGGTACGACAACATTTAAAATTTTTTCAATATGTATAATCTTAAGTTCGAAAACTGACCCTAAAAGGCCAGTTTAAGACCCTAAAAGGTACGCGAGGGTCTTATTTTCGACCCTAAAAGGTCCGTCGAGCATCCCTATCCTTTTTCTAAGGGAGAAACACCCCCCCCCCCCCCCCCCCGGGTAAAAGTCATACATTTTGGCCAGCAAACCTCCACTACTGTCAACAATTGCTTCTCTTCGAATAATCCGTGCATGTAAAAGCCCGTTAAAACATGCATACTGAAGCTAAATGTTCAGTGTTTTTCTCTGTATTTTTTTTTTAAATATTAAATAGCCGTCCCTAAAAATGAGTTTTATTTGTTTGTGTCACGATACTGGTACTGTCACGAAACTGGGCAACATACTGTACCATGTACAAAAATGATAAAAAATACAAAATTATGCTGTTTTGTGAATCAATACGTGTCTAATCTACTATGTTGCATATAGTAAGGATAATTTAGATTTTTTATGATAGTTTTATCTAGAGTTAGGAATTTTCCTTGGAATATTATTTCATAAAATAAATATAAAACGTTTTCTTGTGTTTATATAGCCCGATATAAACACTTGGGAAAGTTTGCCTTCGGATTGGTTTTACATATTCGCTCTCGACTTTTCTCAAACTACCCCGCGTGTTTTATATCAGGCTATATATACACGGAAAGCGCGTTTAGGGCCGGGGCAAACGGCTTCAATATTTGCTTCAACATCCGTTCGATTTTGTTGAATGGCAATGTTTAAACGCTTTTAAACTCTTTCAACATTGTTGAAACGTGTTGAATTAATGTTGAAAGAGTTTTTTGTTGAATTGAATGGCAATGTTATTGCCATTCAACAAAATTGAACAGATTGTAGGTTTTAATTCGCTTAAAGTCTTTATTTTCATCAATCTTTCTTCAAACATCTTTACATCAATTAGGAAATTCGTTTACGCGCACACTTTCAAGGCTTTCAAAGGGTCTAAACATTGATAAATTCGTGTGATTCACTTGTAAGATAATCACTTCTTCGATTCACTTGTGCGTTGTGCGGTTCACTACAAATAACACATATACAATACTTAAAAACTCGAACTTACAATAACGATAATATATTATATGATCTCTTACCGAATATTTCCCGATCTAGTCAATCAATTCACCATAAAATCTTGTATATCTTTAGCGACTATAAAGTGCAGCTTTCTCTCTATCGATCACTCGTAGAAAACTAATTAGTGAACTATAAATAGTCATATATTGACTCGTTCCAGCTTTCCTCGGTTTTGTCGCGTACATTTCCCGGCACCAAATGAGCGTATCAGTTGGAACCTCATTTAACATAATCCTAACCTAAACGCGACACTACTTTACTACTTTAACGGTAACAACAAATTCAATGTCAAATGTTTATATACAATGTCAATTCAGCATTTGTCCTTAGCGTCTGCCCCTTCTAGTAAACAAAGCTTGTTAACCGGGCGCGTCAAGATAGTCGTTTTCGTCTTGACTTTCGCAGATCGTACATAGCCATCTTTCCCTTTATGTACTTCTAGAACACGTGCTAGTGGCCAAATTCCTCTTGGGAGATTTTGATCTGCTATGTGAACAATGTCATCTACCTTAACAACCAGGCAACAGCAAGACGTAGACGTTGCCATGACGAGAATCGGTTAAACATCATGCTCATTACATCTTCTTGATTTCTTTGGACCACGGTCACTTGTTTCTAGCTCTCGCTTCACCTCTGGATCATCGTCAGATACCTGTGACAAAGAGAATGGTGCAGTCGGCCACAGCTCTTGTTTCTGTCGAAGAAATGCTGGACCACTTAGCCATCGAGTGTTACTCTTCATTTCATCAGCGTTCAGCCCTCTAGAGGCGTCGTCAGCTGGGTTATTCTTCGAGTCCACGTACCTCCACTGCTGTGTGGTCGTACCTTCGTGGATAACAGCAATTCTGTTGGCTACAAAGGTAGAAAACCTCTTGTTCTCGTTAAGTATATAGCGCAAAACAGTAGTAGAATCTGTCCAAAACCAAGTTGCTTGTACTGGTAGATCTAGTTCTTCTCGTATCATGCTATCTAACTTCACTGCAAGGGCTGACGCAGACAACTCTAATCGTGGAATAGTAGAAGTCTTTACTGCCGCCAGTCGGGACTTGCTCATCAAGAAGGAAACACTAACATCTCCGTTGACGTTCTCTGATCTTAGGTACGACACTGCTCCGTAGCCTGATTGGGAGGCATCGCCAAAGTGATGTAGTTCTCTCGACACAACTTTATTCAGACATGGATCTTCTAGACATCGAGGAATGGATACTGAGGAAAGTTTAGGTAGATCTTCTAGCCATTGCCGCCATCTCATCTTTTCTTTCTCTGGAATCGGATCGTCCCATCCAATGTCTTGTTTACATAGATCTTGTAAGAGAACTTTCGCGGGTAGCATAAAGGGGGAAACAATTCCTAATGGGTCATACACTGAACTCGTTACGGATAGGATCCCTCGCCTTGAGGAAGGTTTTTCCTTTACTTGAACTTGTAGACCCAATCGATCTGTTTCCACATCCCACTGGACACCGAGTGCTCGTTCATTCGGTAATCTTTCAAAGTTCAATGTCTTAACAGACTTTGTTCTTTCCGATTCAGGAATAGTGGCGAGTACTTCCTTGCTGTTGCACAGCCATTTGGTTAGACGGAAACCACCGCGTTGCAACATCTTGGCGAGCTCAAGTGCAATACGTTTAGCTTCTTCTACGGTATCAGTGGACTTCAAAAAGTCATCTACATAAAAGTTTCTGTAGACAGAGTTTGCAATATCTTCGTCAAATATACCTCGATTGTCATCAGCCGTCATCCGAAGCGCAAATCCTGCGCAACTTGGAGACGAGGTTGCTCCAAATAGATGCGAGAGCATCTGGTATTCCGATGGTGGTTTGTCAAGTGCGCCGTCTGGCCACCACAAAAATCGTAACATGTCAGTGTCTCTTGGGTCAACTTGTACTTGTAGAAACATAGACTCAATATCTGCTGCTAGAGCTATAGGCTTCTCACGAAATCGGATAAGTATACCAACCAAGTTGTTTGTCATGTCCGGTCCTTGAAGTAATTGTTCGTTCAATGAAGTGTTCTTGTATCTTGCAGCACAATCGAAAACTACGCGTAATTTTTCTGGCTTCTTAGGGTTCACAACTGGGTGATGTGGTAGGTACCAAAGCACTTTGTTCTCAGGTTGAAGCTGATCGTCAGGTACTCTGCGAGCGTAGCCTTTATCCAGATAGCCGTCGATCACGCCTTTATACTTTTCAAACAGAGTACTGTCTCTTTCAAATCGTTTCTTCAGACCTTTCAGTCTCGATTCTGCTAGGACTCGGTTGTTGAGAATACATGGCTCACCATGTTTCCACGGCAACGGGAGTTGATAGTGGCAATCGACTAAAGTAACACTTTCTTTCATGATTGTTAAAGCTCTTTGGTCTTCTACCGACATAGACTCTTTTGTGCTCAGTAATGGATCTCCAAAGTCAGATTTCCAAAATCTTTCTACTTGAGACTTTAACTCGTCCTCTTGTAAAGAAACAAAATATGCATTCAAGCTATGTCTTTCAGCAGTACTAGCAACTGGACCTACGATTGTCCATCCTAGTAGAGATTTCACTGCATGGGGTTCTTTACGATTTCCACGCCGTTCTTCTAATGACCAGAACACTTCCGGAGTGTCGTTACCGATTAGTAACGTAACTTGTCCGCAGTCTATCTCCGGCACCATTATACCTTCAAGGTGCGGCCAATTTCGTATGTCGTCTTGAGTTGGTGCTCCCTCAGTAGAAATATGTAGCTTATCGACAGACAAAACTGCTGGCAGCATAACGACTTCATCAGAATCAAGCGGCATCACTTCTAGACTTGTACAGCATCCACTTTTTGTACAATTTACCCCGTCCACAGTAGACAGCGTAAATGTTCGTTTCTCACCATCAATGTTCAATTGTTCTAGTAATCGTTGTTCACACAGTGAAGTATCCGAACCTTTATCCAGGAGTGCATAAGTAGTCAATATCGTGTGGCTTTCTTTCCCGCGTATTCGAACTGGGACAATGGGGAGACATACTTTACTTTCCTTTCTGACGTGATTGGGTTTACACGTGTTATTAGCTTCAGACTTCACAGTATGACAATATGCTTTACTCTGAGATGCGCTATCACTTGAGCTGTTTCTCGTGTCTTGATTTGTATTACTGTCCTTCTTAGTACAGTTTTCTTGAGTATGCATTAACGTGTGATGCTTTGCTTCACATCCCTGAACTTCACACTGTCCTTTCTGATAACAGGCTCTAGCTTTATGCCCCCTTTTAAAGCAATTATCGCAAAGGCCTTTGAGTCGTACAAACTTCACCCTGTCCTCGTAACTCTTCTTCTCAAACTGATAACATTTTGCCAGCATGTGTGTCCCTTCACATAGCCAACATTTCATTGTTGTCATCTGAGGTGTCTTGTTGCTCCACGTGTTATTCGTGTTGGGAGACGTAGACGTATCCGATTGAGTAGCTAAAGCTGTAGCTCGAGGAAACTGGTTCCTAACTGGTCTGGGTCTTTGTCGAGGTCTTTCGTTCTTGGCATGCTCTTTGTTATCCATAATTTCACCGAACACTGGGTCGTTTGCGGCCTTAGCCCTTTCCGTGATAAACTCTGACATTTTTCCGATATTTGGTTTTCCTCCATCGTTTCTAATCTTTCTTGTCAATTCAAGCCATCTAGCTTTCACATGAAAGGGAAAACGTTCGGCTATCTGTTTCAAATTATCTGCGCTGTTCAAGTCATCGAGATAGCCTATAGATTTCAACGTCAGTTCACAATCCTTCAGTTTATCAGCGAAGTTTAAGAGACCTTCTCGATCGGACGATTTCAACGGAGGTCCTTTAGTAATCTGTCCAATGTACGCACTAGCAATAACATACGGTTCTCCAAATCGTTCTTTCAACAGCTTTCGAGCTGTCGTATAACCCGTAGACGGTTCCATTACCACACAGTTCCTCACTATTTCCTTTACCTTGCCTGAGCAATATTGCAGCAGATAATTCAACTTCTCAGACTCATCTGTAGACCTTTGATCAATGTTCCTTTCGAAATTGCGAATAAATCTCCAATAGTTCAATGGATTGCCATCAAATGTAAACAGTTCGGGTTTAGGTAGTCGTAGGGCGTTTGTCATCGTAGACATCATCCGTTCTTGTTGTTTGATGATTTCTATCCATTCGTCTGCGCTCGGAGTCGAGGATGCTTCATCGTTAGTATTCACAAACGGGTTCGTGGAGAAGGGATTTTTAGATCGAAAATCCTTTGGCGTACTTTGCTTTGGTGACGTAACGAAGACTGACTCTTGTGGTGGTTCGTTATCTTCCGATGTAAATCGATACCATAGTCGTTGAGGCTCACAACCTTGCAATTCATGTAATTCAGTGTTATCTTGTAATTCGGGTTTGAACAGAACTTTCTCTTTATAATGCAATTCGTGTTTGTCGCTAGCTTTATGCAATTCGGGTTTGTAGCTAGTTGTATGCAATTCGGTTTTGTCGCCTGCTTCGGGCAATTCGGGTTTCTCGCGAGTATTTCTTTTAATCTGCAATTCGGGGTTTTCGGTGTACTGTTCAATCTGCAATTCAATATTTTCTTCATATGTTTCGGATTTCTTGTATATCTGTAGTTCTGCATTTCGTCGTTGTGATTCATGTTGTGCCTCTAGAATAGCTTGTTTTCGTTTCAGTTTACTTAATTTCGTCGCTGCTTCAAACTTCGCCTTCAACTCCAATTCTTCTATTTGGTCTTGTAATGCTTGTGTCTCTTCTAGTTGTTTCAATTTAATAAGGGCCACTGCGCTCCTTGCCTCAGCTTTCAATTTCAACTTGGATGCTGTGCTGCATGTGCTCTTAGAACTAGCCTGTGAACTATATTGGCTCGCTATATCGCTTTTGTCCACACTAAGCTGAGGGACATTTCTTTCTCTCATCTCATCAATCCACGTGTCAATGCGTTGTTCTACATCCTGTTTAGCTTTACTAACGCCCTGATAAACTTTAACAGCATCTTCTTGATCACTTTCGTCTTCCAAAAGCTCCATGTATTCTTCATGACAATCTTTTAAAACATCAAAGGTGGCCAAAATCTTTTCCTTAACCTTTAAAACGATATCCACGTCAATATAGTTTTCAGACTGTTCAATAACATTATAAACTTCATTATAGTACTTAGTAGGTTGTCCAATATAGCCTGTTCTCGATCTTTTCAACGCCAACGCCTTTTCTCCTTTCGCGCCATCCGCGCGAACAGCTTCGCTGGGTTTCCTGTGGCGTGTCTCGCCACTGTCTGCCACGATGTCTAGCGCCTTTGGAATATTCAGGTTATTCGTGAACTAATGTAGGTTTTAATTCGCTTAAAGTCTTTATTTTCATCAATCTTTCTTCAAACATCTTTACATCAATTAGGAAATTCGTTTACGCGCACACTTTCAAGGCTTTCAAAGGGTCTAAACATTGATAAATTCGTGTGATTCACTTGTAAGATAATCACTTCTTCGATTCACTTGTGCGTTGTGCGGTTCACTACAAATAACACATATACAATACTTAAAAACTCGAACTTACAATAACGATAATATATTATATGATCTCTTACCGAATATTTCCCGATCTAGTCAATCAATTCACCATAAAATCTTGTATATCTTTAGCGACTATAAAGTGCAGCTTTCTCTCTATCGATCACTCGTAGAAAACTAATTAGTGAACTATAAATAGTCATATATTGACTCGTTCCAGCTTTCCTCGGTTTTGTCGCGTACACGGATGTTGAAGCAATTATTGAAGCCGTTTGCCCGGGCCCTTATATTTGTTAAATATTGGAAGGTACAAACCAAACCGGTATTGATATATGCCGTGTTGTTTTTCAGGTACACAGGGACGCAGCAATGATTCAAACAATGACAAACGTTCTACTATTTGTGATAGTAAGTGTAACAACTCTCCTTTGATTTAAAGTGAAAGCCCTTTGAAGCGATGACAAATATCTTTTGAAACAACGCGCTGTTTTGAATTGACCAAGTTTCCGACAGCGGATTTTTTTTCATTTATGCGCAAAATCAATCCAAAAATCCGTTTTTTCTTTTAAGCACCAAGTGAAAATCAACAAGGACGGCTTTTTTCAGCCCGCTTGCAAAAGCCGTATGGGTATTATCACGTAATGTTTTTTAAGAGCGCGCGCGCGGGTAAATACGGGTCATATCACAGGCAGCCCAACTAGTCGATCTGAGAAAATTTTTTAAAATGCTCCTGACGCCCTTCATGATATTTTGCAAATCTGTTGTACATGAGGTGTATAATAGGTGTATCCTTTTTGAGATATGAACATTTGAAATCTGTAAATGCAAATGAGGTGACATCATCCCAGGAATTTGTCAAAGTTTTTTTTCAAAGCTAACAGCAAGCTTGTTTTTGTAAAGTAGTAAAAATGTTCATGGTAGAGTGAATATTAGTAATACAGATATTGAGCTTTAAAAAATTTCTATAATTATTTCCAGAGAACTTTTGTATATTTAATGAGGCCTGGGATGACGTCACTTCATTTGCATTTTCAGATTTCAAATGTTTATATCTCAGAAAGGAGAGGTCGACATCAAGAAAAATTAAGTACATTTATAATACACCTCATGTACAACAGATTCGCAAAATATCATGAAAGGCGTCAGGTGCACTTTAAAACCAAATAAAATTATTTTTACGGCGCGCCAAGCTAAGAGAGCCGATTAAAAATAATATTGACATCGCGCGAGTTTTCTAGCATATCGCGGGCGAAAAGCAACAGGAATCGCATTTGCGCGTATTCAAACAAGTACACCACAGGAAGCCCGCACGCGTGCTCAAAGAATAACAAAAAACGTTTGTTCAATAGGGCGCGCGAGGCGCGCGGTAAAAATGATTTATATCGCTCTAGAAAATTCTTCAGATCGATTAGTTGGGCTACCTGTGGTCATTAAGCACTTAATGACTGGTCCCGAGGGAAACAGTTAGTTTTGTTTCCCGAGAATCTCAATGTTTCCCGAGGCTCCGGCCGAGGGAAACATTGAGATTCGAGGGAAACAAAACTAACTGATTTCCCGAGGGATCAGTGACGTGACGTGACGTGCTCTCGACCAATAAGAAAACGAGTTTGAATAGGATATATAATAAATGCATATATTGCACGGATTAGTAAATGGTTAGTCTCTTTCTCTCTCTCAGGTATTAAGCGTGCAGTGGATGCTTATTACCGGTAAGTATCTGTCTTTTCTCAGTTAAAAAGGGTTTTATGATTCGACAATCGTATTGAGCATGTGCGAATTCATGTCCCATATGAAAAGTTATTCATTTCCTAAATTATGCTGTATCGTATGGTAATTTTGCAATAAGTGCCATGCGAGTGCATTCAGAGATGGAATCCCACATGTGAGCTACTTTTCGCAAATGAAGTATATAATCTACGCGACACTATATACTTTCACGGAACGTGAAACCTGATTAGGGGAGGGGAGGTCTTATTCGATGACGTCATTATACATGATGTAATGCATATTTTGAGGTACGCTGACCAAAATTTTGGGGCTCAAATGTTTACACTGTTACTCGAGTGAGTAAGCGAGTGACACTCGGTTTTTCAATCCACGAGTTAAAGTGCCTATAAACCCTTCGTGTTTGCTATTTCTATTAAAAGTATTGGTCCTAAATAACAATTTTCAAAAAAAAAAATGCTTACGAGCGTGACGAGCGGCCACGCTAAAATGAGCTCTTGAATTTATCTTTTTTTTTCCATTACTACTTACTATTAGTTTATTACAACAACATATGCTAAAAGAATCATGACTAAGGATCAGGTACAAAAACTCAGAAAAGAAAACAACGACCTTAAGTTTCATTAATCTTCCTGTGCCACGATTCAATTAACACCTCTGCTGTTTTGTTCTAAACTAATTTGTTATTGATTGTCACCTTATTTAAATAACTTAAAATAATTGTAAATTTAATAATTATTTGGATTTGTCATGTAAACCAATTTAAATATTTAAGTATTGCTACCGCCTCGAATAGTTTTTGAGAACTAACTGCGGATAGTAATAGTTCCTAAATTGTATATATTGTTTACTTAAATAAAATTGTTGTTGTTTTCCAAAAGAATAAAATACTACGATAAAAACTGTGCATTTTATAGTAATATATTCTCACTGGCCATTGTCCCTCGGTCGATGATTAAGATATGGGAACAATAGAACTCCATTGTTCAGCTAAAATTACCAGAAATCTAGGACATTTTACTTCCGCGATATTATGACCAGCGGTCTACTGGCAGTCCAGAATTATCCTCGAATTTTTATCGAAGTAAATCAATTTATCAAAACCAAACTACTATAACTTTGTTTAGAAGTACCAAGCGCTTCTGGTGCAGTTGATATATTTAAAATTAAAACGCTCGCTTACGCTCGGCATAGAATGATTCGAAAGAATTGGGTCACTTAGAAAATTTCAAAAGGACACAGGAAGCCCATTCTTATGAACTTTGAATTTTGAATTTCCCTCTTAAGAAGCCTTCGGATTCTTTAAACAGCGGTATAACACGTAAAATCACCAGGCTGCTAAGCTGTAAACATTGCAATCGACTCGACGATCGAAACAAGCTTATTTGCAAGATTTATCGGTCATTTTTTATGATATTTTGGTGTAAAATAGAAAATTTTAAAACTAAAAAAGCATCACTTTTTACTGTTTATGTGCGTCCTTGTTTTAATACTTGGAAAGTCTTCTAAAACGGTATTAAAAAGCCCGTAATCTCAGGAGCATTTTAAGAGGTCGGGACGGATGGATCCATGTAAACTATCGATAGCAGGCGATGCTGAACACAAGGTAAATTACACATTTTTCGCTGGAATACAGACTAAGTATAACAATTATTTCTCAATAATATTATTCCTCCGTGCGTCATATTGACAAAACTAAATCAAACATAACTTGCATAATGAATATAACTTATACTCGAGTTAAAAGTTAGGGGTCGGGACCGATAGTACGATGATATTTAGCAAATATATTAGACATTTTCTTTCTGAGCCCTTACATTTATCAGTATTTCTGAGCGGCCATTTTTAAATGCCACAAATCTAAATTTAGCATGCGGTGACGTCACATGTCTTGGATTTCTGGTAATGAATTCCATAGATCCTTCGTTCCGTGCCGGCTTACACTCAATCATGACATCCTTTCCTTCCAACCCCCATGTCCTTAGACCATCTCCTCATGTTATCTTCATAATTATCCTCTTTGAATCTCATCTTCTAATCTTATTCCATCCCATAACTCAAACTCCCAGACCTCTTCTCCCAAAACTCAAAACTCATCTTCGATGTTTGTCGTACTACAAAACTCGTTCCAAATGTTGTAAAACCAAATGTTCCAATAACTTGCTCTACCAGAAGTGTATCCATAAGTTAGCCCAGGATTGTAGACCACCATTGGTCCCTCATCAACTTATTCGTAAGCCTTAAAAAAATTCAAGCTACAAAATTTTGGTTTAGAAAAACAAATCTTGGGATAAACTTTAGGTCAGAAAAAACATTTTTATATGACCAGAGGGACCAATATGGTGGCTAACAATCCACGGCACCGCCGCAATCACCGAGCACAAAGGGTATTAGTTAACCCCGGAATTGTTAGCCAACAAAGGATTCCAGCATATAAAAAAGGCCAGTATATCATGAAGACTGGTGAACTGTAAACACTATTGAAACTTGCAAGACGCTATCCCGGATACTACGTCATCGATATTGTCACCAGCTCATATCAAGAAACTCTGATTGTTTTTACACAGGAAGCCCAAATAACACATATCCAAACCGCTATAAAATATACAGTTTTTATTGCAGTATTTTATTCTTCTGGAAAATTGTTATTTAGGACCAGTAATTTTAATAGAAATAGCAAACAGCCAGGGTTTATAGGCACTTAAAAATGGTGTTCTCCATTCGTGATTTAATAAAAATGGTTGGTTTTCATTTGAGCAAATATGAATAGATAAAGGAATTAATAAACAGATTGATAAATTAAATAATTTCAACGTTTACAATGATATGACAGTTTGCTATTTTATGTTCTAATAATTGGAATTTCTTTGGTCAACAGCTTTGTCTGATCGTCCTGATCATCGTTGGTATTTTATTGAGGATGATCCAAGAGCCAATTATGATCTGGGAACATATGAATACATATCTATAGATGGCAAGGCAAACACTGTGAAAGCACCTTCACAAGTTCAAGCCATTGCTATTCAGAATCCTTCTACAAGAATTAATTTAGAATTGACTCTTAACCCGGGATCGTGCCTTCAAGACCCGTCTTCCTGTACCAATGATTTAAGTGTTTCAATGGTTATACAAGTTGGAAGTGAAGAAGGTCACGGTGCAGACGCTACCATCTTCGCACCAAATACAGATGACTTAGGTAGGTATAGTAATTATATGTGATATTGTATTTCGCGTATTGTACTGTGTTTAGTATTTGAGTCAGTATTTACAGGTAAACACGTTGTGATACAACTGTCCTTAATGACCCTTTTCACACGAACACATTTGTCGAACAACCATCGAGTGAATGAACATTCTACTTCGAGTTATAAATGTGAAGTTTCATCAGATGTTTCTTGAGAAGACAAAACACTGATTACGTCGATGTCAGAGTTAAAATCATTCCAAGAGGGGGCGTGGGGGATAGCGGTGACGCATTTACGTGACGAGGCTAACACGACTGCAGGGGAGTATATTAATTAAGTGTCATTTTCATTTTCAGTCAAAAAGACAGGTGTCGAAGTCTTATATTCAGATAAAAAATTAACCGTACGAATCATTGGTAAAACCAAAACATATACATGGCAATCGTTTGTACCAAGGAATCGATGGTTTGTACTTGCTTTCACTTGGAAACCCTTATCAACAAGTTTAACAGTCTACTTGGACAAGACGAAGCAAGAGAAAGACTACCGCTCTAAAAATCATGAACCAGTACCTAGCAAAACATCAAATAAATATTATCTTGGAGGTTATTCCAAACTGTCGAGATACTATGAGTCACTGCAAATATGGAATAAAGAGGTTTCTTTTGACACTGTTCTTGCGAAATTCTGGAGAAGAATAGAAGGTAAGCTGCTCCTTTAACTTTGTCAGACATTCTCTTCAATACGTTATTCCAAAAACCTTTCTTGTGAGCCATATTTGGATTGCATGATTGCATTAGCCAATTCAGCAAAATACCCCCACAGAGCTAGACTGCAAAACAGTCCCTATGTTTACGCGAAAACTCCGAGGAAGGGAGTTGAAGTTCGATCGAGCGACATTCTCGTACCCAGACCCTTCTCAGCTTTCTAACGAAAGGTCGTAGGCTCTGGGAAACCCTATAATTTTAAGTGATCTGATTGTCTGAGTGGTATAACAATAACAATGGTTTAACTAGGCATATCCATAGGTAGTCCACACACACTGTTTATAAGAGAATATAAGGCGACTTTTGAAACCTTCGATGTTTTTCAACTAAATATTAATACAATTCTATAAAAACTTTCAGTGTTATTTTCAGTTGTTATTTAATTAAGTGTCTGTGAAGATTTCAAGCGATTTGGGTTAAAATTAAACAAGTTACGGCTATTTTAAATTTCGCCTAACTCACTGTGCCGGGAAGGTTGCAGCTTCGGAGAGCCTAAAACACTTAATTGTATACATACTCATAAATCCTTTCTTTTCTAAGTTTATAGAATTCTGATCCAAGAATATTATTCTACGATAATATTTCCTTATCCATTCCTAATTTTACCGCTCAAATGCACTTCTTTAACCATTAAAATCAATTCATAAAACATAAATAGTTTGCACGTGCACATTCATGCGTGCCAAGGCTCGTACAGAAGATGACATGATGATTCATGAATATTAATTAAGTTGGGATGTGCTCGTTCATTCTCTTGCCCAAACAACTCGGTCGAATTAATGATGGCGCATGCGCTCTGTTGACGCTCTCACAACAATTCTGGCTTCCGGTTGTATTGTTTCCCAGAGCCTACGATCTGCCAGAAGGATCGAGCGAGTGAAATTATGTCCGCGAGAGAATGAGGAGAGGATTAACGGACGAGCGGGGAGTGAGGCGAGGGGTTCGGGGAGTGGGGAGGGAGGGGGGGGGGGGGGGGAGGTGCGATGCCTTTTCGATTGAACGAAGTCAGAAGTTTAAATATCCTTATCGAGGGGTCCTATTCATTTGTGTTTTACTACTTACTAATTTATTTTTAATATTTATTTATTTTCTAACTTATTTATCTATTTATTCAGATAATGGAGGAGATACAACACTGCGTTTATCTCTCAACATCCCTGGTATCCCTTGGAATATAGACTATTTAGACCCTACAAGCAATGCGTATATCCAGACAAAGAATGAATTGGAAGCCAGGGTAAGTGTATGCACGGTTTTGTTTTATGAACATATGGACGCCATCGAAATACACTCAAACTTAAAACGCTCAACTCTACTTCAGGTTTAAAGTGCCTATATCGGGGACCTATTATAGGTTGGCGGTTTGACGGTTTTTGCCAATTTTAGAGGTCGGTTTTCGGTATTGTGGCAATTTTTGTGGTGGGTTACGGTTATGGAGATGCTGGTCGGTTGCGGAAAACGGTTAACGGAAAAACTTGACGAAAAATATCGGTTTTGCGGTATGACGAACCCCTATAATAGGCCCCCTATATCACCTACACAGTATTTCGTTAAATCTACTCTTAAATATAGAACATTTAAAATGAAGAATTAAAAATTCCAGAAAAAATATTTTTGTACCTGTTTTTTAACATGGACGGTTGTCAAAAACCTAGGAACGAAATCCTGCTGTGACGTCATTGTAGGCGGAACACAAACAATCTATGGCTTAATCCGGACTTAGGTGTATATGAGAGCTGCTTTGTCATTAACGTTTGAAAATCCTTTACAAAAAGCAAATAAATAACAGCTTATTTTCCCCTAATGCTTTACTTATCTCAAGACGGTGTTCCTACGATGACGTCACAGACTCGGACAGGGTCTTCAGATAATGAAATTTGTAAGCTCATAAAAAGTCAACGGAAAATTAAAACTCCATTTTTTCAACTCAAAGAAGCTTAAAATGATATATAGATTTGATGTAGACCCTACGATTTTAGGTTATATAAGCACTTTAACAAAGTTTATCTCCTATGTTTTCCTTGTGAGAAGTGAGCAACCACAGGGAGCCCAATGTATTCTTCAAAGCTTGCATCCAAGTCTATTATGTGTTGAAAATTTCTACTTGTTATCTAATTGATACTTTGTAAGCTCAAGTCAGTATTTGCTTTCAGGTTAAACCAGAAACCCATTCACCTGGATCAAATGAACATCGGTCGACCTCAGTGGAATCATTCGGGTAAGGGACTGTTCACTTCTTAACCTAACAAGTCATTTAATCATTGGTCAGCATTTAATGGATGCCTACGCGCGAGATTTTGAAGAAAGGCGTTCAAAGGTAGCCAGTCACCTTAAGAAAGAACTATAAAATATATTTGTATAGATAAGTGATATAATATAATGTTTAAAAACATACGAAATTGCTTAAAATTTAAGATCTATTTGCTATTTATGCAAGATTGTTTTATTTTTTTTTTCTAAATCTATTCCTTTTACACGAGAGGATACCATAAATAGGTCTTAAATTATATTTAAAATATAATTATATTTATATATATCATTCATTCATTCATTCATTCATCCATCCATTCATCCATTCATTCATTCATTCATCCATCCATTCATCCATTCATTCATTCATTCATTCATCCATCCATTCATCCATTCATTCATTCATTCATTCATTCATTCATTCATTCATCCATCCATCCATTCATTCATTCATTCATTCATTCATTCATTCATCCATCCATTCATCCATTCATTCATTCATTCATTCATTCATTAATTCATTCATCCATTCATTCATTCATTCATCCATTCATTCATTCATCCATTCATTCATTCATTCATTCATTCATTGACTTGATTGATTGATGAATTATTTGATTGTTGAGTTGCTTGATTAAATGATTGAGTTGACTGATTGATTGCTATTTTTTCAGTGAATCACTTGTTTTCTCGCAAAATCTGATTCTCACAGCAAAAGTCAAAGTGGTGTACGAAGAGCTCCGTTGGAAAGAAGCGTATTTTTTTCAGAAAGCAATCGAAGAGTTACTTATAAATGGAACTCATGTCGAAATTAAATCCTGTGAAGCAGATGATAACTGTAAGTACATCTATTGAATTGAATTTCTGACATAGACTAAAAAAATCACGCGTTGCATTTTAAGACTCGTGCCGGCCATAGGCCTGGGTACGAGTAATAAATTGTATTTCCTAATTTTGGGCTTCCTGTGTTTCTGGGTTATCAAAAAGTATATATACTGGATAATAATGATGATAATGATGATGATGATGACACTGGTAGCGGTTGATAATGATTATAATGATGATGACATGACGGATGATAATGATTATAATGATGATGATGACATGACGGATGATAATGATTATAATGATGATGATGACATGACGGATGATAATGATTATAATGATGATGATGACATGACGGATGATAATGATTATAATGATGATGATGACATGACATGACGGATGATAATGATTATAATGATGATGATGACATGACGGATGATAATGATTATAATGATGATGATGACATGACGGATGATAATGATTATAATGATGATGATGACTATAACGGATAATAATGATTATAATGATGATGATGACTATAACAGATAATAATGATTATAATGATGATGATGACTATAACAGATAATAATGATTATAATGATGATGATGACAATAATGGATAATAATGATTATAATGATGATGATGACTATAACAGATAATAATGATTATAATGATGATGATGACTATAACAGATAATAATAATTATAATGATGATGATGACTATAACAGATAATAATGATTATAATGATGATGATGACAATAATGGATAATAATAATTATAATGATGATGATGACTATAACGGATAATAATAATTATAATGATGATGATGACTATAACGGATAATAATGATTATAATGATGATGATGACTATAACGGATAATAATGATTATAATGATGATGATGACAATAATGGATAATAATAATTATAATGATGATGATGATGACTATAACGGATAATAATAATTATAATGATGATGATGACTATAACGGATAATAATAATTATAATGATGATGATGACTATAACGGATAATAATAATTATATTGATGATGATGACAATAATGGATAATAATGATTATAATGATGATGATGACAATAATGGATAATAATGATTATAATGATGATGATGACAATAATGGATAATAATGATTATAATGATGATGATGACAATAATGGATAATAATGATTATAATGATGATGATGACTATAACGGATAATAATGATTATAATGATGATGATGACTATAACGGATAATAATGATTATAATAATGATGATGACTATAACGGATAATAATGATTATAATGATGATGATGACATGACGGATAATAATGATTATAATGATGATGATGACATGACGGATGATAATGATTATAATGATGATGATGACATGACGGATGATAATGATTATAATGATGATGATGACATGACGGATGATAATGATTATAATGATGATGATGACATGACATGACGGATGATAATGATTATAATGATGATGATGACATGACGGATGATAATGATTATAATGATGATGATGACATGACGGATGATAATGATTATAATGATGATGATGACTATAACGGATAATAATGATTATAATGATGATGATGACTATAACAGATAATAATGATTATAATGATGATGATGACTATAACAGATAATAATGATTATAATGATGATGATGACAATAATGGATAATAATGATTATAATGATGATGATGACTATAACAGATAATAATGATTATAATGATGATGATGACTATAACAGATAATAATGATTATAATGATGATGATGACTATAACGGATAATAATGATTATAATGATGATGATGACTATAACAGATAATAATGATTATAATGATGATGATGACAATAATGGATAATAATAATTATAATGATGATGATGATGACTATAACGGATAATAATAATTATAATGATGATGATGACTATAACGGATAATAATAATTATAATGATGATGATGACAATAATGGATAATAATGATTATAATGATGATGATGACAATAATGGATAATAATGATTATAATGATGATGATGACAATAATGGATAATAATGATTATAATGATGATGATGACAATAATGGATAATAATGATTATAATGATGATGATGACTATAACGGATAATAATGATTATAATGATGATGATGACATGACGGATAATAATGATTATAATGATGATGATGACATGACGGATGATAATGATTATAATGATGATGATGACATGACGGATGATAATGATTATAATGATGATGATGACATGACGGATGATAATGATTATAATGATGATGATGACAATAACGGATAATAATGATTATAATGATGATGATGACAATAATGGATAATAATGATTATAATGATGATGATGACAATAATGGATAATAATGATTATAATGATGATGATGACAATAATGGATAATAATGATTATAATGATGATGATGACAATAATGGATAATAATGATTATAATGATGATGATGACTATAACGGATAATAATGATTATAATGATGATGATGACATGACGGATAATAATGATTATAATGATGATGATGACATGACGGATAATAATGATTATAATGGTGATGATGACATGACGGATAATAATGATTATAATGATGATGATGACTATAACGATTATGATTATAATAATGATGATGACAATAACAGATAATAATGATTATAATGATGATGATGACTATAACGGATAATAATGATTATAATGATGATGATGACTATAACGGATAATAATGATTATAATGATGATGATGACTATAACGGATAATAATGATTATAATGATGATGATGACTATAACGGATAATAATGATTATAATGATGATGATGACTATAACGGATAATAATGATTATAATGATGATGATGACTATAACGGATAATAATGATTATAATGATGATGATGACTATAACGGATGATAATGATTATAATGATGATGATGACTATAACGGATAATAATGATTATAATGATGATGATAACTATATATAACAGATAATAATGATTATAATGATGATGATGACTATAACGGATAATAATGATTATAATGATGATGATGACTATAACGGATAATAATGATTATAATGATGATGATAACTATATATAACAGATAATAATGATTATAATGATGATGATGACTATAACGGATAATAATGATTATAATGATGATGATGACTATAACAGATAATAATGATTATAATGATGATGATGACTATAACAGATAATAATGATTATAATGATGATGATGACTATAACGGATAATAATGATTATAATGATGATGATGACTATAACGGATAATAATGATTATAATGATGATGATGACTATAACGATTATGATTATAATAATGATGATGACTATAACGGATAATAATGATTATAATGATGATGATGACATGACGGATGATAATGATTATAATTATTATATTATCAAACTTAACATATCTTCTAATTACTTTTAGTTTTCTGTGACACTCCGAACTTCGTATCCTTGGAAACAGCCGAAAATGCAACACAGCTCATAATTCATTACCAACCAAACTTCACAGATATTTTAGGAAATAGCTTTCTAAAAGAATACAATATCATCTATAATGACAGTGGTATTAATAGGGTCGCAAGTTTGGATAATGGATTTCCATTTATTATCAGTACCAAAATATTTCATTTAAAACCATTCACATTTTACTGTGTTCAAATGGGCACATCCGCCTTCAAATCTGCTGGTTTTTACACCCCATCTAGATGTGCGAGAACTTCAGAGGCTGGTAAGTGGTTAAAGTTCAAATAATATGTATTTATTGACTGGTTGGGAAGGCAGGACAGGAAAATATGGTTATCCCTTACGCAACGAGCGCATCTGAGGAAATATTTGGGTCATTGCACAGCATTTCGATTGTTACTCAATTCCTATTTTAATTTTTTTCCCCAAGATACTGTGAAATGACCCATTTTGTAATTTTCGTATTTCTCATCAGTTATTTCAAGACCCCCTTTCCAGACTCATTAAAATTTCAAGTCCCCCCCCCCCCCCTCCCTATCCCCCCTATAAATAATGAATGGTCCCTTAAAGATATATTACTTTGTAACTTGTAGGGCCAATTGCAGGACCTGCTCAAATCAATATCTTTAGTACTAAAAGCACTTTAAATGTCACATGGTCTCCAATCAACCAATCACTATGTAATGGCATTATCCGATATTATATCGTTAAACTATTTGATATGGCTACGAACACACCTGTTGCAATCAACAATGGTTCCTATTTGAAAAGACAGGTCGAATTCCTAAACTTAAAATCGTTTCATCAATATGGAGTTAAGATTGCTGGAGTAACATCAATAACTGGAGTTGACAGTCGTTTAGTATTGGCCAAGACTAATGAATCTGGTTAGAAAACATTTTCATTATTCTTAGTACTATTATTTCATTTCATCATCATTATTTCTGATGTTCTCTGGCTTTTATTTGTTTAAGTTGAGCTTTCGACCTATGAGCACTAAAGGTCGAAAGCTCAACTTAAACAAATAAAAGCCAGAGAACATCAAAATTCTACTATGTACAATCCTGGTTTCACCTCCATATTTAATCATTATTTTTGTAATGTCATTTTTATGATCATTATTGTAATCATTACAGTATTGGTAACTCGATCTTCTTATTATATGACATACCACTGTTATTATTCTCATCCATTAATTGAGTTTGTCGTCATAACAACAGTCATAAAGTAATGGATGGTTTGTGTGTCAAAGTCTAGCTTGGGTTTATATTTTTACATGGCTGTAAGTGAGTGACAATATCTCCATGTAAACAGGGCATACATTTACACTGTCTTATAATTATTATTTGATTTACTTATATTTATTTTCTTATTAATAGTCCCACTAATTGCACCATCAAAATTAATTGGAAGAAGTCTATCTCATGAGAGCCTTTTTTTGTCATGGAAATCACTAAATCATCAAGAATCCAAGACTCAGGGCAAAATTCTTGGTTATACTTTATATAGCACAGCAATAGATAATGTTAACGCATCATTTCAAGTGTTCACTATTGGAAACAATAAAACAATTTTTAATCTGTGGCCTTTTACGCGATATAATATCTCCGTGGCGGGATTTACAAAAGTTGGTAACGGTCCTAGAAGCAAGTATTTGCTCTTGAAAACCAATGGGAAAGGTAAGTTTCATACTACTAGCTAAGATCTACAAGTTTAATAATAAATGGTTTTGCAATTACTTCACTGAAAACATTTGTCTGTTTTGGTGTTATTTCAGCACCTGGAAAAGCGATCTCCAATGGAACAGTCTTCAATGTCACTACTGAATCAATCAAAGTCAAATGGACAGAAGTCGATAGTAAATACAAACATGGGCCAATTCTAGGCTACAAGGTTAATTTTCATGAACTGGGCAATCTCTCGAATTACACTTCCTTTACTGCGAATCAAATGATAACTTTCACTAAACTTAAAGAATATACAAGTTATATTATAGAAGTGGCTCCAGTGAATACATTTGGCGAAGGACCCCCTAAGACATTGATTGGTATAACAGAGTTAACAAGTAAGTATGCTGCACTAATTCATTTTTGTTATCTTCACTTTGCGGAATGTCCATTTTGTTTCGTTTCGTTCCGAAAAGTGAGAAATAACAACTATTTTCTGTTTAAATTACAGTAATTAAACTTGCACCGATGGCTTTGAAGGCTTGGAACACAAGTTCAACCAGTCTTAGTGTTCAATGGAATCCTGTCACTCAAGGAATTATTAGAGAATATCGAGTGGTCTACGCACGTGTCGAAAATCAATCAATCACAGCCAATAAGTTTACTTGTAATCTGACTGTAGAACTAACAAAATTAGTCAAAATACCAGATATGGTATCAGTGTACAAGCATTTAATGAACGAGCCTATGGAGTAAAAACTAAGCCAGTGTATTGTGACACAGATGATGACGGTAGTTAATTACAATTATAGCACATGTTTTTTCTACTTTTCTATTTGTATAAATTGTCTTATTCATATTATTAATTTCAGTATTTTTTTTTTCTGTAGTTCCTTCTTCATTTCCGGCTTATTTTCAAGGTTTTAATGAAAGTAAGCACAGTATATTTCTCTCGTGGAATCCATTGTCTGCAGACAAGGCAAATGGAAGAATTCTTGGTTATATCTTATGTCGAAACACAACAAATATCACACTTAACTCAGCCCATCAAAACCATACGTTTGAAGATCTTTTGCCGTTTACACTATATGGTTTTCGTATAGCAGCTTATACTAGAAAAGGGGTTGGCCCATTCAGTAGCGTACTTCTTATCAGAACTGACGAACAAGGTATATATAATTATGATAATAATAATTATGACCAAATAAATCTTGAAACCTTTCACATAAGAACCAGTCTAATTTTTTAGGCTAAAGTGGTTATTTTTCAGCAGGTGCTTAGAGTGGTTTTCATTAACCCGTGAAACAAAGTGTAATAGGGAAAGAGTAATAAAGTGTATTAATGTGTAATAGTGCTATTGAACAAATGATTATAAAACACAAAGTTAAAGTTAAAGTGTAATAAAGCATATTACGCTAAAGTGTGTTTCACGGGTTAATGAAAACCACTCTAAAACGTTTTAGCTTAGTGGTTCTTAATCCACTGGTTCTTATATGCAGGTTTTTACTGTATCAAATATGAAAAGGTATATATACAAAATAATGCTAAGAAAAATATGACTCAAATAGAAATGGTTTCAATTTGATTTAAATGTACTTAAATTGTCTGACATTTTAAATTGTCGAATTTCTGTGGGACATTCTGGAATGGAAATGAATGGTAATCAGCATATGCTAATGCACTCAATTACTTTCTTCCTTATTTTAAGTTTGTGCCTGCTATTTTTATTCTTATCTATTTAGAACCGTTAAAACCACCAAGAAACATCTCAGCTAGCAATTTTACAAGTGACAGTACTATTGAATTATCATGGCTACCAATCGAAGATGAGTACATTGGGGGAAATCTCTTAGGTAAGATACACCTATTTCTAAAATCATAGTCGCAAACAAATCTGAAGCCTGCAAAGGATGTCGGTATTTCTTCTCTTTTTATTGATTTATTCATAGCATATTTTGATTGTATGTGTTTGTGTTATATGCCCGTAACAACTTGTTGTTGTGGTAGATATAAATACAAATATTACTTTAAAAAAAGTGCAATAAATCACAAATTATGTCCATGTACCCGGCATCCTTTGCAGGCTTTAGAGTGTGGATTGTAACTTCAGCTGCGACAACGATTATTGAAATAGATGTATATAGTAACTTGATATAGTTTGACAGGTCAATTTTTATTACTTGAGAGACTGGTCATAAAGTAAAGCTATTATACTTTCATTTAGGTTATAAGCTCTACCTAAAAAAAATAAAGGTTGGTTGGGATGAGATCGATGAGGATGATGATGATGAGGATAACGCAGAAACTATTATGGTAATAGCACCACAGACCTTATCATTGGTTATTAGGAATCTCGATAATTTTGCAGTTTATGAGATAAAGATGCTGGGATTTACAAGCATAGGCGATGGAATCATTAGTCTACCAGTTTACGGAGGTTAGTAAAACTCCTAGGTTTATATGGAATTTTTGTACTAAAATTGCTTGTTTCTTGTGACTGATATACTATAAAAATTTGAAGAACTTCCCAGTGCTTACTAACATTCAAACGGCTGGGCAAATTTGGCTTGTTTAAAAAAGTTAGAATTTTTCAAAGCAAGGTCGTTTTTTACGGGCGGTTTCGGGCGCCGTAGGAGTATGACCTGACAGTGTTATATTGGCTAACTTATATTATACATTTTAATACTTTAATATTTCAGAAACATGTGCTTGTTCGAAGATCCTTACAAGTGCTTACCACTCTCTGAATCCCTATGTCAAGATCAATGAATCTTCCTCAAAGCCATTTGGTATTATACCTTCAATTCTGACACCAATGTTGACCCAGTGTTGTGGATTTTGTTCTTATGGCTTGTCTCATATTGAATATACGTACGATGGCAATAAATTACCATCACAAAAGACAAATATCACTGAGTTCACAAAATATGAATTTAACGACACAGACTTAACATTTCCTATCAATGCCTTTAAAGGTAAGCTAAAAGCAATCATAATTTATATTTAAGGAATATAAAGCAGTTTTTCAATGTAATATGCTCTCTAAAAATCATGTGCAAAATACCTATAGTTGGGACATTATCTGGTTTTTACGTGAAAAATATTTCAACATCATTATTCCGTTTCCCCCTCTCCCCCGTATCAATGATGAATTGTGGGAATATGAAACGGTTGTCATTTGAAAGGCCAATCAACATTGCTTAGGGGGGAAGGGGGATTGCAAATCAAATTGATAGATTTTGTAGATTTTTTTGAAACGCAAATAAAAATGCTCATAAAAAGTGAAAATATCCCAACGATTTTGCAAGTTGTAGCTAGACTGATCTAAACACACAGTATTGGGGCCATTCCATGTTGCAGACATTACTCTCAGAGCCAAAATACTGATAAATAAACTCTTCTAACTTTGCATGTAATGAAATTTGTTTCTTAAATGAAACTTTTACAATGAAACTATTATGGCAAGGTCTTTCCTTTCACCCCAAAAAATTAGACATTCATCTTAAATTAGCTATAATTCAAGCTTAAAGGTCTGTTGCAGAAATTACAGCAAAAACAACCACACTTTCAATTAGGTCTTTTTGATTTTTATTTCCTGTGAATTGAGACTTTCTTCAAAGCAGTTTGGGTATTTAAATTTTCAAACTGCTACAAAAAATTCAAGTTATTTCAATAGTCTAATGGCTATTAACAAAACAAGTTGTTGCGGACATTACAGGAAAATGTTGCGGGCATTACAGGAAAATGTTGCGGGCATTACATTTTTGAGAAACGTTTTTTAACAGTGCTATTCTTGGTTTTCACGTGATGTCATTAATTGTTTTATTTCATAAATATTAGTTATATTTACTTCTGGCAGCAATACTCTTTAGAGCTCCCCTAAACGAACATTTGTGCTAAATCTTGTGTCTTTGCTGTGTTTTGGTATGGAAATATAAGCGAGACAAACTGTGTCACGCAACTCTAGTCACGCATCTTTAGTAGTCGGAAATCAAGCTAGATTCATGTTCATGTGTTTTCATAAGCCTGTGAAAAAAAAGAGAAGACGTGTTTCGTTTCTTTTATAAAATAACAATCGCGCGAAAAGAAGAAAAAAATCCCCTATTATTCGTTTGACGATGTCATTTCTCCCTACGTTGCATTTCATCGAAAATGACCAATAAGCGCGCGCGAAAGAACAAAACAACGAAAAAACTGACCGTTGAATGAGCGTGCACGCTTGAAAATGATGTAGGTGTGTTTCATGCTCTAATGAAACACGGTTTGTTAACGCGCGCGTACTATCCCAATTATTTTATAAAGTGATTTGTTATTTCATTTAATATAGTGATTTCTTATTTCACATTATTTCACATAGTGATTTTACTCTAGTATACTTTTGTTATGTTTGGCTTGCCATAATTTCTGACATTCCAAACTTTAATTTGTTTTAGGAAAGAAGTCTCACGGCGACCATAGCTATGTCCAGCTACTAGAAACTCCTGGGATAGCACTAATTATACTAAATCCTGATTTAGAAACAATATTAACTCAAGTGCTCATACAAAATATTTACAATACATTGCCTGTGCTATGTTTGCTCTTTGTTTTGGTGATTCTGTTTGGACAATTGCATTGGCTAGCGGTAAGTCTTTATCAATTATTTGAAATGTTTCAAAGTCCTGCTATTTATCCAAGCTAGGGCACTAGGGCACTAGGGCACTATTATAATTATCATCATCATCATCATGATTATAATTATTATTGTTAACTGATAATCTTTTTAAAGGATGTTTTTTATTATGGTCAAAAAGCTGAATCCTTTTTTACAAGTGTTTACAACGGCGCGTGGCTGACTTTTGTTACTATGACAACCATTGGGTAAGTTTCCAACATACACCTATTTCAAAAATCGTTGTCGCAGCCAAAGCTACTGCCCACACTCTAAAGCCTGCAAAGGATCTCGGTTATATGGACATAATTTGTGATTTATTACACGTTTTTTAAAGAAATATTTCTATTTATATCTACCACGACAAAAACTTGTTATGATCATATAACACAACTACACGTACAACCGAAATATGCTATGAATAAATCAATAAAAAGAGAAGAAATACCGACATCCTTTGCAGGCTTCAGATTGTGGACTGTGGCTTTGTTTGCGACAAGGTTTTTGAAATAGGTGTATATTCGTACGAAGGATAGTCCTGCACATAACATTTATGTTGTTTATTTATTCATTTCCATCATTGTTGATTGTTTAGATATGGTGACATTCAAGCTAAGCACGTTGTTGGAAGATTATTATGCATTGTCTCTTCTCTTATTGGATTGGTGGTTGTTGCTCTTATCGTCGGCTCATTAACAAGTGAACTAACTGTGCATACTGTTAAACCACACTTACAATCTCTTCACGGAACAAAGGTAGACTGGTTATTAGCCAATTTAAGGTGTTTCCCAGTAGTTTTTTTAAGATGTATTTTGCACCAGATACAAAGCAAAGATGGAAGTTTGATTAATATAAATTTCGCTATGGCAACACAAAACAAAGATGGCGGGAAAAAGTTTTTCTAAAATATCTTGTATTTTCGATGAGCTTCAGAAAAATGACTAATATATAGGTGATAAACTTCTAACATTCATGCGCTAGTTTATCAATTCGCCAAATGAAAATGGGAAGTGTAGTCATGTGGATATGTAAGAGGGGGAGGTGTAAGAGGAAGGAAGAGGGGGAGGGAAAAAAGGGGGGATTTGGGGAGGGATGTATATTTTTTTGAACTGCACAATGCTTCTATTTTTACAACCAAGGTTGGCGCTCTTAAAGATTCATATGAGTATAAAATCGGGATACGTCGTGGTGGGAAGATACTAAAAGGTAAATAAAAGAAGCTATACATGCACCCTATGCAAAAAGGCTAATAATATTAGTTATTGACTAATTGGGTGGTCCATATGGGAAAATATTTGGCTCACAGTCATGATTTATGCACCGAGTGCAGGTCTGTACAAATGACCAAGAGCCAAATATTTCCCGTACGGCCCGACCTAACTCAGTCAATAAGTTTTTTATCATATGACCCACTCTTTTTAATTTAAAGGCCATTTTTGTTGTGGTGTTTCAAGTAGCTGGTCCGTACGTGTTTTTTAGGACCAATTGAGGATTTGGGATTACTTGTTTGTAATTCATTTTTGGTAAATCATGATTTGCAATTTTATAACCGATTATTTATGAACTTCAATCAGGATTATGGATTATTCAGCCAGTTTTAAACCAGTTTACTTGACAATTTTTACATCTAGAAGTTTGGATGTAAATATTTTTCTCTGACTCTGTTGGTACATTTTAGATGCTCTAGAGTGATAAAATATATGACAACAGAACATTTTCTATTTAATCTGGTCGACAATTTAGTGACTGCGATTTAATCATGAAAATTTGATGTAATTTTTCTTATTTTATTAGATTTCTATTCATATCAAGATTTACAGAAATCACTGGAGAATAAGGATGTGCAAGGAATTTTGGTTGACACCTATACTATGAATCAAAACATAGAGCTGTTCCAATTAGGAAACAAAACAAAAATTGGAAATGTCTTTAAATCCAATAACTATGATGGTCTTTCTCTTGGTGGACGATCATCAAAGCTTCAAAAATGCGCAAATAATTATATCATCTTTGAAAGAAATCTTATTTCAAGAGCAATCCAAAAATTTGCAAATATTCAGGTATGTTGCTAGTTTGTTGTTTGTTTGCTTTTTATTGTTTGTTTTTTTTTTTTTTAATTTATTATAAGTCAACCTCGTCCCCAGGCTCTCCCTCCTTATTTTTTTTTTTTTTCAAAATGGTGGCACTCGACTTACCTAGATGCTATGTAACTTTAGTTAGTACATTTCAAAGTCATTACAGTGCGCACACTCCAACTGGGACCACTTTAGATGAATTGATAATCATTGGCCAATCATATTGCAGCTTTCAGCTCAAGAATGTTATGAGCGTGAGAACACTATAATTTGATTGGCTTAATAGCTGTTATTACAGCTATATGCAAATGATTTCAAACAATGGATTCAAATCGAGGCTTTGGGGCAAACCTATTGTTTTCGCCCGAAAGCCTCGACTTCAACCCATTGTTCAAAATCATTTGCATATAACTGTAATAACAGCTATTGCTGTTATCAGTCCAATTCTTGTCTGGTTTAAGTGTTTTTTGATTGGATGGTTTTGTCTAAGTGGTCCCGGTTGGTGTGGCTGCACGGTAAATCAACAAATATAAACATTTTCAGGTCATACCTAGGAGAAACACTGACGACATGATTGCCAGCTTTTTCATTGAATTATCAATCAAAGTTGTTTATTTCATAATTGGCTTCATGGTAATTGTCTTTGTTGTGCGGTTTTTCAGACGCTGTCAGAAATTAGGTAAGCATTATATATTCAATATAGTACAGGTAGCCCAAGCTATGCTTTTTAGCATTTAGTATGTTTTTTAGTAATAATATAATGAAATATATCAAATGAAATAAAAATAAATATTTCTACCTGTGTGTTGTGTTTTTCTTTACATTTCAATATTGAGTGCAATGCAAAGAAAAACACACAGGTAGAGATATCTATTTTTATTGCATCTTATATATTTCGTTATATTGCTAAAAAATAAACAAAGGCATAGCTTTGGCTACCTGTGAATATTTAAACAATAGAGTAGTTGAATCGAGGGCAATATGCTGTGATAGTTGTCCGCGGAAACTCGATGTTGAGAAAAACAAATAGTCGCCCGAGAACGCAGTTCGAGGGCGTCTATGAAGTTTTGAGGAACATCAAGTTTCCAAGGTCAACTATCACAGCATAATGCCCGAGATTTGAACTGCTCTTTTGTTTTTATTATTCAACAGCTATTTTTTTTCGAAGCGGACGAAAAGCTCAGCGGGCATTATGTGCTGATAGTACCCCTCCGCGGCAGGCACTATCACGTCACGTGATCGCCCCTCTACCAATGAGAGCGGAGGAAAATTAGTTGTTGAATTATAAAGCAGCACAATTTCAGTTCTGCTAGAGTTAGGCTTGTATATGTTAGTTTGTTGTTCTTTTTTAATAATCTTAAAATCTGATTTAAAATTACCTTGAATATGGAGGAACAGAACAACTATACAGTAAGGTATATTTTCTTGTAAACGATTTGTGTAGAACAACCTGTTTACGATTGTACATGTGCATATCTCTTGTGTCATAAACATGATGAAAATAATTTGTTGTCTTTTAAAAATGAACTATCCTAATTTTCAATACTGCCAAATTTTAGCAAATCGTTCCAAATTACACTGAAATTAAAAATTTGAGTATTGATATCTGCTATCCATCTTGCTCTGTTATGGTCATTTTGGGGAATAAATTCTAGTACTAAAACACCTTTTTCCTAATTTAGAAATCCAATCTGAGTATAAGAAGATGGTGAAAGAGCTTAGAGATTTTGTTGACAATTTCCATCGTACCACTACAGAGAAATTGGTCGAAATGCGCGAGCATCATTGGAGAGAAAGACAGAAGTTCGTTATGAAAATCAGATGTGCTCGTCGTCAACATCAACAGTGAACCCATTTATGCATGAGAACATTTTGAACAATTATTCGAATATCCAAAATGAAAAAAAGAAAACCTTGCACCTTGAAAATAGTTAAAGAAAGAAATAGCACTCACTTAATTTTGCCTTGATCGAAAAGATTTTGCCAAATATTCTTTAGTAACATCATCTAGCTATTGAAATTTTCTGAAATTCATCAAGAAATTATCAGTTTTTTGCATTATCTCAATTAATGCATGCATCGAGGTCAGACTGCAGTAATTTTTGTGCATGCTAAATACTTATTAGATTAAGACAGCATTTGTTGGTATATTTGAAACCGAATTCTTTGAAATGCTTAATAAACAACATCAATAAAGAACCTGTTGTCTTTATTTTTCATCCATATCTATATAATGCGCAAAAACTCTATATTCGTGAAATAAAATCAAAAAGAGAAATGAGCATGCATGCACCAAGGGGGTTTACCCAATCAAAACCAATCAAAATACTAAGTAGGGAGAAAGACTCTTTTTTTTCATGTATCAGACAACTGTACGTATGCAGGATACAAATCTTGTATACTATACCTTAATGTGTACCCAATATATGATGGTAATTGGATTGAGTGGAGTCCAATTCGGTCTGTAATCATACGAGTGATTACAAGTTCGGACGACCGCGTAGCGGGAGTCCGATTTGTTTATCACGATTATGATTACAGACAGAATTGGACGACTCAAAGTTCGATTACCAATAAATCATAACTATTACAATTTCAGAGAGAAATGTGTGGGGTTTCTAATAAAAATGACAGCAAAAATAGTTGAAAAAATCCTCCATTTTCGTTGCTATAGTGATTTGTATCAATTCAGTGATTGGTTGCTTAATCTGGAAGCAGTAAAATCATTGGCTCATAAAACTGTCCGATAACAACTGTCCGATTACAGCCAACTGTCCGAATAACACTGTCCGGTTACAAAAACAAGATTGATTAGTGGAAAATAGAGCAGTCTGTCAACCAATCAGATTCGAGGAAATTGTAATAGTTATGATTAAAATAGAAATAAGTTAAGGTGGCTGACTACTATACAAAAACTAGAAAACTGCGCATGACTTCGCGCACATACGACATCGAGTCACGGTAGAGATACAGGGAATCCAAACATTCATTTTTGTGCCGTATATTTTAAAGCGTTAAGCAATTTAACAGCCATTATCATGATTTAGATATGCTGTCATTTGAAAGGGATCTGTTTCACCTTGATATGTTGAATTTATAAAAGTAAAAGGAACTTCAAAGGTGGCCGAACTAGCGATTCTTTTAATTACAAAACTCACATTTCACGAAAAACGGCAAAATAGGACTCAAAACTTATCCAAACAACAATTGCACAACATTAGTGAAATAAAACGAAAACATAAGCATTATATAAAAGGCATTTTCTGTCGAAAAGACAATTTTTTAGCACGTTTTTGTTGGAAAAAATAATGGATATGAAAGTTGAAATATGTCAAAAAGACGATGGAAAATTAGTTAAAACTAAACAATGAACACATGAAATGATACATAGCGACATTTATTATAGCTTCTACTTACAGAAAAGTGAATTGCCTTTGAGAAATAATCCATAAACCTGTTTTAAGGGACGTTTTTTGAAAAGAAATACTTCGAGTAGTTGACAAACTTTCCCTCAACATCGCACGAGTGTTGCGTGACAAGATGGCGTAAGTTCAAAAGGAACAGCTCATTGGATTGGGTAAAATGTATCCAATCAGAAATAACGTTGTAATTCTCCCGTTCCCAGGACTGGCAGAGTAGTCAAAATGGTGGAAAAAGCTGATTTTAGGCTCGTTTTTCTCTTAAAACTCAATAATTCGCCCGGGACCCTATGATTTGTTTTTGATATTCAGGAAGAACAGGTAAAAATCGTTGTTTTGACAAACTTTAAGAAATTTCTCATTTCTACAACTATAAAAAAAAATACTGTGTCTGCTAATACAAATGCTCGTTTACGCTCGATTTCGGACTTTATGAGCATACATATTACATATTTGTTCACCTTACTCGGACATATTTCCTATTAATTATTTAACAGATCTCGAGAAAAAATCCTCACGTAAGATTTTCTAAAAAAAAATACGTCCACAGCTCTTTTAGTTTTGATGTTGTGAATTATTTGGTTCCAAGCGCAGTTTTTGCTATTTTTCGTTCGAAAACTTGCAGAGTGGGTACTATTCAAAGTCCAATATCTCAGAAACGAGCTCGGGACACCCCAATTTTCTCTTTTTCATCTGAATCACCATTAAATTTCCTATGAAATACCTTTCTAATAATAAATTCTGATTTAGTTTTTCGTATAGTAGTCAGCCACCTTAAGCTCTTTTAATAAAATTAATCAACAAAAGACAAGAAAATCAGTCGTATCCATGCTTTGCGTACCAGTTGAATAAAAAAATTGATTGATAGGGAGAATGATTGAATAAAAAAAATAGAGTTTCATAGAGAGAATGATTGAATAAAAAAATAGAGATTGATAGAGAGAATGATTAAATAAAACAAAATAGAGATTGATAGAGAGAATGATTAAATAAAACAAAATAGAGATTGATAGAGAGAATGATTAAATAAAAAAATAGAGATTGATAGAGAGAATGATTGAATCAAAAAATAGAGATTGATAGAGAGAATGATTGAATCAAAAAATAGAGATTGATAGAGAGAATGATTAAATAAAACAATAGAGATTGATAGAGAGAATGATTGAATAAAAAAATAGAGATTCATAGAGAGAATGATTGAATCAAACAAAATAGAGAGTGATAGAGAGAATGATTGAATAAAACAAAATAGAGATTGATAGAGAGAATGATTGAATAAAAAAATAGAGATTGATAGAGAGAATGATTGAATAAACAAAATAGAGATTGATAGAGAGAATGATTGAATAAAAAAATAGAGATTGATAGAGAGAATAATTGATCGATTAATTAATTAAAGAATGACTAATCACTAATCTCGTCAGGGATACCTGTGGATGCGTGTTCCTGGGATGTATAGTCATTTGAAAAGACGTCGCCGACCGGCTTCGCGACTACGCGACTAGACCTAAAAGGAGTATGGGTAGAAATCAACATCTTGAGCTCTCATTGCGTTGTTTCTATTAGATTTAAGCTGGTGATTGATTTGGTAATGCATGAAAACTGAAGAAGTAGGTATTTACTTGTCGATATCTCCACGCTCTATACAACGATTTATTTATTTGCACAGAACGCGAAGGCACACATTCATGTACTCGCTACATATTTCAGGATATTTTATAGCGCATGCTAAAAGTTTATTGCTTCAGTGATTTTTACCCATACAGCTCCCGCCTGGGCTAGTCGCGTAATCGCATAGCTGGTCGGCGACAATGTTTTTTCAAATGACTGTATATAAATCTCAATCAAGTGGACGGGCAAGTGTCGAGGGTTGTGCCTTGCATAATATATTGCATGCTATTGATCTTATTTTTACAATATATATAATACAATATTTTTTATTTTTAATCTATCTTATTTTTACAATATTCATTCATTCAATTATAAATTTTACAATAAAAATATCAAAAATGAAAAAAGAATTGTTTTGTTTTCTTGTATGTTGCATTTGAATAATCATTTAGCGCGTGTGCAGTAAGCCATAAGCCGCTGACCAACAGAAGCGCAGTGTATCTATACATTTTAAAGATTTCTGAATCAGCAAAATACGTCAGCTGCGTTGCCAGGTGATCTTATAGTTGATGTTGTTTGTTACCATAGTAACAGTATACCACCATGGAATTTTCATGGAAACAGTGGATACTATGGCAGCGGTACCATGGTAACAGCGGTATATACATCGTGTATTGTTTTCTGTTATGCCTTTGGCTCCGTTTCTGTATCGAAGATCTTTTCATAGTTTTTCAGATCAGTCTGTGTTTCGGTGGTCTTGCCTTGTTTGTCGTCTAGCTTTAGGAAAGCGTCCCACGTGACTGGTTTGTTTTGCTGTACTTGCTGCAGACAGTCTTGAAGGAAACTAATTGGTTCTTGTGGTCGATTGTGAACAAGGCCAGTTATAAGACTCTAAAGGAAGAAAATGGTTTATTATTACTGCGGCGGTCTTCGTCTTTCTGCGAACTCAGATATTCTAACGGCTATAGTTGTGTTTTTAACTGCTGCTAAATATTCGGCACCTTGTATGTCTTTGATTGACGGCAGCCAATTTTAAACGTATTTCACAACTAACCATTGGAATGTCTGAGTTCGTAGAAAGACGAAAACTGAAGTATCATTTAAATTTACATTAGAAGAACGAATTTACATAGCCTCCTCCACAGGCAACCCAACCGGAAATCGGACTTCCTTTCTATATTGGGCTTCCTTTGTCGAGAAAAAGGAACTGATTAGGACTAGGCACGAAAAGCTGGAGGAAAAGTCCTTTCTCGGTCGTCCCACAGGAACACCAAAAAGCAAAGATGCGGCAAAAGGCGAGAAGTTGCCTGCGGAGGAGGTTACGGACGATTTGTTTGTCGATACGATTTGTCCGTCGATACAACTTGTCCGTCGATACGATTTGTCCGTCGATACGATTTGTCCGTCGATACGATTTGTTTGTCGATACGATTTGTTTGTCGATACGATTTGTTTGTCGATACGATTTGTCCGTCGATACGATTTGTTTGTCGATACGATTTGTTTGTCGATACGATTTGTTTGTCGATACGATTTGTCCGTCGATACGATTTGTTTGTCGATACGATTTGTTTGTCGATACAATTTGTTTGTCGATACGATTTGTCCGTCGATACGATTTGTTTGTCGATACGATTTGTTTGTCGATACGATTTGTTTGTCGATACGATTTGTTTGTCGATACGATTTGTCCGTCGATACGATTTATCCGTCGATACGATTTGTCCGTCGATACGATTTGTTTGTCGATACGATTTGTTTGTCGATACGATTTGTTTGTCGATACGATTTGTTTGTCGATACGATTTGTCCGTCGATACGATTTGTCCGTCGATACGATTTGTCCGTCGATACGATTTGTTTGTCGATACGATTTGTTTGTCGATACGATTTGTCCGTCGATACGATTTGTTTGTCGATACGATTTGTTTGTCGATACGATTTGTTTGTCGATACGATTTGTCCGTCGATACGATTTGTTTGTCGATATGATTTGTCCGTCGGCACCTGATGACTCTAAAAAACCGTAGCTTCATGTATACCAGCTGAGTTGATCGCCTTCCCCGAAAGGAGTTATGGGTCACTTTTTTTAACAACATTTCAAGATGATTTTAGAATTGAATTCAAGTAACCTTCATATAGCTGTGCTTTGGTTCCGTGTTTGCTGAAACTTTGTCTGGTTGTTTATTGTATTCTTGTAAAATGGTTAAAACAAATCATAAAAACACAACGGACAGATTTTCAGAATGAATCGAATTTTAGTCAAACCAGCGCACTTGCGTGAACTAAAATATCGCAAAAAGTATTTACTTCTAGTGCAATCAAATTATTTCATATTATTCTTGAATAGTTTTTGCAGAAGATGTGTAATTTTTATGGCAATAGCTTCAAAGCAGAAAATGTTACGAGCAGAAAATTGTCATATTCGAGTGAGCCGATAATAACTGATGAGTCACCTCAACACCGCGAGTTCTAAAACTTTGTTTCTTGAAAAGGCTTTACGTATCTCCGTGAAATCATGGAAAAACGGTGTATTATTCGTGATGGGTAACCCCTCTTCCCCAGCCTGTTCAAACGCGTTGGATCAGTACGGACGGTTTTGAAATTTCGATGAAATTACTCTTGTAGTTGAATGCGAGCATTCTATCTACCTTTAGTAGCCCGTATATAGGTTATTGCACAGGGAGCCCAAGCTCGTCACTTGTGATGTTAGTAATTTGCATATTTACAGTAAATGTATGGAGTCGGGAAATATCCTAGCGATGTATACATTTACTGTAAATATGCAAATTACTATAACATCACAAGTGACGAGCTTGGGCTCCCTGTGGTTATTGTAGGTAGTTAGCTTGAATCCATAAGCTTGTAGGATTGTAAAACATATATATACAACTATGTCAAAAATCGTTGTCGCAAACAAAGCCACAGTCCACACTCTGAAGTCTGCAAAGGATGTCGGTATTTCTTCTCTTGTTATCGATTTATTCATAGCATATTTTGGTTGTACGTGTTTGTGTTATATGACCATAGCAAGTTATTGTTGTGGTAGATATAAAAAATAAATATTTCTTTAAAAACATGCAATGAATCACAAATAAACTCCATGTAACCGACATCCTTTGCAGGCTTTAGAGTGTGGACCGTGGCTCCGGCTGCGACAACGATTTTTGAAACGTGCGAAAGCATATTAAAATTCCACTGAAATTCTCGCGTGCATGGTTGCGGTTTATATAGTCCAGATAATTAATGGTCTAAAGTATCCTAGCCCCAAAACCTGACTTCTTGTAAAGAGTAAAGCGAGGTGAGAACTACTGATGTACGATGTATCCAATACATGTATTATAGACCCTTACAAGTGCGAATCACAAAACCGTGGGCACCCAGAAATATTTTAGAAATCGTTTATTGTTCGTTGAACAACTCAAAAACAACTCTAACTACAAAACGATTATCATACTACACATCAATCAAACTTCTTGCGGTGATATAGTTGTTTCTGAGTTGTTCAACGAACAAAAAAACGATTTCTAAAATATTTCTAGGCGGCCACGGTTTTGTGATTCGCACTGTAATAAGTCTCGAAGTGTTGTATTTTCCGCGCTTGACGTCAAATTTATTCATTTGAAATTTGTATAATATGAAAGGAATTGAAAAGAGTAAATTTGACGTCAAGCGCGGAAAACACAACACTTCGGGACTTATCAAAAGGGTCTATATAGCAAACAAATATACAAACTACATTGTTGTCATGCATGGTTATATCTCACTCACTATTAGCATGCGGAAAGTGGATTTTAAAGTGAATTCCTTTCCCTGCCGAATACACAGTGCACGACGATAATTATTAGTAGTAGTTCAAACATAGGTTAAGATTGATAAATATATTTCACAAATTAATATAGCTTAAATTCGTTGTCATCACAACACATCTATAGTAAACTGATCAAATGAACCCGTGATGCACCAGACAATTGACAAGACTGATGTGCTCCACTGCATTTCATAATTATATCAACATTATACTATAAACACGATAACCAACAAGATATATCCTAGCTCTCGTATATAAGGAAACAGTATTATTAACTGCGAAATGCAGTATGAAAAGCTTAACTTACAATAACCACTATTGGTTACACATGTAAAGATTGTAAACCAATCACGAATAATTAATGTTCATACATTCAAACTCACGATCGAAGTATCGATCAATCGTTCTCGAATCAAAAGCAGACAATGAAGCATTTTCTAATTCATTCTAAGTGAGTGTTTTACCGCGAGACTTGTATGGTTATAAACCATGATAGAGTATTTACATTAGATCAATATGTACTTGACGATACGACTTTTACGGTCTTAGCGAGACTAACTGACTCGTTGTTCGTGTATTTACCATACCTCAAACAATTGAAATAGCTCGTTCCTTGCCATGTATGTTTTAGCGTCTTCTATGTCTTGTAAATTATCCATAATGTTGCTTTATCGAACAACGTTAACAAATCGAACCAAGGATCAGTTTTATGGGCATCCTGTCTCATGTTACGGAACCCCAAACTTGATGGTTGCTAGGTGATTTGCATCTATTAACACAGGAATCCCACATTTGAAAATCGATAATTAACAAAGTCACTGATTTTTTTAAATGACCTTTATTTGTAACCGAACACGGATAAACCTAGTTTACATGTAAAGGCCGAGTTTATAAATTCGACAGTGAGGATACTCGAACCATGAACACTTGATTTGTTTCATGTTATTATTTTCTGAACTGCCTTCTACTGCTTCAAAACCTCTAAAAATGAAGCAGTGAGTTCAAATACACTAAGTGTTCATAATAAATCTTATTTCTAATCTATTCTCTCAAGGGATGTAGAAAATGGAACAAATATTTCTTTAGAAAACGTATACGCGTAATAAAGCACACTGATTAGAGCGATTTCTCTATTGTTTAAATATTACCCGCTAGCGTAGGCCAATGAGATTGCAAGATTTGTGATAGACCACGCATGCATGGTGGATACTTACACTCGATAAAGCACTACTGCCGAGTTTTCTATTTCTTTTATAAAATATTCAATGGTTAAAATCAAACGAATCGACGTTCCGTGCATTGTTGAGTTATCGAGAACGCTTCTCAGCCAATCAGAGCGCGCGATTTATATCAAATATTTTATAGAACATGATAATGAGCTTCGCGTCGCATCTCGTCAAAAATTAAGAATCAATGTATTAGAACTGACTGTTAAATATGCTAATGAATATTTAAAGAGACTGAAACGAGATTATGTACGCTAATCGGTGCATGCCACAGCGTGCGAAGCTCATTTCCATGTTATTTTAATCATTAGCATACTAAAATGCGTCAATGTCAAGTCGCTCTGTTATGTTCATATTACAGACGCCCGGGGGGGGGGGGGGGGGGGGACTCCGGGGAAAAAGTACCGGGGATGCTCGTCGGAAATTTTCAAAAACACCCCTAAAAGATACCGGAAGTCTTTTAAAAACGGCGTGGCTGGATGAATTTTACCCCCTAAGAGATACCACATTAATTAATAATATTAATATACGTATCAGAAGCGAATATCGATTAGCTCTTTTCTCCTTTTTCTCGATCGACACCCTAAGAGATAACAGAAATGCTAATTTTCAAAAATTCGCATTTGACACCCTAAAAGATACCAAATCGCTGATTTTTACCCGTAAGAGATACGACGAGCATCCCCGGTACTATTTCCCCGGAGTCCCCCCACCCCGGGCAGACCTCCTTGCAGGTCCTGATTACAGTGCGAATCGAAAAAAACATGGGCACCCAGAAATATTCAAAAAATCGTTTAATATTCGTTGAACAACTCACAAACATCTCTAACTACAAAAAGTTTATCATACTACACATCAGTCAAACTTCTTGCGGTGATATAGTTGTTTGTAAGTTGTTCAACGAACAATAAACGATTTCTAAAATATTTCTGGGTGCCCACGGTTTAATGATTCGCACTGTAAGCCGGGTGTATTTTAAAAAGTGCCGTTTTTGTGTGTTTTTAATAACAAGAAGAAATAAATAAGCAAAATGGAATCGTTGCATTTTGATTTTAAAAACACTGCTTTCGTTCTTGCACAATTTTAATGCAGCTATATTGAGTGCAGCTGTGTTTGGAGTGCACTTCTCCACTCCACTTAAGCTTGTTTAAAACACTTGAAATTTCTTGAACGAGGAGGTTTTTTTCATGTAATTGCAAGAATAAAACTTTTTTCACAATTTGGATGTTTAATTTAGCTAATGACTTTTTAAAAGCCACTCAAGTAAGATCATTTCAGATGAACTCCTTGAAACTCGTGAAGTCTCCCCCGCAGCCATTTTTAGGGACGTCACATGCTGTGCATCTATCTCCTTTGTATGTCAGGCGGTCAAAATCTACTCACTAGAACAATATAAGGAAAGATAACGCGAAGGAGATCCACTTTTGGTGCTGGTATTACAACGTATTAAACAACTATCATTTCTACTATCATTTCAACTATCATCAGTTAAAACTGATATATTACAAACAACATTGGCAGGTTGTATACGAAGCGTGGATAAATTAAAGTTATCCACTGGATAAGAGTTATCCAGTGTATAGAATTTGTATAGGTTTTCTCCGTTGGATAGGGATTTTTTATCCGGTGGACAGCGCTATTCAGGCTTCGTACAACCGGCCCCAGTTCTTCTAGCATGTATTCCTGCACGAGAAAGCCAGCCATTAGTTTACAGTGCGACTTTCTCAACCGAGGTTAATCAAACATAATTAAATGAATTAATGGTTTTGAGATCGACCAAACAAAACTTTTGTGTTAATCATTTTATGCAGGCTAAGTTCACTACTATTTATTGTTCAATTTTGATATACTAAGTTGTTACAGATTATACGATATTGGTTGTTAGTCTAATTTTGATATATTTCGTATAATGAAAAATAGGGGTCGCGATAAAAAGCTGAAACTGAAACGACTGAAACGGCTGAAAGAGCTGAAAGAGCTGAAAGAGCTGAAATACTGCACATTTTTTACATTTTTTAAATAATTAGTATAATTATACATGTTGTTACATGAAAGACTCATGAAAGAAAACTCCGCGCGCTGTTTTCTTCAAAAATTTGTACAAGATTACTTGCGTATATATGATTAAAAAAAGATAGCTTTTGTACTTATTCTGCGTTTTTAGCTATTTTGATGTCGCATATGGCGACAAAATAGGGAGAACTATAATCAAACAAAATCAAAATCATTTTAAAGTTAGCGAATATTATACGGTCTATACAAGTAAAACCTTTTGTATGTGAAGGTTGACTAATCTATATGATCTGTAGATGCTTACACGCCATACAGCAACCTCAACATATACAACCATTTCACCTAAATAACATTAACATTTGATAACGATAGTCTGATATTTGTGTGAATAGTATAAATCATGTCGGTGAAGAGAACTGAATAACTGAATTTATATATATATAATTTTTAAAACGATCATATAGGAAGCCGGAAATTGGCAAACAACTTCAATTCGTGTTTATATTATGATATTTTTGAAAAAAATGTAAAACATTTGGGTTATTTCAGCTTTTTCAGCTCTTTCAGCTCTTTCAGCTTTCAGCCGTTTCAGTCGTTTCAGTTTCAGCTTTTTATCGCAACCCGAAAAATAGTACTGAAACACTTTAGCAAAGAAAAAGCAAACATTCGTCACCTTGAGCAGGCCACCTGTAAAGCATACCCATATATGGAAACAACTCTTTATTTGACAAAATATTGAAAATAACAACAAATTAATTAATAAGAAAAGTTATTATTTTGGTAGGAGAGAAAATTCCAGAATAATACCATCAACTTTATAATGTAATCTATACTGCAGTATGATTCTATTGATCGAGATAGCCGCTTGTCTGACTGATGCTATCGATCTATATATTAAGTTTATTAAATTTCATATTTTTAATTAATATATTTTAAGTTACAAGGCTTTTTGGGCTGTCCAGCTGGAAGACATAGTGGTGATAACACCTACTGAGTTTAGTCAAATATCGTCATTGAAATCTTTCTTCCTTGATTGCTGTTCCCTGATTAAACAATTTTACCTTTCTCTTACTTTCTCTTTGTATCTCTCTTAAGCTTTCATTTCAATTCTCTTTCTTCTTTATCCTTTTTCTTTCTTTTCAACAATATTTCCTTTTTTTTCAATTGCAAGTTTATTTTTTATTTTCCCTTCCCTGTATTTTATTCTTCTTTTCCCTTTCACTATGTTCATTTCTTTATTTTTCCAGTGTTTTCTTTTCGATCCATTTCTAGTCTTTATGTCGTTCTCTTCCTTTAATTATTCCCTTCTTATTTCTCATCGGCTACTGTTCCTTTTTTACCTTAGCCGAGTTGCCGCTTTCATTCTCGCCGCCATTGTTGCTTTTTTAATATGTATAGTTGATGTAAAGTCTCATTACATGTGAATAGGAAAAGAGATGAGTCAGTTCTATAAATCAATATATTATCAGAAGAGCAATTTGTTCGTGTCAAGTAGAATCATTCTACTATACAAATAACACAGGTTATAAAAACAAGTCTTGCGTCAGTTGTGTCAACAAACATTATTATTAAAACCAAGAATTAATCAATGGATTTATTAATGCCACCATCCTGTATGTTAATAACGTCGCCTGAGATGTGATATTAACGGTTTAAGACTTAGTTAATGCTCTACATCGTTATTGCTGGGATATCTAGCTACTTGATCAAAAACTAAAGCTATAAATCTGGAGCTACCCAAAGTGGACTTAAAACTGGTGACTCCATATAACGCGCGCACAAAAGGTACGAAGAGTGAAGTTAAAAAAGCTAAAAACAACCAAGCTCATTAAATTAACGAACAAGGACACATGAAGAGATTCAAGTTTTCAACTGTATTTTGAACTAGTTCGTCTGCAATCTTATTGAAGAAAGACTGACGTCAAAGGTGCATATTATCGACGGCCTAAAAGCGATCACCTTATTTATCTAGTGGGATCGAGGACTTCTACTTTCGAGGGATTGAAGACTGTCTCAAGTCACTCTAAAAAAACTGACTTTACCGATCGTCGCACCAAGCTTTGCTATATGATCGATGTTAATTCAACCATCGTTTATAACAAGTGAAAATGGACTGTTTGTCAACCTCACAGCTGTACAACGATTAACACCGTGAAACTGTATGCATGTAAAGAAGACAAAGAGAAATCTACATCCACATTATTTATTTGCAACAGTCCATGGAACATATTATAGCAAATAAATTCCAGTGTACGTAAAAAAATGAATGAAATCAGTTAACATTCTACACCTAGAAATATTTCTATTCGACGCGTACCGTTAAGAAATTGAAAGTCGTTCAGCAGTTTCTAATTTAACAGATAACAACAGTACAACGCAGTTATTGAACCATTATAGCAGTACGTGATATAGACCACACCTGCTAAGCAGAGATCAATCCAATATACCAGAGAACAACGTACAAAAGAGGCAACGTACAGAAGAGGCAACGTACAGAAGAGACAACGTACAGAAGAGGCAACGTACAGAAGAGGCAACGTACAGAAGAGGCAACGTACAGAAGAGGCAACGTACAGAAGAGGCAACGTACAGAAGAGGGAACGTACAGAAGAGACAACGTACAGAAGAGGGAACGTACAGAAGAGACAACGTACAGAAGAGGCAACGTACAGAAGAGGCAACGTACAGAAGAGACAACGTACAGAAGAGACAACGTACAGAAGAGGCAACGTACAGAAGAGGCAACGTACAGAAGAGGCAACGTACAGAAGAGACAACGTACAGAAGAGACAACGTACACAGAGGCAACGTACAGAAGAAGCAACGTACAGAAAAGGCAACGTACAGAAAAGGCAACGTACAGAAGAGGCAACGAGTATAGAAGAGGCAAAGCAATAAACAGCAAGCATTGATTGCCTGTTCATCACCAGTTTACAGCCATTAATAGTCCTATCGGACACGGCCACTAACTCTTTATAATAGTCCTATCAGACACGGCCACTAACTCTTTATAATAGTCCTATCGGAAGCTGTTTAAACTTCATTGCTTCATTGTGCAAGCAGCGTTTAGCAGCTGTATTTTCGCGCGTTAACTTGCAACACTTCAAAGATCTGCCTAGCGACTATATAGAAAGACTTTTAGTACTTTAGTACATAACCAGCTATGTTGACTAACGGGTCACGTGATTCGTTCACCTATGCCGGTCACCCCGATGCTATATGGTACTGGTGTTTAAGGGGAATTATTGCCTTTATTGCCACTATTGGTAATGCCTTAATTATCTATATCATCGTATCAACACGTCGACTGTGGACACAACAAAACTGTTTTGTACTATCGTTATGTACCGCTGACCTATGTACTGGTGTCATTAATACACCCATGGAGTTTATATGTACAATCTTAGTGTCATGTGACATGTGGCTGGTTCAAACAATCAAAGATATCTTCCTACTTGGATCTGTATTAAACCTGTGTGCTATTACATTAGACCGCTATATCGCTGTACGTTGCTCGTTTAAATACTACCTTATCCTAACTACTTGCACATGCGCGGTGATCTTGGTTATCACGTGGGTGTTGTCAATAGCAACGCCCTTTGTATTCTACGTGATTATCCAGTCCAATAACCTTCATGCATACCGTATTATCAGTACTATAAGGTTGTTTTTATGCCAGCTGTTACCGATGATTTGCCTGGTTGGTGTATACCTTGTAATGCTACGAATATCGAAAGCACAGCGAAGAAAAATTACCCAACAAAGGCGACAAGTAAAGTACAACTATTCTAGCAGCGCGAGCCGTCTGAGCGTACAGCGGTCATCGGTTCATTTTATTGGTTTTATGGTGATGTTCTTCGTGCTATGTTATTCATTAACGTTTTACAGGGCATTTTGTACGTATGTTTTATTTATTGATGTACCTGATATAATTGTTCCTTTATCAAGACTACTTTACTACATTAACTCAGCACTAGACTTTGCTGTGTATGCCCTTGTGAAAGGAGATATTAGAAGGGAGATTAGGAAGGTTTTTGGATCTGTTGTACATCGAATAGAGACAACATTTTGGCATACAGAAGAAGAGAGATGAAGAAGGTTCTTAGATCTGTTGTACGTATCCATTCGGTTCTTGCTATCACACCTTTGAATAGAAACTCTCTTATTGGGATTCCTTTGCTCTCATTGAACGAGAGAGACTTGACATTAAACTAGCTGCTGGACCAAGAACATAACTCTTGTTGGGATTCCTTTGCTCTCATTGAACGAGAGAGGAGATGCGAGAGAGACTTGACATTCTACTAGCTGCTGGACCAAGAACATTTACTCTTGTTGGGATTGCTTTGCCTACATTGAACGAGAGAGACTTGATATTTCACTAGCTGGACCAGTAGCTGGACCAAGAACATAGACTCTTGTTGGGATTTGCCAACATTAAACGAGAGAGACTAGACATTCTTCTAGCAGCTGGACCAAGAACATAAACTCTTGCTGAGATTCCTTTGCATACATTGAACAAAAAAACTGGGCTCTTTTGTTGGAATTCCTTTGTCCCACATTGACCGCAGGCAGGACCAGGCACTTACTAGTTTCTCATCGCTTTTTTTTCTTTCATCTATAGATTCGTTTTTTATCCACTCATTAAGTCATTCCTTCTTTCATTTTAATAAGTTTAGACTTTGTTATAAAATTGAGAATGAAGACAAACGCAAGGATACAACGTTTCGACATCATCTTTCATTTTCATCCGTTTATCTTCCTCCCTTCCTTCCTTCCATCTATTTCTTCTCTGCTCATTTTCGTGTTTATGTGATGTTTTCCTACCACTATTTACAGGTTGTAGTTAATGAATGGACTCTGTTCAAATACTATCACAGACAAAGGGAAGTTGTCAGTCTCCGGCGTGTGTGAACTAATTAAACATTAGTAGTATTCTTGGGATGAAATGACCCCGGAAATTGAGGCGGGATTGAGGTAGGATTGAGGCGGTGCCATGGTAACCAGGTGACGCGAGAGGATTAGCACCTTGACCAGGAAGTGAAGTGTTGCTATGGTAACCAGGTGACGCCAAAGGCTTAGTGAGCGGGCAAGTTTGGGCAAGTCTTTTGTTATCAATTATAATATATAGCGCGCGCCTATTTTGAATCTTTCACTAAAACATTTGAAGGCAAATAGCATTTGGTTAGAGAAAAAACATGGCAACTTTATTCAAGCTAGGTTCTCGAGGCTACCACGCTACCGTCCAGGAATTCCAAGGACAGATAAGAGTACATATTCGAAAGTATATTGATGGTGAAGAGAAGAACAAATTTCCAACAAAATATGGCATAGCTTTATCGATTGAAGAATTTGAAGAGTTATTTAAAGTCATGGGTGATTTGAGCGAAATGGTAGATGTTATGGTAGAGAGTTGTTCTATGACCACACAACCAGGCGATGAGTCAGGATTGCTAACAGAGAACGAATATCAACCCCAAGCAAGAGGTTTACAACCAAGCAAGGAAAGTAGAGTGATCGAACAGACTCCAAAACACAGCAAAAGACCACAAGAAATGAATCACCTCGCACCGAGAAAACTTTTTAAGAACAATAGACCATCAGCTAGAATGTCACATCAAAACTCTTTCCACTATATCTAGTTAAACAGTTGTTTAATTCGTTAGATAATTATCGTTTATATTTTTGACATGTAAAAAATTGATTTAAAAATAAAAGCTTGTTGAAACAAATGGTTGTGTACATTTTTATTGCCTGTTATTCAAATCAACTCGTAAATGTTCGATTTAATAAAAAAGGGATTACAATCTTTTATTCGCAAAACAATGGGAAAACGTGTAAGAGATTATAGCTTATTTGTTTTTCTTTTAAAGTTTCATCAAACTATCAGAGAAGGTTTATAACTTCAAGATGAACCATTCTTATTTATGGTTTCGCTAAACTTCTTTTAGTTCTAAACTTTACCTAGTAGATTGTTTCTTTTAACTAGTTATAATGGCAGAATTTAGTATTGATACTTCTGACTGTGAGGATATATCGGTAAGTAAAGTTGTTTAAATTATAACTGAGTTGATTTCTTAACTCTCAGTTGTTTTATTTTTCATAATCGTTTTCCTATCAAAGAAGAAAAGTAGTTATAATTTTTGTTTTGTTTTTTGTTACTAGTTTGGTGAGTTTACTGATTCTCAACTACAAGAACTGGCTTTAGATGAAAACTCATTTGATTTGGATAATTATGTTGACGATGAAATATTATTGGAAGCCCTTTCAATCACTTCTCAACTAGAAGAACCAAACGTTATCGATGGAAATTGTGAATGGAGCAGCTCTCAACTCCTTGAAGTTCTTTAGTTATTCAAACTAGGCAATCGAAGAGCAACCATTCAAGAGAAAATGCACTGAACAATGCAACGCAAAAAGAAAGCTACGCGAATTAAGTAAAAGCAATTATAATTCAAAGCTATATGCAGCACGAAAAACAACATCTGATGAACTAGCTAATCTGTTTAATGATAAATCAAAACGTTTTACAAGGTTTTGCAAACAACAACTTATTATTCAGTGGTCTCTTGTTCAGGTTCAGAGTCAGGCTAACCAAAGAAAGAAAGAATCCCGATTAAAACTTGTGTTTGTAAACATACTTAGTTAGCTAGAGTCTAGGATTAATTGTTTTGAAACATGAAAATCTCTATAATTAACTAATACATGTAATAGAGAATCGAATCCCCAGAAGAAAAACATTAACAGGAAACCAAGATTTATGCTTCAAAGTTTTACAGATATATATATCTAATAACTTATTTTGAATAACTTACAGCCGGCTTAAGAATCATTCGGGATCTTGTTGAATATCTTTTGTAGAAAAGCGTCAGGATCGAATTCATCACACTGCAAAAGGTCTTGTGTACCAATTGATCATCTCCAATATCACATCTTCTTGGTCCAATTAAATAATTCAGGCGGAGACCAATAATCAAACTGTAGATTAAGAAAAAGCCGGAGCCCATAAATATGCTTACCACATGCATCTCCAATAAGTTGATAATTAGTAGATAATAACTCGGCCATTATGAACAAGAAACAACTGAGTAAAATAATCTTTGCAGTGAAATAATCGCTAATCAGTATCTTTTGGAAGTAATTTATAAGGTTTGTTAGTACAAAAGATATAAGCATTTCAAAAAGAACCTTATTTCGCGCAACATATTAATTACGTTCAAAAACAAACATGAACACATAAAGTTTATTTTAAGCTCCAATAATTTTCATGAACACAAAAGATATCAAACAAAGGATTGTTTTTTACGATAAATATAACTTTGAATTATAATTAGTGTATCTTAGCTTAAAATCCATCAGTAAAAAAAAGTTTTTTATCACGTGGTGTATGTTCAACTCCTCGATAGTCATAGTTATAGTTATAGTTGACAAGCATTAGTATGGATAAAAACATTTTAAAACTTTCGGAAGAGGAATTGAGAGAAATTCAAGAAAGTTTGCATGGACAGTTTGCTGTTGTTATAACGCACAAGTGTACCTGCATGCATGTTGATCTTATTATTGTCTGATATATAGTTTAACTGAATAACCTTTTTAAAAAAGAACTGTATTCTAGTTAATGGTCAAACACCTATGCTTTATAAACATGGATTCATTTTAATTCTTCACTTCGCATAATTTACTTCAGTTATGCGTCTAGTTCATATTGAATTTAAATTTATCACAATTAAGTAACAACAAAACGGTTCATATATAGTTTTATCTCGATTCAAACAAAATATTTAACTACCTACAAAAGGTATCATATAAGTCAGTCAAGAAATCAACCAACCTTTCGAAAATCATTATCATAAAATCTCTGTGCTGCATGTGTGTTTTTATTAGTTATTCAAGCTGATTGTTCACACAACTTGCGTAGTATTGTATCGATCGCGACTAGGAAGATAAACAAAAAAAATAATAGAACAACTGATATCTGAATCTTTATTTTCTATCAAAATAAGAATTACATTTATCAATGATAGCAAAGTTTATTCACTAATGGAAATGTTCATTTGGTTTGTTTATGAAAAAGTGAATAAAACCGCGTTTGTTCTCCTTACAATGGTGATAAAAGCTAAGTATGAATATTACAAAAATCAATTTTGTTATTTATTTTGCATGACTATTATTCGTATGTAATTACAATGATTTCAACTCCAACCATTTACGTTTACATGCATATTTTCTTCTTTTTGTAGATACTTTTGAGGCTGCTTTATCTCCCTTGCGCTTATTTCTATTCATAGAGTTTTCATTTGTTATTATATATTCATAAGAGTTCCTCTCCATCTCTTCCTGGTGTTTGAGAAGTCGTGCTAATGATTTTTGTACATTTGGTACATTATCCTCTGTTCCAGTTTCATCATAACTCTTTGAGGGAATGCATACTCCAAGTTTACTCCATTTTAACCATTTAGCACGCTCTTCGATATCCATTCGATGAACTTGATCGAGATGATTTGCTAGTCGAGCAAGGTTAGTGCTTCCACATCCAAATACAGGACAGTTTCGCCTTGTGCGACCCATGCTGAGCTCTTGACTTGACCAATGTTTCATAGAAAATAATCTCTTTTTGCAATATTACATTTTTATGTATGACGGCCCGAATAAGAGGCCCGCGACGGTCCGAATCAACCCGAATCGGCCCGATCAGGCCCGAAGGCCCTATAGGCTTTATTTGCTCTCTCGCTCTCTTTCTGTCTCTTATTCATTTTGGCCCCGCCGCAACGGTTGCGCTTAATCAAAGTAGAATAAGATAAAACAAAAAACTCAATGAAACAAAAACTCATTTTATTAAACCGAAAAAAATTATTTTCATTTTTTTTGTATCTAAGGCTAACGAGTATAAGAATTATAAGTTGCGTAGTTGATTATACTTTGTTTTGGAATTTCTTCCTGTACAAATAGTTTGTTAAGTAGAAATTTCCTTTGATGTATTGCTGATTCAGTTGCCTCCTCCCAGCTATAGTCATTATCATCCATAAGGTTTTGCTTTGTGGCCATGATCTTTTTATAAGTAGGATCTCTTCTCAAATGATGCATCCATGTCAGTTGTTCGTGTAGAACCTCCCTCAGCTCTTTTCTGTATGTAGGCAACAAAGCATTATTGGCTTTGGCTTGTGCTACTTCATCACTATCACCGTTTTGTTTATATTGCTGCATTGCCACTTCCAAATCTTGCTGATGCCTTTCCATTGCCTTGTGTTGCATTCTCGCCCAAACATCCTTTTTCTCATCTTCAGTAGAATCAAACTGATTTGAGTCAACACTATCCTCGCTGCTATCCTCAATACTTTCTTGATCACTACTTGCCATGCTATCAGAACTTGATTCATCTTCCTCATAGTGGGATTGAGACATGCTATCTTCTTGAGAGTTATTTTGGGATGACTCTGCTTTGGATGCTAACCTCCCTTATAAGCAGAGGGTTATACTCTATTATGGGACCGGTTATCTTGTTATCGTATTTTTTTAAGAGAAATTAAATTTCTCTATGATCATGCGCGAACGGGCCAAATTGAATAAGAGACAGAACGAGAGCGAGAGAGCAAATAAAGCCTATAGGGCCTTCGGGTCTGACGGGCCAGTTCGGGCCGATTCGGGCCGATTCGAGTTGATTCGGGCCGTCGCGGGCCTCTTATTCGGGCCGTCATACATAAAAATGTAATATTGCAAAAAGAGATTATTTTCTATGAAACATTGGTCAAGTCAAGAGCTCAGCATGGGTCGCACAAGACGAAACTGTCCTGTATTTGGATGTGGAAGCACTAACCTTGCTCGACTAGCAAATCATCTCGATCAAGTTCATGGAATGGATATCAAAGAGCGCGCTAAATGGTTAAAATGGAGTAAACTTGGAGTATGCATTCCCTCAAAGAATTATGATGAAACTGGAACAGAGGATAATGTACCAAATGTACAAAAATCATTAGCACGACTTCTCAAACACCAGGAAGAGATTGAGAGAAACTCTTATGAATATATAATAACAAATGAAAACTCTATGAATAGAAATAAGCGCAAGGGAGATAAAGCAGCCTCAAAAGTATCTACAAAAAGAAGAAAATATGCCTGTAAACGTAAATGGTTGGAGTTGAAATCATTGTAATTACATACGAATAATAGTCATGCAAAATAAATAACAAAATTGATTTTTGTAATATTCATACTTAGCTTTTATCACCATTGTAAGGAGAACAAACGCGGTTTTATTCACTTTTTCATAAACAAACCAAATGAACATTTCCATTAGTGAATAAACTTTGCTATCATTGATAAATGTAATTCTTATTTTGATAGAAAATAAAGATTCAGATATCAGTTGTTCTATTTTTTTGTTTTTGTTTATCTTCCTAGTCGCGATCGATACAATACTACGCAAGTTGTGTGAACAATCAGCTTAGCTTGAATAACTAATAAAAACACACATGCAGCACAGAGATTTTATGATAATGATTTTCGAAAGGTTGGTTGATTTCTTGACTGACTTATATGATACGTTTTGTAGGTAGTTAAATATTTTGTTTGAATCGAGATAAAACTATATATGAACCGTTTTGTTGTTACTTAATTGTGATAAATTTAAATTCAATATGAACTAGACGCATAACTGAAGTAAATTATGCGAAGTGAAGAATTAAAATGAATCCATGTTTATAAAGCATAGGTGTTTGACCATTAACTAGAATACAGTTCTTTTTTAAAAAGGTTATTCAGTTAAACTATATATCAGACAATAATAAGATCAACATGCATGCAGGTACACTTGTGCGTTATAACAACAGCAAACTGTCCATGCAAACTTTCTTGAATTTCTCTCAATTCCTCTTCCGAAAGTTTTAAAATGTTTTTATCCATACTAATGCTTGTCAACTATAACTATAACTATGACTATCGAGGAGTTGAACATACACCACGTGATAAAAAACTTTTTTTTACTGATGGATTTTAAGCTAAGATACACTAATTATAATTCAAAGTTATATTTATCGTAAAAAACAATCCTTTGTTTGATATCTTTTGTGTTCATGAAAATTATTGGAGCTTAAAATAAACTTTATGTGTTCATGTTTGTTTTTGAACGTAATTAATATGTTGCGCGAAATAAGGTTCTTTTTGAAATGCTTATATCTTTTGTACTAACAAACCTTATAAATTACTTCCAAAAGATACTGATTAGCGATTATTTCACTGCAAAGATTATTTTACTCAGTTGTTTCTTGTTCATAATGGCCGAGTTATTATCTACTAATTATCAACTTATTGGAGATGCATGTGGTAAGCATATTTATGGGCTCCGGCTTTTTCTTAATCTACAGTTTGATTATTGGTCTCCGCCTGAATTATTTAATTGGACCAAGAAGATGTGATATTGGAGATGATCAATTGGTACACAAGACCTTTTGCAGTGTGATGAATTCGATCCTGACGCTTTTCTACAAAAGATATTCAACAAGATCCCGAATGATTCTTAAGCCGGCTGTAAGTTATTCAAAATAAGTTATTAGATATATATATCTGTAAAACTTTGAAGCATAAATCTTGGTTTCCTGTTAATGTTTTTCTTCTGGGGATTCGATTCTCTATTACATGTATTAGTTAATTATAGAGATTTTCATGTTTCAAAACAATTAATCCTAGACTCTAGCTAACTAAGTATGTTTACAAACACAAGTTTTAATCGGGATTCTTTCTTTCTTTGGTTAGCCTGACTCTGAACCTGAACAAGAGACCACTGAATAATAAGTTGTTGTTTGCAAAACCTTGTAAAACGTTTTGATTTATCATTAAACAGATTAGCTAGTTCATCAGATGTTGTTTTTCGTGCTGCATATAGCTTTGAATTATAATTGCTTTTACTTAATTCGCGTAGCTTTCTTTTTGCGTTGCATTGTTCAGTGCATTTTCTCTTGAATGGTTGCTCTTCGATTGCCTAGTTTGAATAACTAAAGAACTTCAAGGAGTTGAGAGCTGCTCCATTCACAATTTCCATCGATAACGTTTGGTTCTTCTAGTTGAGAAGTGATTGAAAGGGCTTCCAATAATATTTCATCGTCAACATAATTATCCAAATCAAATGAGTTTTCATCTAAAGCCAGTTCTTGTAGTTGAGAATCAGTAAACTCACCAAACTAGTAACAAAAAACAAAACAAAAATTATAACTACTTTTCTTCTTTGATAGGAAAACGATTATGAAAAATAAAACAACTGAGAGTTAAGAAATCAACTCAGTTATAATTTAAACAACTTTACTTACCGATATATCCTCACAGTCAGAAGTATCAATACTAAATTCTGCCATTATAACTAGTTAAAAGAAACAATCTACTAGGTAAAGTTTAGAACTAAAAGAAGTTTAGCGAAACCATAAATAAGAATGGTTCATCTTGAAGTTATAAACCTTCTCTGATAGTTTGATGAAACTTTAAAAGAAAAACAAATAAGCTATAATCTCTTACACGTTTTCCCATTGTTTTGCGAATAAAAGATTGTAATCCCTTTTTTATTAAATCGAACATTTACGAGTTGATTTGAATAACAGGCAATAAAAATGTACACAACCATTTGTTTCAACAAGCTTTTATTTTTAAATCAATTTTTTACATGTCAAAAATATAAACGATAATTATCTAACGAATTAAACAACTGTTTAACTAGATATAGTGGAAAGAGTTTTGATGTGACATTCTAGCTGATGGTCTATTGTTCTTAAAAAGTTTTCTCGGTGCGAGGTGATTCATTTCTTGTGGTCTTTTGCTGTGTTTTGGAGTCTGTTCGATCACTCTACTTTCCTTGCTTGGTTGTAAACCTCTTGCTTGGGGTTGATATTCGTTCTCTGTTAGCAATCCTGACTCATCGCCTGGTTGTGTGGTCATAGAACAACTCTCTACCATAACATCTACCATTTCGCTCAAATCACCCATGACTTTAAATAACTCTTCAAATTCTTCAATCGATAAAGCTATGCCATATTTTGTTGGAAATTTGTTCTTCTCTTCACCATCAATATACTTTCGAATATGTACTCTTATCTGTCCTTGGAATTCCTGGACGGTAGCGTGGTAGCCTCGAGAACCTAGCTTGAATAAAGTTGCCATGTTTTTTCTCTAACCAAATGCTATTTGCCTTCAAATGTTTTAGTGAAAGATTCAAAATAGGCGCGCGCTATATATTATAATTGATAACAAAAGACTTGCCCAAACTTGCCCGCTCACTAAGCCTTTGGCGTCACCTGGTTACCATAGCAATACCTCACTTCCTGGTCAAGGTGCTAATCCTCTCGCGTCACCTGGTTACCATGGCACCACCTCAATCCCACCTCAATCCCACCTCAATTTCCGGGGTCATTTCATCCCAAGAATACTACTAACATTAATCCTAGCTATAAATATGAATAAATGAAAAATAAAGAAACCATGTCGATGTATTCTGATAATTATCGTTAAATACAAAAAATACAATAACAGAAACTTCGATGAAATACCCGAGAAAAATAGATATTGAAATGTTTTGTTTTAGTTTTCGCGGCGTTTTGGGCGCTTTCTCTATATGTTCTTGTTGTGTGTGGAGTGTGGAGTGTGGTGTGTGTGTGTGAATGTGTTAATGTCTGTGTGTTATTGCTTGTTTCCCTTGTTGTAGTTTGATTTTTATTGTTTTTGCTTTTGTTGTTCGTGGCTGGATGTAGTCCAGAGCTGGACCCAATTTTCGCAAAAGAAATATTTTTTTTACGCGCGTAGTCTTATTCTGGAATGAGAGAGTCCAGCTCTGGACTAGGCTGGATGTTGTTTGCTATTTTGTTCTCAAATATTTTTGCCACAATCATCTACCTGATGAAGAACAAGTTATACTCTAAAGCTTGATAACTTAAAAACATTCTAAGGTTGCATGATGAAACGAAGTAAATATCGATCCATTGTTCCAGTATTTACGGTGAATTGAAGTTGTTTTGTATGTTGTTTTTTTCGGTCGTTGGGTATCTGTTGTTTTTGGTATTTTTTGTTGTCACTTTGTTGTTCGGCTGTGGATGGTTATATTGTACGTTCCCTGTATTTTGTTTTGTTGCTGTTTCGGTTGTTGGGTATCTGTTGTTTTTGGTATTTTTTGTTGTCACTTTGTTGTTCGGCTGTGGATGGTTATATTGTACGTTCCCTGTATTTTGTTTTGTTGCAGTTTCGGTTGTTGGGTATCTGTTGTTTTTGGTATTTTTGTTGTCGCTCTGTTGTTTCTGTTGATTGTTCAGTTATATTCTTCCCTGTATTTCAGTTGTTGTCGTTCAGAGTTGTTTTTCTATTTCGGTTCTCTTTTGTTTATGGTATATTTTGTTGTTGTTACTTGTATGGTTAATTGTTGACTTTATTTTATTGTTATAACTGATTATCAGTTGAGCTATATAAAAGAGCAAATTTAATTCTATTACCTAGCGTTTATACAAGAGCAGATATCTTCATTATTACACATCACCCAAACAGATAGTTTGTTTTGCCGGAAAGCTTACATAATTTTTCGCTTCATACAACAAAGATATTCTGCATACTTTATAATATATTTTTTGTCTCAGAAATCTACATGTATTATAAATTATGGATATTTTCAAACGATGTTAATCTCTTGACATGAGAAAATTGTCTCAATCTCTTTTGTCTGTTTTGACAAAACTGATCATAAATCCGATAAATCGTGTTTTGCTTTTTAAAAAGTCAATATCTACAATACGAAATAGTTCGTTTTAATTAACGCTGAAAAGACAATATTTAGATTACAATGAAACTCGACAAAATATTTGAATAATTTAACATTAGTTTTTCACACGGTAGATCTCTAAGATGAGTCCTTTAACCAATCATTACAGTCCTTGAGAGCCAATAAAACGATAGTGATTGTTAGTTCTCATAAAAGTAATTGCCGTCCAATTTAATGCTCTTAGTTGTGATTAATGTTAAATAGGTTTTTCTGTGTGTGAAGTGTGAAGTCTTTGCAAGCTATCGTCAATCATAATTAGAGATCCCTTGAGACATTCTGCACGTAAAGACAGCGTTGCTTGGTGATTCCAATTACTCTCTGAATCAAGTAAAGCTCGTTTTTAACCGTTAATGATAAAACCAAAGATTGAGAAATAGGGATAAACTACAAGACAAAAAGCATTCAATTACCGAAAACACCAGGGATTATAGAAAGAAAAACAACTGTAGAATGGGAAGAAGCACAATACAAATCAACGCTGATTAAAGAAAGACAAAAATTGAAATGACAACTTGTTAATACCTTCACAAGAAAGAAAGAAACAAGGTCAATATATTCGCGTAAAAATGAATGGTTCAGCGGTGAACACAAGCACTTTGATTTATCCTCTACAAGAGCGTACTCACAACGAAGTGATAGCAGAAACTTTAGTGGCTTGCGTATTATTCATTCTTGGTGTAACAGGAAATGGCCTCGTATGTTATGTAATATACAAAAAACGTTTTACAAACTCGTCAATGTACTTTTTCATGTTAAATCTAGCTTTTGCTGACCTACTGGTGTGCTTTGCGTCTATACCTTTGACTCTGCTAAGCACACGACCTCAGCCAGTAGCTGTAACATTCGGGTCAGTTGGATGTAGGACTATACGGTTTGTACAGTACATGCTACCACCAGCTTCAGTAGCTATACTGACTGCTACGGCTATCGACAGGTATTTTCATATCTGTATTCCCCTAAAAAGAATAATAACAACTCGCTCCACTAAGCAGTTAGCTGCATTAAGCTGGGGATTTGCCATTGTACTCACGTCTCCTATTTTTTTTCTAATCGAGACAGTCAATGTCAGTTACAAGGGACAGGTGTACCAGTTTTGTAACATCGAAGAAACCTCATCACATCCAATTGCTGGAACCGTCTATTTAGTGTTCAGAGGTGCACTAGGCTTTGCTATTCCTTTAGCTGTTGTTTCAATCTTGTATTTTAGAATCGTACAAACAGTATGGCAGAGAAAAAACAACCATCAATCTACTAACAAACAGAGAGCTAATATCGTGAAATCTCTGTTGACGGTAGTTGTCGCTTTCTCCATGAGTTGGACCCCATTTTCTGTTTGTAACAAGTATTACCTTTTTAAGCCTGAGGGAAATCTTATTACAAGAGCAGAAATTATTACTTTCTGGGTTGGTCTTTCGGCCTCTGTCTATAACCCTGTAATATACGCGTTCTACAACAAGAAATTTCGCGACGCTTTTGTGGCGGTTATATTTGGACGAAAAAGATCTACATCGAATGATGCTGCAGTAATAGAAGCTGCTAAAAATCGGCCTCGATCCAAGACATTGCCGGCATTGTTAGCAATAGAAACACAAGAACATCACGACAATATGTTATTCATAGAACAGCGAACTAGTGCATGTAATTCAGCCAATGTGAAAACAAGACATTTATCGCTAGGATGTCAGCCACTTTACGAGGAAACTATATTATTAGATAATCACACAAGACGGAAAGATGATAATAGAATATACTTAGCAAAACAACAACTTGTTAAACACAACAGAGAAATAGTAATAGAAAAACTACACAATGATCAATTAACGTTGGATAGAAGCAAGACAAATAGAGGAACAATTGACGAGAGCGAAGATGACGTCTTTGAGCCTCCCACACGACACGATATAAAGAAACGGCAAAAAAGAAAGATCGCTTTACCATATCTACTACCAAGACTACCAGAAAATACACACCACCCCCCTGCTTTACAACGATCGCAAACTTTTCAAGCCAGAAATGACGTCATTTCAGGTCGGAACAGATCAAGTCCTGTCAATCAAATGACGTCAACTGACGTCACTCGTAAGCTATATTTCTCGCGATATGCAGTAAGTAGAGGAAGGGGAAAGCCGTTATCAAGATCCATGTCAGTTAGCGAGACGAGAACTATGAATGGAAGACAAAGAGATGTACTGTATTATGATAATCATGCTTCACGGCTTTGACAAGCGGTCACAGCACACTACAGCTAACAGAGAAAGAAAGAGAAGAGACAATGAATGATGTTAACGAAAAGCACGCCAGTAGTTCTTTCAGCTAGAAGTAAGCTGACCAACCATCTGAATAACTTGTTTCTAATTTGTAAGGAATATGGATTAAAAAATGAAATAAAGCAGTTTGAAAATAAAAAACAGACATACTAGAATGGGTTTATTATTGATTACACCAAACAAACAAGATAAGAACACTGGTATACTGTAGGTATTCTATTAGTCGTCCTTTGCCAATCCACCAAATACCTAAAAACAACAAATAATCCATGTGTATTTGATGATACCAAGATAAAGGACTAACACGAAAAATGTAAAATAAAAGTCTTTATTTACGTACGTATGTAGAAAGGTTTTTATTTGCGTTATTTATGTAGAAAGGTTTTTATTTACGTATGTATGTAGAAAGGTTTTGATTTACGTACGTATGTAGAAAGATTTTGAATTACGTATGTATGTAGAAAGGTTTTGATTTACGTATGTATGTAGAAAGGTTTTGATTTACGTACGTATGTAGAAAGGTTTTGAATTACGTATGTATATAGAAAGGTTTTGATTTACGTATGTAGAAAAGTTTTGATTTACGTATGTTATAGAAAGGTTTTGATTTACGTACGTATGTAGAAAGGTTTTTATTTGCGTTATTTATGTAGAAAGGTTTTGATTTACGTATGTATGTAGAAAGGTTTTGATTTACGTATGTATGTAGAAAGGTTTTGAATTACGTATGTATTTAGAAAGGTTTTTATTTGCGTATGTATGTAGAAAGGTTTTGAATTACGTATGTATATAGAAAGGTTTTGATTTACGTACGTATGTAGAAAGGTTTTTATTTGCGTTATTTATGTAGAAAGGTTTTGATTTACGTATGTATGTAGAAAGGTTTTGATTTACGTATGTATGTAGAAAGGTTTTGAATTACGTATGTATGTAGAAAGGTTTTTATTTGCGTATGTATGTAGAAAGGTTTGGATTTACGTATGTATGTAGAAAGGTTTTTATTTGCGTATGTATGTAGAAGGTTTTGATTTACGTATGTATGTAGAAAGGTTTTTATTTGCGTATGTATGTAGAAAAGTTTTGATTTACGTATGTATGTAGAAAGGTTTTGATTTACGTATGTATGTAGAAAGGTTTTGATTTACGTATGTATGTAGAAAGGTTTTTATTTGCGTACACCTACTTGCAGTAAGGTTGTCATAAAGAAATATACATTTGTTATAAAGAAAATAGAACATTTGTGATTTAGTACGATAGGAATTGATTAAAAGACAAAAGAAGATTATTCAAGCTGAGCTCTCTCTTTTGTCTTTTAATTAATTCCTTTCGCACTAAATCACAAATGTTCTATTTTCTTTGTGACAAATGTTCTATTTTGTATGACAACCTTACTGCAAGTAGGTGTATGTATGTATGTATGTTTGTTTGTTTGTTTGTTTGTTTGTTCGTTCGTTTGTGTGCTTATGTGCTTGTTTATTCGTTTGTTTGTCTGTTTGTTTGTTTGTTTGTTTGTTTGTTTGTTTGTTTGTTTGTTTGTTTGTTTGTTTGTTTGTTTGTTTGTTTGTTTGTTTGTTTGTTTGTTTGTTTGTTTGTTTGTATTGTTAGTTTGTGCATTCATTTGTTTATGCTTCAAAAACCGACAAAAGGTATTTGACAAAGAAAATGTTTCATTGAACAACGGCGGAGTACATTTCGTAAGACTAAACTGTGACAGATACATTGATGGTGTACTGCTAGCAGTAATCATCATGACGTGGCGGTATAAACCATACAAAGTATCTTAATTAACTTACCTCGCTTGGTATGGCTTGTTTCTCGATGCGAATTTCTACAAATCAACATTAAAATTGCTTCAGTTAATAAAAACATAAATATATGGATCCGTCTGTATAAATCGGTTTTGACACAGGACTATACAGGGATGTCATGGCAGCCATGTTTGTGGGCAAAAGAATGACAAAGGATTTTAGTTGCCTTGACAGAAAAGCTCCATTGCTTTTATTGACAACAAACATTGCTGCCATGAAATCCCACTATATTTTACAGTGCGAATCGAAAAACCATGGGCACCTAGAAATATTTTAGAAATCGTTTCTTGTTCGTTGAACAACTCACAAACAACTCTAAATACAAAAAGTTTATCATACTACACATCAGTCAAACTTCTTGCGGTGATATAGTTGTTTTTGAGTTGTTCAACGAACAATAAACGATTTCTAAAATATTTCTAGGTGCCCACGGTTTAATGATTCGCACTGTACTTAAGATAATCTACTTTGGTAAATCTATAAATAATAAATAAATAAATCACTTTTTTAAAGTCTCAATCTTCTAGCTGGACACAGTGTGCCCTACTAATCGGGGAGACTCACTCACACTCACTACCCTCTACGTTAAATATTTTGCACACAACTCTGCTCACATGTTCATTTTTGCGGAGGGAGGAAAACCGGATAACCCGGAGAAAAACCCTCGTGGCATAGGAGAGAAGAACACATCAAACAAACTCAACTCACATATAATCCATGCCCGAGCCGGGACTCGAACCTGGACCACAGCGGTGAAAGGCCAGCACTCTCACCGCTAGGCCACCCATGTCACCCAAAAAAATGAATCTATGAATTAGTATTCACTAGAAATTACAGTAGAGATTAAAGAAAGGTTACGCAAGATTCTATGAACAGTAGTTCTATACTAGTATACCTCGTGCTTTAGGTCCTTCATCATCATCATCATCGTCGTCATCGTCATCATCATCGATGTCAATTTCCTCAGGATTGGTCGTGGTTGCTTCAGATGTATCTGCTGTTGTCTCACCCCTGCAAAACAAAATGAATGGATGGATGTATGTATGAATGAATGAATAGAAGAATGGAATAACAAATGGATGAATGAATGAATGAATAGATGGATGGATGGATGGATGGATGAATGAATAGAAGAATGGAATAACAAATGGATGAATGAATGAATGAATAGATGGGATGGATGAATGGATGAATGAATGAATAGAAGAATGGAATAACAAATGGATGAATGAATGAATGAATAGATGGATGGATGGATGGATGGATGGATGAATGAATGAATAGATGGATGAATGAATAGATGGATCGATGGATGAATGAATAGATGAATAAATGGATGGATGGATGGATGAATTAATGAATAGATGGATGGATGAGTGAATAGATGGATGGATGGATGAATGAATAGATGAATGGATGAATGAATGAATGAATAAATGAATGGATGGATGGATAAATGAATGAATGAGTGAATGAATAAATGAATGAATGGATCAATAAATGAATGAATACAAGAATAAACAAACAAACGAACGAACGTATGATCAAATAGCTAAATAAAAAATGACTGACCTGACGAAAAGTACTTTTTCTTTGGGTTGTAAAGCTTCTTTCTTTGCTTGTTCTGTGGCGGCTAAAATCTGCTGTTCGAGTTTCTTCATTTCGTCTGTCGTTTCAGTTTCTTCTCCTGCAATAAAATAAAACAAACGTAGAAAAAGTGTCTAGAATAGCTATGTTTATACTGTCATGATTACCTCCAGTCTTTCCTGCTGCAGCGGCCAGCATCTGAGCAGACATGAAGTTCACCTGCAGATAAAAGATTTAGATACTCGATCAAATCGATTGTTAATGTGATATCATAATGTTCTGTTTTTACACAACTCTTTTCCTTCCTTCTCTCCTTTCCCCTTTTCTGTTCCCTCTCCTTATTTTTACCATTCTATCTTGTGCGTTTATTCTGTTTTTACATAACTCTTTTCCTCCCTTCTCTGCTTTTCCCTTTTCTGTTCCCTCCCCTTATTTTTACCTTCTGTCTTGTGCGTTTATTCCTGAAATAACAATCGATATCAACCATAGTATAGATGGGTTACCTGTGTGTTGAACTGTGCCTGGACACTTCTCTTTATTCGTAACATTTCACGGAATGTATCCTCGTTACCATGGCGAACCTCAAAGTCGTTCCATGTCTTCCAGAAATCACTTGTTCGCTGCACAACAAATGAAATAAACAATCGAACATTCAATCGACCATTCGAACAAACAATCAAGCAATATTATTTTTATTATATAAAAACAGACAATGAACGAAAAAACGATCGAAATAAAAAATAGTAATTTCTAACAATTCAACCAAAGTTATCAAATATTTATGCCATTATTCTCTTCGTGTTCGGTACCATGGTTACATACCAGGATTAACCATTAATTGTCAATTTTCAACAATTTTCAACAACAATTTTCAACGTCTTTATTTATTTAGCATGCAGACACAAGTGTCCTACTAATTGGGGAGACTCAAACTCATGCACTACCTCTACGTTAAATACTTTAGCACACAACTCTGTTCACATGTTCCTTTTTTCGAAAGAAGGAAAACCGGATAACCCGGTGAAAAACAAATTCTCTTTTTATCACAAATCTTTATCACAATTCTTACATAACTGTGACCTACCCTAGGATCAGACATCTGAGACGCGTGCATGTACACAGCACGTGCTCTATCGATCTCACCCAACTTTCTCTCAAGCTCAGCAAATCGAATACACATTTGTCTAACAGGGAAAAAAACAGAGTACAGTCAGTTACGACAAGAGTTACAAACGTAACACGAGTGCAAACTTGAAATACAAATATTAAATAGCACAAAATAGTGCTATACTAAACAATAGAATTAGCAAACATTGTACTATTTAGTATTTACTATTATTTACTATTATGTTTCATGGATAGAGTGAAGGCATTTAACCCGTGAAATAAAAATTGCTTGCTAAAGTATAATAGTCAAATAGACACAAAAGAAAACAATGGAATTAGAGACTGCTAAGGTGTATATAGAAATAGAAATAGATATTAGACTAATACACCTTAGCAGTCTCTAATTCCATTGTTTTCTTTTGTGCCTATTTGACTATTACATCTTGACTATTTAATTTTGTTTCGCGGGTTAAATGTCTTCACTCTATAGAATGCAAACAATATATCCATGAAATACAACACTAGAGTACAAACACTAAAAGTGTGCAACATAAATACCACTAAATACTGCTAAATTATGCTAATTCTATTGTTCTCTATTGTTTAATCAACACTATTTAGTGGTAAATAGTACAAAGTATTGCACACTTTTAGTTTTTGTACTCTAAAAAAGTACAAAATAGTGCTACATTAAACAATAGAAAACAATAGAATTGGCAACATTGTACTATTGGGTATTTACAAATGTTTCACGGATAAACTATTTGCATTCTAAACCCATGAAATAGATTGTACTAATTAGTACAACTACTAAAGAGTACTAAATAAACAATAGAGTGCAAATAATAGAGTGGTTTTCATTAAGTGATATCTAGACTATAAAGTATTTCATGGGTTAATGAAAATCACTCTATACCTGTGAAACAAATAGTACTAATTAGTACTAAATAAACAATAGAGTGCAAATAATAGAGTGGTTTTCATTAAGTGATATCTAGACTATAAAGTATTTCATGGGTTAATGAAAATCACTCTATACCTGTGAAACAAGTAGTACTAATTAGTACTAAATAGTGCTAATTAAACAATAGAAAACAATAGAATTAGCATAAAATATCACAATTTAGTATTATTTATGTTGCACGCTTTTAATGGTTGTACTCTAGCAAACAAAGGATTTAGAGTTGTTCTCATTAACCCGTGAAACAAAGCGTATTAGTTAAAGTATAATAGTCAAATAACAACAAAAGAACAATGCTAAAGAGTATTTCACATGTTAATGAAAACCACTCTAGTATGAAATATTACTATTTAATATAAACTATTGTTCATCAGTTTAGTGCTCTCTCTCATAATGGAGAAACAAATAGGTTTTGTACCTGGCCTGGTCATCGTGTAGAACCTCGATAGCTTGTTCAAAGATCTCTCGAGTATGTGTGACACCAAATATCTCAGCTGCTCGCTTGATGTACAGATTGAACATCTATAAAGTATGTGAATAATGTTTGTTATTTTCATCAGCTCCACCACAACCACCATCATTATCATCATCATCATCTTTATCATCGTAATCATGGTCCTCTTCCTCGTCATCTTTATGATTATCATTATTATCATCACTATCATCATTATTATTATCATTTTTATCATCATTATTATCATCATTATTATCATCATTTTTTATCATCATTATTATCATCATTATTATCATCATTATTATCATCATTATTATCATCATTATTATCATCATCATTATTATCATCATTATTATCATCATTTTTTATCATCATTATTATTATTATCATTATTATCATCATTATTATCATCATTTTTTATCATCATTATTATCATCATTATTATCATCATTACTATCATCATTACTATTATCATTATTATCATCATTATTATCATCATTACTATCATCATTACTATTATCATTATTATCATCATTATTATCATCATTACTATCATCATTACTATTATCATTATTATCATCATTATTATCATCATTACTATCATCATTACTATTATCATTATTATCATCATTATTATCATCATTACTATCATCATTACTATTATCATTATTATCATCATTATTATCATCATCACTATTATCGTCTTTGTTATACTGATCATGATGATCTTCATTGTCATTTTCATCCTTGTCCATATCAACTCCTGTGATGTAAATTGTTTTTACCTCAAACTGTTCTTCTGGAACAACTCCTTTAGTAGCTCTATCATAGATGGCCATTGCGTGACGGGCAAGTCCATGTTCTTCCTCTAGCTTGGCATACATTAAATAAAACGCTGTAACACAACACATGCGTTACTTAAATAGCATGACACTTGGCATACATTAAATAAAACGCTGTAACACAACACATGCGTTACTTAAATAGCATGACACTTTCATCAGTAACCCAGTAAAGTTAAGTTAACATTTTCTACAATGTTACAAATTTCATTATTAATATTACCTATCGTTTATATCAAACACCGAAGCAGCCTATACTAGTTTACTCGCTAGTTTCCATTTCTATTTTTTACGGTGTTACAAATTTCATTCTATTACCTATCGTTTATATCAAACACCGAAGCAGCCTATACTAGTTTACTCGCTAGTTTCCATTTCTATTTTTTACGGTGTTACAAATTTCATTCTATTACCTATCGTTTATATCAAACACCGAAGCAGCCTATACTAGTTTACTCGCTAGTTTCTATTTCTATTTTTTACAGTGTTACAAATTTCATCCTATTACCTATCGTTTATATCAAACACCGAAGCAGCCTATACTAGTTTACTCGCTAGTTTCTATTTCTATTTTTTACGGTGTTACAAATTTCATTCTATTACCTATCGTTTATATCAAACACCGACACAGCCTATACTAGTTTACTCGCTAGTTTCTATTTCTATTTTTTATGGTGTTACAAATTTCATTCTATTATCTATCGTTTATATCAAACACCGACGCAGCCTATACTAGTTTACTCGCTAGTTTCTATTTCTATTTTTTACGGTGTTACAAATTTCATTCTATTACCTATCGTTTATATCAAACACCGACACAGCCTATACTAGTTTACTCGCTAGTTTCTATTTCTATTTTTTATGGTGTTACAAATTTCATTCTATTACCTATCGTTTATATCAAACACAGACACAGCCTATACTAGTTTACTCGCTAGTTTCTATTTCTATTTTTTATGGTGTTACAAATTTCATTCTATTACCTAGCGTTTATATCAAACACAGACACAGCCTATACTAGTTTACTCGCTAGTTTCTATTTCTATTTTTTATGGTGTTACAAATTTCATTCTATTACCTATCGTTTATATCAAACACCGACACAGCCTATACTAGTTTACTCGCTAGTTTCTATTTCTATTTTTTATGGTGTTACAAATTTCATTCTATTACCTATCGTTTATATCAAACACCGACACAGCCTATACTAGTTTACTCGCTAGTTTCTATTTCTATTTTTTACGGTGTTACAAATTTCATTCTATTACCTATCGTTTATATCAAACACCGACACAGCCTATACTAGTTTACTCGCTAGTTTCTATTTCTATTTTTTATGGTGTTACAAATTTCATTCTATTGCCTATCGTTTATATCAAACACCGACGCAGCCTATACTAGTTTACTCGCTAGTTTCTATTTCTATTTTTTATGGTGTTACAAATTTCATTCTATTGCCTATCGTTTATATCAAACACCGACGCAGCCTATACTAGTTTACTCGCTAGTTTCTATTTCTATTTTTTTATGGTGTTACAAATTTCATTCTATTGCCTATCGTTTATATCAAACACCGACACAGCCTATACTAGTTTACTCACTAGTTTCTATTTCTATTTTTTTATGGTGTTACAAATTTCATTCTATTGCCTATCGTTTATATCAAACACCGACACAGCCTATACTAGTTTACTCGCTAGTTTATTTATTTTTCAATCTCTTACTTATAGTTACCGTATATATATTTGGTTTGTTTGTGTGAGTTGTATACTTACTTTTGGAGAATTTCGTTGGACAACCATCAAGTACTTGTTCAAATAAATCTCTTGCTCTTTCTATTTTACTTCCTCCCTACACAGCAAAGACAAGACAATTACTATTGACAGACAACGAGGTAGCTTTGCATGAAGGCGCTAAACATGGCTGTGAAGGAGACCAGTAATGGGAAGGCTATGAAAGCATCATTTCTATCAAAAGAAATATGTACAATAAAGTACTTACATATCTTTTGATGAATTTACTGAGGTAAGTATTCCAGATATCAAACACGTTGGGCCATTTGAACATTGCTACACCTCTCTCAAACACCTGTAACAAGAACAAAGGTTTTATTAAACAAACAGAAAGAGATACCATCCATCAGCTAGTACCATGTCTAAGGGTGATGGTGTTCAACATATCATAAAATCATTGATATGCAGCTATTTTGAAAAACATTGAATATTGAATAGTGCATTCCAAGACCAAAGGGCATTGTGGGTCTCATTAATTTTGAAATAATAACATATACAGCGATATTTACTACCCATAACAAGCATCTCTTTATACTTCTAAAAATTCCCACATGCTCTACAACTCGATAAAGCATGAATATAATTATTCTGAACCAAAATCAACTTGATTCAGGGGCATACATAAACGAGATGCTAAACCATCCAGAATAATCTTCACACAAAATGGACCATATGAACTTTTATAATAGTTGTTTATACAAATCAGGTTCCCATTTAAATCTGTACTTTCCCATTTAAATCTGTACTTATGAAAATTGTGTTGATGTGTGCTAAACACACAGATCAACCAATCAGAGTATATTATTTCCAGAAGTGAACTTCTCTGATTGTTTGATCTGTGTGTTTAGCACACATCAACAAAATTTGCATAAGTACAGATTTAAATGGGAAAGTACAGATATAAATGGGAACCTGTTACAAATAGTATTATTAAATTATAGGTATATTCATTATATATTATTATTATTAAGTGATTGCAGACCATGCTGCCTCCTGAAGAATTACTAAAACATAACAACACATACTAGAATTAAGATTCTACGTACCTTAAAGCTCTCTTCAAAGTATCTATGTTCTTCAAGGAACAAAGCATAGTTGATGATTATCTGTGGGTTTGCTATTCTCAGGTCTAGTATTCTGCTATATACAGCTTTAGTTGATTGGAAAGTACCAAGACTCTCTTCCAAGTCAGCGTACATTGACCATAACTTGAGAGACTTGTGGACACGTTTCTGGACAGTTTCTCCCTGGAAGTCATACAAAATAACTTTCTTAATATTCTACAAACTTGGTAGTTGGCAGGGCCTGGTTGGTCAAAGACTAATAATTACTACAAAAGGTAATATAATGAAATTTGTAACACCATAAAAAGGGTTAGAGTGGTTTTCATTTACCCGTAAAACACTCTTTAGTTCACTCTAATTTCATTGTGTTCTTTTGTTGTTATTTGACTTTTACACTTTAACACTAATACACTTTGTTTCACGGGTTAATGAAAACCACTCTAGCTTAACTTTACTGACATTACAAGCTTTAGCCCTTCGTAATAATTAGTGCTATTCCTGGGTTCAAACCTACTTAAACCTAACTTAACGTAGCTTGTTATCCAGGATAAGTGCAAATCAGGCTAAACGAAAACAGGCAGTAAACACTTCTTCCTCAATGAGACATTTGCTCTTGAAGAGAACACAGAGAACAAATATGTTAAAAAAATCATGTACCTGGTCATAGTAATCAGTCTTGGTAGATGGTACAGCAGTTGCTTTACGCATTAACTCTAAAGCATTCTGGTAATTCCTATGAAATAAAATAATTTATTTATAAGGCAGCATAGAACTGTACATAACTATCACTTTTTATTTATTTATTGGTACAAATGTTGTTTGTTTGTTTGTTTGTTTGTTTGTTTGTTTGTTTGCTTGCTTGCTTGCTTGCTTGCTTGCTTGCTTGCTTGCTTGCTTGCTTGCTTGCTTGCTTGCTTGCTTGCTTGCTTGCTTGCTTGCTTGCTTGCTTGCTTGTTTGTTTGTTTGTTTGTTTGTTTGTTTGTTTGTTTTTGTTTGTTTAATTGTTTGTTTGTTTGCTCATTTATTTGCTTGTTAGTTTGCATGCTCATTGCTTTGTGTAATTTTTTTCCGTAATTGTTTTACTAACCTATTTGTTTCATTTGGTAGTTTTTTTTGTTATTTTCCTAATTTTTCCTCACTAATTAATTATTTTGCTTGTTTTCTGTTTTATTGTGTGTTTATTTACTTATAATAATATTAGATTATCTGTAGGTTTTACAAGGTAACGCAAACATAATCCATTTTATAAAAACACTAAGCTTGTTACTACTTACTCGTGTCTGATCTCCATCTCAGCGTATTCACACCAAACGGTGGCCAAGTCATCAACGTGTCTGTAATTCACCTTAGTTGCTTTGTCAAAAATTACTCTGGCTTCCTTGATTTGATTGTGTTTCTCATAAAACTTAGCAAACTCAACCCATATAGTATGAAGTTTTCCTGTAGCTAGTTTAGGTTCAACAGTCTGTACTGCTTCTGTAAAGGTGTTGATAATCTCTGTAGGTTTGCCTTCGTAGAGTTTTACTCTTTTGTGCCATTCATGGACGTTGTGAGGGTTCTGTCGCAGCAGAACACTAAGAGATACGACATTAATAAATTGTTGATAAAGATAGAATTGATTCAATTATGAATTCATTTCCAGTTTATTGTTTGTTGCTTATTCATTCATTCAACTTTATATTCTGTTTCAATTTATTTCTTGATTCATTCATTGATTTTTTTATCCATTCATTCATTCATCCATCCATTCATCTATTTATTGATTGAAACCATCCATCCATTCATCAATTTATTCATCCATCCATTCATTCATAAATCCATCCATCCATTCATCCATCTATTTATTCATCCATCCATCCATTCATTCATCTATTTATTTATTCATCCATCCATCCATTCATCCATTCATCTATTTATTTATTCATCCATCCATCCATTCATTCATCTATTTATTTATTCATCCATCCATCCATTCATTCATCTATTTATTTATTCATTCATCTATTTATTTATTCATTCATCTATTTATTCATCCATCCATCCATTCATTCATCTATTTATTTATTCATTCATCTATTTATTCATCCATCCATCCATTCATTCATCTATTTATTTATTCATTCATCTATTTATTCATCCATCCATCCATTCATTCATCTATTTATTTATTCATCCATCCATCCATTCATTCATCTATTTATTTATTCATTCATCTATTTATTTATTCATTCATCTATTTATTCATCCATCCATCCATTCATTCATCTATTTATTTATTCATTCATCTATTTATTTATTCATTCATCTATTTATTTATTCATTCATCTATTTATTTATTCATTCATCTATTTATTCATCCATCCATTCATTCATCCATTCATATTCATCTATATATTCATCCATTCATTCATCCATTCATCCATTCATCTATTTATTTATTAATTCATCCATCCATCCATCCATCCATTCATTCATCTATTTATTAATTCATCCATCCATCCATTCATCCATTCATCTATTTATTCATTTCATTCTAACCTGCTCAACAGTAAAGGTCGTCTGTCCATCAAGTTTTCAAATCTTGCCATTCTTAACTCCAAATCAATATCCTCTGTGAAAAAATAACAACTGATCAAAAAAGAAGCAAAAGGGATCAAAATTTATGTCTGACAAAATGGTTTCTAAACTCTCCATGCACATGTATGTATAATTTATGTAATGTATATATTAAATAATAATGTTGTGCTTATTTAACACATTTCAAACGTATCTGAACGTGCTTGACAATGAATCGTTTGTACAAACTGCTTATCAAGGTTCACACTGCAGCCACATGGCTTGAGAAATTGTCAGTTAGTACATATTAGCATGGATAAAATAGTGATATCTCTATTTTGCCAGACAGTGTTGACTAGCTGTCATGATAATCAACAATACTTACAAATCATGACAAATTAGCAGTTTGCATACTACTAGGGTAATTTTAACTAGTAGGGGACATCATGTTCTTTTGTAATTTTACCCGCCTTGGCGAATTGTTAAATAAAAATAAATACTAATAATAAATACTGCACAAGTGTGTGGCATGTAGTAATGATGACAGTGTTAAGAGATTTACCTTCTTCAGTAGCACCCATCTCTGCTGTCGTCTCCATCTTGGCACTAATCATACTCTCCTCAAACTGTGCGTATGCATCAAATACCTGAAACACAATGGCTATCATTGTTCATACTACTAGAAACTGACATTATGGCCTTATTCCCAAGTTGAGCATCTTGTTAAGACCTTGTAAGATTTTCTATATATGTATCCACTTATTTTTCTACCTAATCCTGCTCATGATAATAACATAAAAAAGGCTGGGGGCTAACTAGAAAACTTTAGTTAATTTAGCCCTCACGCTCAAAATATTATTAAAACAATTTTGTAAAATAAAATAAAAGTAATATATATATATGTAAGCTATAACAAGTTTATAAAAAAAATATGTAAAATACATGTAAAAAAATGAGCAAATAAAACATTCATTCATTCATTCAAGATCTGGTAAAGTCATCCAAGATCTTACTAAAACCTTTGCAAGTAAATTTCTTGAAAGGATCTTGGGAAGTTCTTAATTAAATCTTGGCAGAAACTTGAAAGTTCATGCAAGTTCTTGCAGATTGAGGGTTACATTCCAAGATCTTATAAGATCATGCCTGGATCTTGCCAGGATTGTGCATGATCTTACATGGATCTTGGTAAGATGTTCAACCTGGGGTACTGTGTTTATCTGGACTAACCTGTCCAAAATCTCTAACTGTCATGACAGTTTGTATAGCTTCCTCATACACATCTCTTGCCTGGTGAAAAAACACAAGTAAAACTTATAAAATTCATGAATAATTAATGAGCAATTGACAAAAGAATTCACGTCCGTGACGGAGGTTGTAAATCTCATACAGATTTCGTCCTGATTTGCATAAGTTTCAACTTGAATTTTCTCGGCCAGATTTACATTTATCTTGGCAATTTTAGTAAAATATGAAAGAACTAACGTTGGACTTTCATAAGTTCTATACAATATTCGCGTCCGATCTGTATCCGATATACAACGTTGTATATCGGATACAGATCGGCCGCTCATATTGTATATATTACATAAAACATTCATACACATCTCTTGCCTGGTGAAAAAACACAAGTAAAACATACAAAAATGATTCTAAGAGTGATTCTTAAAAGTTTGTAAGATATTCCTATGGCTTGTTGACAACTTGATTTTTTTTTTACTGACACTTATCAAAAACTACTTCCTCTGATAAGGACATGAACTCAAGGCACATGTACTTCCTCTGATTTTTTGCTTAACAAGAGTAAAACAAAAAGAAATTTAAACAAATTATAACACACAACTTGCATTTAGTTAGTTAACAGAAAAAAAGCAATACACATCTGGATAGCTATATATAACAGGTTCCCATTTCTGTACTTTCCCATTTAAATCTGTACTTATGCAAATTGTGTTGATGTGTGCTAATCCTCAATAGCGTGTAATATATTCTATATAATTTATTCAATTTGACAATAGCTTGCAGTAATTTAAGGAATTAAGGAATTAGCCTTTTTCATATCGAGTAAGGGACTGGAACCAAGTTTCTCAAAATTAATTTAATTTAAAAAAAAAACCCTTCACAGGAAAGAATAAATACAAATTAGTAAGAATTGAAAGTTTGAACAAATTTGTGCAAATTGCAACGAAATTATGGTATTTTAATTTGTTTTTTGAAAATACAAAGAATGTATGGTTTGGAAGGACATTTTGGAAACTTGGACACCATACATTTCTCTATAATTTTGGCAAAGTTTGGATGCTCATAATTTTTTTTCTATTTAATAGCCAAAAGTTCTGAAACTTACTCTTCCATGAGACGAGGTTATTTTTTCTGGAACCATAATCAAATTAGTTTTTCACACTCATACCCAGTCCCTTGCTCGATATGGAAAAGCCCAATTCATGTTTTACCTTTTCAAAGTGTCCACTACGGATGTAGAAGTCAGCCAACAAGCACCAGAGCTTACCCAAGCTATCAGTGAACTTGTGCAGTCCTCCACGTATGATATCGGCTACTTTAAGGCTCTTCACTTTAGTTGGGTTCTTTGATATCATTTCACATAAATCATGCCAAAGCTAATTCATGAAAAATAGATGCAGTGTTACCACTGGATGATATTGATATTACACTGATGGCAATGAAGATAATGGTGTTGATATTACACTGATGATAATGGCAATGAAGATAATGGTGTTGATATTACACTGATGGCAATGAAGATAATGGTGTTGATTATGATGTTGATAATAATGGCAATGAAGATAATGGTGTTGATTATGATGTTGATAATAATGGCAATGAAGATAATGGTGTTGATTATGATGTTGATGATAATGGCAATGAAGATAATGGTGTTGATTATGATGTTGATGATAATGGCAATGAAGATAATGGTGTTGATAATGCAGTGATGATAATGGCAATGAAGATTATGGTGTTGATTATGATGTTGATAATAATGGCAATGAAGATAATGGTGTTGATTATGATGCTGATGATAATGGCAATGAAGATAATGGTGTTGATTATGATGTTGATAATAATGGCAATGAAGATAATGGTGTTGATTATGATGTTGATAATAATGGCAATGAAGATAATGGTGTTGATTATGATGTTGATGATAATGGCAATGAAGATAATGGTGTTGATTATGATGTTGATGATAATGGCAATGAAGATAATGGTGTTGATTATGATGTTGATAATAATGGCAATGAAGATAATGGTGTTGATTATGATGTTGATAATAATGGCAATGAAGATAATGGTGTTGATTATGATGTTGATAATAATGGCAATGAAGATAATGGTGTTGATTATGATGTTGATAATAATGGCAATGAAGATAATGGTGTTGATTATGATGTTGATAATAATGGCAATGAAGATAATGGTGTTGATTATGATGTTGATAATAATGGCAATGAAGATAATGGTGTTGATTATGATGTTGATAATAATGGCAATGAAGATAATGGTGTTGATTATGATGTTGATGATAATGGCAATGAAGATAATGGTGTTGATTATGATGTTGATGATGATGGCAATGAAGATAATGGTGTTGATTATGATGTTGATGATAATGGCAATGAAGATAACATTTGGTGTTGATTATGATGTTGATGATTATGACAATGAAGACAATATTTGGTGTTGATTATGATGTTGATGTTGATGTAGCCTGCTGAGCAGACTCAATTTTTTGCGCTCAAAATATTTGCCAAAAAAGTAGAGTCTGCTGAACCGAGCAGCTAATCAGTTTACAATATGCATCAGCTATTGTCTAGACTGGACAATTTCTAACAGAACTTCTGATTGGATAGTTGAGGTTATATTTCATTACGTCATCACGTGCATATTGGAAACTGATTAGTGGCTTGGTTCAGCAGACTGTTTTGGCGAATATTTTTTTAAAAATCAAGTCTGCACAGCAGGCTAATGTCAATGATGTGAGTGGTAATGTAGATGATGATGATATACTGGAATGATTTGATGACTATGATGAAGAAAGTTATGATACTAATGTCATAGTGATAATGTTGATGATCATGATGATGAAAATGAATACCATTTTTATAACATTTCTGTTTGATATGATGACAATAATGATGAAAATAAAGATGATAGTGACAATGGTACCAATGATGACCTACCTGATGATTTGATTTACCATCTTTAGAAATAAAATCTTCCTACAAAAAAATACCAAAAATATGATTATCATAAACAACTATTACAGAGTTTTTTTACAATTGAAAAAATTTCTGATGGTTTACTTTACCAATCAGCACGTGAGGAAATCTACAGTTATCGTAAATTAACCAATAAATGTTATATATTCGTTAGAATTTGACTACAGCCCATGGAATAAATTGGTAAGTGTTTCATTTGCTTGATGTGTACATGTACATTATTTAAATTACCATGGGCAGAATTTGAATTCTAAATAATGTGTTACATGCTTTGGCAGCTGGATTGATCGAGATCAATGAGAAGTCCTGTTGCTGAAAAGTACCATTGTTATGTAACTGTAGAAGGGCTTAATTTCATTGATTTGTAACAATACCTTGTTTACTATAGTTGCAAGCCTTGTTGCTGCCTCATCCGTCCATCCAATAGAAACAAGATACTTGACATACTGTTCTGTGTTCTCTGGCTCAAGCTGTTACAATTATAATATTATATATTATATATCAAATGTGCACCTTATAGGTTATGTATTTTTGAAAATGATTGACTGGCTTTAACTATTACCGTATTTACCCAAATAAGTGCCACTCCCAAATAAGTGCCACCCCCAAATAAGTGCCACCCCCAAATAAGTGCCACCCCCAAATAAGCGCCAACCTTGAATAAGTGCCACATTTTAACGCTATAATCATGTTATTTAGAACAGCACTGGAAATAATTTTTTATCAAAAGCTGTATTCTTAAGTTCAAAGTAATTATATTTCACTACTCGCACATAAAGTTATCTCCCCAATATTTGTAGTTCTGATCAAAAAGAGGACAGTGAGATTGAGAAGAATTTAATAAGAGCTTATATGATACATGTAATTGATATTGTCAACACTTAGTAATATATACAATATGAGCGGCCGATCTGTATCCGATATACAACGGCGAGTCGAAGACGAGCCGTTGTATATCGGATACAGATCGGACGCGAATATTGTATAGAACTTATGAAAGTCCAACGTTAGTTCTTTCATATTTTACTAAAATTGTCAAGATAAATGTAAATCTGGCCGAGAAAATTCAAGTTGAAACTTATGCAAATCAGGACGAAATCTGTATGAGATTTACAACCTCCGTCACGGACGTGAATTCTTTTGTCAATTGCTCATTAATTATTCATGAATTTTATAATACCATTTATAACATGAAGATCACTTGATCATTATTGCTATATAATAAGGATTATCATCATTCAAATCATAAATGGAAACTACATGTAGCTAGTAAACTTGTATAGGCTGCATCGGTGTTTTATATAAACGATAGGTAATAGAATGAAATTTGTAACACCATAAAAAACGAAACGTCAGTAAAGTTAAGTCAACATTTTTTACTATGTTACAAATTTCATTATATTAGCTATCATCATTTGAATCAATATCATTATTCTTTTCATAATAATATTAATATAACTATAATTTAAATCTCTACCAACATCATTTTTGTCATCACATCTCTACTACGATCATGACTATCACCATGTGTTATCATTTCCATGAGCATCGCTCTTATCAAACATTATAGATACTACCATCAATACTTACAATTAGCTTACAGCCGTTCTCAGTCACATGTGCACTGGTTCATTTAAAACATTGCTGTCTACACTTGAAATATCAAAATATTTCCAAGGAAACTCGGCCAAAATAGTACGTTGCCGAACTGCGATAAATATGCATTACGAATAATTTGTTTAAATTAGATCATATTTGTCTTTTTATCAAACCTTTTTCGTCCTAAAATACTCAGAAATCAACATTGGAGAAATTAAAATCGATTTAACCCATTTTACGGGCAGAAACTCTACTTACGAGTTTATTATCGCTGATCAGCAACAGACATTTTCAGGTACGTGTTGCCTTGGAAATACATTGATACAAAATGAAGTTTAGACGGCAATGTTTTAAATGAACCAGTGCACATGTGGCTGAGAACAGCTGTAAATACCACTCACCTTTAAATATCTGCGATACACTCGTACTGCAGTCTCATGGATAGGATACTTGCGCACAAACTTAAGATACAATGGCCACACCCTACAGTGTTGGGTGATGGGTAAGGCACGTAAAGCTCTGTCAAACACTCGTCTTGTTCTTGTTATTTTACACTGATCCACAAGAAACTGACAGTAATCTAACCAGATTCTGGGCATCTGTGGTTCAACATTGATAGTGATGTTAATTGGCCTTTTCCAAAATGAGCAAAGGATTGGCTACTAGTTTCCCTAATCAATGTAAACAGGTTCCCATTTAAATCTGTACTTTTCCATTTAAATCTGTACTTATGCAAATTGTGTTGATGTGTGCTAAACACACAGATCAACCAATCAGAGTATAATATTTCTGTAGTGAACTTCTCTGATTGGTTGATCTGTGTATTTAGCACACATCAACAATATTTGCATAAGTACAGATTTAAATGGGAAAGTACAGATTTAAATGGGAACCTGTTTGTAATTAAATGAACCTCATAAAAAAGAGCAGATCAAGATATGTAAGATTCCTGAGATTTGGTGCTTTTGGTTGGATATTGAGTGAGTTACAGCCATGTAATAATCTTTATTATTTATATTACACATTTATCATCATGTGAATATAATCAAATGCGCCTATACAGCCATTCAAAACTGCCCAAAATTACAAAGAAAAGTATGGATTGCAAAACATACATTTCCTACTATTTTAAGGCATTTTTACGAGGCTGAATCTTGGTCAGAATACAATTTTGAAATTGCAACCAAACTCAGGAATATTACATATCTTGATGTGCTCTATTTAATTATGAGGTTTGTTTCTTAATAATACATTAATTAGGAAAACTAGTATCCAGTCCTGTAGTTGTTTTGGAAAAGGCCATTCTCGTACCCAGACCCTACTCAGCTTTCTAACGAAAGGTCGTAGGCTCTGAGAAACCTGATAATATCAAGTGATCTGATTGGCTGAGTGGTATAACAATAGCAATGGTCTAACTAGGCATATCCACAGGTAGCCCAAGCTCAATATTTATCTAAGAAAATATAAGACGACTTTTGAAACCTTCGATGTTTTTTAACTAAATATTAAAACAATTCAATAAAACTTTTAGTGTCATTTTCAGTTATTATTTAATTAAGTGTCTGTGAAGATTTCAAGCGATTTGGGTTAAAATTAGACAAGTTACGGCTATTTTTAAATTCGCCTAACTCACTGTGCCGGGAAGGCTGCAGCTTCGGAGAGCCTAAGACACGTGTCAACATTCTTTACAGGCTCATAAATCCTTTCTTTTTTAAGTTTATAGAATTCTGATCCAAAAATGTTATTCTACGGTAATATTTCCTTATCCTTCCCTAATTTTACTGCTCAAATGCACTTCTTTAGCCATTAAAATCAATTCATAAAACATAAATAGTTTGCACGTGCACATTCATGCGTGCCAAGGCTCGTACAGAAGATGACATGATGATTCATGAATATTAATTAAGTTGGGATGTGCTCGTTCATCACTCGTGCCCAAACAACTCGGTCAAATTAAAGATGGCGCATGCACTCTGTTGACGCTGTCACAACAATTCTGGCTTTCGGTTGTAGGGTTTCCCAGAGCCTACGATCTGCCAGAAAGCTGAGTAGGGTCTGGGTACGAGAATGGGAAAAGCCCAATATTGATAGAAATGACAATATAGTGGTTTATAAAAGAGTTGAATGTAAAATAGGTTTGATTGTATAGACTCTGACCTTGTGCATAAAGACCAGAGACCTCTCAAATGCATTGTTAACATCTTCATAAACTGGATCAGTCAATAGCCTGAAATATCAATATCATGTTGTCAATAGATATATTCTTTGCTCATTTATTGTATATCTATCTACATGAATAAATTGATGGCAGACATTACAACAATAGAAACAACTTTGTTAGTATGATATCAAACTCACAACATTGTGCAATATTGCTTATTATTAGGGAAGTTCAACTTTAAATTTGACAACAAGTATGAGATTGAGTAAGAGTACAAGTTTTAAAATTGGCCTTGTGCGTTTTGTTGATACTGAATTACATTCCACTTCTTGTTTTTATATATTATTTGGTGTCTCAATCTACAGTATACACAAGACTACAATTCATCATCAACAACACATAGAATGCCAATTTCAAAACTTGTACTCATACTCAATCTTGTACTTGTCGTCAAGTCTAAAGTTCCCTATTGTATATTGAACTACATATTAGTTTACTTACTTGCCCTTGACTTGTTTTCTTCTCAGTTTTAGATAATTATACCACAGCTTGTAACTAAGACATACAATAATTGTTATTTATATCATAATATATTATATATAGAGGATATAACATGGCCGCGCGGAAATCCTTATTATTATATAAACTCATGACAAATGAAATAGCAAAAGTTTTATCAAGATATGCATCAAAAATTATTAAAAATCTAGAAAATGCATGGAGTATCCATGGTAACATGTTTAAATAACATGTTATTTTCACAATGTGCAGATATCGCTTTTTCGCGCGAGAGATCACCTGATATTTCACTGAAGTTTATACAATATACCATATATATTCTATTATCATCAGGATTTTGTCTCCAGGGATGCGACTCAAGTGAGGCTGCCAGGAGTGAGTGAGTAATAATGGTGATGATGATGTTGTTGGTGGTGGTGATGATCAATGACGATGATAGTGGTGATGATGACAATGGTGATGATGATGTTGGTGGTGGCGGTGATGATGATGATGATGATAGTGGTGATGATGACAATGGTGATGATGATGTTGGTGGTGGCGGTGATGATGATGATGATGATAGTGGTGATCATCATCATCACCATCATAATAGTGATCTTGATCATCATAATGATACTGATGCTAATGATGATGATTTAAAAGAAGATGATGCTGATGACAATGCTATAATCATGACTGACTAACAATAATACTGTTGTATCCAGTATTAAAACGTACAATGTACAAGTACGATATAACTAGTAGTCCTAATGATGCTTATGACTGGCTAACAATAATACTGTTGTATCCAGTAAACATACAAGTACGATATAACTAGTAGTCCTACCTCCCAGGCAGTTCTTTCAAAGCTCTTTCGTATATCATATTAACAGATGATTTCGAAGCAGCCTTGGATGTCTTATGTTCGATGTAACGCATCCAACACTTAACCGAATACGGGTTTCTAAGTATTTCTTCTTCATAAGGGAGATCATCTTCTTCCTGTATATAAACACACAGTTAGAATTATTCTCAGATAAACACAATACATTAAATTATTTTATACACGAACGTCGAGCATATATTTGACAATCTGACCAAATTAAGTCACGTGGACTAAATACATCGGTAAAACATAACAATATCTACTTACGATCATTAAACTTCTGCCTTTACTCGAAGACTCAGGCATCTTGTTATCTGCTTGTTTTGTATTTTACACAAGCAAGCAATATTTATATAAGAAAACAGGAGAAAACGACGAAAAAGTTGAGAAAAGTTTTCATCAAAACGAAGTTCTCACGTACTCAGCTGTTTCACATCTAGACCATGCGCATTCAAGAACTAGCACCATTCTTTTTCATCCGTCAACTAAGCCTCGAGGAATGCCTGGTAGCTAGTAATCTACACTAAAGAGTCGAAGGAAAGAAGAAAAATTGAACGAAAATGAGCGATTTGCCTCCAGGTTGGGAATTAAAAACGTCTAAGTCGACAGGCAAGGACTATTTTTTTAATAGAAATACTAAGGAAAGTTCTTGGGAACGACCTTCCTCGGACTATGGCCAGGTACGCGCTTCACATTTACTGGTCAAGCATAACGAGTCAAGGCGACCTGCATCATGGAAGTCAGAAAAGATAACCCGCTCAAAAGAAGAAGCTTTACAGATCCTAAAAGGTAGACACAGAAACGTATTGTAGATACAATAAGTGAATAATTTAAACTCAATGTAAGAGATGATTTACTGTCCGCGTGTATTTATAATATAAGGGAGTAGTCAGACACAAAAAGCGCTCTTCCTTCATTTTAGGGATTTACAAATGCGATTTACACAACTCAGGGTGTTTGACCCATAAATAAGATACCGAAAGTGAGATACTGACAACTGATTTCTTTTCTAATGCTATTGTATGATTAGTTTACCGTGAAAATTATCATTATTTAATATATAAATGTATTAACCATGGTACAAATAGCAGTGGCAGATCCAAAACTATTTCAAGGGGGTGAATGTTAAATCACATAGTCTTTCTAAAATTAGTTCTTATCTTATCTGTTATCTAAATGTTTTTCAACTCCAAAGAAGGGTAAGTACTAATCGCCCAACACCCCTCCCCCTGGATCCGCCCTGCATGTTCACTATAAAACTTTGACATCTAAACCTGTATTTTCAAGGCAACACGTACCTGAAAATGTCTGTTGCAGATCAGTGATAAAATCGTTAAGTAGAGTTTCTACCTGTTAAATGGGTTAAATCGATTTCAATCTCTCCAATATTGAAAAGGTTTGATAAAAAGACAAATAGAAGATTCAATTCTATCAAAATAAGATCTAATTTAAACAATTTATTTGTAATGCTAATTTATCACCATTCGCAATGGACTATTTTTTCACTGAGTTTCCTTGGAAATATCGTTGATTGACGTCTACAAAGATCAAGTCTAGACAACAACGTTTCATAGTGAATGGCATGTGTGCCGGGGTAAGGAGTACTCCCTCTGTCCAAGTGGTAGGGGTGATCGGCGGAGGTTTTGAAAACGACCCCTAAAAGATATGCACACTCAGATAAGAATAACTGATAATTGTCATTTCTTCACCCAGGAAACCAGGAGTTTCTTGATTTAGCATATGTGTTTAACATTTTATATTGCATATAATTTTTGTATATTATATTTCTTGCTTAAAATGGAAAAAATAAAATAAATGGACAGGGGCCAGTTGTACAAAGCCTGAATATAGCGCTATCCACGGATAAAACCTGTACAAATTCTATACACTAGATAGTAGTCTCTTATGCAGTTGATAACTTTATCCAGGCTTCGTACAACTGGCCCCAGATTAACAAACAACAAAATAACATCTGGTAAATAGGGCACAATTACTTTTGAATACTTTTGTGATATTGTTGTTATTAAAGTTTTTCTACTAAGTTATTCTATTGATCAATATTCTGTGTTTTCTATCCTAAGATTATGAAGAGCAAATAAAATCTGGTAAGACTACCCTGGGAGATCTTGCTCAGACAGAGAGTGATTGTAGCAGTGCCAGAAAGGGTGGAGATCTGGGATTCTTTGGACCTGGTCAGATGCAAAGTACGATAAGTTTACGTTGCACTCTAGTGTGCATTTAACATGTACAAAGACAATAGAAACAAAATAACTATAAGCCACAGAATTTTTGTATCAAAATCTGCACAGAAATGTTTATTTTTAGTCCAATGCCAATGTCATATCTACAATGTTGGATACATTCTGTTTATAACAGATGTTGGCAGTTTTACGAGTTATGCACAGAATAAATTTGAACAGAAATTTGCTTTACAAAATTACTGAAATTCATACAACTCAAAATGTTATTGTTAATTCTGCTTCTTTTGTTCATTGCAGAACCTTTTGAGGAAGCAACGTAAGTTTACATTTTGATTATAGTTGTAAATGTATTTAGAACTATAAATCTACTTCCTATCCACCCCCCCTCCCCCTCCCCCTCCCCAACAGCCCACCTCCCCCACCTCCCCCACCTCCCCCATTAGGGGTTTGAATGCTAATATTTATGATTTGACCCAAGTTTCTGTGTACATTTTTGATGTTTTGTGTGTTTTAGGTTTGCACTTGAAGTAAATGAGATGAGCGGCCCTGTTTACACTGATTCAGGAATTCATTTAATCCTGCGTACTGGCTAACACAATCATTATCAGCACTGCATGGATCTTATAAGTAGCATAGAATAATGTAATATTTGATAAAGTAAAAAGCATGTTGTCTAAAGCACTCACTGCCAGCACTGCATCTGAATGTATAAGTAGCATAGAATGTAATATTTGATAAAAAAGCATGTTGTCTAAAGCACTCACTGCCAGCACTGGATCTGAACGTATAAGTAGCATAGAATAATGTAATATTTGATAAAAAAGCATGTTGTCTAAAGCAATCACTGCCAGCACTGGATCTGAATGTATAAGTAGCATAGAATAATGTAATATTTGATAAAAAAGCATGTTGTCTAAAGCAATCACTGCCAGCACTGGATCTGAACGTATAAGTAGCATAGAATAATGTAATATTTGATAAAAAAGCATGTTGTCTAAAGCACTCACTGCCAGCACTGGATCTGAACGTATAAGTAGCATAGAATAATTTATTAGAGTGGTTTTCAGTAACCCGTGAAACAAAGTGTATTAGTTAAAGTGTGTTAGCCAAATAACAACAAAAGAACACAATGTAAATAAGATGCATTAAAGAGTAATACACTTAAGTGTGTTTCACAGGTTAATGAAAACCACTCTATTTGATAAAAAAGCATGTTGTTTAAAGCAATCATTAACACTGTTACACTAGTCCTGATTTATGAATACTGTATAATAAATTCATCTCTTGTTAAACACATTAGAATAAATACAAATGCAACATTGGTGTATTTAAAACTTGATAATGATAAAAGGTTTACAGGTTTATTTAAGTAAGATATATATTAACAGGATAACACACACCTGAATATAGCCGTATAGCTAGTCTAGGTGGGATTTGTGAAAAAAATAATTATAAATGAACTGATTTCCTTAATTAAAGCTGCTACATATAACTTGATAAATAGCACAATGCACACTCTCAACAATGCGTTACTAATTGCACTAATGAAAGACTTGTCAACAAAGCACAATAGAGCATATTCGTATAACCCACTTTTAAAATGCAAATGAGAATATGTGTGAAATAACATGTTAATGAGGTGTGCGTGTAGCTATTTGCATTCATTTTTTTCTTTGGCCACAAGCCACTGTGGAGAAAAAAGTAGTTTCGAGTAAATCTATAAACGTTTTCGTTGTCAACCATGTTTTAGTTTGATTATTTGAAGCCGAGAGCGCAACTCACTGAAGCAGTTCATAACATGCACACCTAATTAGCATATTATTTTACACATTTGCATTTTAAAAGTGGGTTATACGAATACGCTCTAATAATCACTTGAACTTTTCACTGTTATTATTGAATGATTTAAGAACCATTTTAAATCCCTTATGAGATTTGTGATTGTTTTTGCTTTGAAATTTAACATTCTAAGCTATCTATAATGATCATAATATAGATATGTTATAGATACAGAGATCAACCATTAAAAATTCCTAAATGTAAATATGTGAAAGTTTTTATTTATTTATTTACTTGTCTGTTTATTTATTTATTTATTTATTTATTTATTTATTTATTTATCTATTTATCTATTTATTTATTTATTTATTTATTTATCTATTTATTTATTTATTTATTTATCTATTTATTTATTTATTTATTTAGAAAAATTAATTATTTAAATATTATTAAGGGACGGACCATTAGATTTGTGAGGGGGGGTTGGCAAATACCAAAAAAAATCTAATGGTCCGTCCCTAATTATATTTTATTTATTTATTATATTCAATATGATTATATTTATAAGCGTGAAACTTCGAGTAACAGCAAAAGTGATGTTAATCTATCTATAATTTACAATCTATAAGTAATTATGTTATTTATATTATTCATATGATTATGTATGATAATTACAACATTAATGACTTTATAAATAGTAAATCAATTTAGCTGTTTATTCAGACATTAATTTGTTTTCCATCTTGCTTTTTAATAACTATTTATTTTTCACTCCGACGAAGGGCTAAAGCTCGAAACGTCAGTAAAGTTAAGTCAACATTTTTTACGGTGTTACAAATTTCATTCTATTACCTATCGTTTATTTCAAACACCGACGCAGCCTGTACTAGTTTACTCGCTAGTTTCTATTTATATCAATTTCTTAGTTTTCACAACAACAACAAACACCAAAAATAGAATATAAAAATAAATAGTAATACGTAGAAAAAAAGGAAACTGAAAACAACAGAAAACATCGACAATCCTGGGAATCTAAACGGTTTACCACTTTTCCGCTAACTAAGCAACTATCGATTATAATAGTATCGAAAAACTTGTAGTTTTTCATCCGCATTGTCTGTTGGTCTATTATTATGTTAATCATAACTATTACAATTTCCTTGAATCTGATTGGTTGATAGACTGCCTAGTTTACCCATACTTAACGTATGCAATTGTTGCGTGGGGTAGTGCCTACAAAACTCATCTGACAAAGATACAAGTAAAACAAAATCACATAGTAAGGATACTATTCTTTGCAACACTATATGGTAAAAACACCGCTAAAGCTTTACCTTTTATCAATCTACTAGATCTGCTAACAGTCGAGAATATTTTCAAATTAAATTCTTTAAAATTTATCCACTTATGGCAAACAAATCAACTGCCATCTAGCTATTTTTGACGATTACTTTCAATTCGCAAAAAAACAAACATAGATATAACACTAGGTATGTCTCAAATAAAAATCTTTATAAACAAAAATTTAGAACAAACTTAGGAAAACAAACCATTAGTGTTATAGCTTCCGACATATGGAAAGAAATTCCAACTAATCTAAAAGAAGTTAAGAACACCTCCTTATTCAAAAAGAAAATTAAGGCAGTCTTGTTACAAAGACAAAGCAGCCTCAATACTTATAAGTGAACAAACAATAATCTTCTTCTTTATTCATACCAATAGGTATATTTTTGTATTCACTTTTGTGTAACCTGTATTTTGTTTGTTATCTATATCTATGTAATTTGTATTATATTTATATTATAAGGCCTATCTTTTCAGCTTGTTTAAAAATACAACATAAAATAACTAGTGGCTAACACGAAAACTTCCCAGTTAATTTAGCCTCTAGGCATTCAAAATAGACAAAATTACAAATAAATATGCACATATTTTATCGTAACAAAAACTACCTTTTGTAATTTAAAAGCACAAAATGTACTATGAAAAAATGTAACTTGTTTGCTAAATAAAAATGTATTGTATTGTATTGTATTGACTGCTCTATTTTCCACTAATCAATCTTGTTTTTGTAATCGGACAGTGTAATTGGATAGTTGGCTGTAATCGGACAGTTGTTATCGGACAGTTTTATGAGCCAATGATTTTACTGCTTTCAGATTAATCAACCAATCACTGAATTGATACAAATCACTATAGCAACGAAAATTATTCTCCAAAAATTAGTTTTTTTCAAAATTGGAGGATTTTTTCATTTTTATTAGAAACCCCACACATTTTTCTCTGAAATTGTAATAGTTATGATTAATTGGTAATCAAACTTTGTGTCGTCCAATTCTGTCTGTAATCATACTCGTGATAGACAAATCGGACTCCCGCTACGCGGTCGTCCGAATTGGACTCCACTCAGTCCAATTACCATCATAAATTACCGCGGTCTGATGGCTCGATGCGTTAACGCGGCGCGTTTTTATTATATAACATAATTTTGAGACTGCATGTTTATTTATCTCAGTTCATTCAATCTTTCCCTAATTGGAACGTTGATTCATCTATCCATTCATTCATCCATCCAATCATTCATCCATCCATCCAATCATTCATCCATTCATCCATCCATCCAATCATCCATCCATTCATCCATTCATTCATCCATCCATCCTGGTCTGGGACAGCATAGATGAAACTTTAGCAAACAAACTACAAAAATTACAAAATCGAGCTGCACGTATAATAACAAGAGCACCTTATCGTACAGTGCACACAAGCAAAATTTTCCAAGATCTAAATTGGATTCCACTAAATGAAAAACGACTGCAACAAAAAGCAATTATGATGTTTAAGATCGTAAATGGTTTAGCCCCTCCTTATCTAACCGATATGTTTCCACGACAAATCTGCAAAAATTCATACGATTTGCGGCGTTCTTCAAATGATCTAAAAATTCCAAAAGCTAGAACAAATTACTATAGAAACAGCTTTGCTTTTACTGGCGCAAAGCTTTGGAATTCCCTACCAGAATCACTTAAAGAAGAACGTTCGCTTAACATCTTTAAAAAGCAGATCAAGTCATATAAATGGTGCATTGACAACAGTTGATAAAGTTGTAAATATATTTTAGCTTTAAACATAATGTAATGTAATCTTTATTCGCCTCTTTTTTTTGTCATGTAATTACAATTTATAAGCATATTAATGTGGCAAGAAAATCTCAGCAAGTCTTTAAAGACTTTTCTAGGAGATTTCCTTCTATAATTACATATTGTTTTATATATATACATATTTTTTTTGGCGACGTCAGATTATTATAATAAAATAACCGATGTAGAATAATTATTTATAATAATTGATAAAATTTACATATATTAAAATATAATCATGTATATATTTGTTTACAAGCAATAATATATATAATATAATATCTAAGTATAGATACTTATAATTGATAATTGATAATTGATAAAATTATAATAGCACATGTTTTTTTGTTTGTTTGTTTTTTTCATTTTACAAATTAAATGAATTTACAAGCAATATTTTGATTTTCCTTTTGAATTGTCTGAGTGAATGAGATTTTTTTTACATCGTCACTCAGATCATTCCATATTTGTATGCCAAAGTTTTTTAGGGACATTTTTCTGTAATTTGTTCTACTATAGTTGATATGCAGTTTATCTGACGATCTAGTTTCATATTTGTGTATTTGATTGTTTGTCTTAAAATAGTTTAAAAAGATGCTAGAGGGAAGGATGTTTTTATCATATTTATACATAAATTGGCATGTTAGGTAGTGGTTTATCTGGTGTACGTTTAAAATTTCTAGTTTTTTGAAGAGTTGCTTGCTGGGCTGGCGATAATTTGAGAAAGTTATTGTTCTTAGTATTCTTTTTTGAGTTTTTTGTAAACTGTTTTAAAAGTCGTGTATGGTAAGTATTTCCCCATATTGAATTACAGTATATTAAGTAAGGATAAATCATAGAGTAGTATAGCATTGTTAGATGGTTAATGGTCAGGATATGTCGTGTTCTTGTTAAGACTCCAGATGCTCTACATATCTTTTTCAAAACAAACTCAATGTGGTGTTTCCAATTTAAATTTTTTTTTTTTTTAGATAACATAATTCGCTTGTATTATAAATTAGTAGTTTTAGTTTAATTTTAACTACATGTACGGCCTCTAGGTAGACCAATTTAAGTATTTGTATTTAGCTTATATTGATAGAGTTACCATGATTAAATAAAGGTCTTTATTATTATTATTATTATTATTATCCATCCATTCATCCATCCAATCATTCATCCATCCAATCATTCATCCATCCAATCATCCATCCAATCATTCATCCATCCAATCATTCATTCATCCATCCAATCATCCATCCAATCATTCATCCATCCATCCAATCATCCATCCAATCATTCATCCATCCATCCAATCATCCATCCATTCAATCATCCATCCAATCATTCATCCATCCATCCAATCATCCATCCATTCAATCATCCATCTAATCATTTATCCATCCATCCAATCATCCATCCATCCAATCATCCATCCAATCATTCATCCATCCATCCAATCATCCATCCATCCATTCAATCATCCATCCATCCAATCATTCATCCATCCCGGCAATCATTCATCCATCCATCCAATCATCCATCCAATCATTCATCCATCCAATCATCCATCCATCCAATCATCCATCCATCCAATCATCCATCCATTCATTCATCCATCCATCCAATCATTCATCCATCCATCCAATCATTCATCCATTCATCCATCCATCCATCCAATCATCCATCCATCCAATCATTCATCCATCCAATCATCCATCCATCCAATCATCCATCCATCCAATCATCCATCATCCAATCATTCATCCATTCATTTATCCATTCTATCAGTTCCATTGCTTCATTTACCACGAACAAGTTCGTGTAAAAGAGTAATTCTAGTAAGTAATGGCCACCCTTGCGGTTAATCCTTCTCATTTGTACCCATCCAAGTAAATAAAACCACAATGATTGTACTTAATTGTCGTAACTCTTTACAAATTGACCCTTCCATTACGGTTAACAAAGACAAACATTGTTGGTTTACAAATCAACATATGAAAAATTATGTATGAACAAATATTATTGTAGAGGAAGTGAATGTGTGTGGCAGAAGAGGAAGAACCACTATGTAGATATGCTGCTGTGAAAAGATTAATTATTTATCACATTTTATTCATTTATCTTAGCCTGGTCACGTGACTACTGGATGTTATAATTTCAGGTATGTAAAGCGATATGTATAACATGTTTTAATACAAGAATATTTCAAAAGTGTTACTAATAGTTTCTATATTTAGAGACAAGTCACTAGAGACTGAGTGAAGTCATTTAACCCGTAAAATAGATATTAGACTAATACATTCCATTGTTTTCTTTTGTGTCTATTTGACTATTACACTTTAGCAAGCAATTTCTATTTCAATGGTTAAATGCCTTCACTCTATATCACTATCGTGGCTTAACCACTTCAGAAACGTCAAATACAAAAGGCAAAAATACCCCATTACACTACTTGACCTTTTTTTGATATAGTGTCTAATAATTACTATAAATAAGAACTATTACACCGTTCCAATTTGGTTTTATTTTATGGTCAGGATATAGTGCGGTTCAATATGCATAAACCATCGTAGTGTTTCTGACATGCAAAAAAATGTACGATAACTATAGCGGCTGAACTAATGTGGTCTGCTTTGAAAACTCTTGAAACAATGACAATTAATTTTTATTCCCTATAAAAACAGTTTATTTTAAAAGGACGAAAAACGGTCGATGAATCATTTATCAGTTCAAAGAGTGTCTCAGTCATCAACCCCTTTTAAAATACATTGCCTGCAGCAAGCACATCTATGATCCAAATGATTTGTGATTTAATTATTGTAAGTTAGGCTACCCATTTGCTTCATTTAAAAATGTTAAATCCGTCCACAAAAACGAAAAATAAATCAATTTTTTCCTTCAGGCGAAAGCATCGAAAAATAACAGAAATCAATATCAAAATATATACGAGCAAGTGCGAACAACGTTAACACAGCGTAAAATTGAATAGATTTTGTGTATAAATGTATACAAAATAAAAGATTATGAAATAGTGTTTCTGACATGCAAAAAAATATGTGATATTGAAATAACTGTTTAAAAATAAACTGAACATGTGTGAACTATATACACATATTTCCAAAATCGTTGTCGCAATCAAAGCTCTACAGTCCACACTCTGAAGCCTGCAAGTGTTGTCGGTATTTAATTTCTTCTCTTGTTATTGATTTATTCATAGCATATTTTGGTTGTACGTGTTTGTGTTATATGCCCATAACAAGTTGTGGTTGTGGTAGATATAAATACAAATATTTCTTTAAGAACGTGTAATTAATAAATCACAAATTATGTCCATAGAACCGACATCCTTTGCAGGCTTTAGAGTGTGGATTGTAGCTTCGGCTGCGACAACGATTTTTGAAATATAGGTATATATATAATAGTACCGGCTGAGTCTACACTATAATCGCACTAGTTTAACCACTAGATATCGAACATTTTTTTTCTACAATCATTTACTTGGAAACACCGGTTCAGCCCACACGAGTTTAACGAGGGTCCTGAAGGGGGGTATCCAATCCCAATTCCCAATCAATTCTTTATCAAAATCCCAATTACCACAGGAAGCCCAAACATTAACCACAGGAAGCCCAAACATTAACCACAGGAAGCCCAAATTGAATACTAACCACAGGAAGCCCAAGATAGTTCGATTTTCTCTTCTAGTCTACTAAAACGACGTAAAATGTTGCAAATTACTCAATTTAAAACATTATTTTAGCATCTAAAGAGAAAACGAATGCACAAGAAATAGTCAAATCCTATGGACAAATCCCAATCCCAATGGACAAATCCCAATCCCAATGGGCAAATCCCAATTCCCAGCCTCGAAAAAAGGCAAATCCCAATTCCCAATTTACCCCTTCAGGACCCTCTTTAACCGCTCGTTATCATGCACTTTTTTCTCCAATTGTTTCCTAAGAAAACAGAAGTTTAACCACTGGTTATCGTACATTTTTACTCCAATTATTTCCTAAGAAAACTGACGCGGCTCACACTAGTTTAACCACTAGTTATCGTACATTTGTTTTCTCCAATTATTTCCTAAGAACACTATAAATGCGGCCCACATAATATTTCCTTAGAAACATCGACGCAATCTACACATGTTAACCACTAGTTATCGTACAATTTGTTCTCCAATTATTTCCTAAGAACACCGACGCTGCCCACACAATATTTCCTAAACTCATTTACCTGCATTTTGCTTCAACTGCTGTGTTAGTTTAAGCGCTGTTTTTTTTTCTCTCTCTTGAAAATGACGCTGGATAGTGTCGAAACGTCGAGAATAAGATTTTTAAATGATCACAAACCTTATTGCGTTAATATTTTAATTTTGTTATACAAATTTTTTTTTATCGCAGTGTTTAGTGGGAACTACGCCAAGTTATAAAGTCAATTCTAATCACGCTATAACATAAAGAGTTCTTGTCATCTATCCAAATATAGATCACGATAAACTTTTTCTTAATTCTCAAAGCTTACACGATAATTAAGAACTAAGAGATTGAAATTTCCGCTCACTTAATATAGCCCTAAACAACCTGCTAAACCCATTCATTATCATTGCACACACGCATTGATTCTATAAAGAACTGTACAAATCCATCAATGTATACGTGATAAAAAAGACTACATTTACCTCGCATTTCTAATCAATAATTAATGAGTATGAAATTATTCTACAATTTGGCGATGTGTAGCGGTCGTTAAAAATTCACACTCTGCATGATGAGAGTACTTTGAAATCTTGTAGACTCACTTTTCGACATCCAATTTGTTCTTTCAAAATGCTCTAAATGGCTTGGCTTTGCTGATAAAAATAACGTCTGCTCTGTCGACTGATGACTGCATGAGAGGTATATATGCTTCAATTAATACACATGTATACACTCTTCAGTGTTTAAATTAACTATGTTTAAATGTAAAAAAAAACGTTTATGATATTCCTTGCTGTTTATGTAGATACAAAATTTGCAATGCACTTTTAGAGCAAATATAACACAGATTTATTCAACAAAAGTTAGCAAAATCACAAATGGTAAAAACAAATCCTTTATTTCAAGTGGTTACAAGTAGTAACAAGACTAAACCCCTGCAACTAATATTAATAGAAAGATCCATTGTTCTCGCTATAATTAATGTCTTGTGTTTCGAATTATTCGATTTTTAATTTCAAAGGCTCAACGTTGAAGACAAACATTTACGACTAGTGTCCGATCTAGAGCGACGTATCTCGAAGTAGTGAACTCATCTTCTAGGAAAATGCGCCATGATATTCTAACACTTTCATTACTGTTTTCAACTAAAAGACTATTACTTCTGAAACGAATATTCTAAAACAAATATTCAAGAAATCTTTTAATAAATAGAAAAACAAACAGTTCAATGATATGGCATTGTACATTATTATTAATCTTATCAAACCTGCGTCAAGAAAAACTAGCGGTTAGTAGTAGGACCAAGATGTTCACATTATTGGATGTTTATGTCTGGGCGTTGATTACATCGCAAATATATGCATTTGAAAAACCTCAGCGATAAATAAACATCTTTTTATTAGATGTCTTTTTCACTTTATTTTAACCTTTGATATCAATAGACTGTCAAGTGAATGGTCATTTGTACTAGGTTTTTTAATAGAAGTGAGCTGCAACTATAGAATATAGAGACTAGAGTGATTTTCAAATTTCCATATGACCGTGAATTAAAGAATTGGCAAACCGAATAGTTCAAGTGTTACTACACTCTGAATCTATTGTTTTCTTTTGTTCTTTACCAACAAGTACGAACTAAATAGTCGTTTGTCTTTCATGGTTATATGAAAATCACTTTATAGCAGTCCACACGGTCCACGTATTCGATATATATCAGTCAACAGACAAAAACATACAACATTTTGTCAAAGAATATCATATATCCACGATGAAAAACCTTTATCATTCCATTCCCACATTTCTAGATTCACTTAATTAAGTAGGCCGGTGATTTGCTGTCGTCCGTGAAAGAAAAATGACTAGTTTGTAGTAGTGCGTAATAGTTGATAAATAAATAGATACAAAGAGACTAGGAGAGTCAAGATTATGTGATTAAAACACAAGAAACTGCAGTGACTTTTACAACCTGTTATAAAAAACATCAGTGAGATTTCCTGTTTTTCTTACTTTCTGACTTTGCATTCTAAATTGTACATGCAATTTGTTACTGTCAGGGATTTCAATTTGAAGGCCACTCTAGTCTAGGATATACACCTATTTCAATAATCGTTGTCGCAGCCGAAGCCACAGTCTACGCTCTAAAGCCTGCAAAGGATGTCGGTTATATGGACGTAATTTGTGATTTATTACACGTCTTTTAAAGAAATATTTATATTTATATCTACCACAACAACAACTTGTTATGGTCATATAACACAAACACGTACAACCAAAATATTCTATGATTAATTTGATGAAAAGAAAAGAAATACCAACATCTTTTTCAGACTTCAGAGTGTGGACTGTAGCTTTGTTTGCGTCAACAATTTTTGAAATAGGTGTTTAGTGTAGTTAGTAGAACTAACTACCAACACGACGAAAAATCATTCTATAGTAACTTAAACCTGGACATAATAGAGTGAAGGCATTTAACCCGTGAATTGTTTGCTAAAGTGTAATAGTCAAATATATAGACTCAAAAGAAAACAATGGAATTAGAGACTGCTAAGGTGTATTAGTCTAATATCTATTTCACGTGTTAAATGACTTCACTCTAAATCCTTATCCTACTTTAACTACTTTAACAGTAATGATGGAAATTAGCGAGTAAACTAGTATAGGCTAAAACAATCGCTCCGGGCATTTCCATATGACCGGTCACGATCGCCGGATAGCTGAAAATGATCCAGTGATTATACAATTTTTCTGCCGCACACAATGCAAATTCGATCGCTCGATCGCTGAAAAGTGTTTCCATATAATCGCTGACGATCGCTGGCATCATTTTCAGCGATCCGGCGATCGTGAGCGATCTTATGGAAACTAGGCTTTACAATGCATAAATTTGTGAACTAAAAATGTTATTCTAATATTCTAATTTATATACAGTGTATAAGTTAATTTATGATATTATAATTAATACACGACCCGAGGCGGAGCTAAAGGAGTATCGTGCAGATATGATCGTCGGAGCTTTTCAAAAGGGGTCTTGAACCTCCCTAAATGATACCGTCCGGAATTCCTTTAAAAGGGCGTGGTATAAACCGTTTTAATATACATCACAAAAAAAATACATCACACAAAAAAAATACAGCGGAAAACGCACGGAAAGCGATGGGATTTTCCTAAGTAATGTCGAAATTCTAAACTTTTATATCGAAACCGAACTAAACCAAATTGCTGATTTTTTACACCTAAGAGATGCGACGAGCGCGCATATACCTGAACTTGCACTTAGTGAATTAATTGTCTCCATGACTTTATAAAACAAGCCAAGTATTTTTCTATTCGGTTTTGTAACCAAAATTTGATAGTATATGTGATAAATGTTCTCGACCCAGTCTGTCTCTTTTTTATTCTTTACTATATATATATAGCTAGACGTTAACTCGTTTCTAAGAATTCATTTTCTTCCAATTTATTTGTTGTGTTAATAAACGATGAGGCAGCTTTTTGCGTGGAGCATACTAGTGGTACTATAGCTAGTGATACTAGCTGCAAGGATGGCGGTGACTTTACTATATATATTGTATGTACTTCTAGGTATCGTGGCTAGGTTATAGGTGTAATTCCACCTGTTAGACAATCCACAACTCTGTTGAAAGTGTAATAAATAAATAAAAAATTGCTGAAAATATGACTGATTTGGTGCGGATGGTGTTACTAATATGGCGGGGCGTATGTGTTTAAATATAGTACGTGGCTAAAACCACTTATTAACCCTAACCCTATAATAGAGCACCAGCACGATACAAGGCTACTTCCTTGAACACTATAATTTGTGGTAAGCTATCTTATTAAAATCTAACTAGAGGATAATGAGGAAGTTAAGATATACACTAGACTAGACTATGTAAAAGGCTGCATAAATCATTATACTAGCTTGGCGATGGACAAATGCTTGTCAATCTTTTACTTTGTAGAAAGACTACTTGCATCCTAAACGTCAGTAAGTAACACTCTCTTCTTTACGGTGTATAAGTTACCATTTTTTCTCCGACGAAGGATTAACAACTTAAACGTCAGTAAGTAACACTCTCTTCTTTACGGTGTATAAGTTACAATTTTTACTGCGACGAAGGATTAACGTCCTTAACGTCAGTAAGTAACACTCTCTTTATACAGTGTAAAAGAGTTTCCATTTTTACTTCGACAAACTGAAAGTTTAAAGTCCTAAACGTCAGTAAGTAACACTCTCTTTTATACGGTGTATAAGTTACCATTGTTATACTTCGACGAAGGATTAATGTCCTAAACGTCAGTAAGTAACACTCTCTTTTATACGGTGCATGAGTTACCATTTTTACTGCGACGAAGGATTAACGTCCTAAACTTCAGTAAGTAGCACTCTCTTTTATACGGTGTATAAGTTACCATTTTTACTTCGACAAAAGATTAACGTCCAAAACTTCAGTCTGAAGTTAGTTACAATTTGTATTAATATTCTGGCCAAGTCGCCAATTAGTTTTAAAATGGATTTTCACGTCGTCAGCGTTCGAAATGTGTCAAACACTGATATAAGTCAATTGGAATGAGAACATATCACAACCACTATCAGGCAAACCTCGTTCACAGGGCCCTCTTCCTTCGCTTTTTTGTATGGCGCCCCACCCAAAAGCGAAGGAAGAGGGCCCTGGGAACGAGGTTGCTATCAGGCAAAACTCTTGTCTTATATTTCTGTTGGACGGAAACCATTCTTGCAACTGAATAAAAATCCATAGCCACACTTCAACGAAAAACTCATGACCATCCTGGCGCAGACTTGCAAAATAAATTTTGTAAAAACGATCAATATAGAGCCCAAAGATGCAAGTCGAATCAAAGCTCAAGTCTGTTTTAGCATTCTGAAATTATACACGGTCATACTGAGAGTTTAAAAGCTTTATTTATTGATTACTAGTGCATATAGATCCGGCACTTTTATAAAGTCAAGTAGAATCTCCATGATATTTGGTTGTGTTAATGTTACTGAGTTGTCTTGAATAACAGCGTGTGTCCTGATTGATTAATTCTAGAACTGTGTTTCATGCAGAAACAGCCATCATGCCAATCATATAAGGTATTGTAGATTCCGAAATGAATGCTGGTTTTGTGTTGCTAATGTATTGAAATCAGACTTGTTTTCTAAAGAATTCCAACTACTAACAAACTGTGAGCATCAGTTCACGCGTGCTTGTTACTGTATTACAATCAATTTTCAGTATTGATGACAAGTGTAATTTCCCAGCACAAAACCAGCATTCATTTCGGTCTTTGCTTGTTGCTTGTTGCTTAAGCCGCGACAACGAGTGAGCCGAGTTGTGTGCAAAATATTAAACGTAGAGGTAGTGAGTGTGAGTGAGTCTCCCCGATTAGTAGGGCGCACAGCGCACAGCGTCCAGCTAGAAGATTGAGACGTTAAAAAAGTTATTACTTTAACGATTTTTGAAATAAGTTTATATGAAAATAATGTCAAACAAAATATTCACTCAATTACACTTGTTCACATGCATATAGGCCGATTCTGTTTAGTAATTTGATAACGAATTTTAATGTTGCACTTTCAAACAAAATTGGTTAATATTAGGGTTTGGATATGAGCTAAACGAAGAATATATATACTAGTTTACTTGCTAGTTTTCATTTATAAACAAAGAATAATTATGTAAATTGGTGCAACTGGACCATGTTTTCATGTCATGCTGATAGGAGAACAACTAGTTCTGGATGTGAATAATGAAAACATTATTAAAAACTTTATGAAAACCAATTATAACTGTGAGAACTGAATAAAAAACTTATTATTATAGAACTACAAGCTTTTGAATCTAGAAAGATTTAGTATGAGATATTTATTAAAAACACTACAGCCATAATTTGTTTTTAACTTCTATCGGAGATATTTATTAAACAATTCAACCATCAATTTCTAAAAGCCGCATTGTGGCCATAAACATACTTTAAGATTGATTCTTTTTTTTTTTTTTTTTTTTGTGAACAATAAGATGAAAAAAGTCCGAAATTAAAAGGCACACCTGCTTCAAATTGGTTGGACAATGCAAGATGGAAAAGGTTTTTGGGAATACTCTTACAACCAAGACGGAATAATCTCCCTTTTCATTCACATTGGACGACGGACGTCAGATCGTCGTTAATTCGTTTCTTTTAATGTGAATTCAAGAAAATCAGACAACATTTTCGTCTCAAATTATGTTTGTTTTTAAACCAGATGAATTGAGGTTTTCACATAATTCCTTTCTGTCTTGAAATAACCATTGCCTTGGACAACCTTTGTGAAATCGGTGTACGTTTTCTGAGCTTTGAACGCCATGGACACTGAATTACCTTTGTCAAATCGGTGTAGTGATATATTTCAATCCACACAAACTCTTTCGGATGCTTTGTAAGCCCTTGGACAACCTAAACACAAGATTTATTTTAGTCAATCCTCCTTATATTGTACATTTGTGGACAAGCTTATTACTTTGTCCCATGGCGGTATTTATTGTACGTGTTTTTGACAATAATGAACACTTTCAATTAGCGACGTTAACTTGATAATACCGCTTGGTGAAACTGCTTAAATTGAATTGAACGGCTAACCTTAATTATAATAGAATGTTCTTGATAGCCATATTGCATACAACACAACTGATCCAGAATATATCTTAAGTCTTTTTACTTTTACTCCGACGAAGGGCTAAAGCTCGAAACGTCAGTAAAGTTAAGTCAACATTTTTTACGGTGTTACAAATTTCATTCTATTACGTATCGTTTATATCAAACACCGACGCAAGCCTATACTAGTTTACTCGCTATAGTTTCCATTTATATCTCAACTATAGTTAGGTATTCTTCAAAAATAGAGTACAATTGTGATTGCCTTTAATTGTTTTTATAAACAATAGACGAATAGAAATAAACTATCTTTTGCCCGACTGGTGTTGTACTTATTTATCAGTTTCTAAAATACATATACTTTTTTAGATTTCTTGTCAGTTGATATGAAAACAGTCATCTTTTTGTGCTACTTGTTTTTTATCGTTTATAGGTGTTACCAACTTCCCCTCCAGCATGCAGTTTTTTTTTTACCGCAAACAGTTAATTCACATCGAATAGTGGGTAACTTGTCCAGAATCGGATCATTAAATATATTGCTTTTTCAGACATGTCATATTTGATGATCTGTAGAAGTCTTATATAGTGTTTATAGATCGGTGTTTATTGGAATTTTATTCATAACACGAACGGGGCATTCTTGCTAATGCTAATCCCTTAACACAAATCATAGAATAACGTATCACCTGCCCAACAATAAGTAATTGTATCTCGCCTTGGAACAGACTGTCTAGAATCTAGGACAATACAGAGATACATTAGAAGAAACCTCGCGGGCTTTTAGACCTGTATTATTCTTCGTTGTTATCGGTTTGGGAGTTAAAAGCGAAAAGGGTAATGCTATATGAAACACTCTAATAATACAAAACACATAACAACCACCTGATTATACAAAACACTGAGAAGTGGTCACAAGGCTTGCAAGTTGTTTGTTTATCTTCTTCTTTCTGTTTCAGATGCTGCTGTTTTTGTGTATATTGTCGTTAACCGGTATGGCAAGTTCGCACGGGAACTTCAGGTACTAGAATCAAGTATATTCATTGTGGCTCTCATAAATATTTAGCTAAGCACTTAAACTGCATGTTAAAATTCTTTATCTTGTTTATCGTATTTATTATTTTCTTGAAATTGCGCGCGAATGGACAATTCAGTTCCGAAACTATGGTTAGTTCCTCAAATGCCAAATTTAAAAAAGCGTATGTAGTTTAAAGTATGAGTTATTGAGTTATTGAGTAAGTGTAATTTTTCGGTTTAGTGATTATGGAACGTTGGGCTTAAGTTAGTGGGCTGTATTGGACGCGATTTTTTTGGTGCAATATTACGTGACTTTGACCTTTCAAATGCGGTATTTTGTTGAAGGCTTCTCCAGCAAAGTAGACTTCATCGTTTTCATATCATGCAGGAATCTTTCAGTTATTTTCTCTTTTGATGTAGTAATGTCATAAAGGCAAGCCTCCCGCATGCTTCCTCTTCGTTATTGTTCGTAAAAATACATAATGTACTCTACGAATTAAAGTCATTACTCTGAGATTTCCGCAATTTAACAGCTCGAGAAACTGAAACCATTTCAGTTTTGAACCAGTTTTGAAATTCTGTGCTTAGCATTTCTCAAAACTTGTAATCATTGTTGGTAAAAAAGAAGGAACATATCCAATATAATGTATTCTACAAATAATTATAGGTGTTAATTAAAAAAGGTCGTTCTTTGTTTCCTTTTTGGTTTGTTAATGTTGTATTATATAGCTAGGAAGAAGAACAGAGTCTTTTCCCGATACCACCCGGAGGAGACTTTAATTCCACTGCAGCCACTAGTGCGGACGGGACTGCCTGTCTTGTATTAGCCTTTTTCATATCGAGCAAGGGACTGTTTCTCAAAATTAATTTAATTCAAAAATAAACCCCTTCACAGGAAAGAACAAATACAATTTAGTAAGAATTGAAAGTTTGAACAAGTTTGTGCAAATTGAAACAAAAATTATGGTATTTTATTTTTTTTCGAAAATAGTTTGGAAGGACGTTTTGGAAGACACCATACATTTCTCTATAATTTTGGCAGAGTTAGGATGCTCATAATTGTTTTTCTATTTAGCCAAATGTTCTGAAACTTGGTCAATAAGCTTATGTTTGGTTACTCTCCCATGAGACAAGGTTATTTTTTCTGGAACCATAATTAAATTAGTTTTTCACACTCGTACCCAGACTTTGCTCGATATGGAAAAGGCCAATTGGCCTCATCAACCGCCAGCGTGCCTGCAGATGACCTGGAAACCCCATGGAAACCCCTCTTCTTAGATCTTCGTTCGCAAAGCCAAGCTATACATATAAGGCACTCATTTTTGGCACGGTTTTTTTTCCGTTTTCACGATTATTTGTACACGGACGTTTATTTTGTTGAGTACTCCTAAAAATGAGTGCCCATTGTACAACTGTCAGCGGTATTTCGTTTTAGAGTTAGTTTTGTTATAGCTATACCACCATCGTCCCCCCAATAATAATTGCAGTTATCTACTTTATCGTAACCGTTCTTGTTGTTTTTGCAGCTCAAAACCCAAAGCGAATTTGACGATGTCAGACACATTAGATGAACTGTTCAAGAACCCTCGATATGATGCAAGGATACGACCTAATATCAATAGTATGTCTTTCTCCTCACCCCTCTCCCTCTTATAGTAGAAATATATAATTAGTACATTGGATGAACTGTTCAACAACCCTCGATATGATGCAAGGGTACGACCTAATATCAATAGTAGGTGTTTCTCCTCACCCCTCTCCCTCTTAGTAGAGATACACCTAATTCAAAAAAGGTTGACGGGGCGAACGGCGATTGGCGATCGGTGATTGGCGATTGCGGGACTGTGGATAATACGAATTTCTTCTTATTCTATTCTAAATTACCCAAACATTGTTAAGCGATGACCTTAGATGGATGTCTCGAAGGTTTCGCTGAACGGTGGAGGCATTGTTTGGGTAATTTAGAAACGAATAAGAAGGAATTCATATTAACCATCGCCAATCACCAATCGCCAATCGCCGTTCGCTCCGTCAACCTTTTTTGAATTAGGTGTATATAGTTAGTACATTGGATGAACTGTTCAAGAACCGGCCTCGATATGATGCAAGGATACGACCTAATATCAATAGTAGGTGTTTCTCCTCACCCCTCTCCCTCTTAGTAGAGATATATAGTTAGTACATTGGATGAACTGTTCAAGAACCTCCGATATGATGCAAGGATACGACCTAATATCAATAGTAGGTGTTTCTCCTCACCCCTCTCCCTCTTAGTAGAGATATATAGTTAGTACATTGGATGAACTGTTCAAGAACCGGCCTCGATATGATGCAAGGATACGACCTAATATCAATAGTAGGTGTTTCTCCTCACCCCTCTCCCTCTTAGTAGAGATATATAGTTAGTACATTGGATGAACTGTTCAAGAACCGGCCTCGACATGATGCAAGGATACGACCTAATATCAATAGTAGGTGTTTCTCCTCACCCCTCTCCCTCTTAGTAGAGATATATAGTTAGTACATTGGATGAACTGTTCAAGAACCCTCGATATGATGCAAGGATACGACCTAATATCAAGAGCACGTGTTTCTCCTCACCCCTCTCCCTCTTAGTAAATAAATAAATCACTTTTTTAACGTCTCTATGTATTTAGCCAGTGGCTAATTGTGGAGACTCGACTCAGACTCACTACCTCTATGTTAAATATTTTAGCACTGACACAACTCTATACTTAGTAGGGATAGTTAATACATTTAGTGGGTGTTGATACGCACTTTCTGCTACTTAATTTTAATTATTTTTGGCATGATCGTGATCACACTTGATTTAACCGTACATACACTAGCCAGTGGTTGATTGATCATCGTTTCATTCTAGGTTCTCCTGTTCAAATAATGATAGGGTTCTGGGTTCTGTCGATTGATTCTGTTAGTGTCACTGACATGGTAAGAGCTACTTGCTTGCTTGCTTGCTTGCTTGCTTGCTTGCTTGCTTGCTTGCTTGCTTGCTTGCTTGCTTGCTTGCTTGCTTGCTTGCTTGCTTGCTTGCTTGCTTGCTTGCTTGCTTGCTTGCTTGCTTGCTTGCTTGCTTGCTTGCTTGCTTGCTTGCTTGCTTGCTTGCTTGCTTGCTTGCTTGCTTGCTTGCTTGCTTGCTTGCTTGCTTGCTTGCTTGCTTGCTTGCTTACTCGCTTGCTTACTCGCTTACTATCTTACTTGCTTATTTGCTTGTTTGCTTGTTTGCTTGTTTACTTGCTTGCTTGTTTACTTAGTTGCTTGTTTGCTTGCTTACTCTTTACTTGCTTGCTTACTCTTTACTTGCTTGCTTACTCTTTACTTGCTTGCTTACTTGCTTACTTGCTTCTGTAGGCGTTTGGTTTGGACATATTTCTTAGGCAAGACTGGGTCGATGAGCGGCTTGATCATGGTTTGAATCAAACTCTTTCTCTCAGTAACACAGTCATATCACACGTATGGCTACCAGATACATACTTCAAGAACGCTAAACAGTCACACTTTCATGAAGTGACGGCAAAGAATATCATGATACGAATAGGGCCTCGTGGACATGTGCATTACAATACTAGGTAGATAATTTTATAGTCATTTTCACTAACATCATCATCATCATCATCATCATTATCATCATCATCATCATCATTAAAATCATCATCATCATTATCACCATCATCATCGTCGTCAGATCAGTAATCATTATCATCATCACCACCATCATCACCACCATCATTATCATCATCATTATCACATATCATCGTCGTCGTCATCATCATCTAAATTCTCCAGCACCAGCACCAGCACCAGCACCATCATCATATCAATGATCATTACCATTATCATAACAAATATCATTATGATCAAAACCACTTCAGTTCCACCGACAGCACCAGCTATCATATGATAATATTGTTGATATTGTTTTCAGGATTACACTAAAGGCAGCTTGTATCATGGACTTGAGACTGTACCCTTTTGATGTACAGAAATGTTCTGTTATAATGGAGAGCTGTAAGTGATATTTGAGTGTTTATATGTCAATGTCAGTTGGATTGAATACCATGCCACTGTTGTCCGATGATATTTGAGTGTTCATATGACAGTTTGATTGAATAACATGCTACTATTGAAGAAATAGAAAACGAGGCAGCCCGCTGGGGTTAAAGTACACACGTGTATAATAAAAAAACGAGAGAAGCGTTAGGAGAAGCACAACACGTGGCGGAGTGCTTTTCAACGCTTCTCGAGTCTTCTTAAAATTCTCAAGTGCTCTTTAACTTGACAGAGCACTGCTGTCGAGTTTTCTATTTCTTTTATAAAATATTCAGTAGTTAAAATCAAACAAATCGACGCTCCGTGCACTGTTGAGTTATAGAGAACGCTTCTCAGCCAATCAGAGCGCACGATTTATAAATCAAATATTTTGTAATGTTTATAGATATTGGAGTATTAATATGTTAGTTTGATTGAATACCATACTATTCTCAGATGGCTATAGTGACGATCATATCTATTACGAATGGGAGACCCAAGAGGCTGATGGCATGATGTTCGTACCCAGCGATGCTAAAGTTCTGCCCCAGTTTAAACTCATAGACGTACAGCTAACAAAGCTCTATACTCAATACGTCATAGGTACGTCACTCATTACGTCATAGGTACGTCACTTATTACGCCATAGATTCGTCACACATTACGTCATACATCTCTCAACGCTTTATATGCACATTACCCATTACGCATACGTCATTAGTACGTCACTCATTACATCAAATATATGTTAATCATTACGTCATATGTACAGCTTTCAAAAATAGGCTATGGCGTCATTCATTGTGTTATACTAGGTATGGTGTACTAACGCGTCATAGCTACGTCACATACATATAGTCGATCGCCTCAATTCGCGTCATAACGACGACCTGCATGTTACAAAACTTTATTAAAACGAACAAAATGTTTGTTTTTGTTTACAGGTAAATTAATGGTCTGAACTTTATTACACTAAGATGCTCAAGACTGTGACCACTGATAATGTATTCGCATCCTCCAATTAGCGTTTAGATCAGAGATAAGATAAGACAATCCTGTAATGCTGATTGGATAACAGCATAGACGAAAGTATGCGAATACATTAGCGGTGGTCACACTTTTGGGCACTTTGCTATAAAACGAACAAAATGTTTGTTTTTGTTTGCAGGTAACTGGTCTGGAGTAATGGCGACCTTCACCTTTGAACGTACCTACAGTTTTTATCTAATTCATATTTATAGTCCAAGTGCATTAATTGTGGTTATCTCGTGGATTTCATTCCTACTGCCACATGAACAAGCACCAGCTCGTATCACGCTGGGTGTCACGTCACTCCTGACTGAAGTCACGATACTGACCATGTCCAATCAAGCTATACCAAGAGTAAGGCATTTACCAGGGCAGGGGAGGGGACTGTCAATTAGAATATTTGATATCATGCACGTCCGGTACAGAGACAGATCTAGGGGTTGTCCTTTCAGGCACCAGACACCCTCCTAGCGCCACAATTAACCCTATATAGGGGGCTGTTTATATGAAGGCGAGTTGTCCCTGCTAGCCGGGATAACTCTATTGTTTTGAGTCCCCCGGGGAATACAAAACAAAAGAGTTATCCCGGCTAGCAGGGACAAAAAGAGTTATCCCGGCTAGCAGGGACAACTCGCTTTCATATAAACAGCCCCTAAGACATTTAGAGAGCGGACACCCCCTAACACATTAAAAGCCCTTCATTTGCAATTGGGACACTCCCTGACAAATTTCTGGATCCGCCCCTGCGGTATGACTGTCACTATTTCTGTCTCGGTCAATTAGAACACTTGATCGGATAAACGTTCATGGTATTGAACAGGTATTGTTACAGGGCCGTAGCACCCTCAAAATGATTGGTGGGCTCGCCCATTGATTTCTGAAAATATCCCTGAAAATAACTACCATTCAATACACTCAAATCATGTTTTGGGGGGGGGGGGGGGGCACGGCCCCCCCTGCCCCTCCCCGTGCTATACGTACGGCCCTGCTTGATCACTTACTTGGTTGCTTCTATAAGTCAAACAGAGCTAGCATCGTATACAGTGTGTGTGTTTCTATATTTCCAGTAAATTAGAATACTTGATCACTTACTTGGTTGCTTCTATAAGTCAAACAGAGCATCGTATACAGTGTGTGTGTTTCTATATTTCCAGTAAATTAGAATACTTGATCACTTACTTGGTTGCTTCGATCTATCTCTAAGTCAACCAGTGGAGCAATTTATCATACACGTGTATGTTTCTATATTTCATTCAATTAGAATACTTGATCAGTGACAAGCTTGTTTCCATTTCTATAGGTAAATTACGTCAAGTCCATTGATAAATACCTTATCACGTGTTTTCTGTTCGTCTTTGGGACATTAGTAGAGTACGCATTACTGCTGACCATAGCTGGTAGACAAAAACAACACAGAAAAGCTAAACAAGCCTCGAATACGGTAAATATGATTTTAATGAACCTCTCAGTATTATTTCTCGCAAGGGGAACTCAAATGGAAGGGAGTATCTAACCCCCGGGGACACCCTTAAAAAATGGATAGGGGTGCTCGACGGATAGCCTGCGTAGCGGCCCGGGCCTCCTTTTCCTCCCTTCCCCTTCCCCTATCCCAAAGAGCCAGCTAAGCAGGCTACTCGACGGACGGTTTTGAAAATGACCCTAAAAGGTACGCATAAATTAACTCAGATATTGTTTTCAGACCCTAATAGGTACGACCACATTTAACATTTTTTTAAATTTAAATTGATGTATATATGTATAATCTTAAATTCGAAAACTAACCCTAAAAGGTACGGTGCCAGTTCGATAACCTAAAAGGTACGCGAGCTAGAGGGTCTTATTTTCGATCTTAAAAGTCCGTCAAGCACCCCTATCCATTTTGTACAGGAGTCCCCCCGGGTATTTAACTCTTGTCATTATCAAATTAATAACTCGCGCTGTCCCTTGTCAATCTTATAGCCCATAGCCTTTTTATACACGCAGTTGACATAAATTTGTTTTCAATATATCATTATTTATTATAACGCGGGGTGAACATATTTAAAGGGAAAGTGCGTCATATAAATTCCAAATCACCGTCATTGTCTGTTACTACATTTCTACCCCTAAGGTTGGAGGATCCCTTAAAAAATGGATAGGGGTGCTCGACGGACCTTTTAGGGTCGAAAATAAGACCCTCGCGTACCTTTTAGGGTCAGTTTTCGAACTTAAGATTATACATATTGAAACAGTGTCACATAGAAATAAATGTGGTCGTACCTTTTAGGGTTTGAAATCAGTATCTGAGTTAATTTATGCGTACCTTTTAGGGTCATTTCCAAAACCGTCCGTCGAGCACCCCTATCACTTTTTTAAGGGAGTACCCCCGGCCTAAACCCCTTTACCCCTTCAGTAAGAGGGTTCCGAGAAGGAGGGAAAGTGTAAGGGGTTCTTATGCATGCATGTATGATTTCACACAGTTGTATTTTCAGACACACGAACCACACAGCGACAAGCCGTGCCAAATGGAGAATGGAGATATATTACTACACGATATCAACTCTAGTAAAGAGCTGAACGGGGCAGCATATCATCGTGGAATACCAAAAGATCCTTTACAAGACACATATTTAATGAGCGACTCTAGTCAAACAACACGTAAAAAGGCCAAGAAATCTATGCGGCATAAAATGTCGAGATGTCTTTACAGAACAGAGATTATTACGTTGATAGATAGTTACTCACGAATAATCTTTCCTGTTTTGTTTGCGTTATTTAATTGTTATTATTGGATATGTGTGTTTTATTATCCTAATTTAGTCGTGCCGAAATAGTTGTGGTAAGAGAAGAAACACCATATTCAATAAAGGTTGTCCTTTTCAAAAAAGATACTTCATGGATTAATTATAGAAGCTGAGACCGAAATGGTGGATGGGATCTTTGTTAATGATATATATAAAGGCCTGGGCAAACGGCTTCAACATTTGCTTCAACATTCGTTCGATTTTGTAGAATGGCAATTTTGAAGTCGTTTGCCCACCCTTTTAACATTGTTGAAACGTGTTGAATCGATGTTAATTTCACCCATGCGCATTTAGTTTTCTTTCAAATACGTAACACGTTTCAAAATGTTGAAAGGGGGTGGCAAACGGTTTCAACATTACCATTCAACAAAATCGAACAGATGTTGACACTGTTGAAGTAAATGTTGAAACCGTTTGCACTCCTACGTTCAACGTTGTCCAACAACCATTCTACAGTGTTCAACAAAATCGAACGAATGTTAAAGCAAATGTTGAAGCCGTTTTCCCGGGGCTTTAAACAACAAGCTCTCAAACAGAGGTCCTCTGCGGAACACTGGTTGACTGCATCTCTCACATACATATGCATGCTATTATTCTATGGCCTCCCACACCCCCTTTCGGCCTCAGTTTCTACGAGAATTTGCTTAAACCACGTGACGTTTGTTCAATATCCGTTTGGAACTTCTATAAAGACTTTGACGTGTGCCTACAAGACTATTATGGGATGTATAAAGATTTGAAGAGTGGATATGAACTTTAATACCAGGTCTTTTCCCTTTGCTTGGAGGTGTGCATGGTGGCCTGGGAACAGTGACTAGGGACTCAAATATTTTATATTGATATTGTGACATATGCATGAAAGGAACGTTGATATAAAATGTAAATAGTAAATTATACATTAAGAAAGCAAGGCATGTTGTGAAAATAAATAAATCAATTCGATGCTTTAGCATCAATTTTCAGCTTCCCTTTTCTTATTTCTTTTATTTCGATTTTCTTTTTCAATAACATTTTTTTATTTCTTTGATTTTTCATTTTTTTTCGTTTGGCCGGTCAGCAGTTCATACAGCAACCGCTGACTGGCATTTAGTGCATGCTCGTAAGAATCAAAATGGCGGACGAATCATGGCAATGTTTATAAGAAACTTGAAGTACATCTATAGGCCTTCTTGTACATGTTTCACTCCAGTATGGAAACAGATATACTTACAATCTACAGGTAAGTTACATTATGTAGAGCAACTATACTTTGATTCCTGATTAATTTAGAATACGCCCGTTGACAACCTTGACGGAATTCGCACATGGTCTACTTTTAATATATAAGCTTAACACAACATTTTGATCCATTTTAGAACATTTAAGCCTTAACAGCATCCGATACAAAACAGACACGGCAACAAAGACTAATCTACTTAAAAAATCTGTCCGCACAACCAAGAAAACTAAAAAAGATCCCGAAAATGCAAGTCAGTCTAAAACCTCAAGCACAGAAAAAACTGTCCCTAAATCCCGGAAGAAGACAGCAGAGAAAGAAAAGACAGCAAACGATACAAAAAAGACAGCTAAATCAAAAAGCAAGAATGTAACCAAAACAGAAACTTCAACTAAAAAAAAGGCATTAACTAGTACTGCTAATAATAATAATGTCGTCAACGGGCTATCAATAAACAATAATAAATATGTTGACAGTAATGATGGTGTTGAAGAGATTATTAATGACAGTAATGGTGAAGTTACCACGGCAGTAGAGGAGTACATTGAATCAAAGGATCGAAGTAACAATGATTCTGACAAGGAGTTTGCAGTCGGTCGAGTGGGTATGAAATATCGAGAAGGGACAATAGGTGCACGGCTCTATGAAGTGAGTACATTGGCAGAGATCAATGGGTATCTTAGCTTAGGCCAGGTAAGTTGGAAATACTTCATAATATCAATCTTAATTAATTAAATAAAGTCTGGGTCTTGTTTTAGTATGCACAGATTCATGTTAGCTTTGGTGCAAATAATGCATTACAATGTTGGTGTGTTGTCCACTGGTTCTTGTAGTCTTGAGAAAGTTGTTAGTGTATGACAACACAAACCAGCAACACATCGACATCACTTACAACTGGGCCAGGTTCATAGGATTTCTATTCACATTTTTATGGGTGCTCATAGGGTTTTCACAACTCAGTGAAGGTTTTCAAAGGATATTTCAAAAGGTATTTCATATGGTATTTCATACTGTTCTCATAGTGTTTCTCATAGAGTCCCACTGAGTGACCCCTTTTCACTATATTATAAAGTTGATTTTTAAACATACTTTTTTCAATGTTTATTAAAGGTCAACGAAGCTCAGAAGTTGTTTAACCGGTATTTAAGGATTGGTAAAACCCTTGGTATTGCATCATTCAACAAGATGCTACTAGGATGGGCAGAACATGGCAACCTTATGAGCGTCAAGATGACATTAAACCTTCTCAAGTCTGACAGCCTTAAGCCTGACCTATCAACATATGCGGCATTACTGTATGGATATGGAAAGTTTAATGAAACTGATAAAGTGAAAGAACTAATGAATGAAATGGTTAAAAATGACTTGAATCCAGAACACATATTTTACAAGTGTTTGTTGACTGAAAACCAAGCCAATGGGGTTATGCATGCGTTACATTTAGTTGATCCATTGTACAAGGCTTCTATTCCACCAGAATATCATAATATCAACTACCCCTCCCTGGTCAAGCATCTATATGAGAGTATGGCAGAGCAGCTTGATGATAATACAAGTTACCCTGATAAAAACCACTCTAGTTTGGAGTTTAGTGATGAAAAGTTACAAGCACTGCTTGAGGAGCAGCTGTGTAGAGAGCTGTGTGGTACGACTGTCATCAAGTCAATTGAACAAGTACAAGAACACGATGAAGAGATGAGCAAACTGAAGGGAATGTATGAAGTATGGAGGGCCAAGTCTAAAGATTCTCTGATAAAAGTCATTGATGAAGAACTCAAGGAGATTAAACAGGGAAAATGTAAGTCTCATTTCTCTTCCTGATAAAGTGCTTTATTATATAAAATACAGTCTGTGTTTTAAAGGGATTTCGCACACAATAAAATTGTATCACACATGTGTCCGGTGTTGATATTTCTATTTATAACACATGTCTATGTTTTTAATATTTCGAAATAATTTCTTGATTTAAAACATTGTTTGCTGCGCTCACTTGTGAGATATCAAGCTGAACACTCGAAGATAAATTTCATATCTTTTGTGTCTATGTCCCTATCCATATCCATATTCTGTACCATCATACCCATCGAAACACTCTTTGTTGACTGTGTATAAGTTACCATTTTACCTATCCATTATTAATGTTTACGATAGGTAATATAATGAAATTTGTACCACCGTAAAAAATGTTGACTTAACTTTACTGATGTTTCGAGCTTAAGCCTTTTACTCCGACGAAGGGCTAAAGCTCGAAACGTCAGTAAAGTTAAGTCAACATTTTTTACGGTGTTCCAAATTTCATTATATTACCTATCGTTTATATCAAACACCGAAGCATCCTATACTAGTTTACTTGCTAGTTTCTATTTCTATTTTTTACGGTGTTCCAAATTTCATTCTATTATCTATCGTTTATATCAAACGTCGACTCAGCCTATACTAGTTTACTCGCTAGTTTCTATTTCTATTTTTTACGGTGTTCCAAATTTCATTCTATTACCTATCGTTTATATCAAACGTCGACGCAGCCTATACTAGTTTACTCGCTAGTTTGTATTTCTATTTTTTATGGTGTTCCAAATTTCATTCTATTACCTATAGTTTATATCAAACGTCGACGCAGCCTATACTAGTTTACTCGCTAGTTTCTATTTCTATTTTTTACAGTGTTACAAATTTCATTCTATTACCTATTGTTTATATCAAACACCGACGCAGCCTATACTAGTTTACTCGCTAGTTTCTATTTCTATTTTTTACGGTGTTCCAAATTTCATTCTATTACCTATCGTTTATATCAAACGTTGACGCAGCCTATACTAGTTTACTCGCTAGTTTCCATCATTATTAATGTTTACTTTAAACAAAGCTGTATGTGATAATATAGTTGTTACTTCTTTGCAGTTAAATCGCTTAGGCCAAGATATGCTCCATTCCTACAAGCCTTTGATGCAGAAGAATTAGCAGACTTGACATTGGACCAAGTGATGTTTTACATCAAGGGACAGGTTGAAGGAGTTCCTCTACACAGTCTTAGTGGTGCTGTAGGATCAGCACTTAATGCTAGATATATTGTCAAACAAAGAGAAAAGGCTGGCGTCATGAAAAAGGTTTGCAGATTTAGTTGATAAATCTATTAAATAAATATTCTCATCAAAGACATCTTTTTCATGTTTTTATTAACCCTTCATTGTCCTTTTTTGACAATCTCTCTCTCCATTCCTTCTTTCATACACTTTTATTTCTCTTTCTCTCTCTTCCATTTCTTTCTTATACTTTTGTGTGGCGTGGTGGTGTACTGTGTATCTCAGTGCAGCTGTTGATTATACTGTAAATGTGACTAGAGTTTTTTTATTCTGTAAAATATTGAATGTAGTGAGTGTGAGCAAACCTTACTTGAACCTTTTCATTACCAATTGTCCTACTTCACTATGATGTCACATCAAAACATTTTATTGTCTTAACGCTAAGGAACATGGACGCCAGTGGGGGACAAATTCATAACAACAATACAAGAATACACAATAAAATTGCATTTACAAGGCAGAGAGGAAAGAAATGACAACAAAGTGCCATAAATATGAAAGTATAAACATAGACACATAACATACATAAAAACTAGATAATATGAAGCTCAATTTTCAAAGAGAAGGAAGATTTAGTTGAAATTGCCATTGTTTTCTGCGATTCTATCCCCCACTGTAAACACATTGTGATGTCATAATGAAATATGGCAATTCTTCTCTAATGCTATATATAGTAACTTAATTCTGATGGAATGCTTTAGATCAAGAATATCTATTCTGACTACTTTTCCTATGTCATGGATGAGGGCTATAGTTCAAAGAAGATGGCACGTGATAGGTGGAATGAGCTTGACCTTGGTCGACCGTATGAAGCTTGTTTACGACAAGATGTTGCTGATTGGCCTTGGGCAACTAAATTATTGGTAAGTGTTTAAAAAAGTATAGAACATCTATTTTATCAAGTATTGTGCATTATTTGAATAACTGTCCTGTAAATATAACACATTTCTGTTGGTTTATCAAGGTATTTCCTCTGATTTACCTCAATATAAAGTCAACAGTTGGTCTACACAGTCCCTACTTTCACGCGAAAACTCCGAGGAAATGAGTTGAAGTTTGATCGGACGAAACTCTGGCTGCTCTAGAATGAGGAGAGGATTAACGGCCGAGCGGGGAGTGAGGAGAGAGGGAGAGACAGCCGTTAAACCTCTCCTTATTCTTGCACAGCCAGAGTTTTGTCTGATTGAACTTCAACTCATTTCCTGAGTTTTTGCATAAAAGTAGGGACTGTTTTGCAGTCTACAGTTGGTCAATATTGTCCCCATGAGGTGCAAATTCTGCAAATTTTTCCAGACATTTTTTCCATAGTCTTGACCTTACAAGCATGCTTATTGACATCATTTGTTGGTATAACCTCCTATATACCACGGCTCTTGACCAATCAGCACCAAGAAAGAAGTTGTCACCTCTATACAAGCTGTGTACAAACTGTATTTTGAAGTTGTATTTTGTATTTTGAAGTCTGTATTTTTCTGAAATATAAAATAAGATCATGTATGTTTTGTTTCAGTGTGGCTGTACACTAATTGACTTGTTGCTCCAGTCAATAACAATCAATGTCAACCTATTCAACAATAAATCAGAATCCCTATTGGCTGCGTTCTACCATACCTACGAGTTTAGAGAACGGCGTAAGATTGGTGTTATCAAGCCTCACCCAGTGGTCTGTAAACTATTTAAGGGTTACCTTGCCGATCATGGCAGCATTGTCATGGCAACCACATCAGTTCCTATGCTTGTACCCCCCAGACCATGGAGGGATGTCAGGGACGGAGCATTCTTGCTACAACCAGGTTGGTTTACATCTTTGCTTGCAACTATAGACCCTTTTAATAATTCCCGAAGTGTGGTATTTTCCACGCTTGACGTCAAATTTATTCTTTTGAAATCTGTATAATATGAAAGGAATTGAAAAAAAATAAATTTGACGTCAAGCGCAGAAAACACAACACTTCAGGACTTATTAAAAGGGTCTATAGAGCAGACTTTGTATGACTGTGAAAAGTTCAGTGCCATGTGCGTGATCATAATGTTTCTAGAATTTTGAATGTGCTTTGCCATGCCTTGACTGTGTTTGTTCGTGAGTTTTTCATAAATCTGCTCTAATGATAAAGGTTGTCAAAGGAGATGTTATATACTAACTAAAAGATAGAAAGACATACATTACATTCATTATAGTCAAGAACGGAAGTTGTGGAAGTTGTTCTTGAAATATCTATACTTGATATCAGTCAATAGAACGATTTCACATAACCAGGATTAGTATGCTAATGTTTTTATTATATGCTAATGATGTCATTGACAAGAAATATAATGAATTCATGTGCATATGTTGAACAATAGAAAGCATGTACTTCATTTCTAATTTTTTATCAAACAAAAGTAACAACACAATCTTTATTTAAGCCAGCGATGCATTCTGTACTTATTTCTTAACTTATTTCTTGATTTTCTAAGAAAGACTGTAATTGTGTTTCTATTGTAAATAACAACGTATGCATGTGAGTTTGACATATTGCTTGTCAACGACCTCATTAGCATATAAGAAACATATTAGTGTACTAATCCTGGTTATGTGAAATCGTTCTAATAAAATAATAATCATTACTTTGTATTTGTATTTAAAAGTGTACCCATAATGCATTTCTCCAATTTTCAAAATATACACAATGCTTCCATACAAATATTTTTTCTGTAATATTGATTGATTTATCCGTCTGTTTACTGATATATTTCTAGTTCAACTGATGCGTACCAATCAGGAGGATGATAACAGACAAGACCGTTTATTGGAGGATAAAAGTAGTCGTAATAACCTCTGTGCAGTGTTTGATGCTTTAAATTATCTTGGTGCATGCGCATGGCGGACTAATGATCGTATTCTTGACTTGGCTATAAACTATTTTAACAATGGAGGCAGTGATGTGCTTGCTATACCTGGACCAGTTGTACAACCAGATACTGACGACTTGGACAAGTATGATATCTTTTATTGCATGATGATGATGATTATGAAGATGATGATGATGATGATGATGATGATAGTGGTGATGATGATGGCAGTGATGTGCTTGCTATACCTGGACCAGACTTGGACAAGTATGATATCTTTAACTCAATTAAAAATGGAAACTAGCAAGTAAACTAGTATAGGCTGCGTCGGTGTTTGATATAAACGATAGGTAATATAATGAAATTTGTAACACCATAAAAAATGTTAACTTAACTTTGCTGACTTTTCGAGCTTTAGCTCTTCGTCGGAGTAAAAACTTACTCCGACGAATGGCTTAAGTTCGAAACGTCCGTAAAGTTAAGTTAACATTTTTTACGGTGTTCCAAATTTCATTGGATTAACTATCGTTTAACTCAATTACACAATGATGAAGATGATGGTGATGATAATGGTGATGAAGATCTCTATAATGATGATAATGCTGCTGATGATGGTGGTCCTCATAATAATGGATGTTGATGGTACTAGATATTTGCCTTGTTTTGTTCTTCCATAACATCGTTTGTCCTTTTTTTTCTTCTCCAAACGTAGAACCGGCCTGTCACCAGAGGAACGTATGAAACTATTACAAGAACACCGTCGTGCTCGTAAAGCAGCCCGCGAACAGTACAGCCTGCGGATGTCAGCACTATACAAGCTGTCAGTTGCTAATCACTTTAGAGATAACGTGTTCTGGTTACCTCTAAATATGGATTTTCGTGGACGAGTCTACCCCATTCCCCCTCACTGCTGTCACGTTGGTAAGTCACTATAGGCGAAGCGGGGAGGGGGAGGGGCCACGACCATCATTATCATCTTGATAGTCATCGTAATATATCATACTATCTTCAATTTTATCATAGGTAATATAATTAAATTCGTAAAAGATTTAAGTTAAGTTAACATTGTTTACGGTGTTATAAATTTCATCATCATCATCATCAACATCTATCATTACTATTATTATCATCATCATCATCATCATCTTTATTATCACCATTATCATCATCATCATTATGATTACAATTTTCAGGTGATGACTTAAATCGTGGCATGCTACAGTTTGCTAAAGGGTTTCCTCTAGGTGAACACGGTCTGCGATGGCTTAAGATTCACCTAACAAACCTACATGGAGCAAAGAAGAAAGCATCGTTAGACGAACGTGCAGAATATGCTGATGAAATGATGGATGAGATAATGGATTCTGCTGATAACCCAATGACGGTGAGATAGTAATAATTACTGGAGCATTAGACATGTTTTCCACAGTGAGACAGTAATAATTACTGTAGCATTAGACATGTTTTCCAGTTACAATCGATACAAGAACTATTATTATTATTTTTTTTTAATTTATTTATTTACAATAATTATGAACGTGGTTTACAAAGTCCACGGAGAGACGACAATAGGTCGCGAAGTCCCTTACAAAGTTTGTTCTCCAATGATCAAACAATAAGGCGAGAAAGAAATACATTGACAACAATAATAATCATTTATTATTAATTATTCATTTGCATTGCTATCGTAGCTTCTCAATCTCAATCTTTAGAAAAATAATAAGTTATACACATCATAGAAATAGTTTAAACTTTCTTTTTAATACCTAGTTATTTCGAATACCGTATTTACTCGAATATGTGCCCCCCCCCCCCCCCCCGAATGAGCGCCGCCCTCGAATAAGCGCCGCCGCACTTGAACGCTAAAATGCTACTCTAGAACAGCATTGGAAATACATTTTTATCAAAGGCTATATTCTTCAGTTCAAAGTAATTATATTTCACTGCTCGCACATTTAGTTATCTCCCTAACATTCGTAGTTCTGATCAAGAAGGGGACAGTGAGATCAAGAAAAATGTAATAAGCGCTGCGGAGCATATAATGATACCGACAAGATTAAGACTATTGTTGCTATTTTAGGGCCGTCAATGGTGGTTGTCAGCGGATGAGCCATGGCAGGTTCTAGCTACATGTATTGATATCACTAACGCTATCCGTAGTGGTGACCACACCCAGTACATATCCCATCACCCTGTGCACCAAGATGGTTCATGTAACGGTCTACAGCACTACGCAGCCCTTGGTCATGATAGTTATGGTGCGAAACAAGTTAACCTTATCCCGGCTGATCGTCCTCAGGATGTTTACGAAGAGGTGGCTAAACTAGTGGAGATGGCTAGAATCAAAGATGCAGACAAAGGTAGTACTTTTACAATAGTGAACGAGCATGCACATCTCATGCGACTACGTAGTGACATAGACTGTCGACAAACTAGATTCACTTTTGATACCACAAGTTAAACTGACCCATTGTCACTTACCAGCATGCACCGCGCGAAAGACTGCATTTCGTGGACCATGAACATCGCACATTCAGACATTTTGATATATTTTACGTTGTGAGTGGGTATTTACGCTCTTACTTAATCGTTTAGCGTTTTGTTTTATTTGTTTTCTCGTAACACGACTGACTGCGTATGAATTATAACACTCAAATCAAATAAACAAAGCAAAGCATGCCGGTAAGTGACCATGGGTCTTTAAAGTCCTTCTTCGTGTATATTAAGGTATGATTGTGGTTTACTGGTCTTTAAGGTATGATTGTGGTTGTGTTCTACAGGCCACAAGATTGCGCAACAGCTAGAGGGTAAAGTCAAGCGTAAAGTCATCAAACAGACCGTCATGACCATAGTCTATGGTGTGACCTTCGTAGGAGGTCGTCTACAGATCGAACGGCAACTAAAAGACATTGACATCGATGAACGAATCTTATTTGACTCGTCGGCTTATCTTGTACATAAAGTGTTTGCAAGCATTGGTCAGTTGTTCACAAGAGCAAAGGCCATACAGGTATTTATAGATTGCAGGAACCAGGTGATTTCGCTTCGAAGCGCGCAAAGGATTGTTTGTCAAAACGAATAGTTCCAAAATGGCGCCTCGAGACAAAAACAATTTCGGTTACTTGTAGGCATTTGCGTTTTGTTTTTATTTTTTTTTATCCCTGATAGAGCAGCAGTGAACTTTTATTGTCCAAGTAACAGATAACTTTTTAATGTAGAGTTATTTTAAGGATGTATTTATCGAGGGTTAACACGGGAAACAACTCTCTCGAACGACGCCATCTTGGAACTGTTGGCGATGCGACAGAAATGCTTCCGAGTGGCTTATACTAACCGGAAGTGCGCGCGCGAAATCACCTGGAATGTATCAGTTGTTTTAATGCAACTATGTCATTGTTATTGTTTTTACAGGACTGGCTGGCTATAGCAGCAACCCATGTAGCCTACACTGGTCACATGGTCGATTGGTATACACCGCTTTCCCTATATGTCTGTCAACCATACAGTAAAAGAGCAGTCAAAGTGATCAGAACTAAACTACAAGGTATTGAAATACCAGCAAAAGGATTCGCCTCATCACCACCTGATTCCAGGAAACAAAGAGGTGCTTTCCCGCCAAACTTTGTACATTCCCTGGACTCTACTCATATGATGCTTAGCGCGCTCTACTCACAGAGAGCTGGGATTACTTTTACATCTGTGCATGACAGTTTCTGGACACATGCTGCATGTATCGATACTATGAACAAGGTACAACATCTACCATCACCATCAATATCGTCATCATTCATCATAGACGATAGGTTATATAATGAAATTTATAACACCGTAATAAATGTTAACTTAACTTTACTATTTTTTTACGGTGCTACAAATTTCATTCTGTTACTATTACTACTACTAATAATAAACTTTATTGGGTTACAAATAAAGTATAACACTTTTTTCCAATCTGGCCCAGTTATGTTAGTACAATTTGTGTGATTTGAGTTATTTTGATGCTAGTAGTTTATTTCTTGCTAGTTCCTATCGTTTAATTGATATCAAACACCGGCGCAGCCTATACTAGTTTACCCGCTAGTTTCCATTTATTCATCATAGACGTTGTTTGTTTTGTGGTAGATTTGTCGTGAACAGTTTGTTGCTTTACATTCACAACCGATCCTTAAAGACTTACAGAAACACTTCGAGTCGAACTACGGCGGGCTTGAGTAAGTATATCTCGGTAATACGCAGGTCTTCAGGGAAGCTGACGGTACGCCTTTAAACTATTACCGCGAGCTGTAGTGAAAATTGTAAAGAATATCCTTCAGTCTGCATGTGCGTTCGAATAAAGCCGTAAACTATAAATCTTATGATATTCTGTAATGAAGAAATAGAAAACGCGCGTGCTATGTGCTCTCATAAAACACGCACCACAGCCAATCAGCATGCATGAATTCTAATAGTTATATTCTAATATTTGATAACCAGGTTTCCACGTCCTCTGAAGCTGAAAAGTAACGAATATCAGCCTGTGAAACAAGCTTCGTTTGATGGGCTGCCAGACATAGGTAACTTTTAGATCGTGTGGTTTCCTCCATTTAAACAATATATGTATACCCATTCCGAGAAACTTTGCCACCCATGAAGTAAAAAGCCAACAAGCTAGTAGCGCAGGGGACTATGGGTAATAAATGTATAGTTCACTAGAACGCGCAGAGATTTCATGGCCACACTTAATTGTCAATTTGTTGTTGAGAAAATACTGTTTTGACTTATTAGACAACAACAAGAAAGACGTGCTGAATGCACATTTAGTTTCTGAACTGATCCATGATCCTTTGCGCTACTAGCTTGCAGTCTTTTCACGGGTGACAAACTTTCTCGGAAAGGATCTATGTACACGTGTACATGTTGGCCAATGGTATTGGTCCTTTTCTGTGTTCACTTAGAAAGCGACACGACTGTAAAGGGTATTGTTACTATTTATTCTTCATTTCATAAGCCTGGTTCACACGAGCGTCATAATCATAAGCAAGAAAACAAAAGATTTATTATCTCCTGAGGAATTAGAAAACAAAGACCAAAGTGTTTCCTTTTCTAATTTCTTTTGTTTTGCTTATGATTATGATTACGATTATGACGCAGTGTGAACCAGACTATAGACATCATAGTTTTAAACAATCAATGGTGACGACTAATGCAGCTTGAAGCCTCTTCGTGCAGTTTGTCCTATCACGTGACATTAATCAAGTATTTTTTTTTTTAGGTGATTTTGACGTCAACCAAGTTCGTGATTCTACGTATTTCTTCAGCTGACAGCCATGCCTTGGGGTTTTATGCCAGAAAACAAATGAGAACAACGAATTTGATCTTTTATGGGCTATTATAATAGTTGGAATGCTTCGATAACCGTTCAAATGCTTGTGCCCGGCACTTCATTTAGGTAGTGTTCTTAAAAGAGCGATAATTTTAATATTGTGAATGAAAAAGAAAATATTATTAAAGAAATGTTTATTGGCCCAGAACAGTTTCTAATATTTGTTTTGCGCAAAGCGGTTCCGCTTGCACATATTAGCGATAAAAAAATCTAGATGGATTTGAAACAAAAATATTCTTCCAGATGAATTAGGAAGATTTGAACTAGAGATAGTATAAAGCAAATTTTTAAAATAAAAAAGTTGCAAAATTTCGATTATTTCTGAAACGAAGCGTAATGCCATACGATTTGGGCTGCCTTTGGTTGTTAGAACGGTGAAGACTGGTTCCCAGCTGTGGTGTTTTAGGCTGGTCACTATGGTAACAGTATTATCATCGGCCATATTGAGAACACAAAACCAGAAGTAATTTTAGTTGAACACTGTTTTTCGTCCCTGAAAACTTTACCTAGGAAATCATGCCGCCTAAAAAGAAAGGCAAGAAGAGTGGCAAGAAGAGGAAGAGCGGAAAAAAGAGTGGCAGAAAGTCAGCAGCTTCGGCTCCTTCGACTGAAATTTTGACTGAACTTTCCAAGGAGTATTTCTTGATCCAAATCCGTGATTTAGAGGCACGATTGTCGCGATATCAGAAGAAATGCGACGAATTAGAGCTTAAAAACAATGATTACAAGTCTCAATATGAACAACAAACAACGGACAAGAAAGAAATTGTGTCTTTTTTGAAGAAACAGTTAGAACAGCGAGCGGACGAGATAGCTGATTTACAAGATAGGCTTATCGGTCTTCAACAAGCAAAGGACGCTGAGAAGGATCAGTTTGAAGTCCAACTAGCAACACTAAGGACAGAAATGCAAGAGATTAAAGACCAACTTACATCAGAAAATATGGTTTTGGGAGGGAAGTTAGCTTCTTTAGAAGAATTTCGAGTTCAAAAGGAAGATCTGATGGCAAAGTTTGCAAAAATGGAAGAAGATCTAGAAAAACAACAAAAAGAACATAAGGATGTGATCTATAATCTAGAAAGAAAAGCAGTTGTAGATAAAGATAGGTAAGAATTATTGTTATTTACAAATAGTATTTATTATTATTTGTTAATATATTTACAAACTGGGCATTGCTGGGAAATTGATAAAATATTCTCAATTGAATTAACTATTGTAACTCAGGGTATATTATGAAAAGTCTCAAGAGTAAGTAAGAGAAATCAAATATTTGTACTTTATTTTACAGGCTTAAGAAAGAGATGGTGTTACGACTGAACCAAGTTGCTGCAGAATTCCGTAAAGTGTCCAACAAACAAATGGCCGAAACAACAAAGAGAACAATAAGAGAGAATGTGTCAATCAATGCGCAGCTCGCAAAGATGTCTGACAAGACCATGGAGCTAATTCAAGAAAACGATGAACTAAGAGAGAAAGAGAAAAAACAAAAACTACATATTGACATGTTAGAGCACAATGAGAAAGAACTAGCAAGGAAAAACAGTAGCAATCAAAAGGTACTTAATTTAATACTAGGATAACAGTAAAACTAAATGGTTTAAAATACTAGGACAAGGGTTGAAATAACGGCCAGTCAACAGAAGTTGTCTATTCAAAAACTGTTTTTGTCCAGTCAGACTGGCCAGACATTTTGTCTGGTGACTTTAATAATAATAATGATAATAATAATAAACTTTATTTACCGATGGAAAACCAATTTAGCAAAAACTAATCTCACTTTAGACCATCATTTTTTGGTAATTCATTTCAACAATTTACAGTTAGCCATCAAACATGATGGCTGGTTATCAAACTGGTGCCAATCTGAAAATTAGTTCAAGCTCTACACTTGTGTAAAATGAAATTTTTATTTTCTTTAGATTATTCGAATGTTGGCAGAGAAATCAAAGCAACAAGAAGAACTCATAGCTGAATATGAAGAATTTGAATTACAAAACAAGCAAATGGAAAGTGAAGTGTCTTTGCTAAGATCACAAGTGGCTAGTGTAACTGATGAACTTAAGGTAGTGTATAAAACTAACATGACAATGAGAGTAGGTTTGAGGCCATGTACTAAGTACTGTATTTATTCAGATCTTGAGCTTTCGATGCTGACATAATCAGGAGATAGAGTGAAAATTGTACATAGTTATGCGAGTGTAGAATAAAAGTGTCAAAACACTATTGTTTTGACACTATGGTTTTCACGCTTTTATTCTACACTTGCAATTTTAAATTTCGTACAATTTTTTACCCTATCTTCTGATGATGTTGGTGCCCGACGAAAGCTCAAGATCTGAATAAATACAGTAGTACATGGCCTTAAACCTACTCTTATATTATATTTCAAAAATGCTACTGAAGAACAACTTTAATATTCTTTAACATGACAATACTTGGACATTTGTAAAATGAGCTAGGTTAATGTTATTATTAATTGGCATCTGTTAGTACACACAACTGCTTTTTACAGTGCAACTACGTATATACTTCAACTGAATAGTATAAAATAGTACAGCGACTCAGATTTGAAACATTACATATTTGTTATTTTAGAAACAATACAACCAGACAGAAAGCACGGAGACAGAGCTGGCCAAAGTGCGCAAGGATCGTGATCTTGTCATGGAGACCAAAGACAGTCTTGTGGATATCCTGGCTACAGCAGCTGATGCCTTGAAAAGCTCTCTTTTGGTAAGTACAATAAACAAGGCTGATGTGTGTCAAATCATGACGCAACATGATATGACGATGATTTTTGTTGTAAGATATTTACAACATATAGACTTTCTATTTTATTACTGTGTGTTATTTCCAAAATGTATGCTTGTATAAATATTATTATAATTGTGTTATTACACATATCTATTTTAGCCTTTATGTGTTGTAAAGCGCCTTGAATCCCAGACATGTGCGCTATATAAATATATATTATTATTATTGTTGTTTCTTGTCACAGCCAATCAGCTTGTATAAATAATATTATAATTGTGTTACTGTTTCTTGTCACAGCCAATCAGCTTCTAATAATAAATAATAATAATAACTTTTTTAACGTCTCAATCTTCTAGCTGGACGCAGTGCGCCCTACTAATCGGGGAGACTCACTCACACTCACTACCTCTACGTTTAATATTTTGCACACAACTCAGCTCACTCAATATTATTATAATGGTGTTATTGCAGTTTCTTGTCACAGTCAATCAGCTTGTATCAATATTATTTTAACGGTGTTATTGTTTTTTGACACAGCCAATCAGCTTGTATCAAATGAATATTATTTTAACAATGTTATTATTTCTTGTTCACAGCCAATCAATGACAGCAGTCCATACAGTAAAGCAGACATGATCTCTCAAAGAGACAACCTAGTACAAACCCTGCTAGACATATTAAATCAAGCTGCACAGTTTGGTGTAGGACCTAGTGCTAAAGACTTTGTCCAGAAAAGACCTAAATCTAGTGGTTTTGGACAACCAGACCTTGGTATGCACATCCATAAGACAAAACCGTAAGTATTACCTTTGTACCTTGCATTGTTTGTTTAAAGTATCTTTTTCTTAATACTTTTGTTCATTACTCAGCTTACTTAAGATAAAATTATGCCTGTTCATTTTGTAAAAAAATGTCTAATAAAACCCTGGGGGGTATTTCCTTTGTCCAAGTGGTAGGGGTGATCGGTGTACCTTTTAATTTAGGGTTGAAATATTTCCTATGTGTACCTTTTAGGGTCCTTTTAGGGTTTCTGGCTGAAACCTTATTCCGTATGTGTAAAGGTCATTTTTACTCTGCTTTGTTGCTAAAAGTAAGCTTGGCTGGCAAGAACATTGCACAGCCCCACATTTTAGGGGTTGAAATCAACAAGGCTTTATCAGTTATTTTTATCTGTGCGTACCTTTTAGAGGTCATTTTCAAAACCTCCACCGACCACCCCTACCTCTTGGACAAAGGGAGTACCCCCTGGGAATAAAACTGATAACTTCATGTGTATTAGTCAGAGAGTAACTGGAATTATAATAGCCAGTTATATCTATTTAGTATGTCAGGAAATTATTAGCACTTTGAAATTACTATAAATTATTTTTTCAACAGGAGAAGTACACCATTGGTTGAGCCATCCATTGCTGCCATCATAAGACCTCTACCGCACTACAAACTTGGTGATCTAGGAATTGTCCCAAGAGCCAAACCAAAACTAGGATTACGTGGTTCACCGTCACCACCACTAGATCCAATCAAGAAGATGAGAAGTATTGGTGTACAGACCGTTAGTGCACAGAAGGTACGAAATTATCTTGAATACTTTGTTTAGGGGCGGAACCAGGGGAGTGGGTGGGATGCACATCCCCCCCCCCCCCCCCTCCCAGCTCAGACAATCATAAAGCTCGACAATATTTTTTAGTTATTTATATATTACGTAAAAAATATTGGATCTGCCCCCTGTTTGTTCCTCTAAGCCTTTAATTATGTATGTATAACTTTTTTTTTGCTTTACTACCGGTACTTATATATCATCATATGAGATATGACCTTTTTTTCAAGGGAAGAATTTGAGATAATTAGAAAAAATCAGGTTTCTTTGTATTGATTCAATACCAATATCTCCAAAAAAATTGTAGGATGTTGCACTTTTATGGATGCATAATGAATAACTGCATGATATACTTGTATCATGTACACAGTTTTCTCAAAACAAATGTACTTGTCTTGTTTGTGCAATATAAAATATTTGTATTTTCTCTTGTTTATCATAATTTCCTTGTTTCTTTCTTGTATAAAAATTGTAAAGCATTCTTTTTTGTGCTTGATACATGTTCATTTTTTCTTATTTACCACATAATTTGTGCTATTTTTCTCATCATTCTCTTCTTGTGTGTTTCAGGCGATGTTCTTTGCAGATCAGCTTTTATCAAGACGTAGCGGTTCCTCATCTGCTGGACAATCATTTTCAAGACCAGAGCCTTCACCCATCAGAACACAAGTCCCTGTAGGACAAGGCCCATCTAAAGCAAGATATCTATGATGGATACTACCTCAACATGAACACCAAAATAGATATCTGGCTGATTGAATATTTATTGACCCTGTATAGAACATGTATAGATTTGTTATCAATGAATGAATACATATCCAATTCTAAATACTACAAGCCTTTTATATCATATGTATATATATATTGCACAATGTCTAACATGTGTTCACCAAGTATTGTTAGAATTGTAATATTGTAAATAGAAAAGAGTTGAGAGTCGATAACGGATTAATAAATAATTTTATGTTTTAAGTTATTTCTATTAATTGCTTTTCTCCTTCCCAGCCCCCCCCCCCCCTCCCCCCCCCCCCCCAGTTCTAACCCAGGAAAAGGGCAAGTTACTCTTTACATACTGTACTCCGAAATCAGCTGAAGACACTGTAAGAGTTTTGTTGAATTTTATTAAATTTTAAGGCAAAAAATCGAAGGTTCAAAAGTAGCCATATATCCTTTAGTAAATCACCACTAACAGTGGATAAACGAGAAATCAAATACAGCACGAGGTGCCGAGTGCTGTATGAAGATTTTCGAGTTCATTCTACAGTCAGCAAGTGCGTGCATTGGCCGGTAAACGCACAAACTAGAAGTCTTTAACCCTATAACTGATATTCAAACTGAGTGCACAGCTGTGAACAATCAAAAACGGCCGGCGAAGAGAGAGTTGAATACATACCGAGCGTTGGTTTTGATGAACATTTTAACAAGCAAAAAGTAGAGAAATTTAAATGTATTTCCAAAACCTGACAATTAAGAAACTAAGCAAACCTTTTTCAACCCAACATGAATGTAAAATAGTTGAGCTCGGTTCACTTGTTTGTGTCTATATTCCTTTTTAAAATCTCATTTTCTTTTCTTCGACGTTGAGATATAACAACAAAAACATTTTGAGGCAACAATTTTGAAATGATGAAAAAACTACAATAATTGTAAGTATTTCGGTCTTACAATGTTGGTAAGTAGGTAATAGTAAATTGTCAATAAAAACCGGTTTCAACCCGCGCTTTTTGAGTAAAATTACTGGGAACCCATTTGAAAGCAAAGCGTCGTAGTTGTAAAAGGCAGTTGTAAATGACCAAAACAATGCTTACTTTTTAATTAAATATTTGCATTCTGAGGGTAAGGGATGAAAATCGTGCAGTAATGCCATAACAACATGAAAATTATATGATGTAAAGCCCGTTACAGGGCGCTGATGAGCTAATCAGATTCCAGGATTTTGTACTGCATGAAGTTTGAATATTAAAACTGCATACAGCACGCGCTATTTTATCATTTCTATTTTATCTATTCTATTTTATCATTCGTGCATTGTAAATAATTGAGAGTTCATTGTAGCTCGATCAAAAATAATGAATTATATTATTATTTTTTTAATAATAATTGGTTATAGGTTCATAGACTTGTATTTTCGACATTTCTTTATAAATTAACGACGAAGTCATAGCCACTGCGAAACGTCGTAAATTTATTTTGCTTATATTAATTCTGAACTGTAATTTATAAGTATACATGTATAAAATGAAATTTGTAGCACACTCCATAAGGCTAAAACTCGAAACGTCAGTAAACTTAGGTTACCACTTTTTACGGTATAGCAAATTTGAATTCATTCTATTGCCTATTGTTTACACTTATATTTCAAAAATCGTCGCAGCCGCAGTCTACACTCTAAAGCCTGCATGCAAAGGATGTCGGTTAAATGGACTTAATTTGTGATTCATTGGACGTTTTTTAAAGAAATAACTGTATCTATATCTACCACAACAACAGCTTGTTATGGTCATATATAAAACAAACAAGTACAATCAAAAAATGATAAGAATAAATCGATAACAAGAGACGAAATACCAACATCCTTTGCAGGTTTTAGAGTGTGGACTGTGTGGATCAAACGTCGACGCAGCCTATACTAGTTTACTCGCTAGTTTCCATTTATAATTAATGTATGACATAATGCCATTATAATGGCATCTAATAATAATAGGGCCGTAGTGAAAATCTCCTTTGAGAGTAGGTTTCCTTCATTAAACATTATCATTATAAATAAAAATAATAATAATAATAATAACTTTATTGAACTATGTAGTTCTACAGATATATCTATAAAATGCAGTTAAAAGCTAGACTCTATTTATAATAAATATAAAACTATTGAAAAATTAATGTATTTCTGATGACGGTCTTTCTTAAGTTTATCACTAGTCGAAATATATATATATATATATATATATATATATATATATATATATATATATACAGCCGATCTCGAAAACGTTGTCCACCTGGAAAGACATATATACTAAAAGAAATATCACGTGACTCACTTATATATTTACTTTCCACGCGTATAGAAAGTCAGGTACTTCTAGCGAGGGAAGATACTGTTTATTTGAATTCACCGCCATATTATTTTCAAACGCACCTGACTTTCTACACGTGCGGAAAGTAAATATATAAGTGAGTCACGTGATATTTCTTTTAGTATATATTTGTTTTCAGGTGGACAACCTTTTCGAGATCGGCTGTATATATATATATATATATATATATATATATATATATATATATATATATATATATATATATATATATATATATATATATATATATATATATATATATATATATATATATATATATATATATATATATATATATATATATATATATATATATATAGGATATATAGGGTATCTAGTTTAGCATAGCTAGTTTAAATAGAGCCCTACTGAGCCATTATAATAAAAACTTTTCTTTGCGGTCTCAGTTCTTACTGACGACAAACGCATGCAATTACTTCTTCTTGTGGCTCTCGAGATAACATCCTTGTTATATTTAAAAAAATATTTATATGTATTTTATTGGAAGCTCGCGTAAGCTTGTTACAGGAAGCTACAAGACATGAGCTACTCCCAATGCTTTGTTAGTTTCTCTAATTCCTTTATAAACACTTGTGCGTGACTTCTAGCATAAGCTGATAATTCTTTGAAGTCGTTTCTGTCAGCAAGTGCCTCGGCCTCTCTAGCTTTCTGTATTGCAGATTTAAGCAAATCTTTCCTTGCTTTCTCTGAGGGATGAATCTGAGCCTTGCGATAAAGAAGGAACGATTTAGCAAAGATGTAGTGACAGCTACGAAAACCGGTCATTGAGTCCGAGTCTATGTCTAAATCACTTGCTCGCTTCAAGCACGTACTTGCCTCGATAATGTCCTCTTTACAAACATGACTATCTACAACATCACCAGAAAGGGAACAGCCTAGCCTTAGAATAGCCAAGTTGATGTACACTTTTTGCTCCCTGTCCACTTTTGATTGTGGGACGTAAGCTGCGTACTCCAAATGTTGCAATGATTTATCGTAGAATGAAATAGCTTCGTTTTTGAAGGAGGCAGTTGTCAGGTCCTTCTTCAATTTCTTGTTGAGGTCCTTGTTACTCTCAATAATGGTGAGCATGGTTGCAAAATGTACGTAGTATGCTGCGGTCAAAATACTCGGGGCGATCTCTTCAACTTTAGCCAATGACTCTTTTGCGATGTTATAACTTTGTTCATAGTTGCCACGAGATCTTTCCAACGCTGAAAGGACGAGAGTTTTTCGAACATCGAATATCAAGACATCGTTTGCCTTTCCTAGAAGTTCACCCAACTTGTCAAGGTAGCTCATGGCTTCTTCAAACAGGTTTTTTCTGTAATAAAACATAGACCATTTGGATAATACGATTAAATTTACCTCGAGATCACCCGTACTGCTTGACGCAGCAAGCATTTTGAATTCAGCCCACTCTCCGTTATTAATCATTCTCAGCATTCTTCCGTCTAGCGTGTCACATTCGTTCCTTAATTCTTCATTGCTCCATTCGCACCAAGGTACCTTCGAGACAATCTCAGTGGTTCTTTTCTTCGGATAAAGTAATCGCTTTTTCCATTCCATAAAGGCCATCTTCTTTACTTCACCATTCACTACATGGTAGCTTTCAGGCTCGAGGCAAAACACTCCTCCTTGGCAAACAGGCACCGATATTACAACGACATATCTCGATGGGAGTTGAACACCATCTCGGTCAGTTACAGGTTCAAATGAAATATCCCACTGGTCATCTCTACCTCGTTTTGGTCTTGCAATGTGCTCAGGCCAGATCATCTTGTTAATGTACTCACCGATTGAGCCAATTAATAAGTCTTTGTCCTTGTCGTTGACAATCTGCCCCTCAACTACCCCATCATCCCTCACTCCGCAGTATAATCGACCCCCGCGGTAATTCGCAAAGGCCGAAATGTAGCGATTGAGTTTGTTGTTGAACAATCGAGAAGCAAGGTCGGTGTTTGTTTTCCCCGACTCTGCCGATTGTACAAATTTAAACTGCACCGTCTTAGACTCCTGAATGCCGATGGAATGGTTACGAATAAACTCGGTTGGAACATTTTGATCTACATCTATGTTATCAACAATTCTGTTCACATCCAATATCGTTTTCATCTTCTCAAACTCATGTTGTATAACGAAAAACACCTGAGTATCAGACGGAAGACAAGCGTTGTAATTCATAGTGCACAATTGTTGATGACCTTTAACTTTCAATACATACTGACTCTCAGACGGATGACCGCAAACAGACAAATTATCAATGATGTCTGAGCCTATATACATCTTTAAATTCTGCTCTATTGGTCGAATTATATTATCTCGGTTCATTTTGGTATTCAATAGCGTCAGTGTTCCTCCGTTGGAGTTGAGTAAGGCACACACGTATTTATACGCTTCGTCTTTGAACTTATTCTCATCTTTTTTTGTACTATTCGCAGGCAAAGTTAATTCCAAGATATTGGTTTCCATTATATAATCGGCCAAGTATACAATTCCTCGCTGCAATTTTGGTATTTTTAAGCAGGAAAGTTTTGTCTTTCTACATACATTGTATTAAAGCTGTGTATAAGCTCTTGCTATATTCGTTTTCAAAGGTTCATATAATTGGCAAAATTACGAAAAATACAGTCATCTTTAGAACATGTATTATCGAATGCCATGGTTTCACAAACACTTCAAACACTTGGTCCTCTCAACACACTCGTAGTTTTTGTGGAGACTTCGAACACTTCTGATCTACATTTTAAAATATATAGGAAGTGTTAGTATTCATAGAAAGCGTCTTTATGCCTTTATACATGTTACTACATTTTAAGCCGATTATGTGAACATTCTTTTTCGAAACGTCGATGTCCAAAGCGAAGAAACTCCACCGATATTAAAATCCAACACTTTTTCTCGCTGGTGATTTGAGCTCGATACGATGGCGTCTATGTTTACATAGGTTTCTTGATCAATACTAGCTGCCAAAACCAGACATAGATTTTATATATATCTATATATTTACTCTTTTTGAGCCAGTCAATGGGTAGATATTGTTTTAAATAACAATAGAATAAGCCTTGTGCATCCAAGTGAAGAAGAAAAACAAGTTTGCTTCTCATTCCTTCCATTCTTGTACGACCAGTCATTTGTAGTGCTTGTACAGGCCTGTACATAATTCTCGGAATTGTGTACAAAGAGGACTGGGAGCTAGTTCGGGATCGAGTGCAGATTGACCGTATATTTAGTAAATAAACCCCTTCTGGCGGCTGGGATATCGGCGGATAATGTCCGAGGATGAGAAATGGTCCGAAAAATAAACATTTGGCCGAGAAGCGAAGCATTATAAGCATTATAAGCCGATATTCCAGTAAGCCAGAAGGGGTTTATTTATTTTATATCCCAACGACTTTATCTTGTTTGTTTGGCGAAGGAAAGCCATTAAAGTGCAAATTTTCTTACCGTAAAATACGTTCACAGCGTACTTAGTCGACTTTTTTGTATTGCCAGGTGTCGCTTCTTGGACTAGTCTTTTAATCTCATTATCAGAGCTGAGGTCTTGATAAAACGGTTTTGGTTATTTTCCATGGCTCTTTTTTGTCAAAAACAAAATTAAGCGGACAAATATCAACTTTGGACGGGGGATATCGACTGATACCCGTCCGCCGAGAATGTACCACGTGATCCCTTTTGACCAATGACTGCGCGAGAAAATATATTGTTGGGATATAACATGGTATATATCAGTATTAATATATGAAGTTGATTTTTAGCGAAAAAATAATTGCAAATTTTCGATTTCGCTGTTCAAAGGCCGTTTTCCGTCGACGTCGTTATTAAGGCCCGGGCAAACGGTTTCAATAATTTGCTTTAACATCCGTTAGATTTTGTTGAATCATGGCAATGTTTTTAAAACGCTTTTAAACTCTTTCAACATCAATTCAACATCGATTAACACGTTTCAACAATGTTGAAAGAGTTTAAAAGTAGCCTGCAAAACAGGCGTTCTTTGGGGTTTTTGGGGAAAATGGGGTTTTGGGCTTCCTGTGTTGAACGGGCGAGCAAAATAATAATAATAATAAATCTTTATTGGGTTTCAAATAAAGTCGTACTTTTTTCCAATCTGGCCCATTAAAATATTTACATGTATGCTGATTTTGATCTACCTATACAATTGAATTAACTAAACTATAGGTATATCTAATAATCTAATAATTAATCTTATTATATATTTCTATTTATTAATTAATATTTACAATTGGATTTTCAAAAAAAGGAAGCTAAGCAGAAGCTAAGCTCCATATTTTGCGCGGTCCAAAAAGTAACACAGGAAGACCAATATCCTAAATTCTCCAAAAAGCCAAGAGAACGCCTGCTCTGCAGGCTGGCTAGTTTAAAAGCGTTTAAACATTGCCATTCAACAAAATCGAACGGATGTTGAAGCAAATGTTGAAACCGTATTGATTAATTGATTAAATTATTGATTGATTGAATAATCAATTGATTGATTGATTGATTGATTGATTGATTAAATTATTATTTGATTGATTAAATTATTGATTGATTAAATTATTGATTGATTAAATTATTGATTGATTAAATTATTGATTGATTCAGGAGCCCATTAAGAATAATCAATTGATTGATTGATTAAATTATTGATTGATTGGATAATTGATTGGTTGATTAAATGACTGATCATGATTGAATAATCAATTGATTGATTGATTAAATGATTGATCGATTGATTGATTGATTAATTAATTATCTGATTTATATATTGATTTGTTGGTTAATTAATTGATTGATAAATTGATAAATTGATTGATTGGTTGATTTATTAAATAGAACGAGCTCCAAAAACTCCGTTTGACATCGAAAAGCGCAAACGACGTCCCAACAGCGAGATGTTGCTCTTTGAAGTAACACAAAAAGAAAACGTCATTTCTACCCTCCCCTTCCCTAGCTAGAATAATTGCATCTTGCCAGGTTACTCAGCAGATGTTGACTCGTACCTGCCGATGCACCCAAATGTGAAACTGGCTAAAAATACAAATTAATATATCACAGAAGAGTATCTCTCTTTTAAAAACGATGTAATCTCACCACAAGATAAATATAATTTGTCTTCAAGTCATTTTATCACGTTTTAGCCAACAAATAATAGGTCATTTTACTTGTCGGTCATAACACTTGATTTGGTGACACTCGACAAAATGCCCCCTAAATTTAGTCGAAACACGGCCGATGATCGAGCTGAATCAAGAAATTCTGAAAGGGTAAGCTGTAAAGGTTTTCATTGGTGTTTGTTTTTAGATATTCATGCGGTTGGTAATCTAACATCAGCTGAAACAGACTATCGTTGTTTATATCGAGTCTATTATTATTATTTTATCAATTAGTGTTTTTAATTATATGATTTTGTAAATGTTTGCTCTTGTTTTTTTTTTTATAATAAGCTATGATTTATTCATGCATGGTTTAGTTAATTACTTATCTATTGATTGTGATTTTGATTGATTTTGTAGGCGTCTCTTCTAAACTTGGATGATTCTGATGACGATGGTGCCAATATGTAAGTATCAATCACACATTGAAAACTAGCGAGTAAACTAGTATAGGCTGTGTCGGTGTTTGATATAAACAATAGGTAATAGAATGAAATTTTTAAATTTTTAAATTTTTTAAACATTTTTATGGTGTTACAAATTTCATTATATTACCAATCACACATTGACATTATCAAGTATTCTAGTGATGATCTAGCTGAATATTGTTGTTGGTGAAATTCAGAGAAAGGAGTAACTTCAGAATACCCGTCAAAAATATGCGTCAAAAATTAAGAAATGGGTTACCTGTGTAGTCGCTTTGTATGAAAGTTTTAAATAACGAAGCACTTCTCATGGAATTGACTACACGGCTACGCTTCAAAAATAAGAAATGGGTTGCCTCTTGCTTAGTGATGTGTAGCCACACGTAGCCGTATCCACTGGCTAGGAAGGGAAAAGATATGGGGTATTTGATAGTTGTACCCAGAGAAAACAGCATCCATGTCTTAATTATTACCATGATCATCATACCAGGTGATCTCGCTTCGAAGCGCGCAAAGGATTGTTTGGCAAAATGAATAGTTCCAAAATGGCGCCTTTAGAAAAAAACAATTTCGGTTATTTTTAGGCATTTACGTTTTGTTTTATTCTTTTTTATCCCTGATAGAGCAGCAGTGAACTATTATTGACCAAGCTATATAGAATTTTTCAATGTTAAGTTATTTTAAGGATGTATTTATCGAGGGTTAACACGGAAACAACTCTCTCGAACGACGCCATCTTGGAACTGTTGGCGATGCGACAGAAATGCTTCTGATTGGCTCATAACAGCCGGAAATGAGCGCACAAAATCACCTGGTAGTTACAATGTTATATCATTTTTAGAAGCACCATCATAATCATCATCATTACTATCATCATCTCCATCATTACTAGGTGGGTTCACACTAGTGGTTCAAAGTAGGTCTAAAGTATGTTTGGGTTGTACTTGAGCTTTTTTGTGTGTGAACAGTGTCATATGGTATCATGTTCAGCTCAAGTAAATACTTTGTTGTTATAGTAACCTCGCTTAGTACAAAGAAGCCAAAGTATATTTAAAGTATGGTCCGTACTATACTTTGGTGGTCCTTATCTCCTTATGTAAACAGTAAACTGTCATACCTATCATTAGATCTATTTGCTCTAAGGTTGCAAAATGCTTCGACCTTTTAACAGCATAACTGTGTATGATTGACAGTTAAAAACCTAAGTATTTACTTTGCTAGCATGTGTGAACGCCTAACAATCTAAAGTTCTAAAAGATAAAGATAAATCTAAAGATACCTAAAGTATGTACTTTGGCTACCCGGGGGCTAGCTCATACTTAGGGGCCGACCATTTAACCTTTGAGGGGGTGGGTGGGTGATTTTGAAAATAAATTTCCTGCACGGAAAAATTTCGTGCAAGCCAAAATTGCCACTCAAATCTTTGCATTTCTATCAAATAAATTCCGTGCGCATGCCAGCTGGCTAAAAAAAATTTTGTGCACGGACCAAATCACCCCCCCCCCCCTCAAAAGTTAAATGGTCGGCCCCTTAGGAAACACTTAGAACCTAGTGTGAACCCACCTACTATCACATATTATTGCTATCATTATTGACATCAATATTTTTTTTTATTGTTATCATTATCACATTCATCTGTATTTTCAAAATTACTTTTTATTCATAAATTTGCCATATTTTTATTTAAGTGCAACTGAATTCTTTTACAATGCAAATGTTTTGGGATTGCTAAAGTAATGTTTTCTTTAGATTTTCTGGTCCTGGTTCTCACTCTAATGCGCCAAAAGGCAATGATAACATTGCAAGAGTGAAGAATGAAGTAAAAAGTGTCGTCAATATCATGCAAAATAACATATCTAAAGTACTTGACAGAGGAACCAAGATAGATGATCTTCATGAGAAGTCTGGTAAGAAAAAGAAATTGCTTAGAGACCGAAACCGAAATATTGCGTACTCTTATTGTTCTTGACTGTCTAGCCTCGTGTTCACGTTGGAAAACAATAGAGTTTTCACATGTATGCGAGGCTGGGCAGTCAAGAAGAATTGTTATTCAAATTGGCCGCCATATTTTGATTCTGTGTATAATGCTAATTTTTAACAACTCAAGTATAACATTTAAAAAAATAAAGCAATAAATGTCCTCATATCATGATTCAACAACTGCAGGACAAACAATCAAGTAAAATGTCATTGGTTTGTTTTATGAAAGTAGACATTCTGGATATTATTATTATTATCCTTTTTTGGGACAGCTCTCTTTAAAAGAATTAACATCTGATTGTAAGGAAGTAACATATCCTAACAACAAAATAAACAAACAAACAAAAACTGATGTTTTTTCTGATATTGTCATTAAAACTAAAGACAGCTTTTGAATTTACATTGTTTTTCTTTACAGAAAACTTAGAGATGAGTGCATTCCAATTTCGTTCTGGATCAAGAAAACTACAAAGAAAGCTATGGTGGCAAAACTGCAGGGTAAGTTACAGCCATCATAGAAATAGTTGGTGGTCTTCCTGTGGTAGTGATGTAGAGGAAGATTGGGACTCTTTACTTAATACTCATTCAATTTTTGTTTATTTTTAGTTAAAACTTGTGTTTGTATTTGTGGTCATCATTATTTTGGTAATTATAATCGGTAAGTAGTATAAAAAAGTAGTAATGATGTATGTCAAAAGTACATCGTGCTACCATTATTGTTGGAAAAATCATTGACCCCTACAGTTGTTATTAGTCAGCTAGAGGGCCATAACTTAGACAACTTTCATAGTTGCTATGCCATCCTCGATAAATAAAGGTTATTGTATTGTAGCTATCCAACTACTCCATATAAACATCAGGTCCACTCACCTTTAACCCCACTCACCTACCATCCAACAATTATCAACTAACAAACCAGGCAACCAACCTCCCAGCCAGCTAATCAACAAGCCTTTATCAACCAAACCTCACTCCACTCAGGGCTCCTCCTCCATAGACCGGATACAGTCTATGTAATTCAATAGTCTTATAGAAACACTTAAGACTCCAGGTTAAACAATAGTAAAAAAGCTATCAATTGAAAGAATAACATAGTTTTCCAGTACACAATGTAGGATAACCACTCAACCTACAAACCACCCTCCACTCAGGGCTCCTCTTCCGTATACAAAACACAGTCTATGTAATTCAATAGAAACACAAAAGACTCCAGGTTAAACAATAGTAAAAAATGGTTTCAAAAGAAGCTGCAATCATTACCAAAAAGTGTTCGCACGATCACATTTCAGACACTTTTTTGTGGGGTCTATCATTTTTTCATTTATGAGGATATGTATGTCTACCCCCCTCCCCCAATACAATGTTGCTGTTTTTCATGAAAGAGTACAAGAGTTGGAGATGTTTCCCGCGATTGACAAGGTTCATATACCCCTCCAGCAACATTGTCAGGGTGGTGGGGTATTACAGAAATAGGAAGAGAAAAAAATCCACAATCGTTCCAACAGTTTTGTCAATGATTGTAGCAAAGAATAACATAGAATTCCAGTAGATAATGTAGGAGACCCACTCAAACCATCCATTCAACCATTTATATTGGTCTTTTATTTATTGTTGTTTCAGTCCCCATTGTAATAAAGAACAAGAAAAAAACATAATAACCTCCATTTATGACAGAAGTATGCCAGCAAGGACAAAATAACCTAATAGAAATCATTATTATCAACTCTTCATTCAAAAGCTAACACAATAAGAATATTGTACATAGAACATCTGATCTGATAGAACATCTGATCGCTGCATTTCTTTCTTTATGGTAACTATGTAAGGGTTTTATTTTGTCAGAGAAATGCCTACGGTAAAGGTTTTTCTCCAGCAATTTTGTTTATCAAAAATCAATGTATGCTTCTTAGTGTATATGTTTTAAGAATAGCCAAAGTTGAAGTTTTTTTTACCAAAAGATGCAAAAATACAGTGATATTATCACAGAAGCATACTTGCTTAAAGCCTGCCTAGATTTACTTGTAGTAAACAAGATGGGAAGCTACATTTAAGAACATGGCATTTCGTTATAATGAAGGGCTTCTTAACTGCAAGCAAAAAGCTGAATTATCTTTCAAAATTCTAAAACTTATAGTTAAGTTGTTATCTATATAGTTATATATACAATAAAGTTTACAATAAATTTGATGATTATTGGGATCATAATAATGGGTATGATAGTAATAATGATAGTGGTAACGACAAAGAAATCTTGAAAAAGTATTCAACTCTCCTTATTGTGAGTGTCTGCGATGCTTTTAATGGTGATGGTGATGACAAAGTGATGACAACTAGAATAGTTGTAGTAATGATATTATGGTAATGATGATCATCATAGTGATGATGATGATGATAGTGTTATCATTGATGATGGCAGTGATGCTCATGATGGTGGTGGTGGTGATGATGGTGGTAGTGGTAGTGGTAGTGTTATCATTGATGATGTTCATGATGACAGTGATACTCATGATGGTGGTGGTGGTGATGATGGTGGTGGTAATGGTAGTGGTAGTGTTATCATTGATGATGGTGGTAATGGTAGTGGTAGTGTTATCATTGATGATGTTCATGATGACAGTGATGCTCATGGTGGTAGTGGTAATGGTAGTGGTAGTGGTAGTGTTATCATTGATGATGTTCATGATGACAGTGATGCTCATGGTGGTAATGGTAGTGGTAGTGGTAATGGTAGTGGTAATGGTAGTGGTAATGGTAATGGTAATGGTAGTGGTAATGGTAATGGTAATGGTAGTGGTAATGGTAGTGGTAATGGTAGTGGTAATGGTAGTGGTAATGGTAGTGGTTATGGTAGTGGTAATGGTAGTGGTAGTGGTAATGGTAGTGGTAATGGTAATGGTAATGGTAGTGGCAGTGGTAGTGGTAATGGTTGTGGTAGTGGTAATGGTAGTGGCAGTGGTAATGGTAGTGGTAATGGTAATGGTAGTGGTAGTGGTAATGGTAGTGGTAATGGTTGTGGTAGTGGTAATGGTAATGGTAGTGGTAATGGTAGTGGTAGTAGTAATGGTAGTGGTAATGGTAGTGGTAGTGGTAATGGTAGTGGTAATGGTAGTGGTAGTGGTAATGGTAGTGGCAGTGGTAGTGGTAATGGTAGTGGTAGTGTTATCATTGATGATGTTCATGATGACAGTGATGCTCATGGTGGTGGTGGTGATGATGGTAGTGGTAGTGGTAGTGGTAGTGTTATCAATGATGATGTTCATGATGACAGTGATGCTCATGATGGTGGTAGTGGCAGTGGTAATGGTAGTGGTAGTGTTATCATTGATGATGTTCATGATGACAGTGATGCTCATGATGGTGGTAGTGGCAGTGGTAATGGTAGTGGTAGTGTTATCATTGATGATGTTCATGATGACAGTGATGCTCATGATGGTGGTGATGGTGATGGTGGTAATGGTAGTGGCAGTGGCAGTGGTAGTGGTAGTGTTATTGATGATGTTCATGATGACAGTGATGCTCATGGTGGTAGTGGTAGTGGTAATGGTAGTGGTAGTGTTATCATTGATGATGTTCATGATGACAGTGATGCTCATGGTGGTAGTGGTAATGGGAATGGGAATGGTAGTGGCAGTGGTAATGGTAGTGGCAGTGGTAGTGGCAGTGGTAGTGGCAGTGGTAGTGGTAATGGTAGTGGCAGTGGTAGTGGTAATGGTAGTGGCAGTGGTAGTGGTAATGGTAGTGGTAATGGTAGTGGCAGTGGTAATGGTAGTGGTAGTGGTAGTGGTAATGGTAGTGGTAGTGGTAGTGGTAATGGTAATGGTAGTGGTAGTGGTAGTGGTAATGGTAATGGTAATGGTAGTGGTAATGGTAGTGGTAATGGTAATGGTAGTGGCAGTGGTAATGGTAGTGGTAGTGTTATCATTGATGATGTTCATGATAACGTTGATGATGATCATCATTATGTTTTTCATTTTAAATTGCAAAATCGAACGAAATTCTGGCCGCGCGAGAATGAGGAAAGGATCGCACTTCAACTCGTTTCCTCGTAGTTTTCGAGTAAAAGTAGGGACTATTTTGCAGTCTATCTTCATTTTGATGATATTCTCTCAGTGATTAAAAAACCCCAGTGATTTTCCAGGTTGCTTTATTGGACTTATTAATACAAATACATGTATTATCATTCTACTATACACTATCGTCTGTTAGTCGGTGTCCAGTGGCTGGTCATGGTAGCTGGTCATGGTAGCTGGTTATTATTGTGGGATACAAGGTCCTGGTCTCTTTCGTTTTCCTACGTCAAAAGATGAACAAGGAACAATTGAACCCCCTGTATTCTCCCTCGCCTTCTCTTGCCAGCCTCCAAAATAACGCTTTTCTCGTGAGAGACTGTGTAGGAAGGATTTTGCTTGGTCTGTCTGGATCTCGACATGTCTTGCGTCATTTTCTGCATGAAAAGAATTATTAAAAAATAGATGGAAAAGTACAACTCAGTCAAAAATCACAATAGCAGCATTGGCGGCAGGAACAACACCTTGAACAACAACAACACCTTGAAAACAGACAGACAGACAGCAGCAGCAATATCAACTGGAAGAACAACAACATTAACAAGAACAACACCTTAAACAACAAAAACATTAACAACAACAACACCTTGAACAACAACAACATTAACAACAACAACACCTTGAACAACAACAAAATTAACAACAACAACACCTTGAACAACAACAAACAATATCTTGAACAACAACATTAACAACAACATCTTGAACAACATTAACAACAACACCTTGAACAACAACAAACAACACCTTGAACAACATTAACAACAGCAGCAGCAACACTTTGAACAACATTAAAAAACAGCAGCAACAACACCTTGAACAACAACAACAACAACGTCTTTAAGATTCACAAGCATGAAGTAGCAGCCGGCACTATTAACTAAACTAGCAATGAAAAGATGCTTATCAACTGAACAATTGATATTAAACGAGATTGATTAACTGGAATGTGTATTGAGCGTCTTTTGTCAGGGCTGATACCAATAATGTATACACCCATTTCAAAAAAGGTTGTCATCGCCAAAAGCGATAGGTCATTCCAAGACCCAAGTGCACTATGGGTATAATCTAAAGTATCCACATAAAAGCAGAAAAGCTGTGTCTTCTGGGCATATTTTTTGTCCTTCGACAAGCCATATAACTCTCCAACGGAGATCGCTGGCATGTTTGAAAATTTCACGACTTAGGATAATACCCATAGTGCACTTGGGTCTTGGAATGAGCTATCGCCTATTGCTTTTGGCGATGACAACTTTTTTTGAAATAGGTGTATAACAATGCCAACGCCAACTGCTGTATTTCTGTAGTCTTACCCCAGGTTGATAGTACCAGCATTACGAACAGCAGTAGACCAGTTTTGTACAGCATGTTATACAGCAAACCTATGACAGAAGATTGAATCTTTCTTTCCTCTAGAATGTTTGTATAACGAATGAGCAACAAAACACTACAACAACCAAAGGCCTATTTATAAGACACTGCAAGTTATTACCATGATAACAGGCCGGGTCGACAATGATAATCAGTGCATACTATTCCGCAAGATAAGGGTTTTTTTCTCCGTTATAAAATTGTGATTAATGATAAAGTAATTTCATAATTTACAAAAAAGAGGCTCGTGCAATTATCAAGATTACAGAAGTTATTCTATCCATAACTTTCAGTGTTGAAATAGTTTTTGTTATCACTGGATTATCTGATATAACGACTCTATACTGGATGGCCACGAAACTATTAATTTGTGGGTTTTTTTCATCTTTTAAGATAAGTTTTTCCGTTTCCATTTTGTTTTTCTTTCAATGAAAATACTTCGTGTTACAACTTTACACTAACATATATAACAAAAACAACTTGTTTCATAAACATTTGCTCATCATTAAGCAGTTACCTGTAGTTAAAATGACTTCTAGGAAAAGCGATGGCGAGAAGACTTTGGTTGTGAACAGGGTGGTTTCTTTACGGACCAAACAAGAGTTGTTTAAAGTAACGACCAGATGGACCAGCTGTGTAAAAAGAGCACTGTACAATCCCGCCTTTTATGTCAAAACCATTATCAACACGACAACGAGGCTGTTACAAGAACTTTGTTATTGTCGTCGATCGTTGATAGAAATTTGTTTTGAGTAAACATGTATCGAGACCAAGCATTGTTAGACGATAACCTTGGTAAAGATACGGAAACAACCTCTTTTTATCAACGGACTCCATAATTAGCATAGATTTAGAGGAAATTTGGATGATTTTTTTCACATAAGATACGGAAACGACCTCTTTTAATCGACGGACTCCATAATTAGCATAGATTTGGTGGAAATTTGGATGATTTTTTTTTTACATAAGAAATAATATCACGCTAATTAATGTCAGCTTAAAGGACGGAAACAATTTCTTTTTATCAACTCCATAATAGATTTTTTTTTTAATATTAATGAAATTATATCATGCGATGATGTCAGCTTGAACTTATTAATACTGAATGGTACTTATGTAAAGCATAAGAGGGTTTTAGCTTTGTTAAGTGTGTGCCTTTTCACAGGTTAAAATTGAGCATTAATTGTTACAATTAACAATGGATTTTTCAATTGGTTGAATATTACAGTATTGTTACAGTTAACGATGTGTTGTTCGATTATTAGCTGACTTGTTTAATTGGAAACTAGCGAGTAAACTAGTATATGCTGCTTCGGTGTTTGATATAAACGATAGGTAAAAGAATGAAATTTGTAAAACCGTAAAAAATGTTGACTTAATGATATCGCTGTGATGGCGCTTTGGTTTTGCGAAAGAATAAAAACATCACTGCTGACTGAAGGTTGAGGCTTAAATTTGACGAAATAAACCTAAATAAAAAAAAATCAGTGTCGATTTTGTTTAATCACAAAAAACTAGTCCCATCACATTGACGAAATTTCAAAAAAAAATTGCTTCTGGCATAGGCGCCCTAAGAAGAATACGACACTTTATTCCCATAGAGACTGCAGTTTTAATTTACAAAGTCTTAATCCTCCCACACTTTGACTATTGTTGCCAAGTGTGGGATGGATTAAGCAATTATTTATCCGAAAAACTGCAAAAATTACAGAACCGTGCTGCTAGGGTGGTTACAAAAAGTAACTATGAAACTGACTCTACCTCTCTTCTTGAGTCCCTTCACTGGGACAATCTTTATACTCGCCGGAAAAAGCTCAAAGCAATCATGATGTTCAAATCTTTGCATAAGCTTGCCCCGGCGTACCTAAGTGATTTGTTCCATCCCCGTAGCACCAAGTATGACTTACGAAACAATGATGGCAAATTAAATTTATCTAAACCACGTACTAATTACCTGAAAAGGTCTTTTAGTTACAGTGGTGCCAAAATATGGAACGGTTTACCCGATTAGAAGCTCTGGTTCCTTAGCAAGTTTTAAATCTAAATTGAACCAGGCCTCTCTTAATTTTTGAGATTCCCACACGGCAATCATGTAAAACAGTAGCTATTTTATTTTTAATTTTGTAAATATTGACTGATGATTTTCCGTGTTTAAATAAAGTTATACATAACTCTGAGCTATATTCTGATGGCAAAACGTGATTTTCGGCGATCGCAGCGATCATATGGAAACCAGGCTTAACTTTACTGACGTTTCGACCTTTAGCCCTTCTCTCTTTTACTCCTATGACTTGTTTAACGATATCATTATCGATTGGTTGAACGTCCAGTTAACGATTAAGTGTTCCATTACACTTAATTAATAGACGAAAAAAAAAAACACACCTAAAAAGCAAGCTTAACACACTAATGTATCTAAATGCAACAATATTTGATGTAATCTCAAACAAATATGACAATGGAAAGTATCGGGAAGCACACTGTCACCGCTGATGTACGTGGCAGGAGGTACTACTAATACTATGCATTGGTTGTCTTTTATATCCTTCTTAGTCACTTTAATAACAGATAGTACAGGATATTTGTCTTGCTACAAAGATAGACCTTACAAAATGTCGAAATCTAAAGACACAGGGCATCTAGATGTGCAGCAACTCGAACCTTGACTTGGAACTATCATTCGTGGACACGGAACGGAACTGTGAAATGGACTATTGCTTTGGCTTTACAAACCACTTTTCGTTATAGAGCGATTTTTTGTTTTGTTTTTATTTCAATTATATCTTACCGATTTGTACAACTCTAGTGAGCGACGACGATTTCTGTAACTATTAGTGAAGGATGTTAGCAACCCCGCGATGAACATCGATCTTAAGGCCCCTTTTAAACGGGTCCAACATGTTGGGCCCGTTGGAACACCGTTGGAAGATGTTGCATGAAACATCATCCAACATTTCTTTTGTTCTCGTGTTCAACAAACCGTATCGCAATATCTTCCAACAATGTTGGTCCAACGTTTAAATGGGGTTTAATGTTCACACAGTCAAAATGTTCATCTAACATGTATCTATCCGTTACTATTTACATTTGACCATGTTTGACGTCGGGTTTCTGAAACTATCTTTCTTATACTATTCCCTATTTGTCAGGTATTACACCGGATATTATTTCTACCTTGTTTTGGCGTTTGTAAATCTGGATTTTTTTATTTTTTTAACGGACGAAATTACAAACTCTAAATATAAACGACGTCAAAAAACTACATCAGAGTTAATAAACCATAAATATACTCTCTTGATCAGAGTCAATAGACTAAATCTTTTTAATCAAGACTGAGCCCTCTAGGGTATCAGTACTACTTCACGAGGTAGACACACCTAATTCAAAAAAGGTTGACGGGGCGAACGGCGATTTCACGACCGAAAGGAACTACGGGTATTACGAATGGCTTCTTATTCGTTTCTAAATTACCCAAACAATGCCTCCCCCTTAGAGACACCCACCCAAGGTCATCGCTGAACGGTGTTTGGGTAATCTAAAGTGGAAAGAGAAGAAATTCGTATTACCCATAGTCCCTATCGGTCGTGCAATCGCGGTTTGCCCCGTCAACCTTTTTTGAGTTAGTTGTATACACTTGTTTATAAAAAGTCGTCGCAGTTTAAGCACCAAGCCAAGACCAAAACGAATGCTGGTTTTGTGCTGGTAATGTATTGAAATAAGACTTGTTTTCTAAAGAATTCCAACTAATAACAAACTGTGAGCATCAGTTCACGTGTTTGTTACTGTATTATAATCAATTCTGTTGATAGAGCGCAAACACTATATCCATGAAATAGAATTAAATTGCTACAGTGGAATAGTTCTTATTTAGTGACTATTAGTCACTATCAAAGACAAGTAAAGTTGTAATGAGGTACTGTTTTCTTTTGTATTCGTTGTTTCTGGTTGAGTGATACTGACTAAATTGTCACTAAATAGAAACTATTAGTTAGTAACTATTTTGTTTCTATTTCATGGTTTTAGTGTTTTCGCTCTAGCATGTACAAGTATAATTTAAAAATATTACCAACACAAAACCAACATTCATCATAGCTTGATGACGAATTTTGAAACAAGTGTGTGTATACACATTTATTTACGAGAACTAAAAACATGAACTCAAAGAACAGAACAGTTGAACATTGATAACAGAACTAAGCTGTGTTACATTAAGAAACATAAGACTCTTCTCTGTGTAAAGACGCCACGCTCTGTCGATTAATCCTGGAATTACCGCTGAAATACAATACATAAATCAATGGAATACATAAACTGACAAATACAAGACCGACTGTACGGTGAAGAAATGTGCATGAATGAGATAATTGATAAACAAAATGAATGGATGAATAAATAAATGGATGGATGGATGGATGAATGAATGGATGGATGGATAAATAAATGGATGGATGGATGGATGAATGGATGTATGGATAAATAAATGAATGGATGGATGGATGGATGGATGAATGAATGAATGGATGGATGAATGAATGAATGAATGAATGGATGGATGGATGAATGTATAAATGAATGAATGAATGAATAAGTGACAATTATGACTAGCTGCATGAATAGAAATAACAAAACAAACGTATGAATGAATGTTGCTAAATCAATAAACGGATGAATGAGTGAATGAATGAGATATCGATAAATCGTCTCTTGTTATCGATTTATTCATAGCATATTTTGATTGTACGTGTTTGTGTTATATGACCATAACAAGTTGCTGCAGTGATAGATATAAATCCAAATATTTCTTTTAAAAAACGTGCAATAAATCACAAATTAAGTCCACGTAACCGACATCCTTTACAGGCTTTAGAGTGTGGACTGTAGCTTCGATTGCGACAACGATTTTTGAAATAGGTGTATATTTGTAAACAATTCCTATTATTATTCTACTCACTTGTCATCTTTGTAGATTCTATAGTAATAATCCACAAAGTCGGCTCTACCAAGATTATCAACAAATTCTTCGTCATGGGTAATCACAATCAGTTGGAAGTTCTTTTGACTATGACGTGTCCGTATTACACTAAAATGATTGGTAAACAACATGATTGGTGATAGGTGGTGAACAGGAACTGAGAACCGACTATGACGTGTCCGTATTACACTAAAATGATTGGTAAACAACATGATTGGTGATAGGTGAGTGGGGAACGAGTCTCCCAAGCAGGGGTAGCTGGTGCGCAGAAAACCCCGGTAAGGTTTTAGATCTGGTTTTAATTTAGATCTGCCACGCAGATTACAATCACGACTACCTATGGTTAGTAAATGCCTCCGAGATCAGTTTGTTGCACAGGGAATAAGACCCAAAGTAGTGGCACTGAGAGAATAAAATGCCACAACGTTGTAACATTATTGGCCGGGAGAGCAATCGAACCTGGAAGGTGTATGCGGTAATCTCACCTTGATAGTTGATCAGCAAGACTGTAGATATTGTCCTGGTCCAGATTTGTCGTGGGTTCGTCCAATGTTAATATGCCACAATTCAAGCAAAACGTCTCGGCAAGGGCCAGCCGTATGATAAGCGATGCAAGAACCTAAGACAAACACGTCAAAAGAGAGTCGAACTTAATGAGATTTCACAACCACCTTGATTGATTAACCCATCCATCCATATTCGGCCATAATGACTGTCAATATGTAGTACGTACCTTTTGTCCAGCACTACATCGTCCTCTCATATCAAGCACATTATCTCCTTTGATCATCACAACCTGTAAACAAATCAAAAATCATTACTCTGTATTGGTGCTTGTTCACTCTACACTCCAGCCATGCTTTTTTCAAGTACCATAATTATTATTGTTTTTGTTGTTTATCAGTATAAGCAGAAGAAGGAGTTTACTAGACAAAACCAACCAGAAGGTCTTATTTAACACCCAACCAACCAATCAGATCATTGAAGCGTTAGAACTGCAGGTGTTACTGGTGATATTGAGAAAACTCCACCAAACACAAAGTGAGATATCCATCGGAGCTGACATACGACGATAAAAACTACACATTTAACTAGTTATATTCATCCTTTTTTTAGATTACTTAGCTTTAAGGACGGGGCCTACTAATTAAAAAGTAATGTATTCTTCAAATAACTATGTGAGTTGTTTTAACCCTTAAGAGGGTTCTACAAATCTGTCTAAAAAAGGTGGGGTCACCGGGCAGTTAAGAGAAATAATGAGTCTTAAATATGGCTGACGTCACGATTTTACCGGCATCGACAAATTTTTTTTTTCAAAGGATTTTCATTGAAACATCTCTTTGATAGCGGTAAACAATTAACAAGTAATTTTCTAATAGGAATGTATATTTTGTAACGTATTTTCAAAAGTTAGTAGTGAAATATGATTTTTTTAGCATCGCGACTTGTATTTTACGAGGTTCAGAAAATTCGAATTTTTGTCTATTTTCCATTCAAAAATCAGTTGCTTTTTCGAAATTTTACATCAAAACCATTGTTTAACATGTTCTTAATAATTGCAGTTATAAAAAAATTGGGGTTACCGGGCGTTTTAAAAAGTTATCGCGTGGTAAACTTTGCCGCCGAAGATCATCATAAGACAATTTCTTTCCGGTCCCCTCCCTACTAAGTAAAGAAATTCGTCATCATAAGTGCATTGTGGGACTGTTTTTATAAAAACCGCTACCGTCGCGTCTACTATCGTTAGATGGTTTTTTATTTGTATTTTGTCATCTTTTGAGGTTAGATAGCGCGTTAAAATGGAAACTATGTAGATGCGCAGTAGCCTGCGCAGTGGCAATAGTAGGCCCCGTCCTTAAAAGCCATTTTTCCGATATTTTTACTCTTTATTTAGATTTGGTAATGAAATGTTTTATTTGTAGTCTTTTCATCACACAGTTCTCAACTCATAAGTTATATTTGCTGAGAATAATCACATATTAACCATGTTTAAACTAAGGTTTGATCCTTAACTGACGACAGCATTAAGAGGCAAGCAGTGAGCCCCTAAAAATACATATACCTATTGTTTAGGGCATGTCCATTTCCTGGAATACAAACTTTGGAAAACCTTTTAAATACATAAATTATTAGTACCCTGTAGTTATATGTCCTTCTTGCTTTACTTGCTCCACTACCTTCATCTTCGTCTGATCGTATTTCTATAGTATCAATATCTGAACAATAAAAAAGGGCACAGTAAGGTGGTGATGATGATGGTTGTGGCAATGACGATGGTGGTGGTGATAGGGGTGATGGTGATGGTGGTGGCGATGATGATGGTGATGATGATGATGGGGTGAAGGTAATGAGGGTGGTGGTGATGAGGGTGGAAGTGATGACGATGATGACAAGGGTGATGGTGATGATGATGGTGGTGGCGATGACGATGCTGACGAAGGTTATGGTGATGACGATGGTGGTGGTGATAGGGGTGATGATGAGGGTGGAAGTGATGACGATGCTGACGAGGGTGATGGTGGTGATGATGGTTGTGGCGATGATGATGGTGGTGGTGGTGGTGATGGGGTGAAGGTAATGAGGGTGGTTTGTTATGAGGGTGGAAGTGATGACGATGGTGGTGGTTATAAGGTTGGGAAGGATGATGTTGATGATTTATGATGATAATAAATGACTAAAGATGTTAATAAAATTGATTAAGTTGCTAGTTATAATCATGTGTTTATGATGATAATGATGATAGTGGTGACTATGTTGCATATAATCCTATCATACCATTGCCTCTATAAGTGTTGATCCAGTATTCTTTGATAATCTTGTTTATCTCAGCCATTTTAAGACCATGGTATTTCATAATAGCTCTAGATATAGAATCATTTCAACATTAGAAAGTACAATCATTAAAGGGATGGGCTTCCTGTGGTTGATAGATGAACTGACCTGTCTAAAGCTTTATAATACTTGTCTAGATCCACACTTGCCATCTGCGTCGTCTTGAATACAAACAAGAAAACATGTCACATAACAAATGGAAACTAGCAAGTAAACTAGTATAGGCTGCATCGGTGTTTGATATAAACCGGCTCCGACGAAGGGCTAAAGCTCGAAACGTCAGTAAAGTTAAGTCAACATTTTTTACGGTGTTACAAATTTCATTATATTACCTATGTCAGATAACATCTATCTATGGCCGTTGCCAATTAGATTATTTGTGATCACAACTACCCTGTTGAGGCCCTTCTTGGCCCAGTAGACTATATAACACCATTATTATCACCATCATTACCACCATTTATTATGATCATCATTGTCATCTGTCATGACATTACCATAATCATCACTATCATTACTATTATCATATAAGTAAACAAGAACTGTATTTCACGTCTGAAGTCCCTTTAGCCGAAGCTAGTCTTCCAGAGAGCCGACAATCATCATCACCAGTCATTACCATCACGTGATCATTACCATAATCATCACTATCATTTAAAACGTTTCCTATCAAGACGAATGACTGTTGTGTGTGAGTACGTTCATTTCTATGACTGTTGTGTGTGAATACCTTCATTTCTATGACTGTTGTGTGTGAGTACCTTCATTTCTATGACTGTTGTGTGCGAGTACCTTCATTTCTATGTCTGTTGTGTGTGAGTACCTTCATTTCTATGTCTGTTGTGTGTGAGTACCTTCATTTCTATGTCTGTTGTGTGTGAGTACCTTCATTTCTATGACTGTTATGTGTGAGTACCTTCATTTCTATGACTGTTGTGTGCGAGTACCTTCATTTCTATGACTGTTGTGTGTGAGTACCTTCATTTCTATGTCTGTTGTGTGTGAGTACGTTCATTTCTATGACTGTTGTGTGTGAGTACCTTCATTTCTATGACTGTTGTGTGTGAGTACCTTCATTTCTATGACTGTTGTGTGTGAGTACCTTCATTTCTATGACTGTTGTGTGTGAGTACCTTCATTTCTATCACTTTGTCTTTGTGCTTTTCCTCAGCATTCTTGTACATGTTGCTGCGAAGCTCACCCTGGAAATTACGGATTTCATCCTCATACCCTTTCTGTCTTCCTTCCAAATGGGCTTTCTGTTGAGAAAAACAACAAAATCATCACTCATGTCATCACTCATGTCATCACTCATGTCATCACACATGTCATCACACATGTCATCACTCATGTCATCACTCATGTCATCACACATGTCATCACTCATGTCATCACACATGTCATCACACATGTCATCACTCATGTCATCACACATGTCATCACACATGTCATCACACATGTCATCACACATGTCATCACTCATGTCATCACTCATGTCATCACACATGTCATCACTCATGTCATCACACATGTCATCACTCATGTCATCACACATGTCATCACTCATGTCATCACACATGTCATCACACATGTCATCACACATGTCATCACTCATGTCATCACACATGTCATCACACATGTCATCACTCATGTCATCACACATGTCATCACACATGTCATCACACATGTCACACACATCATCACACAATTAAAAACATGTGTTACAAACAGGTTACTAGTTCATCTCTATTGATTATTACCTCTTTACGAAAATTCTGTGATTCATGTTGAAGATTCGACCTCTCACTGAAAACAATGTGAATAAGTTATAATATGGACCACCAGTATGACGTTTTTGCTAACGATAACATAATAACATATATAATAATAACTTATAACATATATAATAATAACATATATAATAATAACTTATAACATATATAATAATAACATATATAATAATAACTTATAACATATATAATAATAACATATATAATAATAACTTATAACATATATAATAATAACATATATAATAATAACTTATAACATATATAATAATAACATATATAATAATAACTTATAACATATATAATAATAACTTATAACATATATAATAATAACATATATAATAATAACTTATAACATATATAATAATAACTTATAACATATATAATAATAACATATATAATAATAACTTATAACATATATAATAATAACTTATAACATATATAATAATAACATATATAATAATAACTTATAACATATATAATAATAACTTATATAATAATAACTTATAACATATATAATAATAACTTATAACATATATAATAATAACATATATAATAATAACTTATATAGAGGATATTACATGGGCGCACGGAGATATGAATTTTATCTTCGAGTGTTGATAAGATATCCCACGAGTGAGCGCAGCGAATGAGTGCATGGGATATCTTTTCAACACGAGAAGATAAAATTCATATCTCCAAGCGCACATGTAATGTTCTGTTTATTATATAACAGATTGAAGAAAAAAAAAATATTTTTTTGAAAGTTGATTGGTTGAGAGTGATATTACACATGTGCGATATCAATGATATCTTCATGACTAGGATAGGCTTTTTATCTAGTTGATATCACTCGGTATACCACTATATGTTATATAATAAAACATATATAATAATAACTTATAACATATATAATAATAACTTATAACATATATAATAATAACTTATAACATATATAATAATAACATATATAATAATAACTTATAACATATATAATAATAACATATATAATAATAACTTATAACATATATAATAATAACTTATATAATAATAACTTATAACATATATAATAATAACTTATAACATATATAATAATAACTTATAACATATATAATTATAACTTATAACATATATAATAATAACTTATAACATATATAATAATAACTTATATAATAATAACTTATAACATATATAATAATAACTTATAACATATATAATAATAACTTATAACATATATAATAATAACTTATAACATATATAATAATAACTTATATAATAATAACTTATAACATATATAATAATAACTTATAACATATATAATAATAACTTATAACATATATAATAATAACTTATAACATATATAATAATAACTTATAACATATATAATAATAACTTATAACATATATAATAATAACTTATAACATATATAATAATAACATATATAATAATAACTTATAACATATATAATAACTTATAACATATATAATAATAACATATATAATAACTTATAACATATATAATAATAACTTATAACATATATAATAATAACTTATAACATATATAATAATAACTTATAACATATATAATAATAACATATATAATAATAACTTATAACATATATAATAATAACTTATAACATATATAATAATAACATATATAATAATAACTTATAACATATATAATAATAACTTATAACATATATAATAATAACTTATATAATAATAACTTATAACATATATAATAATAACTTATAACATATATAATAATAACATATATAATAATAACTTATAACATATATAATAATAACATATATAATAATAACTTATAACATATATAATAATAACTTATAACATATATAATAATAACTTATAACATATATAATAATAACTTATAACATATATAATAATAACTTATAACATATATAATAATAACTTATAACATATATAATAATAACATATATAATAATAACTTATAACATATATAATAATAACTTATAACATATATAATAATAACATATATAATAATAACTTATAACATATATAATAATAACTTATAACATATATAATAACTTATAACATATATAATAATAACTTATAACATATATAATAATAACTTATAACATATATAATAATAACTTATAACATATATAATAATAACTTATAACATATATAATAATAACATATATAATAATAACTTATAACATATATAATAATAACATATATAATAACTTATAACATATATAATAATAACTTATAACATATATAATAATAACTTATAACATATATAATAATAACTTATATAATAATAACTTATAACTTACATAATAATAACTTTATTGAAAGTATAAGTATAATAATGATGATGATAGTGATGATGTCCATGACATTTAGATGTAATATGTTAATAAAGGTTACGGTAATTATATAATGCTTCTAATAATAATGATGATGATAGTGATGATGTCCATGACATTTAGATGTAATATGTTAATAAAGGTTACGGTAATTATATAATGCTTCTAATAATGATGATGATGATATGTAACTAATTGATGTTGATGACAAGAAGCAGTAATAGTGATTCTCATAGAATAAATTGAAATGTGGCAATCTTTATTGTTGTTGACTGGTTAGCCTTGTGCTCACATTGGAACACAAGATAAGATAATTTATTTAAAGTCAATAACATAGGGAGTGGTCGCCCAATCTCCCGTTAAAAAGGCTCATGTTAAAAATGCTTGACAACTAAAAAATTAAAAATTAAAATACATTAAATAATTAATATGATAAACGCGAAAAATATGTATATAAGATAGATAAAAGACAATGTAGTTTTCATATGTATGCAAGGCTAATCAAACTAGAACAATAGTTATTCAAATTGTTCTGTTTTTTTATTTGATGTATGCAGGGTAATGGGCTCCTGATGTATGATGATAATTATGATAGTAGTACCCGTCTAGAAAAGGAGTTTTTATTTTATTTATTTATTACACTTTCAACAGAGTTGTGGAATGTCTAACAGGTGGAACTACACCTATAACCTAGCCATCCATGTAAAACATAATAATAATATAAAGAAAAAAGTTACAAAGTAAATTACTGCATTACGGCCTACATTTTGAGCAGCGGCAACTAGTAACCCAAGAACAGGTGTCACTAGTTGCAAAAGAAGTTAAAAAGAAATTATAATAATAAATTAAGAGCTGCTCATTAAAAGACTTAAGATTCATTGGTACATTTTCTTTCTTCACAGAAGAGAGTGAACGAACTTTCTCTGCTAGCAGGGTATGGTAGGGATAGTTGGGCTCCTTCTGTGTGTACTGGAAACCTATTATATTCTTTGTTAGCTTCGTTCATTGTATAAATTAAGTCTTTTGTTATTTCTATTGAATTACGTAGACTGTGTCCAGTACACGGAGAAGGAGCCGATAATTGTCTCTACCACATAAAATGCTTATAAATGAGCATACATTCAACTTCATCAATGTGCATATTGTTGCATTACCGAATAAGAGTCTGTTGGTCACCATATTGACGCAAATTAACTTGAACAGACTGAACCTTACGGTCCACATCTTGGATGTCTTTCTGTGTGCTCTTTAACTTTAGATTGTCTTCAAGATCGCGTGCTCTGATCTGACATCAAAATGAGTGGAGTGAAAATTATGAATTATACATCATAGTTATTGACATTCCACTTTCACAAGGTTCAAAATAGAGAGTCAATCAATCAGTAATCAATCAATCAATCAATTAGCAATCAATCAGTAATCAATCAATCAGTAATCAATCAATCAATCAGTAATCAATCAATCAAACAGTAATCAATCAATCAATCAGTAATCAATCAATTAGCAATCAATTAATCAATCATTAATCAATCAATCAATCATTAATCAATCAATCAATTAGTAATCAATCAATCAATCATTAATCAATTAATCAATTAGTAATCAGTCAATCAATCATTAATTAATTAGTAATCAATCAACCAATCAATTAGCAACCAATCAGTAATCAATCAATTAGTAATCAATCAATCAATTAGTAATCAATCAATCAATTAGTAATCAATCAATCAATCATTAATCAATCAATTAGTAATCAATCAGCAATCAATCAGCAATCAATCAATCATTAATCAATCAATTAGTAATCAATCAATCAGTAATCAATCAATCATTAATCAATCAATTAGCAATCAATGAATCAATCATTAATCAGTCATCAATCAATCATTAATCAATCAATCAGTTATCAATCAATAATCAATCAATCAATTAGCAATCAATCAGTAATCAATCAATCAATTAGTAATCAATCAATCATTAACCAATCAATTAGTTATCAATCAGTAATCAATCAATCAATCATTAATTAATCAATTAGTTATCAATCAGTAATCAATCAATCAATCAATTAGTTATCAATCAGTAATCAATCAATCAATCATTAATCAATCAGTTATCAATCAGTAATCAATCAATCAATTAGTTATCAATCAGTAATCAATCAATTAGTTATCAATCAGTAATCAATCAATCAATTAGTTATCAATCAGTAATCAATCAATCAATTAGTAATCATTCAATCAAATAGTAATCAATCAGTCAGTAATCAATCAATCAATCAGTAATCAATCAATCAATCATCAATCAATCAATATATAATTAATCAATCATTAATCAATCAATCAGTCATTAAGCAATCAGCGAGTCAATCAATCATTAAGCAATCAATCAGTCATTAAGCAATCAGTGAGTCAATCAATCAATCAATCATCAATTAATCATCAATCAATCAATCATCAATCAATCATTAACCAATTGTAAAATACCTCTTGTTTTGAGATATCATCCTTCAGTGTGTCTATATTGATAGATACAGCCTCCTTCTTGTCATATATCTGTACTTCTCTGGTCTCTAGATTGTTCAGTGCTCTCTCGTTGTCTTGTAAAGCTGATTCATTGCCTTCACTGATATACCTATCAACAAATACAATCATGAGAAACTGGGAACCCTGTGGTTTTCATATACCATCAATCATTAATCAATCAATCAGTGAGTCAATCAATCAGTGTCCTCTCATTGTCTTGTAAGGCTGATTCATTACCTTCACTGATATACCTATCAACAAATACAATCATGAGAAACTGGGAACCCTGTGGCTTTCATATACCATCTACACCATAAGCATTACCTTTTTATCTCACTGATTCTCTCTCGTAGTTTATCACCATTGGTTCGTATTTCTGTCAACTAAAACACATAAAAACATTGACTTGTAACTGTCAGTCATCGGAAATTATTATATAAAAGTATGAATGTGACAAAAGTAAAAAGTTAGATCCTGATATGATCACTGTACTAAGTGAAAGGTTATAAGGATGAATGAAAGGAAAGTGACATACTAAATTCATATATAGTACATGGCATAACTTATCAACAAAATGTTTCCTGAGAGAAATGTCTTCAGCTTGGTTTTGACACCTGCTACATTTTCCTCTCTTATATGGCCTTGAAGAGAGTTTCAATAGTTACATACCATCTTTCTGTTTTCTTCTTCCATAGATTCTTTAGCCATTACAATCTCATGTTTCTTGCTCTCCTCTTCACTCAGCATTCCCTAGTCAAACAAACACAGGTCAGTGTATTACCATGAACCATCATATAAAATATTGGCTACTTGGTATGGCCATTCCCTAGTCAAACAAACACAAGTTGATGTATTACCATGCACATCATATAAAATACTGGCTACTGAGTCTGGCTTACCTGGATAGGACGGGCTTTGGCCTCAGCATCCTGCAGACAATAATGATAATTTAAGACAACAAAGTAGTGACTTGCAGTGAGCAAGTACTAGCATTGAACTAGATTCTGTTACAGTCATTTTAAGTTGTAAACATTTTGGTAACTCAATCAGGATACATGATTAAATGTATGATTTTCAAGTGGAAACTAGAGAGTAAACTAGTATACGCTGCGTCGGTGTTTAACATAAACGATAGGTTATATAATGAAATTTGTAACACTGTAAAAAATATTTACTTAACTTTACTGACATTTCGAGCTTTAGCCCTTCGTCCACTCTTTTACTCCGTCTAAGGGCTAAAGCTTGTGTTACGGTGTTACAGATTTCATTATATTACCTATGATTTTTAAGGGTTTCCATACCTTGATGTCACGATCCAAGGTGGCATTTTTGGCTGTTAATTCTGCTTTTTGGTTTTCCAAATGAGATCTTCTCTGTAACCTCTCTGTTAGTTTCAACTGTGGATGATGATTATCATCATTCTCATCATTCTCATCATCATTATTATCAATAATATTATCATCAATATCATCAGCACCATCATTATGTATGAGCAGCAGTGCAAAAAACGAGCAGCAGTGTTTTATCAGGTATAAAATCCTGAGGAATTCAGCTTCAACTTGATGACATTTCGCAGATTATGCGGTATACAATGCTTTCCTTGTGACCAGAGAGGAGCATCAGATTGGACAAAATGGTCATGAATTATTAATGAGTTTTTTAATGTCATATTATAATCAGTATAGTTTTTACCTTTTGTGAATTCAATTCATTCATGTTTGACTCAAGTGTTGATATCTGTCTCTGCAACTGTGTCAGTGCACGGCGGCGGCGGTCAATATGACGGTCAAGTGTCTCTCTATAACAATGAGTAACTCTTATCATCATTGCCTTTGTCTACAGCCATAATCATGTTTGTTGTTACAATAGTTATTAATATTTATATATCATCATTATTTACGTTAACTATATTACCACCATTATCCTTTTCTTAACCATTATAAATCATCAGTCTAAAGTAAAATCCTACAATATGATTGGTCAATAAAATCCTGCGATATGGTTGGTCAATAAAATCCTGCGTTTGGATTGGTCAATAAAATCCGGCGATATGATTGGTCACTAAGTAACATACATTATGAGCAGCTGATCTGTATGGGATATACAACAAGTCAAAGACAAGCTGTTGTACATCGCATACAGATTGGACACAAATACTGTATAGTACTTATAAAAGTCCAATGTTAGTTCTTTCAATTCTAAAATTCTTCTAAAATTATTGTCAAGATAAAAGTAAATCTGGTTGAGAAAATTCAAGTTGAAACTTATGCAAAGCAGGACGAAACCTGTATAAGATTTACAGAAGATCTTGTCACGGACGTGATTTCTTTTGTAAAATTCTCATTAATTTTTCATGACTTTAATAAGTATTAATACATACGAGCGTTCTTGTCTATCAGTGATCTCATTGGTTACTGCCTGCATTGTACGACCAGGAGCTATGACAAACAGATAACATTATTATGATTGTATCTGTAATAATATTAATGAATGAATGGATGAAAAAATGGATGAATAAATGAATGAATGAATGAATGAATGGATGAAAGAATGGATGAATAAATGAATGGATGAATCAATAAATCAATAAATGGATGAATGGATGGATTAATGAATGGATGACTGAATGAAATAATATATGAATGAATAAATGGATGGATAAATGAATAAATGGCTGAATGAATGATTGAATGGATGAATGAATGAATTTATAAATGCATGAATAAATGGACAGATGAATGAATAAATGAATTTTTAACCGGGTGAATGAATAAATGATATATCAATTAATAAATACATGAATGGATAAATGAAACCCATATACAAAGTTAACATAAATCTGTGGTGCTGCAAATCTGTACTTTCCCATTTAAATCTGTACTTATGCAAATTGTGTTGATGTGTGCTAAACACACAGATCAACCAATCAGAGTATATTATTTCTGAAGTAAACTTCTCTGATTGGTTGATCTGTGTGTTTAGCACACATCAACAAAATTAGCATAAGTACATATTTAAATGGGAAAGTACAGATTTAAATGGGAACCTGTTATATAAGCACTAATTGCACAATTGTGTTAAACATTGATTAAGAGTTCCTTTCTTACCTATCCCATGTAGCTTAGACTGACACAATGATATGTTCCTATCCAAGCCTTTAAGTTCTTGTTTAAATGTTTCAACATCTCGTAAGTCAGGTTCCATTTGTTTAACAGTGAGTTCTTCACTTTCTGTCAGACCGTACACATCCTCAAGCTGGTTTGATACAAAAGAATAGGTATGTTGTAATACTTGGGTATACCCACACAAAAAACAATCAAATAAACAAACAAACAAGCAAGCAAGCAAACATACTTGTAAATAAATACACCAACAAAAAAACAAGCAAGCAAACACACACACACACACAAACAAACAATCAAACAAACAAGCAAGCAAACAAACACACTTGTAAATAAATACACCAACAAACAAACAAACAAACAAACAAGCAAGCAAACAAACATATATACAAATTAAAAAAAAGATAAACAATCCAAGAGTGATGTCAATACTGACCTCAGTGATCTCCATTTCTGTATTCTCAATGTCAGACAAGATGTCATCAAGTCTAGTCTTGGTCTCTTGAATCTCAATAGATTCCAGCATCTGAAGCTGATGACAACGGCATTACAATTATTACTTATTTGTTAGCATTAATGTACTATCATCTCAATGCTCAGGCTTCATTGCTTTAAATCAAGATTACTTGTTTATGTTGTTATACAGCTTGTCACCCGTGAAAAGCACACAAGCTAGTGGCACAAAGGATCATGGATCAGTTCAAAAACTAAATGTGCATTTGGAACACCTTTTTTGTTGTTTGATAAGTCAAAATAGACATTTCTCAATAACATATTGACAAGTGTAGCAATGTGGCCATGAAATCCCTGAGTTCTAATAAAGTATACATAGGTAATCCATAATCCCCTGCGCTACTAGCTTGTAGGCTTTTCACTTCACGGATGACAAAGTTTCTCGGAAAGGGTGTTTAAACTTACATTCTCTTTGATTGGTCCCAGGTTAACAATCTTCTGGTAGCGCATTTCCTCTCTTTCCAAACGTTGTTCGTTATCTTCCCTTTTTTGAGGAAGATTAGTGATTTTCTTACTCAGCTGTGGACAAGAGAATTGTTATTTAGGTTGATTGAAAAAACAATAGGACATTACAGAAAGGATAGACAATCATTGGTAAACATGTAGAGTCATGATACATTCAAAGAATAGGCATCATTGTTTATTACTACTAGAGACATTTAGACAGTCTTGGATACTGCTATTATATAATATTATTATAATGGCCGCTAGTGCTGGGATTAGCCGTAATGCTATTATAAGCAGGCATTATTGTTTATTACTACTAGAGACATTTAGACAGTCTTGGATACTGCTATTATATAATATTATTATAATGACCACTAGTTCTGGGATTAGCCATAATGCTATTATAAGCAGGCATCATTGTTTATTACTACTAGAGACATTTAGACAGTCTTGGATACTGCTATTATATAATATTATTATAATGGCCGCTAGTGCTGGGATTAGCCGTAATGCTATTATAAGCATGAAATAAACTGAAACTGAGTCAAGGAAGCCACTATTATGCCTGTATTAACATCAGTTTGGACAACAGAATCAAAATCTCTGAGGGTGGATGCATAACAATTTGCAAACCGTCTACTAAGCCAATCACAACACCAAACACCCTCAAACCAGTTTACCCATCACTTGACGATGACCAGCAGTCCAAACTTTCGACATTCATGAGACAAACAAATAACTTTCTAATATACAATTATAACAATAATAAAGGTCTTTTTCTTACTACTTAAAACAGATGTTTAAGCTTACAGAAAACACAAACAATAAGCAATTATTGGACAAGGTTGAGCAAAATATTGTGATTTGTCAGTGGCGAGCTATCAGTTATTTGCTGATGCCGTTCGTTATTTGCAGTTCCGTCATCCAATCAAAATGACAGAAAATATAATATAAATGATAAATGTTATCAATTGATCCATCCTCTCAGTCATCTATTTACTAATTCATCCATTTATTTCTAGCTTTCTTCCAGTAGTTGATTCTATCACACATTCATTTGGTCATAAATACAGCCTTTTCTTATATATTCAGTCTGTTTAAATAGTCAATTACCATTGCTGACATACCTCTGAAACAAGTTTCTTGATTTCATTGTTTGAATCAAAACAACGATGACACAGTGGGCATCCGTCTTTCTTGACAGAATCATGTTGTAGCTTGTCAATGTATTTCTTGTAGATACTCTCAATAGATGCATATAAACTCTTGTCACTAGAAAACATCAAATAACATCAATACACTAGTATACTCTCAATGGATGCATATAAACTCTTGTCACTAGAAAACATGACATCAAGACACTATAAAACACACAGTTGACAGTCCGTTAAGGCCCGGGGAAATGGTTTCAACATTTGTTTCCACATCTGTTCGATTTTGTTGAATGGCAATGTTTAAACGCTTTTCAAGTTACTCTTTCAACATCAATTTAACATCGAACGGATGTTGGAGAAAATGCTGAAAGCGTTTGCCCGGGCCTTTATTCAGTGCTTATAGTAATTTAGTGTCATTCTTCCATTTATTCATTCAGCTAGTCTCTTCCTCCCTTTCTTGGTTTTCTTCTATCCTTTCTTCATTCATTCCTACATTTATTTATTTATTTATTTATTCATTCACTTACTCATCTACTCACCCATTCATTCAATAATTCATTTATTCACCCATTCAATCATTGATTCATTCCTTAAATCATCCATTCATTCATCCTTTCATTTGTTCATTAAGCCAGCTGTCTATTGCTGTTATTCATAGATTCATATGATTACAGTCAATAACTTGCAAAAATGAACATGTGAGCCAAGTTGTGTGCAAAATATTAAACGTTGATGTAGTAAGTGTGAGTGAGTCTCCCCAATTAGTAAGGCGCATTGCGTCCAGCTAGAAGATTGAGACGTTAAAAAGTTACAATAATTATTATTATTACTTACTCTCTAAAACTGTCAATCTGTGTTTTGACCTGTTCTTTGAGGGTGTTGTAATCATTGTCTTCGCAGACTTCTTTTAGCTGTTGTTTATATGTATTGGCTTGTTCTTGTTTTCTTGCTAGCTGATCCCTATAAATCAAAAACACATTAAATTATACAAATACACCATTGTGTCTTACATAAACAACTCAGAAAAAAAAAATTCTCGATTTCTCTACCATTCAAGACGGCTTGTCATTTATAGTGTAAACATGGGTGGCATGGTTGGCTGATTGGTGAGGGCACCAGCCTTTCACCACTGTGATCTGGGTTCCAGTCCCAGCTTGGGAACTGGATCATAATATGTGAATTGAGTTTGTTTGATGTGTTGTTCTCTACCATGCCACAAAGGTTTTTTCTTCAAGTATTCAGTTTTTTCCTCCCTCAGCAAAAATTAACATGTGAGGAGTGATGTATGGAAAATATTTAATGTAGAGGTAGTGAGCGTGAGTGCCTGCAGCAGATGAATAACCACTATGTGGTGGATCTGCTGTGGAATATATTATTATTATATTATAATTAGTACTAAGATAAGGAAAATACAACCAAGTATGCTTACTCAAAGTTTTTCTTGTTGGCATTCTTAGCAGACAGTGCCTGTTTCAGTCGTTGTGTTTTATTTCTTGTCTCACTCAGTTCTTTGGTCTTGGCTTTGATGTACTGTCTTAGCCTGTCAATCAAACTCTCACTAGTGCGAGTACCGCCAAGATATGTCTTGATGTCTTCTTCATGTTTATCCATCCTGGTAAACACAATGAACATCATCAACTGTCATCATAACATCATTATTACTATCATCACTATTGACACCGTCATCATCATCATCATTATTATTAACATCAATATCATCAACTATTATTGGTGTAATCATCATAACATCATTATTACTATCATCACTATTGACACGGCTATCATCATCATCATCATTATTAATATCATCATTACAATATCATATCACCATCATCAATATCATCATCACTATCATCATCACCACCACCATCATCGTTATCACCATCAACAAACACTGTTACCATCAATATCATCATTAACATCAATATCATCATCATCATCATCAACATCTCCATGGATCAATATCATCATCATAAACATTAACGTCATCATCAATATCATAATCACCAATTTTGACATCACTATCATCATCATCATCACCACCATCATCATTCTCATTCTCAACACAAGATTTATCTTGATCATCATGGTCATTTTGTTCACCATCTTTATCATCATCATCTTTATCATTATTATCTATAGATATCAATATCATCATCATCTTTATCACCACTGTTATCACCATATTCAATACAGGTTTTCTTACAATTTTTGTATTTTATCTTCTCTTTCACTTTTTTCTTTCATAAACATGTCCAGTTTTGCCTGTGTTGTAGACTGCAAGTGCATGGTTTGTTGTTCTTCTCTCAGTCTACTTAGTTCATTGTCCACTTGACGCTTGTCATTTTGCAGTTTCTCTATCTCTCCATTCATTTCATCAATATTGCCTTGTTCTTTGGCTTCTTTGAGGTCTTTTCCCTAGAATATTAATAACACCATCAATGTCATCAATTTATTTATTTTAGGACAGGATTGGATAGGCGCTGTATAAATTTTAGTTATATTTATTATTATTATTATTATTATTATTATTATTATTATTATTATTATTATTATTATTATTATTATTATTATTATTACCAATCAGTCATAATCATCTTCAATCACTGTCATTATCATCATTGCAATCATAATCATCATTGTAATCATAATCGTCCAACCATCATTATATCATCATCATCATTACCATCCCCATCATATCATGAGTCACATCATAATCATCATTGTAATCATAATCATCCAAAAAAATCACTATGCCATCATCATCATTGTTTCTAGAATCACATTTCAATCATAATCATAATCATCACACCACCATCATCATTGTTACAATCACAACCGCCAACACAACCACCACCCTCACCATCACAACCATGATCACAACCCCCACAACCACAACCACCACCATCACAACCACCACCACTACCACAACCCCCACAACCATGATCACAACCACCACGATCACAACCACCATCAGGAACCAACACAATCACAACCACGGTCACAAACACCACCATTACCACCGCTACCATTACAATTATTATACTGGTCAGCTTGCCATCATTTCCTTACTTTACTATACTTACAGCTCTCTGTAGTTCAGTCTCCAGTGATTTGAGTCTGTTAGCAGAAGCATCTACATTACTCAGTTCTTGGCCGATTGACTTGAGTTCTTTCTGATTATCTATCATCATATTCTTCTTCAATCTGATTGTTTCACCATACTCTGCCTGGGTTTTCTTGATGTCATCAATCCTCATTTGAGCTGCTTGAATTCTTTCTTGGAACATTTGCTGATTGATAAAAAAACATGGAATACATACTAGTTATACAATGGTTTTATTAAGGTTACGGTCCACGTTCGCGGTGTGCTTTCACATGCTCTCAGTTAAAAGTGTGTTTACCGCGTCATTTTACAATAATAATAGACATATTATATATCATTTTAAAGCTTATATAACAGAGAATAAGACTGTGTATATTTTGTTATATACAACAATTTTCTGTAAGGTATGCTCTTCGAAAAACCTCAAAATTGACCGCTTTCAATGCGAGTTGTTTAAAAAAGTATAAGTCAAAAAGCTCATACTGCTTTGCCGTCATTTCTTCGATATGTCAATCAACACATATTGGTCTTCAAAACCGTGTCCAGTTTTTTTGATAAAATGCTTAGTTTTAGAGTTATGGCCCATTTTGTTATTGAACTTGAAGTTTTAGCAATGAGTCAACTTTGAAACACATTTATTCAAGAACGAAGCATTTTATCAAAAAAACTGGACATGGTTTTGAACACATGTATGTGCTGATTGACATAATGCAGAAATAACGGCGAAGTAGTAGGAACTTTTGGACTTATACTTTTTTTAATGAAAGCGCTCGATTTTGAGGTTTTTCGTGGAGCATTGGTTAAAGATATTCGTTTTCTTAAAAAAACTTACATAGTCTTATTCTCTGTTATATAAGCTTTAAAATGATATATACTTTGTCTATCTTTATTGTTAAGTGACGTGCTAAACAATTTTTAACTGAGAGCACCCCGCGAACGTGGACGGTAACCTTAAAGTGGCATACCATGGCCCTGCGCACGGTGTTGGTGTACACGGCGAAAACGTGAAAAACGAATCCAAACTTTGTTTTAGAATTAATGCCATTTGCTGAAAAATCTATCAATTTCTATTTTTGATGTACCAAATTGTCGCAAATTTTCTAGTCTTTCGCTTGTACAGAGTAAAGTTGTTGTAGGGAAGCCAAAAACAAAGGTAATAGATAAAAAGTCCCAACCACCCCGAAAATATGGACGAAGGCCGCGGGACACGTTGAAATCAAAGTTGTGAGAATTCTGCCTAAAAAATGACGCGTCTGCCTTTTCTGCTAACGCAAATTCTGCCTATTCTGCCGAAGTCTGCATAAGCAATGACGCGTCTGCCTTTTCTGCTAACGCAAATTCTGCCTTTTCGACCGAATTCTGCATAAGCAATGACGCGTCTGCCTTTTCTGCTAACGCACATTATGCCTATTCCGCCATTTCTGCCTAGCGTCCCATCGCGTTTTTTTCCGCGCGTTATGCTATTTCTGCCAAAAATGCATATAATTAACTTCTAATGCGTAAACTTGCAGATAGATTGAGAATCGAGAATAATTTTGAGTTAATTTTGAAGCTTGGTCGTGTAAAACACACAAGGTCAAAAGTGGAATATTTATGAAATATAACTGAAATATAATTCAAAACTCAGTCGCCGTAATTTATCGCGTCTTACAATACCAGAAAGATGATTGAATTACTAAACTTCTATCAATGTCAATCAATGTAAAGTTCTTTATTTCTGACTGAAACCTTCAACTATAGAAGGACTGATAAATACACGGATTTTTGTTTGGTACAGCTGGGTGATTAGTTTTTAAAATTAATTATACTCACCAAACGTAAGCAAACTTTTCACGCTTCAATTTTGGGTTTGTGTTGTTAAATGACTTCACTTTCATTAAACAATCAATGTCGACACTGAAGTTATTATTCTCAGTCTTTATCAAGTGAGTCTCGAGTGTTTATTTTTGAATAGACAATCGCGTCAGGCGTTTAGCCGTGTCTAGCCGTATCTAGCCGTAAAATTCCACAGTAAGTTTGATAAGCATTTCTTTTTCTTCTGTTTTTCTTCTTTATTATCTATACAAAAAAAACCGTATGCTACCCGTCAATCGGTCTTATTCAACCTTAGTCAACATAAATGATTTTCCATTATAGACAGTACATCATATGTGACCCTCCACAGGACTTCAGGTAAAAAGGTGTTCGCACGAGACGGGTGTAGCCGATTGTCTGTCACTTTGTGTGAGAACGTGGGAATATGTTAGAATGCTTAAAAACTTGTATTTTAACTCCAGAAACATTACAAAAAATGTTCTTCAAAGAAGACATTTGATACAACAATGAGTCAAAGCACGGAGTCGGCTGATTATAGTGTAAAATTAGCACACATTTCCCAGAGTAAGTTGCTGATACAAGTAAACAAAACGATAAAAAAACATCTTTTTCGTCTTTTAAACTTTAATAGGTGAATAATTGAAGGTTTGTTTTGAGACCAGAAATACTCTAAATATTTAGTAAGAAAGAGTTTTTGAGTTTCCTTATTAATATGAAAAAATTAACTGATATCCGCTAATGTTTTGGACGAAGACAACGATCGATTAAAATTCTGATTAAAACTACAAATCAAAGTTTTACGTTTAAATTGATCATTTAGATTGCACGCTACCCGTGTCAAATATAGATTAGTTATTTTGCACTCTAACCGTGTCATCGATGAGTAAAAGGTGTATCGAAGTTTCTTTACATGCAATTGAAAGCTCTCGTTAAAAATCCAAGATGGCGGGAACATGGCAAAAAAAAAACAGATAAAACACTACTAAAAAACTACCAAAAAATGCTTAAAACGAACAAAAAAAGCTGTCTTATAGAAGAATGGAACTAATAATTGGTATGTATTGAGTTTCAAACAAGCAAATTATCATTTTTAGAGGATTCTGCATCGTGTTACATTCAGCCATGACCACGATAGAACAGTTTTACTTTTTTCTTCACATCGTAATCAACAAAAGGTAATTTTACCTTAAAGTTTTATATTGAGTAAACGGCAAACAGTGTACTTCTAGAAAGGCGCGATACAGAAGCAGAAAATGCGGAATTTTAGGCAGACAAATGCAGAATGCGGAAAAACGCGGAAATTTAAGGCAGAATAGGGAGAAATGCGTTCGAGGCGGAAAGAAAATAAATTTTCTGCCTGGGCAGAATAAGGCAGATTCTGCATGATGCGTGAGAAGCTGCATTTTTCTGACTAGGAAAAAAAGGCAGAATCTACTTGACGCGTGAGAAGCTGCATTTTTCTGCCTAGGAGAAAAAGGCAGAATTGACGAATGCTACAATTTACGTTGTTTAAGTTTATTTCATGTAATGCTGGTTTTGATGTCATTTCTTTTCACTAAGACTGCAAAGACATCGATGTTTGGCATCATTCGGCAGCGAATTTCAAGTGCATCACCCTTCCAAAGAAGCATAATAATGCTATAAGAATTAACAAAGAAAATTAAAAATAACGAGAATGACATATGGGCGGAAACAGGACAGAATGCGCTCAATTTGAAATCATCGTTTTTTAATGTTCTCATATTCAAAATTTAGCGATCAATTTCAATTTTTTTCGTGTTTATCTTAATGCACATTTCCTCTAATATGTTTTTTGAAAGTTTCAAGCATCAAAAACACTCCACGGCCGAGTTATGCTCACAAATGTAGCATTATCAATTTTGTCCAATTCGTGTACACCAACACCGTGCGCAGGGCCCCATGGAATATCCCATGAGTCACTTGTATTTTCTAGTATACACACGTGTCTTAAGGCGAGTGTGCATGCAAAGAACATACAAGTGATGAGTGTGATATTCACGGTATGTCACAAGAAAACATTGTATAACTATTTTATCCCACATCATATTAAATAAAAGAGAGCTCGCAATGTCTCATGGGAAGAGGCAGTTGAATGGCTTTCAAGCATTCTGATTGGCTGTATTTTAAATGTGGGATAAAATGGGCATATACAGACAGACAGACAGACAGACAGACGGACAGACAGACAGACAGACAGAATGTTCTTTGGAGTTTTTTTTATTACATTACAGACAGAAAGGCAGAAATACAGACATATACACTAACTTGAGTGAGATAATCAATTCATTCATCAAGGGATGCTTTACTCAAGACAAGATACCTTTTTTCCTTTAGTGTCTTCAATAATACCAGTATATTTCTTTTTCAGCTCTTCAACAAACCCATCTACACTATTGTCTTGAAATGGTGCTTTGTTGTAGTCTACAGGAAAAGAACACAATATATGCTGTTTACTTAATAACATAATAAATATTAAGTAGAATAGTCTACAAAGTAAGAATGAATATTAATGTTGAAGGTTTCAACCAAACATTTAGACTGTAGGTTATAGGTTTTGTATACTGGACATCTGATTCTTGTAATTAAATAATATTCTTGTAGTCATCATCATCAACATCATCATCCCTATCATCATCCCTATCATCATCATCATCATCATCATCACCACTCCCTTCATCATCATATTATCATCATCACCATCATAGTCATCATCACCATTATATTAACATGCTAGGTAATATAATGAAAGTTGTAACACTGTAAAAAAATGTTGACTTGACTTTACTGACGTTTCGAGCTTTAGCCCTTCGTTGAAGAAAACATTAACATGAACACTATCATCATCATCATTATAGCCATTATCACCATTAGATTAACACTATCATCATCATTATTGCCATTATCACCATTAGATTAACACTATCATCATCATTATAGCCATTATCACCATTAGATTAACACTATCATCATCATTATTGCCATTATCACCATTAGATTAACACTATCATCATCATTATAGCCATTATCACCATTAGATTAACACTATCATCATCATCATAGCCATTATCACCATTAGATTAACACTATCATCATCATCATAGCCATTATCACCATTAGATTAACACTATCATCATCATTATAGCCATTATCACCATTAGATTAACACTATCATCATCATCATAGCCATTATCACCATTAGATTAACACTATCATCATCATCATAGCCATTATCACCATTAGATTAACACTATCATCATCATAGCTATTATCACCATTAGATTAACACTATCATCATCATCATAGCCATTATCACCATTAGATTAACACTATCATCATCATTATAGCCATTATCACCATTAGATTAACACTGTCATCATCATCATAGCCATTATCACCATTAGATTAACACTATAATCATCATTATAGCCATTATCACCATTAGATTAACACTATCATCATCATCATAGCCATTATCACCATTAGATTAACACTGTCATCATCATCATAGCCATTATCACCATTAGATTAACACTATAATCATCATCATTATAGCCATTATCACCATTAGATTAACACTATCATCATCATTATAGCCATTATCACCATTAGATTAACACTGTCATCATCATTATAGCCATTATCACCATTAGATTAACACTATCATCATCATCATAGCCATTATCACCATTAGATTAACACTATCATCATCATTATAGCCATTATCACCATTAGATTAACACTATCATCATCATTATAGCCATTATCACCATTAGATTAACACTATCATCATCATTATAGCCATTATCACCATTAGATTAACACTATCATCTTATTATGTTGTACTATTATTATTGAATCTGCTCATATTTTTTTGTCTTTGAGCAAACAGTTCAACATTGCTTACCAGGTATTCCATAATGATCGGCTAAAGTAATAACCATGGAGTCACGTTCCTCTACATTCATTTTATGTCTCTGGAAAGAATAAGTTTTATTAAGATCATTGCTCATCAATCACCATTATATATAATAATATTCCTGACAAATTCACATGGCTGATTACATAACAGATATATAAGAAAAATATCATATGCCCTTGGCGGGAATTGTCCGATGTGTTAACCACTACACCACAAGGATGTGTTAACCACTACACCAACCATGCTGCATACGCAGGTGGACAATGTAGTATAGGGCAACTGTGGGGGGTCCCAGGGCGATATTAATCTCCTAAATGTGAACACCATAAATGGAAATGCAGAATGAAGTGAATAAAGAATTGAAATGCATTCTGTGTATAAGTGGAATACAGATACATGAGAAAAATATCATATGCCCTTGAATTTGCGGGAATTGAACCCTATGGTTTCTCATGCATCTGTATTTCACTAATACACCAAACCCATTTCAATTCATTAATAATAAATAATAAATAATAAATGGTTCAAGTCAAGACTGAAGTTGATAAATCAATACATTCACTGTAATGCATCCACTTTTGAAATGTTAAAACTAACATAACTTTGTCAAAAGATTTGAAGTGAATAATAAGTAAAGATTACCTTTGCTTCTTGCTCCAGTCTGCCATGTTTTTGTAGCACATTGTTTTTCTCCCTGGAGAGTTCTTGTTGCTTGACAACCAAACGTTGATGTTCGTCTTCTTTCTGAAATACAAAGAGAGAGTCAGGAATGACACAAGTCAAATACATATTAATTAAACATAGACTGTCTGCTTTTCTTGACCTGCTTTTATTATCACCTGTTTTAAGAAACTATTCTTCTCCCCAATTTTGTTCTGGAATTCATCATAGCTTTTCTGCAACTCTTCTCTTGAACCTGTAAATAATAACAAACTGAGAAAATCCATGCAAACATTGGATTTCATATGATTCATTTATTCAGCTCTTATTTTGTCTATTTATTCATTCATAGTGCCATTTACTCATCTATTTGTTCATTCATTCAATGAATATATTATCCATTCATTCATTTGTTCAACCATCAATCCATCCACCTATTCATTCATTCATCCATTTGTTTACCCTTTCATTTATCTATTCCTCTTTTTATTGTATGACCTTATAACTCAATCATTCATTTGTCTATATATTGATGCATTCATCCATCTTGCCATCCATCCATCCATCATTCATCCATCCATTTATCCATCCATCCATTTATCCATCCATTCATTCATACAACTTTCATTTCATTTATCCATTGTAACCCATTATAAATTTTATTTATCCATCCATTCATTCATCCATACAACTTTCATTTCATTTATCCATTGTAACCCATTATAAATTTCGTTTATCCATCCATTCATTCATACAACTTTCATTTCATTTATCCATTGTAAACCATTATAAATTTCATTTATCCATCCATCCATTCATTCATACAACTTTCATTTCATTTACCCATTTATCTACTTACTCAGTTTACAACCCTTAATAAATTACCTGTAAAAAGATCAGTTATCTTGTCCTGGAGGTCTTGTTCCATGTTGAACAGCTGTTCTTTCCTGGACTTTAGTAGATCTGTACCAGAGTATATTGACAACTTATTATAAAACCCATACCACTAAATGACCTACATAATACTTACCTATCTCCTTTGTTAGTTCATTGACCTTATACATGACTGAATCAATCTCTTCCATTCTTTTCTACAATAGGGGGAAGGGAGAACATAATGTAATAAATATATAGAAATGAATGAAATGTTGAATTCTACAATACCAGTACAATAGAGAATGAATAAATGGATGGATGAATAGATGGATGGGTGGATGAATGAATGGATGGATGGATGAATGAAAGGATGAATAGATGGATGGGTGGATGAATGAATGAATGGATGGATGAATGAATGGATGAATAGATGGATGGGTGGATGAATGAATGAATGGATGGATGAATGAATGGATGAATAGATGGATGGGTGGATGAATGAATGAATGGATGTATGAATGAATGGATGAATAGATGGATGGGTGGATGGATGAATGAATGGATGAATAGATGGATTAATGAGTGAATGGATGAATTGATTAATGAATGGATGGATGGATGGATGAATGAATGGATGAATAGATAGATTAATGAGTGAATGAATGAATGAATGAATGAATGAATGGCTGGATGGATGGATGAGTGGATAGATGAATGAATGGATGGATAAATGGAGTGATGAATGGATAAATTGATATATGAATGGATAAATGAATGGATGGATGTATCGTTGGATGGATGAATCGATAAATGAATGAATCAATCAATCAATGCTCCAAACGATAAGATCAATGTACTAAGATAGTTATAACTTACCTCTACAGGTTCTAATGAGTTTGTTATTTTAGAAATGGAATCTTTAGTAGCTTCTACTTTCCCCTCTCTTTTCTCAAGCTCTTCCGCAATCTTTGACAAAAACAATGTTAGTATATAATATATAACACAATGAATGGAAACTAGCGAATAAACTAGTATAGTCTGCGTCAGTGTTTGATATAAACTATAGGTAATAGAATGAAATTTGTAACACCGTTAAAAATAGAAATGGAAACTAGCGAGTAAACTAGTATAGGGTGTGTCATTGTTTGATATAAACAATAGGTAATAGAATGAAATTTGTAACACCGTAAAAAATAGAAATGGAAACTAGCGAGTAAACTAGTATAGGCTGTGTCAGTGTTTGATATACACGATAGGTAATACAATAAAATTTTTAACATTGTAAAAAAATGTTGACTTAACTTTACTGACATTTCAAGCTTTAGCCCTTCGTCAAAGTAAAACTCTCAGTCTAACTCTTTTACTCTGACGAAGGGCTAAAACTCAAAACGCCAGTAAAATTAAGTCAACTTTTTTTTACAGTGTTACAAATTTCAATATCTTACCTATTGTTTATAACACAATGAATTAATATATAACTATATTAATTTAAGAAGAATACCTCTTGAGCCTTGTCCCTGTTCTCCTTAAGGTATTTCAGCTCTGTCTCACACAAAATAACTGTCTTAGACTGGAAAATAAAAAAATGAAAGAACTATAAAAATAGAAAAAAAGATATTATAACATTAAAGAGCCTTTATTTTAGTTGATGACTCTGAAATAACTTTTGACAACATCTTTGTTTGTTAGTATAGAGAAGATTTCATACTACTGTCAAAAGTTGCCTTGCCGTGACTGTGATGTTTCTAGAATTTTTTTTGATGTGTCTTGCCTATAGCGAGCCACCTTAATTAACTTGCGTTGTTGTATTTCCTTTCAGTCTATTATTGAATGTCTAAAGTATGTTACAACCGGTGATATGCCACATGGCAGCAAGAACTCTTACTTTGTGCATGACCCTAAGGTATGTTTATCAGCATTCATTTTAGGGGTGATGTGTCTTGTCTGTCTGAGCTTTTCAGTCATACGAAATCTGCTCTATGTTTTGCTATTAAAGTATTGATGTGCATAATAAACATGCTATTATACTATACCTGCTCTTGTCTCAGTTTACGTATTGCTTCCAAGGCTTTGATATATCTGAATAAGGGATGAAAGAGAGTGAATAAATGAGAAGAGAATGGAAAGTGGGCAGTAAAATGGAAAGTGGGCAGTAATATGGGAATTAATGGGAATTAATGAGGAAAAGGGCAATAATATTTAAAGTGCATATGACATGAAATTTTTTGTGGTCGTTTCTAGAAGAAGGATAGGTGCTAAATACGATTCCGATATCGAAATCACGATTAAAAGAACCAAGAACCATTTTATATGGTGGTATAGGATTAGCGTTGCAAACAAAATGATGTCACAAGACCTAGTCAACGGTCATTTTTCAAGGCATGTATCACAATTTCAAAACGAAAATAGCGCTTACAAATATGTTTTCATTAATCATGCTATATGCTTTGAAAAATGCCTTCAGCGCGCGACCAAATGAACATGTAACTAGGCCTTGTGATGTCATTTTGTTTGCAACGTTTGCCCTATACCACCATATAAAATGGTTCTTAGTTCTTTTAATCGTGATTTTGATATCCGAATTGCTTTTTAGCACCTATCCTTCTTCTAGAAACGACCACAAAAAATTTCATGTCATATGCACTTTAACAAAATTGAAGTTTAAGAAAAAACTGATGACTGAATAGATAGCTTAAATGAAAAAGTTAAGGAAAATAGGTTAGTTTACAGAAAGAGAGGCAGTTAATGAATGTCACAAAGAAAAGAAGGAAAGGGAGAAAGTGGAAGTTATACACACAGTTGTTTTAGACAGACAGTTTATAACCTTGTAGCAGCAAAAATGTCATCAAACTTTTGTTTCAATGCTTTCCCTTCACTAAGAGGCCTGCCAGAAACATAAATAATAATATGTATTACACAGAAATACAGAGCAAACATTGAACTGATACACATCTATGGAAAGAGACTTTGTTATTGATATATAAAACTACTCCATAACATGTACTGTATTATACATACGCACACTGAGCAAAATGCTAGAGCAGATTTCATGACTGTGTAAAGTTCAGTGCTGTGTGCGACCATGATGTTTCTAGAATTTTGATTTTGCCTTGCCATGGCTTGACTGCATTTGTTCCATGAGCTATTCATAGTCATACGAAATCCGCCCTAACATACACGCAGCAAAAAGAGAATAGTATTTATTGACAATCAGAACTATTAGCTAATGAACATTCTGTTGAAGACTGTCACAGATACAGTTGAAATGACATACACCTACTTGCAGTAAGGTTGTCATACAAAATAGAACATTTGTCACAAAGAAAATAGAACATTTGTGATTTAGTGCGAAAGGAATTAATTAAAAGACAAAAGAGAGAGTTCAGCTTGAGTGATCTTCTTTTGTCTTTTAATCAATTCCTATCATACTAAATCACAAATGTTCTATTTTCTTTATAACAAATGTATATTTTTGTATGACAACCTTACTGCAAGTAGGTGTATTCATAAAATTTTATAAGAAAACTATAAATTTCTTAGTTTACTATGAATACCTCATACACAAGTCTCAAGTATATACAGTGGTACCTCTATTAAGCAGTCACCCATTAAGCGGTAATCCTCTATTAAGTGGCCACTTTAGAAAGTCCTGAGGGTGACTAGAGGTACCACAGTAGTAAAAACTACTGTAAGTTGTAGTACCTACCAGTTTGACTCTTCTTGGTGACAAAATATAACATTCTCAAGAACAGCTTTGGATACACCAAGGAATGATATCATCTGAAATGTAAAACATGCCATACAATTTATAATGAACCCTAACTAATTGTAAAGTATCATTCTGAAATTTCAACATGAAAATTATTAAAGAGTTATATTTTTTTCAAATTTCAACATATGTTATTTTTCGAGAAACTTGTTTTTGCCATTTTTTATCATCTTTCATCTTTTGGTGAAGCATGAAAGGGTCATTTTATTTTGTGTGAAATATGAAGACCTAAATTCTTTACTACTAAACTCTTATCTTAAGTAGATAGTTGTATTAAATAAGACACATTGTTTTACCTCATGATTCACTTCAGCACACTTTGAGCTCAGACTTCGTCTCTAGAGTAGAGTAGAAAAAACAATTTATAATGTTGAGATGGTCATTGTTTGGTGATTATGATGGGTTTAAATGGAATTTAGGCAAGGTTAAACTCAAGGTGTACATTGCTGTGTTTTTTTTTGTGTTGATGGGCTTGCTGTGGTGAACATGGGCTGTTCAGCACTTGCTATCATTATCATTGGGGGCGCCCTATCCGCAATTGCTTGCTGCTGTTGCTTTGTTTTTGAATAATTTTATATATTGTGTTTGAATAATTTACCACTTGGGCGACCTGATTTCTCTCTGCTGTACTTGCAATGACCTATCTTTTTAAAGCAACTTTGAAATGTGTGAGGGAGTGGTGGTGGGGAATAAAGTGGTCACTATGAGATAAAATACTAGTGTTGTGTCAACTACTATTGACAAAGATTGTAGTTGATAATAGCAACAATGGTAGTATGTAACAAGTGCATACCTCTCCTTGTACGTCTCTCTTAATGACACTTTCTAGACTTCTTGTCTCCACTTTCTTGCTCTGATGAACATTGACAAACAATGATTGAGATAAACATTGTCAGACAACACTCAATAATTGTGATATACATACACATACACAAAGTTATTGAACAAATAATAAATCAGAATAGTAACAGAAACATCCCAGGTTGAACATCTTACCAAGATTCATGTTAGATAATGCAAGATCTTACCAAGATCCATGTTAGATAATGCACAATCCTGACAACATCCAGACATGATCTTGCAAGTTCATGCATGTAACCATCAATCTGCAAGAACTTGCATGAGCTTTCAAGTTTCTTCAAAAATTTAATTAAGATCTTCCCAAGATCCTTCCAAGAAATTTACTTGCCAAGGTTTTAGTAAGAACATGGATGACCTTACCAGATCTTACCAAGATGCTCAACCTGGGATTGCATGTACACCTCCAGTGACCAAATAACATTGTATAGGTTATTATTACATCTGTAAAGAATACCTTTTGCTGTGATACCAGTGTCCTAGTCACTGTTATAGGCTTTTGTGTGGTATCTGTAAACAATAGTTTAACTTGACCCTTGACCTCTTGCTCGCCAGCAACCTGGTAGTCATGACAACAAATTCAATGTATTATAATAATCATTTTTATGATAAATCTATTAATAAATCATAAATAGGGGTGGTGAATTATACCCCAAAAAATTGAAAGTCTTAGAATCTCGCCCTGTGTATGCTTAGTCTTGGAGTCTCGTTTTTCATTCGCTTTTTTTCGTCTCAGAGTCTCCATTTTGTATTTGGCTATCTCTGAGTCTCAAATTTTTAATCCAACCTTCTCGGATTGGATTTGCTTTCAGATGGCTAGCGCGGAATTTAAAATGTACGTCTCGGCGTCTTGGATGTACCATTCGTCACCCCTATAAATGAATGCTGATAAACATACCTTAGGGTCATGCACAAAGTAAGAGTTCTTGCTGCCAGGTGGCATATCACCAGTTGTAACATACTTTAGACATTCAATAATAGACTGAAATGAAATACAACAACACAAGTTAATTAACCCAGGCGATGTACTTGTAATAGGTCAGGATCGGGAACCCTGTGTCGTCCCGTGGGGTCTGGTACCTAGCCAGCCCATGTGGTCGTCGGTCGCCATCTTGTTTAATACTTCGCTACTGTAAATGTGTACTAATACATAAATGTGAATATTATATATAGTTTCGTGCCGTACCGTTAGGGTAAGCATATAATCGTTATCGCAAATCATTTATTTTGTAATTTCTTTAGTATTTTCGTATCAAATAATCATTTAACTTGTAATTCTTCTAGGTTATTTGCCGTTTAATATTTTATAATAAACAACTCAGTGGAACGTAAACCGCCTGCGTCACATACTCGGGGGGTAAAATGGTAGGGGAGTTTCTTTTTGAGGCCTAAAAAAATACGTGGCAGGTCTCTTGACCCAAAAAAATACCCAGAACTAAAATTATCAACCAAAAAAAATATGTTGGACCTCCCCGTCATTTTACCCCCCGAGTACATCGCCTGGGTTAATTAATGTGGATCACTATAGTTTTTGTTGACATGAGGTACCACTTTTAAAATCAAGATTTTGCAGCCATTATTGACTTGCTTTGATACTCTGTCAACGTTGTAATATAATATCCCATTAGTATCGGAAATTGCATGATCTTGAGTACAATTTGTAATTAATAGATACAATAAAAATTACGAATTAATTACGAATTGTACTATAGATCATGCGATTTTTTATTTATAATATACTGAAAAATTAATTCATACTTTGCAGAGTACAATTTACGATTTAATTGTACTCCTCTCGTCCAATCAGAATCAAGTAATTTTGTACAGTGTATTATAAACAGGATAAGTCTCCTTGTGCATTTGTGTCTATACATATCAATTGTTTACTCTGGTGTGTCCTTGGTAAAGATGCTTTTTGCAAGATAGAAAAAAATAATCTTATCTGAGGACTTTGGGGAGCCATCTAAACAAGATCTCCCAGTCACCTTAATTTATGACTGTGGCACTTATCATTATATTAAACTAACTATTATATAAAAGCAGATACATGAGAAAAATATCAGTCGCCCTTCGCAGTCACGCTTCTACACAATATCAACATGATCATGTTTACAAAATGGTGGTACACTTGAGCACATACCGTCTTTCCTGCTCCATTAGAGCCTACTATTAATGTCAAAGGTTTAAAGAATTCGATGACAGATGGCTCTTCGTGAGAATAGCTTCGTATTCCCGTTATTTTCAGCTTCTCGATGGAAGACATGGTGATGAAGATAGCTGAACGTCAAGTCTTGCAAATCCTCTTTATTAAGCTTGAATTGAATGCATTCCTGATCGTAATTCTATAAACACAGCATACAAAACATGTTATCTGTGAGATTTATTGATTAAATCAAATATAAATATACACAATACACGGCTTGTAGTGAAAGAATAAGGTTTATTTACCAAAGGGATTCTTGACTTCACCTCATCGCAGCCATCTTTCCTCTTTAGCTTTCTTCCCGCGCTTTATACTACGTACCAGACCTCCGCGCATTACACAGGGAGCCCACATTTCAAATGCAGTTTGTCACTTTGCGTGTTTCAATAAAGTTTTTATTTTCCTGTCTGTTTTTATTCTTTTTTTTTTATCGATGCAAAATTAACTTACACAAAAGACGAAGTAAAAAAATGGGTTAGTATCACCATCACGATTTTTAAGGTCAAGTTTATAGAGTTTATCCCTCGATAGAACCATTGATATCCATGATAAAAGTGTATAACTTATCTATGTATATAAAATTAGTGGCTTAAATAAGTTATTTAATCCTTAATTGCTATTAAACAACAAAACCTGAACAAAACAAAACTGAAGTAACGACTATTAACTCAGTTGATACCCAGCTGGAAATAGCGACTAGTTTTCAGTCTCCAGCTGAGCAACTCGCTATATCCACGTAGACGTCACGCCCTAACAAGTTAAAATAAAAACCTTTAAAAAAGTTTTAATCTTCTTTACTATTCAAATACAACAATGCTGAGCTGTATGCTTGCTTTTGACTTGGTTCCCATATAAAAACTTTATGAAGCAGATCTTACAAAGTGAAATTACACGCAAACTTGTGTGAGCTTGGGCAAGTGCAGTGCTAATGTGAACTGAGGCAGTTTAGCTTCTTAATAATAGAAACAAATAGTAAATAAGCTATATTGTTGTAGCAATGACAGAAAGAGATATAAAACTTGAAAGGAATGACAGCAGGCATGTTATCAATCCAAGAGATTTAAAAGTCAACAGCAATTTAACCGATGAGCAAGCTGCAAGATTGATCAAGTTTTGGGTCCAGGAACAAGAAGTACGAACACAAGCTCAAGAAAGATATGAAATCACAATGTACTTGTTGGATATATGGAGAACACGACCACCACTATGTACTGCCGTAGAGTTTAAGAAAGATGGATATGGCGATGTCTGGATATATAATCATGTTTATCGACGGAGGGGTTGTGAAGGCTAAACCGCCACCGACGTAGATTATACAACTTGAGATTTTACTCCACTGATGATGCAATCAAAGTTTTTCACTGTACAGTAAAAATATTTGATGAAAGACCGAAAGCACGAAGTTAAGAATACAAAATAATGCACTATTTTTGTGAGTAAAATGGCCTACTTAGTGACAAATGTCCTAGACTACTTTAGAATACTATCTATATAAATCGACAAACCACTTATACATATCAGTCATCATGATCGATGATGTGAAAGATGCAGCATAAAAGCAACTCAATCAATTACATTTGTACGTAAGCATTAGGGCTCATGTTCTTCAACATATATTCTAAAACATGGTATGAAACAGCTGGCTGTCAGTGTATTTAGCCAATTTAATTACAGCACGCACCAAAGCGTGTAAAGTGAGACACTTCGTTGATACAGCACAAAACGAGACTGAAAGAGCACATCAACTTTAAAATATCTGTTTTACGCTATAGTTTTATTCATTGTTTTCTTTACACGCAAAGGCTTTACCGTATATTGTAAGTTTTGAAGTATATATCCACATGACATTCCATGATATTTTGATGCTTAGAAAACTTTTAAACTGGCAATTACGATAAGCTGTTCACAGTTCATAGGTTATGACGTCACTGATTTTTAATAAATGCTTCATGAGGTAAAAGTTACACTTTTTAACTCTGGCCGTTTTGAACGTTATTTAGGACACCAAAGAAAAGGAAATATGTAAATGCTTGTTGATAATATTAAGAAGTTCAATTATTTTTATTTTGTTTAACCTATTTTTATTCAGATGTATTTATTGCTCAAGCAAAAGCCCGTCAATCATGATATCGCCCACGTAACACAATTAACTTGAGAATAATAGAATAAAGGAAAATTTTAGAACTATTTTTATTGGTCTAAGAAAATTAAAAAAAACAAATACTTTTGCCTTCCCACTCCCGCAATGAAATGTTAACAAACATATATACATTTTGTTAACTGGAAAAGGGTGTATTTTATATGGATTTGCTAAAAATACCTCAAGGGTAACGTAACATTTTACACCTCTTCCTCTTCCGGGACACGCCCTTTTTCCCCTTACGGCCGAATTCACGCATGCGTGTTATCATCCATCCAAAAAAATCCATCATGGCGGACTAGGAAGCTTAGGATTTCATAACTATTAAAGTTTGGACGGTGTTCTCTCCCCGCCATGGGCTCACGATTAAGGTAATTCTACTGTACTACCATAGATAAACTTATGTATGTTTGAGCTAAGGTTTTTTTGTTGTTATTAGGGCTAATCCTGAACAAATCTTGGAGTGTTGTTTGGAGATAACCGCCCCAGAAACAGACCAAAAGAAAGGTTGGTAGGACCAGGAACTCACACAGTTAACACCGAATCCTTGCTAGCTTTACACTTTTATTATTTTTACGTCTTCCTTGGCGAACTTTTTCGAGGTTTCCATCATATTAAAGGTATAATTTCAACAGTGGTATTTGATCCCAGCTATTTGAGTCATTTCAAGCTCAAAAATCATCTGATTTCGCAGACAAAAACAAAATAAAAATAGTTAGTTTGTTCTTCTCCATAATAACCGTTACATTCTTTATTATTATTCATTTTCTTTATAAAAAAAAATAACTTGTTTATTGTCAGTATTTTTCTAGTTTAAGTCTGAACGAAATTGTATATCGATCGTCACATAATATAATTATTTGAACGTCACTTCGATCTGTCGATCGATTGAATAGGTTTTTACAAGTTTCTAGAATATAAAGAATTTTTTTTAAAGAAAAATTAACCTCATTCTGTTGCTATGCTCAACAATAAATAACCTGATTTGAAGTGACTTGTTTGTGCATTTAAGCTATACCTGTTACGTAGAATCATTCTATTTACTGAAATCGTTAGTTTTATTTCTAAACTTCAAAATAACTCAAAAAAAAATCCCAACTTTGAGATCAAACTTTAATTTTGTTCATATGGTTTTATAAATGTTGACTAATATACAGATATCTAGATGTTCATGTTTTGAGGCAGAATTGTAATCCGTTTTGTATTATTTTAACATTGTCAATATGCAAATTTAGTAAATAAACATTATGGTAAATTTATCTGATAAAACTGATAATAGATACTCACAATAAATCTTACACCCTTTTTACATAATACTTACTTTATACTTATAATTATGACACTTATTTTATAATTTTTGAAATAATCATTCATGACTACACCACTGCTATTATATGACAATATTATTTTACACACGCAAGCTGTTACATGCATCTTTAGTGGACTATGTATATTTGTATGCTGAAAGCTGCAGGTGACGTTGTTTCAAAATCTTTCATTTTTGTTGAGGGAGCCTGAAAATCTGATAACCCGGAGAAAAACCCTTGTGGCATAGGAGAGAAGAACACATCAAAGAAACTCAACTCACATATAATCCATGCCCGAGCTGGGACTTGAACCTGGACCACAGCGGTGAGAGGCCAGCGCTCTCACTGCAAGGCCACCCATGCCACCCTGAAATGATTAATATTGTTCTTATTGTATTATGAAATATTAATTGATCTTTTTGCACTTCAGATTCTACCATAAAGTTTATCTTCCCTCCAGACTACAGTGATAAGGTATAAACAATGAATAACAAAACTATGAAATACATTGTACATATGGGTCATTCCACATGAGACATTGAAATAATGAAAATTTGACAACATTAAAAAGCGAGCTCCAAAAAGAGAGTTAACTGACTAAGGTTCTCAATGTGATTTTAGTGTAATGTTATCTATTCTATGTGATATTTTCTAAGCAAATTAGGCAATTTTCTTATATTTGACTTACTGAATTTGCCATTTGTAATGTCCGTCACGTTTCTTTCTAAATATTCCCTTTTTTAAAAAAATAGAAAAAACAACTAAAAAATATAGGTCTTCAGTAAGAAAACTTAACCTATAACCAAATGCTAAAAAGCATTTGTTTGCTATAAACTTCTCACAATTCACAGGAATTTCACTTCTAATTTACCCAACTGGAATTAGTGGTAGTTTTAGCTGTAATGTCCGTCACGGTCCTTTTGGACAAAAAACTGACAAGTCAAAAATTATTTCTGTAAACTTTTTTCATGCAAATTGTAGACAAGGTTCTAAGACAGATGTGTGAAAAAATAAATTGTAAGATAATGCAACTGTGTATGAAACACAAGCTTATTTAGGTCTGTGAATATAATGTCCGTCACGGTGGAATGACCCATATATTGGTGATAAATGGTGTTTCCAAGGAAACAAAGACTAACAGTAAGGTTTCAGTAATGTGAAATTTCAATGATGTTATTTTACACTCTTTGTAATATGTAAGTGTTTGAATTAGTTACTTTAGATATTCTTTTTCTTGGAAATTTATGCCTTATTTATTGATTTATAATGATGATAATAATAATAATAATAATAATAACTTTTTTAATATCTCAATCTTCTAGCTGGACGCAGTGTGCCCTACTAATTGAGGAGACTCACTCACACTCACTACCTCTACGTATTACTATTTTGCACACAACTCGGCTCACATGTTCATTTTTGCTGAGGGAGGAAAACCTGATAACCCTGAGAAAAACCCTTGTGGCATAGGAGAGAAGAGCACATCAAACAAACTCAACTCACATATAATCCATTCCCGAGCTGGGACTTGAACCTGGACCACAGCGGTGAGAGGCCAGCGCTCACACCACTAGGCCATCCATGTCACCCCTAAATGATTAATATTGTTCTTGTTGTATTACATATAGTGGTATTAGTGTTATTATTAATATAAAATAATTTATAATCTACTGTAAATATGGATATATTAGTATGTAATTATAATAATTTATGACAATAAATGACAATGAAGATGTTAATCACAATGATTAAAATGATTACTATGTTATTAATAAATAAAACTGAAACTTATTTTTCTACTCCATTTAATAACAATGATAGTGATAAAAATAGTGATAGGGATATATATAGTTGGCAAAAGGAAACGTTGTTTCAGAATGTTGTCTTTAAAAAAATAAATTAATATTTTCACCATGGAGTGTCATCTCCAGTTAGCAATAATCGACAGTTATGAAACTGTACATATTGAATTCATCACTGATAACATTCCTTTGTCCATCTTCAGGAGGCTCTTAAAACTATTCCAGGATTCTGTTACCCATGTATATCCACCTCGTAAGTAATCTGTTGCATCTACATCTTATGTAATATACACCTATTTCAAAAATTGTTGTTGCAGATGAAACTACAGTCCACACTCTGAAGCCTGCAAAGGTCATCAGTATTATGAACATAATTTGTGATTTATAACACGTTTTTCAAAGAAATATCAGTGTTTCATCATCTACGACTGTAACAGTGTTATGGTCATACAACACAAACACGTCCATCCAAAATATGGTATGAATGAATTGATAACAAAAGAAGAAATACCAATATCCTTTGCAGGGTTCAGTGTGTGGACTGTAGCTTTGGCAATTGTATTATATATTGTATACACCTATTTCAATTAACGTTGTCGATCTGGAATGGTTGATCTGAGACTGATAGGAATTGTGGGAGCTCGTTAAACTGCAAATGCACTATTATTATCACGCTTGAATATTAATGTTTACTTCTGAAATACTGTTATCTGTAATTCAGCACCATTCAAGCATAAATAAAACAATGCATTTGCAGTTTAACGAGCTCCCACAATTCCTATCGGTCTCAGATCAACCATTCCAGATGGACAACGTTAATTGAAATAGGTGTACACCTACAATCATGTGCAAAATACCTTGGGACAACGATTTTTGAAATAGGTACATACATAATATAAGTTAAATAAATTATTATTATTAAATAATATGAATGGCCGATCCTTATATGATATACAATCACAGTCGAAAAAGTCGAAAAAGAGCCATTGTATATCTCATACAGATCGTACATGAATATTGTATTGTAATAGTCCAACGTTAGTTCTTTCATATTTTACTAAAATTGTCGAGATAAAAGTAAATCTGGTCGAGCAAATACAAGTTGAAACTTATGCAAATCAGGAAGAAATCTGTATGAGAATTACAGAATTTGTCATGGACGTGATACTCTGTGAACAGAGCCACCTTTCTCCCCTGTTGAAAAGCAAGAGAAAAATGGCTCTGCCGACTCCCGATAATTACATCCAAACTTCTGGATGAAAAAATTATGGGTTATCCATCAAGTAAACTTGTTTAAAACCATTTTTTCCCGCCTACGTCACCAGCATTTGTGAATTTCCGTTGACATTTGATCTACGTCATATTACGTCACCCTCACTCATGCTCAACAGGATAATTATTGAGAGTCGGCAGAGCCATTTTACTCTTACTTTTTGGCAGGGAAAAAGGTAGCTCTAATTGCAGAGTATGGACGTGATTTCTTTTGTAAAATTCTCATGAATGTTTCATGAATTTTATAAATGAATTTATATAGTGGCTAGGTATTGTAGAGTATAATTTATTAAATGTCTAATAATTTTTGTTTCAGTGAAGCAGTCCAGAACTATACATTTGTGCTGACTGATATCCAAGGACAGTATAGGTTTGGATTCTGCAGATATTCACCTAACGTCAAAACATGCCTTTGTATATTAAGGTTGGTATCATCTCCATCATAATCATAATCATCTTCATAATCATTATTATCATCTTCATCATTTGTATTATCACCAAGATTCATCATCATCTTTATTATGATCCCTATCGTCATCATCATCATCATTGTTATTATCACTGTCATCATTATCAATATGATCAGTTGTCATAGTTTATCACCATCAAGTTCAAGTTTACTGTTTGAATAATAAACAGTTACAAAATAATACACCGCTAACCTGCAGATAGTAGTTATTGATTGAGGACAACCAGGAGCCGGTTGATAAAGTTATTTGTGGATAAAAGTTATCCACTGCATAGGTTTTTTATAGATTTTATCAGCTGGATAAGGATTTATCCGGTGGATAGCGCTATTCACCCTTCGTACAACCGGCCCAGTGGTTTAACAATAATTAACATGGTCATCATTGTATTTTTTAGTAAGGAAAATATATTTAGGATCACATATAAATTATCAAATATGTTGAACATAATAATATGTTGACAGACTATTATTGTAGCTAATAAACTGTTTGTTTATTTGTAGTTATCTACCATGGTTTGAAACATTTTATGTTCTGCTAAACACAATCTCTGAACTAAGGAAAAAGAAAGATGTAGGTTTAATGAGTATTTTCAATACTTTTTCATCAATCACATATCCAATCAACTGATCTGTCAATCAATCAACCAATCAAGTACCCAATCAATCCATCCAATTAATTAATGAACCAATCAATCAATCACTTATCCAATCAATTGATCTGTCAATCAACCAACCCATCAAATACCCAATCAATCCATCCAATTAATTAATGAACCAATCAACCAATCACATATCCAATCAATTGATCTGTCAATCAACCAACCCATCAAATACCCAATCAATCCATCCAATTAATTAATGAACCAATCAATCAATCACATATCCAATCAATTGATCTGTCAATCAACCAACCAATCAATCCATCCAATAAATTAATGAACCAATCAATCCATCACTTATCCAATCAATTGATCTGTCAATCAACCAACCCATCAAATACCCAATCAATCCATCCAATTAATTAATGAACCAATCAACCAATCACATATCCAATCAATTGATCTGTCAATCAACCAACCCATCAAATACCCAATCAATCCATCCAATTAATTAATGAACCAATCAATCAATCACATATCCAATCAATTGATCTGTCAATCAACCAACCAATCAATCCATCCAATAAATTAATGAACCAATCAATCAATCACTTATCCAATCAATTGATCTGTCAATCAACCAACCCATCAAATACCCAATCAATCCATCCAATTAATTAATGAACCAATCAATCAATCACTTATCCAATCAATGGATCTGTCAATCAACTAATCAAGCACCCAATCAATCAATCTGTCAATCAACCTATTAAGCACCCAATCAATCAATCTGTCAATCAACCAATCAAGCACCCAATCAATCAATCAATCAATCTGTCAATCAACCAATCAAGCACCCAATCAATCAATCAATCAATCTGTCAATCACCCAATCAATCACCCAATCAATCAATCAATCAATCTGTCAATCAACCAATCAAGCACCCAATCAATCAATCAATCTGTCAATCAACTAATCAAGCACCAATCAATCAATCAATCAATCTGTCAATCAACCAATCAAGCACCCAATCAATCAATCAATCAACCAATCAAGCACCCAATCAATCAATCAATCAATCAATCTGTCAATCAACCAATCAAGCTATCTATCTATTTTGTTTCAGGAGGGAGATTTAGTTGTGTCTTTATTAGAACGTCTTATGAAGTTGAATCCACCAACTCCTGGCTATGATATAATTGTCAAACCTAATGGAAGTACTAAGGTATGTTCACCTCTTCTTTACAAGAGAACACTTTTTATACTATACAGCTATTTCAAAAAACATTGAATACTGAATAGTGCAAACCAAGACCAAAGGGCATTGTGGGTCTCTTAATTTGAAATCAAAAATATGTATAAAGGTGATATTTACTCCCCATAACTTGCTGGTATATTGTTTTGAATGAATGGAATGCACTAAGAATAAAATAACTATTATTATAGGATGTACCGCGAGATTAATAAACAAATTACTCTTTTCCTGCAACTTCCAAATATGGGCAGTAGGAAAACTGTAGGATTCCTACCGTGACGTCAAATTCCTACGGAATATCAAATGAGTTAACGTACGTAACCAAGTCTCAGGTGAGAAGACTTGTAAACACAAACTTAATTAATTTTTACACGCTGAAATCCGAGAGAAGTTTACTTCGAGAAGACTCTGCAGTTTTTGAATAGGATGGATGCCTCAAACGTTGATGATGTAAGTATTTTAAATCTTTGATGTAAGTACTATAGAATACAGTACATATAGAATATAAATCAAGACAACATATAAGAGTTGAAGAAACCTCGAACATGTCATAGCAGAGCGCCATTTTGTTGTAGCCATATAAGTGTGCCGTTTGTTTAATATAAGGATTCATTTGTATATTTTCATTTGAATCTTATGGGCTTATTAACAGCCATAAAAGTTCAGATTGCGCGTTTATAGATTCGAAATTGCGGAATACAAAAAAACACACAGATTTAAGTCGATGCATTGTCTAGTTTCTGATCAAAACGTAGAAATAGCGCTAATATTAGCAATTTTTCTTTCATAGGATGAAGCAACAAGCAACTTTTCTTCTGATTCTGACATGGAGGTCCAACAGGAGGTACGTGTCATTAAACCATGTAAACTTGAGTTGTTTTCTCACTTGATAGGGTATGAAGTTGGTGCAAATAACCATGTCTTGACAATGTGATAGCTCACTAAAAAAAACCTCTAAAAAAATCAACAAATTTTCTTCTACCATAGTTTCAAAAAATTCCTTTAATACATAGAGGATATTAATAACATGGGCGTACGGAGATACGCATTTTATCTTCGCGTGAAAAAATAAACTAAACTAAACTAAACTATAGCGTGTTCGCGTGATATCATTTGAGATAGCATTTGAACACGAGAAGATAAAGTCCGTATCTCCAAGCGACCACGTAATGTTCTGTTTATTATATAAACTCATGACAAATGAAATAGCAAAAGATTTTATCAAGGTAAGCATCAAAAATTGTTAAAAATCTTAAATTAAATCTTAAAATAGATGTTATTTTCACAGTGTGAAGATATCACTTTTTCGCGCCGGAGATCACCTGATATTTCACTGAAGTTTATATAATGAAAGAGAGTTCGACTTCGACTTAAGCAATCTAACTGTCTAACTGCCCCAACGTACATTTAATAGATTGCAAATAATATACCCGTGAAATAGTTAGCTAGCTAACTAATGACTAATTATGTCCTAAGTAATTGTGCCTAAATTTGATTAGTTGAGACGTGACGGGTCTTAATTTTGCAAGCATGTGTAATATTAGTCAAATGATCACCACTACGCTGCGGTTTTGTGCTGTGTTTTTAGACTCTTTTTTAGCTTCCTTAGATGTGTCTTGGGTCTTAGTTTTTCGACCATAGAACAATAAAGTGGTAGCAAACAATTTTAATTGTGTCTTTTATCGTTATTTTAGTTCGTTTAAAGTTGGACTATAGAAAAAGCCCTCGTTCATTTCATGGTTCACTGAATTCTTGTCATGGCTCACTAAATTCCTATGTCTTGTCTAATTAAGCACTAATTAAGTTCTATTTTATTTCACGGTTATATTATTTGCTTTCTAAACAAACTCGTAAAATTAAACTTTTGAAATTACAGCGCAAAGCCCCCCCAAAAAGACCGGCGATAATTAAATCATATTTTCTCTACATCTTTTCATTCAATTCCTCTAGATTAAATGTCAACATTTCTCACTGTCAATCACAAGACAAGAATGATGTCAATCTTCAAATGAATTTTGAGGTTAAAATAGCTAGAATGATTTGAGTTAATCCAAAGCAGCTACAGACAAACATGTCAAACGAATGTGAATAAATTATCTGCGGTCACACTTTTAATTTGGGCTTTGCGCTGTAAATTTAAGAGCACCTCATAAATATTAGAATTAAGGAATTGGGGTACCTATTCTCGGGCACCACGAAAAAATAATATTTAGACACAAGCAAAAACATGACATACATGTTTATTTTTTTTGATGTTTGCATGTTTTCATTTAAAGTTTGTGTTCGCACTTATTTTATGTAATAATATTTGCTTTGGTGCCAGAGGATAAGTACCTTCAACATATTTATTATAACAAGTTAAATGCATGTTTAAATGCATGAGTCAGAGAAGGCACATAATAAATATTGAGTTCATTTTTATATCAATCTGTAATATCATTGTGTTTTTTTTTCAATTCTACTTGATTCAAAGAGTGTAATTCATCTATCAAATTTAAAAAAAACAGATCACAAGGCCAAAATTCATACTTAATTCTAGTATTCAAGCCTGGAGCTCAGTTCACAACAGTTATTTTAATTACTTACTTAACATTATAAAACTTTTTAACTGGTCTGCACCTTCAAGCATATTTAATTACTAGATATCTTACTCAATAAATTTCACACATCAATCCAAGTTGTCTAAAAAATCCTTTTTAAAACAATACTAACAAATTTTGATCAAAGTAACACATGATAAACTGTAGTTTCAATTTTTTTTAAGAATTCTCCTCTTTCATTTTGTCACATCAAAACAATCAATTGTTTAAAATAATAATGAAAGCAAATGCGGCGGGATACTGCTGAGTAGAAATATGTTTAATATTCATCTGAGCTTTCACCATACTACAGCAAGCAAAGGATTGATCTATGGTTTATAAACACTAAGGATTGTGTTATGTAATTCAAAAGTTAATCAAGCACAGTTCCACACATATCTTAATTAGTGTAAATAAATATTGAAATTCTTTATTAATTTTTGTATCTCTCATTGATATCATAGGAATCAGAATCAGACACTAACAGCCAAGGAGATGAGGTAAGGATCAGCTTTTTGGATAACTGATTTTAACTTCTCAAGTCAAAAAAGGTCACTTTAGTAACAATTAAATATGTACCCTATTTCAAGACAAATTGGTAAAATGTACACCCTATCCAAGACTCAAGGGGGAAATCGTATACCCTAAGTAAGACAATTTAAGATGCCAAGGCAAAAAAACATACCATATTTGGCGGAACGTCCCCGTATAGTAAATATAAGGGAGTGCCCCCCCCCCCCCCCCCGGGTATATTTGTCTATGTATTTGTTGTTTCCTTGTTATATATGGATGTAACATCCTTGCTTGTAAAAATCTCTCTAAATTAGAAGAACAATGTGTTCATTCAGTAATTAATCTATTATATGGTTTTTGTCTTTTAGGAAAATACTTTCACAAGTCTAATTTCAATACTACAAGAGACCTATGCTAACTCAAAAGAAGAAAATAGTACACCCACTATAATGTCTGATTATGAAAAATTAATCTCTTCGCTGGCATCTGATTATGAACCTGCTCCTCACCCACCTTTACCGTCATCAGCATCATCAACTTCATCACCATCATCCGACATTTTACTCGCTCTCCAAAATATTACTGAAAAACTTGAAAATTATGGAACCCAAGCACTGAGTTTACCCACAGACTCTACTAGCCATTCTTCCATCCAACATGCAGCTCGGCAAATTTCTTACTGGTCTTCTCTATTTATCAACATGTGTCCACAATCATCCTCACTGCCGCCATCTATTCCACAATTATCCTCACTGCCGCCATCTATTCCACAATCATCCTCACTGCCGCCATCTATTCCACAATCATCCTCACTGCCATCATCCATTCCACAATCATCCTCACTGCCGCCATCTATTCCACAATCATCCTCACTGCCGCCATCTATTCCACAATCATCCTCACTGCCGTCATCCATTCCACAATCATCCTCACAGCCGTCATCCATTCCACAATCATCCTCGCTGCCATCATCCATTCCACAATCATCCTCACTGCCGCCATCCATTCCACAATCATCCACACTGCCGCCATCTATTCCACAATCATACTCACTGCCACCATCTATTCAACAATCATCCTCACTGCCGCCATCCATTCCACAATCATCCTCACTACCACCATCTATTCCACAATTATCCTCACTGCCGCCATCCATTCCACAATCATCCTCACTGCAGCCATCTATTCAACAATCATCCTCACTGCCGCCATCCATTCCACAATCATCCTTACCAACATTGCTAAATGTTGATTCCACCACACTTTCTATATACCACGAGTACAACTCTGGAACTCCATTGCCAGAGTGGCTGGACAGCCTCCGCATTCCAAGAAAGGTTGAAACCTTGGAGGATGTAAAAAATGTTTGGGAATGTGGAGGCCCAAACTGTCCACCTCTCTCCAAGTGGACAGCTATGATGCGAAGAAAGCACTCTTCAATTTTCAACCAACGAAAAAAAATTTATTATATTTATCAAACTTATAACTTCAACATTGAAGAAGTTAAGGGACATTATGGTGAAACCAAGCCAGGAAAATTATATAAACTGGTTTCATCCAAGTCAAGACAATGACATGGTTTGTTAATTTTCACCAATTTTTGTTGTTGAAAGTTTTAGGGTGTTACAAGAGAGTATAAAGTTTATGACCAAAAACAAAACAATAATTAGAAATATTCAGGAAGAAACATAGTGTAAATGAAGTTTATACTCAGATATTACAATTTCCACAACTTTTTAGTCTTAAATTACGTTTCAATCTGACAGTAGGTTTAATAAGCTAATTCAATTAACCTTGCCGCTGAAACAAGCCAAAGCCTAATCTTGATAGCGAAAGTGGTCATGGGATTTTAAAATTTCATGAGTTTTCAAGATTCCTAAACCGTAATTTGTGTTTTTGTTTCCACTAAGGAACACTTGCAAATACACGTTGAATGTTTTACACGCTTTGCACGCCTCATTCGCCTCGATAAAAGATATCCCACGATCCCTTTCGGTCTGACGATTAGGCTTTAGGCATTATAAATCAGCGACAAAGTTAATTGAATTAGCTATATACACATTAAAGAAATACTTAGTAGTATCAACAAAGGGTTATTTGTTATAAGAAATCTTAGAAGAGAAGGTGCAACACCTGAAGAAGTAGATTATTTATTCAAATCTATTATCATGCCTAAGTTAAGTTATGGGCTTACATTATATGGTTCTTCAGCTCCAGAATTAACAACAGTTCAAAACTTTTTAGATAGGTGTCATAAGCGTTGATATATTCTAGCACATATGAATATTCAAAGTTTAATTAATGATATGGATACAAAAATTCAATCAAGGACAAAATAGACCATCCGTTAACTGATATTCTTTCCAGAATTAATCATAGAAAATACTTAGAATCTTAGAAAACAGAGTACTTTTAAACCTAAAGTTAATACAGAGCGGTTTAAAGCAATTTTTACAAATAGATTAACCTTTAAAAATTTAGGAATTTGACGTATTATCATTTTAATAGATTTTAATTGTACAATAATAGATATGTCTTTTATTTCTATACATTATTATTATTATTATTATTATTATTATTATTATTATTATTATTATTATTATTATTATTATTATTATTATTATTATTATTATTATTATTATTATTATTATACTGATGTAAGAATATATTTGTTGTCAATCCTCAGTAACTTAATCTCTGATGAAAAAGTTATAAAGAATGGATGTTGCATCATGTATAGTTTTATACCTCAATATTAAGAAGAATACTTTAGTTCAGTGATCACTATTTTAATAAAAAAACGTTTATCCGATAGATTTGTGTTTTATTCTATGTGTGTTTAAAGTGCAAGCACAAAGTGTGAAATTGTACTAAATCCAAATAATCAAATTAATTCCTTTGTTATCTATTCAGAGTTATTGCCATTTTGTACTATTTAGTAAGAGTGGATTTCCTTCATCAGTGAAAGAATAGCAAAACTAATGGTTCGCATAAATTAATTCAAACTAAATTCTGCTTTAAAAAGTCAAGATCTTTGATTGGGTCGCACCCACATTTTGAGTTGACGCGAACTACGTGGTTCGTTACAAAGACATCTTTTGAGTTGTCGCGAACTGTGTGTTTCAAAGCATGGACTATAGGCCATACTTTTAAACACACAGTTCGCGTCAACTCAAAGTGTGTCTTTTTAACAAACCCCACAGTTTGCGTTATCTCAGAATATTCTTTTTATGTAAAAGCGGGCCTGAAAGTACTCGAAAGTGACTGACTGACAGCAAAAATCATCATTAAATGAAAAGTTCAGTTTGAGTTTCTTTATCAACGTACTAATTCTTTCCTACTGTTAACTGTTTATTATTGTCTATAACTGATATGGCTATCAACATAAAGTTTGGCATACCGAGCCATTGGGGGCAATAATAATAATAAACAAAGAAATATCACTAGCGTAAAGGAGTTTGAAATTTAATGGAAAAATTAAGCCAACTTCGCTTTGAATTTCTCCAATAATTATCCAATAATTTGCCGGAAGTAATATCCAACACTCGAAAGAGTGTTTCATCAGGTTTTCAAACATCTAAAAAAAAAATTTTAACCCATTTTTCGGTGTTGAAAACCTGATAAAACACTCTTTCTCGTTTTTGGTATATTGCTCCCTGAAACCTGAAGGGGATTGCTTTTAAAATCATAATACCTAGCTGAAAATTACTATCTTCAGAAATTTCAATAACACAGTTTGAAATAACGCAAAATGCGTTTTTCGTTGATCACACTGTTTGAGTTAGCTCAATTCGTGTGTTTTTGCAAAACCCATACATTGAATTGGTTGCAATCTGTGTTGTATATACGATATCATAAAATGAGAATGCATTGAAAAGTATAATACCTAGCTGAAAATTATTATCTTAAGAAATTACAAAAATTGAATGACACAGTTTGAAATAACGCAAAATGCGTTTTTCGTGGATCACACTGTTTGAGTTAGCTCAATTCGTGTGTTTTTGCAAAACCCATACATTGAGTTGGTTGCAATCTGTGTTGTATATACGATATTATAAAAGGAGAATGCATTGAAAAGTATATAATACCTAGCTGAAAATATTTATCTTAAGAAATTTCAAAAATTCAATGGCACAGTTTGAAATAACGCAAAATGCGTTTTTTGTGGATCACACAGTTTGAGTTAGCTCAATTCGTGTGTTTTTGCAAAACCCATAGATTGAGTTGGTTGCAATCTGTGTTGTATATACGATATCATAAAATGAGAATGCATTGAAAAGTATAATACCTAGCTGAAAATTATTATCTTAAGAAATTACAAAAATTGAATGACACAGTTTGAAATAACGCAAAATGCGTTTTTCGTGGATCACACTGTTTGAGTTAGCTCAATTCGTGTGTTTTTGCAAAACCCATAGATTGAGTTGGTTTCAATCTGTGTTGTATATACGATAATTGTAAAATGAGAATGCATCGAAAAGCATGAAATTATTATAGTGTGGATAATTAATTACACTTTATTTAAAGCTGATGCGAAGAAACTATAAAAACGTCTACAAAAAAGAACCTTATAAAAGTTATTTATATATCACATTCTCAAAGCTATGAGCACTTTTTAAAACAAGCAAATATAGCTGGGATTGGCCTTATTTTTGACTGGGAAAATGGGACAATAGAAAGTGGGAATGGGATTGAAAACTTGGGCAAAACTGATATAAACTGGATTCGGACGACCTCCCCTTCAGGAACCTCTATTGAATAGACATCTTCAATTCTGTATAAGTTTTAGGGATCTGTTCGGGTAATGTACAGATCTACTATACAATCTATCAAGAATATTAGTCAATCGCAATTTAAATAAAGCAACTTCTAGTAAACTTTTATTGATACATGATACAAATATAATATTATTAATTAATGTTTCATTTCAGACTTACAACAATTAGAGTGGTTTTCATTGGATTGTGAAACAATTAATAATCCAGTGCCATGCCTAATAGTCATATTCCAACAGAAGGATATGGTCTCTATTAGCTTAGTAACTATTTCACACTGATGAAAATCACTCTTATGTAAGTTGTGTAAGATTTAAGATATATCAGAATCATTGTAGTTATTAAATCTTATTGCTTCAGGTTGACATAAATGTAAAAAGGTAATGGAAAAATAGGGCAGTTATCGTCATTAAGCTCATGGTTATGTGATATATATCACATAACCCCTCGCTTCAGGCCGATAGCCATTTAGTAATAATAATATTATATTATATTCTAAATATTATAGCTTTATCAACTTACATGTCAATTAATGAACATTTATTGCATACCCCATATCATTTGGGAAGTATGTAAAGAAAATATGAGCTTTATTACTCAATATTCCATCATAAAATGTAAATAAACATGGCCATCTAAACACTTTTGTCTCCCACATATAGTTAATCAGGACTTGCTTAAATAGAATTACCATATAACTAAGCTAACCACATCAGTGATTATACTGAGTCATATGAATTGACTACTCAAAACTTCTAAGAAAATATGTTGACAAAGTTACAAGAATTACAATGTCTTGAGTAGCCTGCGTAAACAGACCCTTCATATTAGTGCTTGAAATGTCTCCTGCGAACGTCTTGAGCGCTAATAAGTTTACGTCGGCTTTGTCTTAAGTGACTTCATTCAAACTCTATTCCTTCTCCGCCATCACTACTATTGTCACCACTACTTTCATTCTTGTCTTCACTATCCTCCTCTTCTTCATCAGCATCAGCATCATCATCATCATCACTGTCCTTCATTTTTTCATTATTAGTAAATTTATTATACATTTCTGCTGGAGCAAATCCTGGGTCTTCATACCCCAACATCTCATCATTTGTGGTGTCGTCTTCTTCTTCTTCTTCATCATCATCATCATCAGCATCAAGTAAAAGTTCTTCCATGGCCTGAAGAAATGGAATTGTCGAACTGAAAAAGAAAAATGCTAATGTACATGTACTGAAATACTGGTATGGTCCTAAAGTGTTGATAGCATGATTTAGACAATCAAAAATAAAATCAATAAAATCAGGCAAGTAGCAAATCATGAGGGCCTTCCCATGCTGTTAAGCAGATCAAATTTTCATAAGCCCCCCCCCTCCCCCCCAAACAGGGTATGTAAATTTCGAGTGACCCCCTTATTTACTCATTATTTTGTTGATGACCACCCCCCCCCCCCCCCTTCACCACCTGTCCCACCACCGATTATAAGATGATTTCCTTGATAACACCGGATTCTTTGCGATGGATGCTGTTCCAGCAATAGGGCAATTTTTGGACTCAATTTAACTCACAGTACTAACAGTATATTTAACACTAAGTGTACTGTTAATGCTTATATTATTAAAATATAATGAAAGTGACATTTTTTTTCTAAAAAACAAAAAAGGAGAACATCTCTTTAGTTTTCAAATCTTATAGTTGTAAATTCACCCACCTTTAACTCATGGCACCCCAGTAAAGTATTTATAAAAAAGTTTGACCCCCCTCTTGTCAATCTGAAATAGCTTTAACCCCCCCCCCCCTTTTTTCCCTTCCCCCCCTCTACATAAATAATGACCGGTCCCTAAGTATATTCTGTATGGGTTTTTTTAATGAAAAATCGATGGTTTGATAGTAAAATTTTAGAAAACTGTTCTTGTGTGACCTTGAAACTATATGCACATTGGTGTTAACAGATTAGTGTCAACATTCAGCTAGGCTAGATTCACGAAAACATGCGATCTTTAGCTCGCTGTTTGGATGTCACACGTTTCAACATATGATAAAAAATTTCATATTTGCACATTACATTGCACCAATAAATATTACCTCCAAAAACTAATAGAAGTGATTTATTTTTGCCGGTGCGCATACTACAAGCTTCGATGTGGCAATTATATAATCAACAATTTAACTACTGGAATCGTGGTATCGATAAACTATGAGTACTATGGCATTTTCACTTACTCTGATCGAAATGTGTTGACAAATCCAAATTTCTTTATCTTGCAATAACGGCAAGTTTTCTGGCATCGCCAACACCTTGGTCGAAGTCGTGTGCTGACTCGATCCAATGCCTCGTCATAGCTTTGACGACATTCATGAAGTGTGTCAGGAATTCGTGGACCATAATTTTCCCTTATATGATCTTTGGACTTCCATAGTTGTATTCTTGAAGAGACCATCTGCAACAACTCTTTTGTTGGATCTCTTCCTGGCTGCCAATTGCCCAGACGCACCTCTGTCAGAGAATCAAACAGGTCCTTTGTTTCCTGCTTAGCGCAGTTCAGCAAGTCACCGAAAAAAGCACAGACCCCTTCGACTACGGGATCTCCACGAACTTTGTCTCTGGCCTTGAGCCCCGACTGTGAAGAGAACGAAAACACAGCGAGGTCCACCAATTCCATTATAGATTTTGGAAGACGTTTGGATGACGTTTTCACGGATGAAGCTTCAGCCATTGTTTATATAATAAAACCAGTACTATGATCGCGGGAACGTTTGATGCCGTAGCAATGACCGAGGTGCTCTGGGTACGAAATGCCGCTGGATGACATAATTCCTTCGAATACCGTATATCTAACACGTGGACTTTGCTTTTACGCAAAAGCCGAATTAGATTATACCACGAACGTTATGCCCGCGAATAATCCGCTTGCTTTTTTACGGCCGCTGTACGACATTGCAGTATGGCAATTTTTGTTGATGCTGGGAGCTCGTCAAAGGACTGATGGTCGTCGAGTTCCATTCACTCTTAGGATGCACGAAGTCGTGGCAAGCTTCATGTGCAAATTGCTTGAAGCTAGAGCTTTCAGCCACTTAATGGAGAAGATGGCCACCGAAGACATCAAAAGAGTCACTGGTCATTGGGAAAAGGGCGAGAATCCAACTACGAATATAGTGGAATGGTGCCAAGATCAATGGTGACGAAAAAACCCTTCCCTGCCAGATAGCAATGTAAAGTTTGATTCTGCCAACCCGATGTCCATAGTACCTCTCTTCACGGAGAAACCTATGCCACTATGCCATAATTGCGGTATACCCTGCCCAAACTGTAGGGATGAACTTGGGTTAACTATCCCAGTGGAGTTGCTGACAGCCCACTCTATACAAGAAAGCTCGAGGCTAACAGAAACTGGCGAAAACGACAATAGAGTAACAATGCGTCTGAGAAACAGAGACACCTAAGAATAACAAAGAACTATATACTGTTGCTGAAACGCAACCTTTTTATTTTAAATTTCGCATGTTGCTGTTTGCTGCCGGTCATATTAGAAAACTCTATTGTGTATATATTCGTGTGATTCCGTGGAAAAGAAAAACACATTTTGGGTTGACGCGAACTACGTGGTTCGTTACAAAGACATATTTTGAGTTGTCGCGAACTGTGTGTTTCAAAGCATGGACTATAGGCCATATTTTTAAACACACAGTTCGCGTCAACTCAAAGTGTGTCTTTTTAACAAACACCACAGTTTGCGTTAACTAAGAATGTGTTTTACAATACCATTCAAAGAAAGGTGGATCCGCATCGAGTTGGATTCATATTCATATATATTGTCGAGGAGTAAAATTAAGCATTTTTACAGTATTATTTTAGCATTTAATGATAACAAACGCACGCAACATTGTTGCTTCAACATGTCGGACCCGTTTGAACACCCTGTTGGATGATGTTGTATGAAACTCATCCAACATTTCTTTTGTTTTCGTGTTCAACAAACCGTATAGCAACAATGTTGATGTTGATGTTGGCCAACAATGTTGCGTGCGTTTGCTCGGGCCTTTAAAGTCACGTTACAACGGTATTGATAGTGTCATTCGTCACATTCAATAACAAGATTAGAGATAGCAATTAGCATTTTAATATATCGGAGAGTATACAACTACTAGTCACAGAACAAGCATTTAAAAACGCAAGAGAAATTATTGTAAACCTAGGTATGAATGGCTGTAAACTTAGGTATGTTGTTCCTGTTAGAGTTTTGATATAAATATAGGTAAAAAAATCGATGTATAGGCAGTTGAATTGCGAATTGTAAGAGGAGTAAAATTAAGCATTTTTACAATATTATTTTAGTCAATTATTTAGCATTTAATGATAACATAACTTAAGGCCCGAGCAAACGCACGCAACATTGTTGGCCAACATTGCTGCGATACGGTTTGTTGAACACGAGAACAAAAGAAATGTTGGATGACTTTCATCCAACATTATCCAACAGGGTGTTTAAACGGGCCCAACATGTTGGAGCAACCATGTTGGTCCAACAATGTTGCGTGCGTTTGCACGGGCCTTAAATTGTTCTTGTGTTCAACAAACCTTATCGCAACAAAGTTGGCCAACAATGTTGCGTGCGTTTGCTCGGGCCTTAATTAGATGTATTAGTCACGTTATACCGGTATTGGTAATGTCATTCGTCATATGTCGGGTGAGATATTCAATAACAAGATTAAAGATAACAATAAGCATTTTAATATATCGGAGAGTATACAACTTTATTATATAAACTTCAGTAAAATATCAGGCGATCTCCCGCGCGAAAAAAGTTATATCTTCACACTGTGAAAATAACATGTTAGCAGTCACATGTGAAATAACACGTTACCATCTATTTGTTAAGATTTTTATATCTTTTATGCACATCTTGATAAAACTTTTGCTATTTCATTTGTCATGAGTTTATATAATAAACAGAACATTACATGGAGATATGCACTTTATCTTCTCGTGTTCAAATCATATCTCACTCGTTCGATCACCGGCGCTCACTCGTGAGATATCAATTGAACACTGGAAGATAAAATCCGTATCTCCGCGCGCCCATGTAATACCCTCTATATTATAGTCACAGAACAAGTATTTAAAAACGCAAGAGAAATGATTGTAAACCTAGGTATGAATGACTGTAAACTTAGGTATGTTGTTCCTGTACGTTAGAGGTTTGATGAATATATTCATATTTCTGATAAGAATAATGTTATATTTGACATTAAATTGGTATTGCTTTTTTTTAAATATCGAAAAATTTCAATACTTTACACTTATGCAAATGTATCAGCTGTATAGTCAGAACTAGGGCATGATCGATTCACTTTGTATAATTGTAAGAATTAAACAGTTATTTAGCAGCAAAAACATAATGGAAATTGGCTTTATTATATAACTTTTGAAGTAAAACTACAGTTTTAAATGGGTTTAAGGCAATATTCCTTAATTTGAATTGTGTTACATTTTTGATGTTTTCAAATATCCTTTGTCTGGATAACATAATATAACATGGAACTGGAATTACATCAATAATCAAACATAGTTGATGGCTAAATGCCATAAAGCGCTAAATATTTTTGGCATGCATTCTATATATATATTACGTTACAATTATTATAACAATTTACATTGAATGTTTTTATTGGAAACTTTCCGAAAACAAACGTGATGACAACTCATGAATATATAAGGTAATAAACTTTTAACAGTTCATCAACGAACACAACAGAATGCTTACAAATAGAAAGATTCAAAGGCACCCTATGGCTAACTCGGTGATCAGTTCAAATTGTCCTGGACTAGCATTGCTTATTAAGTCAAATGAAAACATTTCTTAAATTTATAATTTTTTCATGATTGCTATAATTAAGGCTCGAGTATATAAACGGTCTGATATTTATGTTTTAGAAAAACTCTTACAGTAAAAACGTTAGAAAATAACAGCTATGAATTTGTATATTGTCTTGAGCAAACCATATACCCAAAGCCAACGCTGATTTGGAAGAGTAAATCGATGTAGAAGTACGAGAAATCCAAATATATTTGGCTTCAAATCCAAGATAGCGAATTTGTCAAGCCTAGGGTGATTGTCTCAGCTATCAAGCCTTAATTAGGTCAGGATTAGATTAATTAATCATATTAATGATAATTAATAATAATACTAAATATAAAGAGATCTTTAAGGTATCAGCGCAGTGGCTTAAACATCCAGGTTAAGTGATCCTGCACCGGAGTGCCATCATGATGGTCTTTTATCATTTGAGCCCTCGCATCTTGCGTGTACAGCTCAAAGCTGCCTGACTTCCTGTAAAATGTAGGAAAACAATCAAAAATATTAATTTTTGCTAAGTACTTGCCCTACTGCAGTATGACATCATATCAAAACAAGCTAAGGATCATGGTCATTAAGAAAAGAAAATTGCATGTACAAGATGGAGAAGAGATATAAATGACAACAAAATTCCATAAATGTATCAAGGGATATAAATTGGCTCATAAAATACATAAAAAAGATCATATATGAAAGTACGAGTATATACCTGTGACCATTTTACCGAAAATCCTCTACCAAACCCCCCTTTCTATTTAAAGCCACCTCTCCAATAAGCCCCCCCCCCCCCCCCCCAAATGTGCCTGAAATAAATAAGCCTCAGGGGGCTTAATAGAGGATTTACTATAGGAATATCAATATTAAAGCATGTCTGTCAAAGTTAAAGTTCAGACCTACCATCTGCCTGCCCGTTTGATGGTGCTATCATCTGCACCACATCGTGCAGCCCACTTAGCAGCCGACCTTCTTATGCTGTGTGTGGTGTATTTTTTCCCAAAAAGATTTTTACACATCTAAAATTACATAACAAACATCATTAAATTCATTGATTGTTAACATTGAAATACAAACTATATCAACAATCAAATAAATACATTACCTAAAGTCTAAAAAGGATAGATAATCTTAAATAATACAATACAATAACTGAATTAACACCCATTATATACCAAAAAATAGCAAATGAATTAGAAATCAACCATGATGCAAACCTCAGAAAACTGTTTGCGATAGGAGGTAACTCCTCTTGCTGACCCTGCAATAACTTTAAGGTTATTCTTAGCAACCCTTGGAAAGATGAAGCCTTTTTTGATATCTAATGAAAAGCAGAAAATCAATTTTTAAAAGTCATTTTGATATGATTTATATAATATAAATGTTAAGTTAGGATTCATGCTGTGGGTTTTACAGAACAGAAACAATAACGTCATGAAAAATTGCAAAAATTAAGATGCAATTTGCAATCTTTTTATTTCCTAAGTAATGGTCATTTAGCCACAGTGCCTTTCAATTCCAATAACTTTGTTAACTAATGTAATAGCATTATGATATCTAGCTGGGTAAACGTTTAAGAAACTTAATTCTTCAGAATTAATAGCAATTTCTAAATAATTAGAGTTTGTTTACAGCTTATTGTTGTTAGTTACTGAGTTTATTAGGCTTTACAATGCAAGGTGAAAACGAACCTATAATAACTATCCAAGCAAATAAAGCAGTTACTGGACATAACTCGGGGTTTAACGGATTGGACCACAATGTCAATGTCACACCTGCAACAGAAAATAATGTTATGTTATGATATGATCATATAATTATTAAAAAGTGTGTTGGGCCGGGGTTGGGGGGGGGGGGGGGGGGGGGGATTTGCTAATTGTTTAATTGAATTTAAATTTTTTTTTTTTTCTTTTTTTGGCTAAAACAACAGACAAAATGTCTAAAAGATACCCTATTCCAGACATAACCCTAACCCAGACCTAAAAGCCGAAAAGCCATACCCTATCGGGCGGCACATACCCGTATAGCAAATATAGGGGAGTACACCTCCCGGGGGTTTTGGGGAAAAGAAAAATAGAACATTAGTACAGCCTACACAGAAGCTAATAAATCAGATATTGAAACAAAATTGAAAGGATGAATCCTGTATGCAGGAATTTCTAAAAACAAGTGAAAGTCTGGAAAATTATGAAGTTCATTTTGCACTTTTGATATATGCATATATTAACAACTTATCATTTGCAAAATATCCCAGCAATATATGCATGTGTTAACTTTAGGAAACCTGCATGAACGTCTTTTCATACACCATAGTTTTTGATGACATTACCTTTGGCCTTTCTGTCTGCTTTGGACCAAGGGATGCGTACCTCTACTCTTCGAGGCAGTTTACCAGATTGAACTAAAGAAAAAAAAAGAACATACAAATTCAACTAAAACTATACAATAAAATTTGTCATAATCATGTATGTATATTAAGTGTAGCCATGTACAGCAAAACAAAGTGAACACACTAAGACTTCACTTCACTTCACTAGGAATTAAAGGGAAAAAATGGTATGTATATGCAATTGACATGCACTATTTTCTTGTAACAGAAGACAACATTCACACATATACATATTAAATTTACCTGAAAAATTATTTGGTAAATTTAGATGCTCTATTTTCAAGCGTAAAGGTTCCTCACTTCTCAGAAACAGAGCAAATGAAAATAAGCTGATGGTCCACATCCATAACCCTCTTATGCCCTAGGGAAAAAAATGTTATATTATATCACTTTCATGTGCATTTTAACTTCTGTATGCTGAATTAATATTTTTTTTATGTCAGAAGAAACATATATGTATATACCTCAACTGTTTTAAGACAATAGGTCCTAATCCTTTTCAGCTCTTCCAGGTTAAGAGGAGGGGCCCTTTTTGGTTCATAAGGAACCCTTCCTTTCTTGGTTTCTTTTGTTGTTGGCCTTTTAGCCCTTTTGACCAATTGTTTAATGGTCTCTTTGACAGCTATAATTTAAAAAAAATAAAACTTACTAGATACTTCATTCACTCTTTACAGTGTGGACACACTAACTGGTCCAACCTTAACAAAACTGCAATACAATGATACCAAAACTAGGAACATTTGATTTATTAAAAAGTACCAAAACCGTTTTATATAGCGTCAATTGGCATGGGCTTCCTGTGTACAACTTTTTGTTGCGTGGTTCAAAGGCTTAAGGACATACATGTACATTTTAAGTTATTTTGATGTGTTTTGATTAGAACTAAAAATATATATATATATATATAAAACTATCTGTTTGTTTTTGATAAAATAAAACTGTTTCCCATGATAATTTGTTTACTTGAATATATCTGAAAGGCTTTGTTTTCTATATTACAACCACTAGCAGCAATTATAAACTAGTTCAAGTGAAACTTGGAGATCTGTTGCTTTCGTTTAAAATCGTTGGAGCGTACTTTGTTCAACATGTTTTTTTTTCTCAATTCAAAACGTACTATCTAACCCTGTATCTATATGCAAAAATGTGAAAATATATCCATTGCCTTAAAATATACATTACCAGGAGCATTCATAGGATTGCCACTTGGAATGATCGTTCTCTTGTTGCCGTGTGTTTGAATGGTCTCCTTGTAAGAATCACAGTGACCAAAGACCGGGAACCAATACCTAAAGGCTGCTGTATGGCCTTTAATCACTGGAGGCTTCAAACCACGGCAACTTAGTGAGCCAATTCTTTTGCCCTTAACTTCTCCCAACATTTCTATAATTAATAAAAAAGGCATAAAAGAGATGCATTTTAGCATTATACGTGGTTTACCTATAAGTTAAAACACATTCTGAGTTAACGCAAACTGTGGTGTTTGTTAAAAAGACACACTTTGAGTTGACGCGTACTGTGTGTTTAAAAATATGGGCTATAGTCCATGCTTTGAAACACACAGTTCGCGACAACTCAAAGTATGTCTTTGTAACGAACCACGTAGTTCGCGTCAACTCAAAATGTGTTTTTCGTTTCCACGGAATCACACGTGCACGAAGCGTTAACTCAAATTTTATTATAAAAACAATAAGAAGGATAAATCTGTATTTGTCGTTTCCATTGAACAATTTATAATTACTGTATTTTACTAAAATTTGATTATTAAATAAGTATGGTGGCTATGTTTTGAGGTTGTTATAATATAAAGCCCTCTTTAATAAGACTAGCTTGTCTTTGTCGATTGTACAAAAGAAAACAATATGTCGCTGTTGACCTCATTATCTTTTATTGTAGAGCACTTTATGATACTTATGGTACTTACGCAAATACGTCTGTATTGTTGCTGCAAGAAATGGTCTTTTTTTGGGTCCAAAAAGAACAGCATCATCACCATTTTCACACGCAAACTTTTCGAGAGCCATGAGGCGGCACTCGTAGATTCTTGATGTCTTTTCATCAAGAACCTGGCTACGGTTCTTTGCCGCTAACTTCGCTCCTGCAGCGAGGTTTTTGTTCAAAAGCCCGCTTACGTCTTCGTCCCTGCCACATAAATCTTCGAATCTTTGGTCGTTGGGACTTTTTCCCTTAAAGTTTATACGTTTCGGCATTGTTAAACGAGAAAAAAAACTTTTAATAGCGTGATCTAGAACTCTAGAACGGATAAAATGTCACGTCACACATTTTCACGTGAACTCTCGTCTGATTGGTCAATAATTGTAGGAATTGTCACGCCCCCGTAGGATTCGTACGAGATTACTACGGCAGGATAATCACTCATTTTTTTATTAATTCAGTATATAATTGTTTTTTTTCAGGAATATAAGTTTAAAACACCAGACACAGATAAACTACCAACAATACCTGAAAATGTGAGTAGAATGAAACATTCATCTGATTTTTAATTAATCTTTACACATTAAGCTGTAATAATGCTGGCATCCAAGGTTGAGCATCTTGTTCTGGTAAGATCATCCAAGATCTTTAGTACTAAAATCTTGGCAAGTAAATTTCTTGGAAGGATCTTCGAAAGATCTTAATTAAATATTGGGCTTTGGCAGAAAATTCAAGTTGAAACTTATATGCAAATCAGGACAAAATCTGTATGCGAATTATTAATAAGAGTTTTGTAAGACATGTTTTTGTTCATAAAGCCTATTAAATAGTGTGTGTATAACTAGTTTTATTTCTAAGTAACAGATTCCCATTTAAATCTGTACTTTCCCATTTAAATCTGTACTTATGCAAATTGTGTTGATGTTTGCTAAACACACAGATCAACCAATCAGAGTATATTATTTCTGAAGTGAACTTCTCTAATTGGTTGATCTGTGTGTTTAGCACACATCAGTATAGATTTAAATGGGAAAGTACAGATTTAAATGAGAACCTGTTTTATGTATATTTTGTTCTCTTTCAGCATAATTTAACCGACTATTATGCTCATGTTGAGCCATACAATATGATTCTGTTATTCGTTAGGTGAGTAACCACTGCTTATTGTACCTTTTGTTTATCTACATTATATTCATTTTTCTCCGACGAAGGGCTAAAGCTCGAAACGTCAGAAAAGTTAAGTCAACATTTTTTACAGTGTTGCAAATTTCATTATATTACCTATCGTTTATATCCAACAATGCAGCCTATACTAGTTTTCTTGCTAGTTTCTATTTCTATTTTTTACGTTGTTACAAATTTCATTCTATTACCTATCGTTTATATCAAACACCAACGCAGCCTATACTAGTTTACTCACTAGTTTCTATTTCAATTTTTTACGGTGTTACAAATTTCATTATATTACCTATCGTTTATATCCAACAACGCAGCCTATACTAGTTTACTCGCTAGTTTCTATTTCTATTTATTACGGTGTTACAAATTTCATTATATTACCTATCGTTTATATCCAACACCGACGCAGCCTATACTAGTTTACTGGCTAGTTTCTATTTCTATTTTTTACGGTGTTACAAATTTCATTATATTACCTATTGCTTATATCCAACAACGCAGCCTATACTAGTTTACTTGCTAGTTTCCATTATATTCATTTATTTACAATTTGAACTCCAATATATATATACACCGATAGATTTAGTAACGGTTGTTTATTTTTTTCAGTATGTTTTTTGAAAGGAGGATCATCATCACCTCAAAGAAATTGAGTGTTGTAAGTAAAATAATATTAAAAGTATTACAAACTATATATCAATGCTTATAATTTTATATTTATCTAACATGCCACTGAAGGATAACTTTACAGCCAAACCTACTGAAGCGTTCCTATCAAAGTTGGAAGGCTAGATTTATTATTCCAAACTTGATTTTTAATTTGTTTATTACATTGAAATTGATGTTTTGATTTGAGGCGGTTTTTGAAACTTACGAGATTCGATTCATTTATGCAAATTTCAAAACAAATTTAAAATCAAATTTGGAAGAATAAATCGAGCCTTCCAACCTCAATAGGAACGCTGCAGTAGGTTTGGCTGTAATATTAAAAGTATAATTGATATTTTCACAAATCCAATCAATCAATGTGTTGTGTATTTCAGCTTACAGTGTGTACTTATGGTGCTATGTTCAGCTAGTTCAGAACAGAGCAGCACGTATTGTAACATTCACTAAGAAATATGATCACATAACATCTAGCTTACTTGACTTACACTGGTTACCTGTTGAATACCGTATTATTTATAAAATTTTATTACTAGTATATAAGGCTATTAATGGACTTTCGCCAAGTTATATATGCAATATGTTAAACTTTCGGAACAGTTCTTATTCTTTGCGTTCGTGTACAAATAAGTTACTACAGGTCCCGAGATCGAAACTGAAAACATATGGGGACCGACGGTTCTCTGTAGCAGGACCAACTCTATGGAACCAACTACCACAATCCTTAAAAAATAATGTATCTTTAATTTCATTTAAGAAGAACTTGAAAACATATTTATTTAAGAAATCATATTTTTAAGTTTATATTTTTTATCATATATTCATGTTTATAAATTATCTAAATTTTTAGCTCTCATAAGTATATTTGCCTTCTTTTATAATTATTTAGACTATTTCATTTCATTATATATTATTAGCATTGTAAATTATTGATAATTTGTATTTTATAATATATATACATCTTAGCTTTGTAAAGCGCCTAGAACAAGTAGTGATATAGACGCTATAGAAATAAAAAAAAAATAAAAAAAAATATGTCATTGTTATATCCCATGCATAAAAGTACGCTTTCAAAAGTTTTTACTCTCACAAATCCTTGAGTTTATCCTATCAATGTGTTGTGTATTTCAGCTTACAGCATGTACTTATGGTGCTATGTCATTGTTATATCCCATGCATTGGTAGGTTTACCATGGTTGTTATCATACCTTTGTATCATTGCGGAATGATGATGGTAATGGTGCTGCCAATAATGTAAATTATGATGAAGATAATGGGGATGATAATAATGGGAATGATGATGATGATGATGATGGTAATCATAATGGTGATGATGATGATGAAAATAATATAATGATAAATGTGAATGTTGATGAAGATGATGACGGTGGTGGTGGTGGTGTTCGTGATGATGGTGATGTTAATGACAATGAATGTGATTGATGTTAATAAGGATGATGATGATGATGTTGATGCCAATAGTTATGATGTTTATGTTGATATTTTCAGGCAGCACATGTTTGTACCTATTGTTCCTCCTCATCTACTAGACTATTGTTGGTATGTGAATAACTATATTTACAGTCTTTTAACATGATTGGGTCCCCTGTGGGCTCTCTGTGGTAGGGATGTATGATATTACTACATCAGGGACCATTGTTTTGTACAAAGCCTGAATAGCACTGTCCAGTGGACTAATCCTTATCCAACAGATAAAACCTATAGATATTCTATACACTGGATAACTGTTATCCAGTGAATAACTTTATCCAGGCTTCATACAACTAACTTAACCCCAGTCTTATAATTGTCTACTTGTCTTTAATTGGGCTCCCTGTGGTACTGGTCATATCTATTAATTGTGTTCTTTTATTGTTCTTTACAGTGCTCCAATGCCATTTCTTGCTGGAGTACATTCATCTCTTATGCCAGTAAGTATATTTATGATTCTGGATATTTATGATAGGGCACCATTTATAGTATTTCATACAGTAAAAGTCTAGAATTCCACTTTATATTTGAAATATGCAATAACCCCACGATAGATAGGCACAACTACAACATTGGAAGATTTTGAGCCCCAGGTGGGAAAAGAACCCACATTGATATTTGTTTTTCTATGAAGCAGTGTCTTCATTAACTGAAATACCAACTGAATGTCTTTCATTTCAGAGTGTGCGTAAGATGCCTTTAGATGAAGTTGTTATACTTAATGCAGACACCAATGAAATAGAGTGTTCATTAAATGATGTGGAGTCACTTCCATCAGGAGTGGTAAGCATGTTATAAAAAGACTGCTACAGTTGTAGTCACAATATCAACTTATAAACAGTGAGCAGGTGAAAACCATGACATATCATGTGAAAGTATCAAGTCCTCTATCCTCTGATTTGTGTACACCTTACAATTGAACAAACTTCAACATTGTGTTCGAAATGTAGATCATAGATTGTACATTATAGATCATGGATCAAAGAAGTGGAGACCAAAGTGGTGATTGAGATGTTAATGAATAGTATTAGTATGCATGAGACTTGTCCTTAAGTACCATGCTGGTGCCTTCAACATGGAGACTGAGACTTTTGAAGTAGTATTGAAAGTGTATTGTTTAATCAATGTTCCGAATGCACATTTAGTTTCTGAACTGATCCATGATCCTTTGCGCCACTAGCTTGTGTGCTTTTCACGGGTGACAAACTTTCTCGGAAAGTATATAATCTACACAACAACCTTTTTTTAAATTAGGTGTGTATTTCATCATCATGCTTGTACATATTTCATCATTACGTTTTCTATCAACAGATATCAAGTCTTAAAAGCACACTCAAGAAGATTGATCTTCCTATTGATGACCGTGTGTCCAGGGCATTCCTTAGTGCCATGGTCTCACTAGTGGGTGGCTACAGGGATGCATTGCGCTTCAAACCTGTAAGTATCACCGATTCTGTAACTTGAGAAATATGGTGGCCACCTATTATTCTTGTCTTAATCACAATGTAGGTTTCACAGGCTAGTCAATCAAAAACAAGGCTGTTGAGTTTTATCCACAAGTTTTGATTCTTTGTTTTTCCTTTTGAAATTTTTATTTAAATATTATCAAATAGGTGAGAGTAGTGTTTACAAGTTTCAGTATTGTGATGCTAATTTGCCAACCATGTTTCATAATAGATTTTTTTCATTTTCTTTGTTCTAATAACAATGGTTGGTTGGCAAAACCATAACAAAATACGTCACTGTACTTCCACCTATATCAAGTCAATGAATTTTATTTACTTTCAGGGTGAAAAAATTGTCTTTGATAGAGATGTGTAAGTACCCTTATCTATGATATCAATTGTTAACATGTTGTAGTTATAGTAAATTTATTTGATAAAGATCTAATAGAGCAGTTTTCGTATGACTGAAAAGTCCAGTGCCATGTGCGTGCCTTGCCGTGACCGTGATGTTTCTAGAATATTGATGTGCCTTGCTTGACCATGTTTGTGCCGTGAGCTTCTCATAGTCATACGAAATCTGCTCTAAAGGACCAAAATGTCTGCCAAGTTACATCACTACATTCATGCTGAGAGGTCAAAGTCAGAGGTATAAACATGTTCGAAATGTTTCCCTTTCATAATTATGTGGCCATAAAGATTGCCTTTTTCATGTTTGCAAGTGGACATTGGTGATGTGTTATAATAAAGGTTCTGTAATGAAAACAAGACTTGGATTACTGGATCAATGAGCTGGATTCCCACCCAATGTCTTGAAATGCTATACAAAGTGACATTCAAATTACCATATTACTAAGTGACTTTCTTGTATCTTTAGGTTTATAGAGTCCAAGAGTCAAGACAAAAAAGCATTTTTAACGTCGGTTTTACAATTACAACTCTTTGAGCAGGTAAGACAACAACCATGCAGTTGTACAGAGACTGGAGAAATCTCTAGGCAGCAAATGAAAATGATATAAATTATATAGCTTACAACTGAACGTATCTGGTTCCTTTTGTGCAAGGACTGGTCACTGCTATTTCTTGATTAATCCTTATCTCCCACCCATTCTACTATCACCTCCAAATCACTCATATTGTGAGCAATAAAATGTCTTTTGTTCTAGTTTATTTCTGAGCGGTTGGAGCTACTAAACTCAGGCAAAGGATTTAATGATTTGTTTGAAGAACAGATTGGAATGCAGGCTGAAGGTAGGATAGGAACTTACAAAGCCTATCATAATAACGCAGTCATCGAAAACCAAGTGAATATTTTTAATAAACCCTTTTTATGTCGGCATTTTTCGGTGCTCACATAATCAGTTATATACAAGGCGCTGTAATTAAATAAACTTGCACACATATTAATGTTGAACTAAATGTAAAATTTAGTGTGTGTACGAATGGCAGTGCTCCAGTGCAATCTTCTGCACCATTTCCAGAGAAAAACTATTTATTTCCTATTTTCTATAACGCTTTATTTAATTGAGTGTTGTTTGTTTTCAGACCAAAAGAAACTCAAACATCAGTATAAGCAATGGATGGTATGTAGGTTTTTTTTATTTTAATACTTAATATACAATTATTACAATGCAAAATGTGTGTATAACAAAAAATGAGGACAAAACTATGGTAGACATCTAAGAAAATATTGATAAAAATACACAATATACAGATATGCGAAGGATTTGAGTAACAACAACTGAAATATATATACAGTTATTTCAATAAACGTAGAATACTGAATAGTGCATACTGAATAGTGCATTCCAAGACCCTAATGCATTTTGGGTCATGTCATATTGTTTAAGGTAAAATAAATAATAATTAGTTATTTTGTTCTTAGTGCATTCCATTCAAAACAATATACGAGCTAGTTATGGGGAGTAAATATCGCTGTAAATTTACTTATTATTACAAATCAATGAGACCCACAATACTCTTTGGTCTTGGAATGCACTATTCAGTATTGAACGTTTTTGAAATAGCTGTATCCAGCAATATACGATATATACATTAAAAAAACATATTTTCTAATTATAGTGCATGTTTATATTGTTTCCTTAGAAAGGAGCAAAGAAATATGCCAAGGAAGGCATCCATGAAACGAAACAAAATTTAAAAGTATTGGGCAAAGAAGCCAAAAGTAATTTGAAACAAATGAAAGGCAATATTGGGGACATGCTGAAAGGAAAGGTAAGGAGTTTGTTTAAACAACAAAGTTATTCTGGTATTCAGTAAAAATTTTATTTATTTAATTTTAATTTTATTAGCTTCGCCTTAATAATATACAATAACAGAAAACAACAAGGCTATATTGCTTTAAAAGCAATGATGTTTCGGCCCTCTACAGCTGCCGTACAGTGCTGCCTCTATGTGTTTTTTTTTTATTATAGTGTTGATTAAATTAAATAAAACGGATGATTTTACAGAAGTTTAGAATTTTGAAAGTGTAGAATGTCTCACTCATGGCTGTTATTTTTGATGAACTTAGAAAACAGAGTATTTCTGTCGTGAATAAATTTTGGATTTAATACGAGGCAAGCCTCGTGCGAAGATTTATTACGAAATCGAAGGTTCATACTCGTTGTGTAATTGGCTAATGCTGCTCACGAGGAATCTGATTCGCTGAACTATAAGATGATTGACAGAAGATGCGGAAAATTATGGGTCCACAAACTGATTCTAGTACCGTTTACATAACAAAGAAAATAAATAATAACATTGCAGGGTAGCCACAAGAGCGTCAGTATAAAATTATTTAACATTACAATCATACTTATCAAAATTAACATTACAATATGGCCATTAAATGTACAAAAACGTTTTTCAGGTGAAGAAGAAGCTTGTTATTTTTTTCTGATATTATTTTTTCTATCTTTTTAGAATATTTAACTATTGCTTTGTAACCATTTATCGTTATTATCTGTTGTTTCTCTATTTTTATGTAAACTAGACGCACTTAGTGCGTTTACTCATGCTACGTCATAGAGTAGTAATTGATAGCTGGTTTACCTGTGGCATTACGTCATGTGTAATCTCGACACAACGATAGACCCATAGATAAAAAAAAGGTAAACCTAGACTCAGGCTCTCCTGCGGGGTAGCCTGAGTAATAATATGGTAAGGGTTTGAAGAACGATAGATATATTCAAGTAAATTGAGACTATTTTAATTGATATTTTCGTTGATACAGGACGAGGAAGAGTTTGGTGGAGAAATCAAGAAATCGAATTCTTTACCGTACATGAAGCATTATGGTATAGGTGCTAAGATGTCACCGATAACTAGACGGAAAGCACTGTCACCTCAGCCACAGGTTAGTATTACAGGGGTATACTAGGGTACAGAAACCTTTCATTAACCCTTTGGGTTGTATTCTAATACTACATTAAACAGCTTCCATTATTTTATTATTAACCCTTTGGGTTGTATTCTAATACTACATTAAACAGCGTCCATTATTTTATCATTAACCCTTTGGGTTGTATTCTAATACTACATTAAACAGCTTCCATTATTTTATTATCAATCCTTTGGGTTGTATTATAATACTACATTAAACAGCTTCCATTATTTTATTATTAACCCTTTGGGTTGTATTCTAATACTACATTAAACAGCTTCCATTATTTTATTATTAACCCTTTGGGTTGTATTCTAATACTACATTAAACAGCTTCCATTATTCTATTATTAACCCTTTGGGTTGTATTCTAATACTACATTAAACAGCTTCCACTATTTTATTATTAACCCTTTGGGTTGTATTCTAATACTACATTAAACAGCTTCCATTATTTTATTATTAACCCTTTGAGTTGTATTCTAATACTACATTAAACAGCTTCCATTATTTTATTATTAACCCTTTGAGTTGTATTCTAATACTACATTAAACAGCTTCCATTATTCTATTATTAACCCTTTGGGTTGTATTCTAATACTACATTAAACAGCTTCCATTATTCTATTATTAACCCTTTGGGTTGTATTCTAATACTACATTAAACAGCTTCCATTATTTTATCATTAACCCTTTGAGTTGTATTCTAATACTACATTAAACAGCTTCCATTATTCTATTATTAACCCTTTGGGTTGTATTCTAATACTACATTAAACAGCTTCCATTATTTTATTATTAACCCTTTGGGTTGTATTCTAATACTACATTAAACAGCTTCCATTATTTTATCATTAACCCTTTGGGTTGTATTCTAATACTACATTAAACAGCTTCCATTATTATTTATAAAAAAAATCCCTTTTTTAACGTCTCAATTCATTTATTCATTCGTTCATTCATCCGTTCGTTCATTAATCCATTTATTTGTTCATCCATTCATTCACTGTCTTATTTTTCCATTAATTTCTACGCGTTCTTGTTACAGCCAAGAAAAGCGCACAGTTTTCATCAAGATGGCGACCATAAAGTGCGACCTAAACGTCCTCCACCCCCTAAGTCAGTACGAGATCGCACTAACGCTATGTCGTTAGTCATAGACGATGATGTACAAAGACGATTACCGATGACACGACATAGTACACCTAACCTGAGCATTGAGCCTCCTATAGCAACACTAGTATCACTAGATGAGGACCAACCTACTAAAAATAAGGTGAGTGAAAGAAAGAATGATAGATAGATAGATAGAATGAATGATTGAATGGATGGATGTTTGAATTAAAGGATGAATGAATAATCGAGTGGATGAATGATTGATTGATTGAATGAATGGTTGGTTGAATGAATGAATGAATAAGTTAAAAATGATTAAATGAATGGATAAATGAATGATTAAATGAATGAATGGATAAATGATTGATTAAATGAATGAATGGATAAATGAATGATTGAATGAATGATTAAATAAATGAATGGATAAATGATTGATTAAATGAATGAATGGATAAATGAATGATTGAATGAATGATTAAATGAATGAATGGATAAATGATTGATTAAATGAATGAATGGATAAATGATTGATTAAATGAATGAATGGATAAATGAATGATTGAATGAATGAATGAATGGATAAATGAATGAATGATTGGATAAATGATTGATTGAATGAATGAATGGATAAATGATTGATTAAATGAATGAATGGATAAATGAATGATTGAATGAATGAATGGATAAATGATTGAATGAATGATTGGATAAATGAATGATTGAATGAATGAATGGATAAATGATTGATTAAATGAATGAATGGATAAATGAATGATTGAATGAATGATTGAATGAATGATTGAATGAATGAATGGATAAATGAATGATTGAATGAATGAATGGATAAATGAATGATTGAATGAATGAATGGATAAATGATTGATTAAATGAATGAATGGATAAATGAATGATTGAATAAATGAATGGATAAATGAATGATTGAATGAATGATTGGATAAATGAATGGATAAATGAATGAATGGCTGGTTGAATGAATGAATAAGTTAAGAATGATTAAATGAATGGATAAATGAATGATTGAATGGATAAATGAATGATTGAATGAATGATTGAATGAATGAATGGATAAATGAATGATTGAATGAATGAATGAATGATTGAATGAATGAATGGATAAATGAATGAATGAATGAATGGATAAATGAATGATTGTATGAATGGATGGATAAATGAATGGTTTGTTGAATGAATGAATGAATGATTGGATAAATGAATGAATGAATGAATGAATGGATAAATGAATGATTGTATGAATGGATGGATAAATGAATGGTTTGTTGAATGAATGAATGAATGAATGAATGAATGGATAAATGAATGATTGAATGGATAAATGAATGATTGAATGAGTGAATGGATAAATGAATGGTTGGTTGAATGATTGATTAATGAATGATTGATAACGGTTCTTTTTTTACAAGCTGCTTATATATTATCAATTCAGTTTTCTGTATTTCCCTAGAAGGATACCAAACGTAATACATTGCTGGATCTTTCCGAGGCTCTTAAAGACGACACCATCGAGGACGCTACTAATTCTACTAAACGATCTAATACACAGCCAACAAAACCTCATCCACTTCGACGGACGTCAAACCTAAACCGACCGGTCGTACCACCGAGACCTTCTATCAAGAAAAAGGCTTCTACGTCATCGTTAAATTCCGCGGGATCAAGTTCTCCTTCAGAATGCTTGTTAACGCCATTAAAACAAATACCTATTGACTTACAGAAAGATATCATTGACTCATTAGGACCTGATTGCCAGATGTTTTTCCCTGAATGGCAGAATCATATTTCACAAATTCATTCAGAAATATCCTCATCAGCTCCGAAGAATGCCGAAGACTCTACGACGTTACTCGACGGTAATACGACGGTAAATCACAGTACTTCGAGTGTTTCCGAAAACTCAACACTACCTAACGAAGAGTTATCGAATTCGTTAGAGCTTACGAACAAACAAAATAATGTATCCTCCAATCAAACTACAGTATCACTAATCGATACCGATACGTCACCATCGGAAGATTTGAATTCCAACTCGACTTCAACCCAGCCTTCTCATTGGGTGAATTTTGAGTAAATAATTTATCGTCTAGAAAATTAACACACTTGGAAAGTTTGTATATATGGAAGTTGAAAAATATTTATGCTATTTTGGTCACGTTATCAATGTCACGCAGGAGGCCTTTAATGTCACACTGTTCGTTTACGATCGGGATTTGGGGAGGGGACACTTGCGGTCATCACAAGAGGGCCGAGAAAATTGATGTAAAGAGAGTTTGTACTGAGAAACCTGAAGAAGGAAATAGGTCACGTGAGAAATTCTACAAATCGAAGGGGTCAACACAAACACAAAAATAGCCTGCCTCACTCCCTCCCGATATTAACACTCTCTTAGCAGTAATGTGTCCGCCTTTGTGATAAACTTGCACAGTCCTAACTTAACACAACGACAAGGTAGTTATTAGAACGATTTCACATGAGCGTTTTTAACATGCAAATATGTTTTGTCGAGTATTTAACATGCAAATGAGTTTTGAATATGAAAATGCCTTGTTTTGCAAGGTGACAACTCATTTGCATGTTAAATACTCGACAAAACATATTCGCATGTTAAAAACGCTTATGTGAAATCCTTCTATTGTCTAGAGGTGGTCGTTGTCTAGAGGTGGTCGTTATATAAAGGTGGTCATTTTATAAGACAAGCGGGAATCTTGTCTAAAATGTGCGTATATAAACCGCTAGTCTACATTGTATACGGACTTGTTTTCGTATGTCGGCCTTTGCGCAGTAAATTTCCAAATCATCGCAGGCTAATAACAGCTAATAATTCTATTTTTATTATTAAAACGATGACTAAAAGATGAACGAAGCAATTGTTAGGCTAGTTGTACGTGTTTCTTACTCATGTGTTTTTATTTGTGCCTTAGTTTAAAGTGCACCTGACGCCCTTCATGATATTTTGCGAATCTGTTGTACATGAAGAGTATAATAAGTGTACTTAATATTTCTTGATGTCGACCTCTCCTTTCTGAGATGTAAACATTTGAAATCTGAAAATGCAAATGAAGTTACGTCATCCCAGGCCTCATTAAATATACAAACGTTCTCTGGAAATAATTAAAGCAATTTTTTAAAGCTCGATATCTGTATTACTAATATTCACACTACCATTAACATTTTTACTACTTTACAAAAACAAGCTTGCTGTCAGCTTTGAAACAAAACTTTGACAAATTCCTGGGATGGCGTCACCTCATTTGCATTTTCAGATTTCAAATGTTCATATATCTCAAAAAGGAGAGGTCGACATCAAGAAATATTAAGTACACTTATTATACACCTCATGTACAACAGATTTGCAAAATATCATGAAAGGCGTCAGGTGCACTTTAACTTCACAAACTATAGATAGGAAAGTCACAAAGCATATAATTTCATCAATGAATACTAAAATTGATATGCGTTTCATTATCTGCACTGGTGCTAGCAAGTTGATAAAATAATCTTCTTTGATAATGAATGGTTTTGTATAGAATTGAATATTTTAAATTGTCTTTTGTATTATATATAATTATCAAATATTAAAAGAGTCTACAATATGGTCATTGTTTATCGTTTGATTGATAAAAATACAAGCGAATTATTAGCCGTTTCCAAACTAAAGACGGTCAACTCATCTCATGACGGACAAGTCGTCTGGTGTGAATACGGGACGAACACAATTTGAGACGAAAAACTCGTATGGTTTGGATGAATTCAACCTCGTCCCCAGGTTCTCCCTTCTCGTATTTTTTTTTCCAAAATGGCGGCACTAGAAGGGTTCCGCCATTTTGAAAAAAACAAAACGAGAAGGGAGAACCTGGGGACGATGAAAGTTTGTGGGCGTGTCGGATGATGTGTCCGTACTTGTGTGAAAAGGGCATTCAATATATGTCATTATTTTAACAAATCATTTTTCAAAGCTCCATTTTAAACCATATCCTCTTCATTTGCATTCGCTGCATGTTTGATAATTTTCAATTTGAATCTCATTTATTTATAATGTGTAACATTATTCGCGTCATTTATTAAGTTTTACTTGAAAATGGATGAAATTGAAAAATCATTAAAAGAAATTGCGTTTGACGGTCGCCATATTGGATCTTGTCAACACGTCATCAATAAGTCACAAATAATATATGAGGATTTATTGCCTCCAAGATTTGGCTCTTTGGTGCATCGTCCATGGAAAAATACTCGTCGATTTCCAAACCCCAACTACGTAACATAAGAATAGCGCGTTGACCAACAACGGTACTACGTGTTACTATGTAATTTCTGATAGGACAAGATTCTTTCGTGGATCGATCAAATTTCTTCTGCATTCGTCCAATGGCTTCGGCGAAAGGACCGAAAGGTTTCAACGGCCCCTGAAACATGCAGAGAATTTTGGTGGTTTGTTGTTTGGTGAGACATTTTAGTTAACAAATAACTATAGCTCAGCCGTGGTTTACACTCTGATAACTGTAAAACACGATATAATGTAAAAAAGCAACATGAGCTGAAAGCGAGGGAGGAATTGCATGAGGCATAATTGCTCCAGACCGTCGGAGCTTACAATTACAAGTACGTATGTTTACCTCTTGTTTAATTTTCTAAGACTGCATGAAACTACTGTTAAATGAACATACAAAATAAGATAATAAGGAAATAATAAGGATCTCAAGAAAATTGAAAATTAATCGGCTTGACGGGTTTTCTCTAGAATTGTTCGTACTTTGAAACCCCCTCGAGTCCTCCTTGTAGGCGGCCATTAAACATCCCCAAGCAACAAACTAGCCAGCCAACTAACCTCTTTCAAGGGGGTATCTTTATTCTCTTTCTCCGCGTGTTCCAAGAACACCTTCCAACCTTGATCTTTATAGATTTGTTCCGATTCTTCAGAGAACAACACAGCGTCCAAGTCAAAGGCAATACGAAGCTGTGTTTCGCTGGGTGAGTTCATTAGTTTAAGAGACATCACTGCAGCAGCCAAACCTAGACACGACAATGATAAATGAATAGGTGCATGCATGAAGGAGGGATGGGGAGTAAGGAAGGACTGAAGGAAGGAAAGTAAAGAGGGACTATAGAGGGATGACAGGCAAAGGAGGAGGTAGACGGGAAAGAAGGATAGAATACAAATGAGTCGATTAATCAATAGCTGTATCATTTATAAGTTGAAGCATGCCCCATGTGGTAGTAACAATGCATGTGTTGCTTAGCCAACCTATCGTTACCTTTTCTAATGGCATCAGTGACTTCTTCTTCATATGATGTCAAAAAGAGAGTGATATTGAAGGCTTTAAGGTATTCAACAGGACTGGTTCCACTGGTTAAAGCCTTCCGTGATATAATGTCTCGAAGACCTATAACCAACAATCGGTCAGACACATAGAGGATGGACAGACTCACGTCACAGTCACTTTAAAAGAGACAAAAAGGCACACAGAAAGAAAGAAAACCGGATACACAATCCGGCAGACAGGAAGTCCCGGGGGGAGGGAGGGGGGATTCGACATCAGATTCCCCCGTTCCCCATCTCCCAAAGTTACCCTTCCCCCTCCCCCTCTCCCACAGCCAGCTATGCAGGCTAGATTTACGGGGATTAAAATTTGGACTTCACTTATTTTTCCAAAAGTTAAGTAAACAAACTTTCAAGTTAAAATTAAGAGATCGCATAATTATAATACTCAGTCTATTTGATTCTAATCTATTATATATGTATTTTCCTATCTACAATCATGTTCAAAATTGTTGGGTCATTGTAACATTTTTATGAATGTTTTTGTTTGAGTTTTAAAAAAATATACGAAACGTATCAATTTGATTTGCAAACCCCCCTCCCCCCAGAGCAATGTTGATTGGTCTTTCAAATGACAACCGTTTTACATTCCCAAAACTCAACATTGATTCGGGGAAGAGGGGGAAACGGAAAAATGTTGTTGAAATATTTTTCATGTAAAAAAAAAACAGATAATGTCCCAAGGTATTTTGCACATGATTGTAGCTTGATATAAATATATTTGTACTAGTGAATATTTCCATTTCCCCGGCTTTATTTATTTATTTATTCCATTATTTCTCCAACTTCATATTAGTAAACAGTCATTTCCTTCTTGATTCAAAATTATTGTAACTTTTTAAAGCCATCTACCCCAACAAAACATCGATCTAGATATTGTCAATGACTTGCATCGACAAGTTAGTGGAAAAAAAGAGAATTCAATGTAATTAAATATACATGTATAAAATATGATGCTAAATAAATATGTCTGAATACTACTAAAATAGAGTCCATTTCTTCGATTTGTCCTGAAAAGGGTGCAGTATGGATTATTTCATTCTCGAGTGTATTGAACAGGGTCAGGTCTTTAGACCAAAACCAACTATTATCATTATTATTATTATTTTTATTATCAGTACCGTGGTGTTCGATGGAGTTCTGTAATCGTATTCCAACCTGAGCATTGTTGTGAGACATCAAGGCGATGGTAAATATTTCTTTCTCGTTTGAATCTCGTTCTTTTAACTTAGCGTTGACGTTTTGAAGTGCCTTGAATAAATAAACAAACAACTGAAACATTATTACGCTGTACTCAAACTGATCAGAACAGATCATGTTGTTAGACCGATCACGTGGTACTCTGAAACAAAATGCATTCAAAACAAAATGGTGTTGTGCAGGTTTTTCGTGCTCCCATTTTGAAGATGGAAGCTATCACAACATCAAAGGTGAAGAATTGACTCAGGATGCCACCGCCACTGATTTTGTTTTTAAAATCTGGCCCAGAATGGTCTTGACTCATAAGTTTTACCTGACTAACCTTGATGAACGGAAATGCAGAGCCAGGATCAAGTATCTGGTCTTCTCGTTCAACTTGGAACTTGATGTAGTTCTCAAGACCTTGTTTAACAAATAAATCATTTTCTTCTTCCAGATCGAACAGTGCTCTAGACGACACGGCTACATTAATGGTCTTTTCGAAGTCTGTCCCCTATGAAGAAGAAAAGTTTTACATTCTTCCTTGATTGCATTGTATAAATTGAGTTAAACTGGATTATTTTATTTCGACACGAAATGTATATTCTTTGAGCACTGCGAGACTCTTATTATAAACCTATTCCAAAAATAGGCAGTAAAGGACTGCATGAAGCTACTGTTTTATATGAATATAAATATGAAAAAAAAGAAACATAGTTAGAGAGAACTGCTGAGGCCCTTTAGAGCCTTTAGAAAATTATATTCAAGAAAAGCAAAGAATAATGATATTCTGAAAATTTGGTGACAATACAGGGAAAGGAAATAAATGAATGGGAATGATTCAAGTAAACAAATCATGTACTATAGTGTTCAAGTATCACAAGTAGTGTGTGTTGTATGAAGTTGATTAACTTACAAATTTTACATTGTGGTTTGACTAACAAAATGACTTTTAATAATTTTAGTATTTTTAATACTGAATTGACATATAACATTATCATGATTATATGGAAGATAATGATTGCAAATTGCAAAAGTTTATTGATATAATATAAGTATTATGAGACAATACAAGGCATGACATAATTATTATAATTAATATGTCACAAATATTTGATAGTCATCCTATAAAATTATCAAAGTTTTACTACAGGTGGCTAATTTTTCAGTTTTTATAGACATTTTATATATAGGCACTTATTGAAGATAAAGATTCACCCTAATTTACATAAACCTTAACCTGATTTTCTCTAATAATCTTTCATAAATTGATTTTTATTTTTTTTTACAAAAACACAAGTACAGGTTGGAGTTTATGAAGCCGTTCAATAAACTCGCAGATCGTGTTTTATCAGGTCTAAAACCACTTGGCTTCGAATCGTGGTTTTAAATCCTGATAAAACGATCCTTCTCGTTTATTAAACTATACAACAACTTTGGTTTCATGTTTGGTTTCTTTACATCTTTATAGGAGATTCTTGATGTCTTCAGAATGTTTATCTGGAACATTTACATATCCCTATTTATATCGCCAAAGTCACTCGCCGCCATGCTAACCAAATTCACCTCGGCTTTGGTCTATTGTTGATATATCTTTTGAAGAAACTGCACAACAATGTACAAGGTATTAAGTTAGACAATTACATATTTGCAATACATTTTAAACTCTAGATAAATAAAGAAAATGTATGATAATTTGCAAAGTTCAGGCTACTGAAATACATTAAGGACTACTGAAGTATGGTAAGCTTATGTAGCGGTATATTTCTCTCGGTTGCCAAGCTTTAATCAATCATTCAATTTGAGTTTCAAAGAGTTATTTAAAAGAAAAGAAACAATGAATAGCCGATTGGTTCACTCGACAATTTTAATATATCTGGTTGTAGAAGCAGAAATGGTGGAGATCGCCAGGGGAATTTGGACCCGGCGGTAAAAATCTCAACCAAGAGTCAAAAGAGGGGGTCATTGGGGTTTGCGGTATTGCGGTATTGGCTATTTTTTAATGCGATATTGCGGTAAAAGGAATACATTTTTGCGGTAATGCGGGATTTAGGATACCTGCGTTATGCGATATTTATCCTTTTTTTAAGCGGTATTTCGGTGAAATAAGCAAAATCTAGTGGTAATGCGGGATTTAGAATTGGCCTGCGGTATGCGATATTAACGGTTTTTGTTTTTGTATCTTTTTGGTACGTATGGATGGTGAAAAAACCCAAAACGTTTAATGACCTTTGATTTTAATTAAATGTTGTGCGGTATGCGGTATTTGCGAAATTTTTTTGCGGTAATGCGGGATTCTGAATACCCTCTCAAATTAAATCCATGAAAAGATCGATAAATTAAAACGCTAGACACTTTCTATGAAGTATATCCCAGTTTGCAAATGTAAAGTTTTAAAAAACATTTGAAAAAGAAGAGTAACTTACCTCGATAAACGATATTCGAGCAGTATTTATCAAGAGTTTTCAGGCCAAACAAGTTAAATTGGTTTTTTGCCTCACGTCCCCCCTTTTTTTCCGACAGAAGCTGAAAATGCTCTGAAAATGGATAGTGTAAACTTTTCAATCGATAATGTATTGATTATTGATAATAAGCCGAAAAGCGTGTCGTGGATCACGTTAAATGCTTCAACCAATCGTTGTTGAAGAAAAGTAGAAGACGATCGATTATCGATTGATTTGTGCAGTATTTTGGGTTTGGGCTTCCTTTGTTTACACTCAGACTTGCACTACACGATAGCATAGAAGCTACACCTCCCTATATGGCAAAGGCAAAGGCACAGGCATGAATTTCGTCATATTTCATGCGATGGCTGGATGAAAGACGTTTACGACCTCATAAAATGCACTCAAAAGTGGTTTTTGACATGACTGTTTTTCGTTCAAGTGTTGATTTTAAGAGAGAAACGTGCGTCTTTTAAGGCATGATGCGCAAAACAAATAGATTTTTCTTCTATATCAGCATGCGACGTAAAAATTAATGCCCTTAATGGAAGGAAAAGGAATAGCGCGTTATAAGTAGAAGATTATTTGGAATTATGGGTAGAACAGCATGACCCATTAAATTTCATGCCCTAGCTATCTCTATTTCAAGGCAAACAGGTTTATACCACAAACACTTACAACCAAACATGCTATGAATAAATCGATAGCAAGAGTAGAAATACCGACATCGTTTTCATGCTTCAGAGTGTGGACTGTAGCTTTGAGTTGCGACTATGATTTTTGAAATAGGTGTATACATACTTTGCCGTATAACTTCTTAGCTTGACTATTGTAATGCTGTGCTATTCGGTCTACAAACTCGACAACTCAAGATTATTTAATATCATCTATATCAGAAGTGTTATTATTTTTAAGTTTTGATGTATTATTTCAAAAACGTAGACAAAACCAATTTTCAACAAATGTTTGTTTTGCTATAGATCGGTGCCTAATTTGCATAATTTCGCGACATCTTGTCAAAAATGAGTGCCTTACCAAAGCAGTAAAAAACACCTGGCTGTCTATTCTGAGAAGTTGCTTAATTTTTAGGGGATATAGTCATCTTTTAAAAAGGCTATCTTGGAGCAACGTTCTCGTTGTTAAATCCCATGCACATAAGGGTCTGTTTGCGCAGGCTAATGTGGTACGGCATGCAAAGCAAAATTCGCTGAAAATAACTCAAAATCAGTCAATGTCATAGAGAGAAAATGATTATAAAATTTCAATCGCGTTCTGGTATTTTAGACACACTTTAGAACGGATATGTAAAGCATTCTTAAATCTGAATGTGTTTCTGAATCGATCACCCTGATTATATACTTATTTAAGTCCCGGGTATGGCTGCCATTTTGTAGCAATAATTAATCCTTATAACCCTTGTGAATGAATGAAATTTACTGAATGAAATTTCGTGTTCAAATGGTAAATATTTTGCCGAAATTAAATACCTTTATTCAAATTCAAAACAAACCTGTAAAGACTAGTATGAAACAGCTTGAATTCACCGGTATTAATTGGTTAACATTTACAGCAAGAAAGCGAATCTCAACAGATAAAAGATTAAATTTACACAAATAAAAAGCTCACATCAAATCTCATCAAATGGAATTTTTCAAATGATTACATATATTTTTGATTTTGTTTCAAATTCACAGATATAAAACATTAAATGAAATAAGCACGTTTTAACAAGGATTGCTTCAACATCAGTTCGATTTTGTTCAATGGCAATGTTGAAGCCGTTTACCACCCCCTTTCAACATTGTTGATACGTGTTGAATCGATGTTGAAAGAGGTTAAAGGCCCGGCAAACGGCTTCAACATTGACATTCGACAAATTAAATCAAACAGATCAGTATTAAGTGTTCAGGAAGGTTTTAAGGCCATGTTCTCAGGACTTAACAATTAAAGAAAATCGAAATATTTTTCTTTAATTATCTTAATTATGATGACAATTATTTTACAGTTCTAGATATTTCTTACCGGCATGTTTCTTTTGAGCCTCTAGCACTCGCAGAATTGATTTTGGGTGATTTATATACTGTCGCTTCTCGCCGTAGCCTCCTACGCAGGCGCTTTTAGTGTCGGTTAGGGGAAAAATAACCGACACTTAGAGCGCCTGCGCAGAAGGTTAGTACTGTCGCTTTTCGGTAGTGATCAGACACGTGATTAATAAGAATGACGTCACCAGTTCCGCAATTTTCTGGCTGACAGGACCCATGCAAAACACTATCTATGTATCAGGAGACGACTCTATTGTATGCAAATCATATTTAGTGTCACATCAAACTGCCAGTATGACCACAGGTAGCCCAAGCTATCTATCTGCGCTCTCACTAAGCCGTCTATAAGAGAATATATTGCGATGTTAAAGGCCCTCTTGCATCCGAGGTGCATTGCGGCCGTTTGTTTATCTTTTGAAAATATCTATTGTTTTAAAGCGCTTTCTAATTGGTTAGAAAACCGATCCCGCAATACGGGCTACTCACGGGTTTTTCACGTTAATTGTTTGTCAGGCTGTCAAGTTTGAAGACTTCGAAGTGTTTGTGGTTTCGTTCATGTACTAAGAAATGATATTATGCATGGAATCCGAAACGTTAACGTCCATGGATATTACTATAAAATATTGGCTAGTTATAAGGCAAGGAATTTTCGGCTTCAAAATAAAAATTACCTTAAAAAAATAACTGTTTTACTTATGAACATACATGATTTTTTTTTGTTTTATGAAATGTTTCATTGAGCTTTACATTTTACGATATTTTTTGTGACTTTAAAAATGTCACGTGACCTATGACGTCATAATTTCGTTTTTTCAAAATGGGCCAATGGGGAAGCAGAGAAACAAAACAATTTTTGCTGTTTTAGTATTGTATTAGTGTGTTCTCTACAAATCTGCCTTCATCGCTGGGCTACATCTTATCTATAAGGGGGGAATACAGAAAACAGGTCACGTGACCTCATATTTTTGCCCATATCTCCTAAAATAATAAAAGAGTACCAGCGATGAAGGCAGTTCTATGTAGAAAACATTGATAAGATACTAAAACAGCAAATATTGTTTCATTTCCTTTTTTCCCCATTTGCCCATTTGGAAAACACTAAATTGTGACGTCATAGGTCACGTGACACCTTCATGGTCGCAAAAATATCATGAAATGTAAAGTTCAATGAAATATTCCATAAAACAAAACAAAAAATAATACTTTCTCATAAGTAAAACTATTTAAGGTAAAAAATCGTAATTATCTGCCGAAGCGAAGACAAATCATCTTATGACGGACAAATCATCTTATGACGGACAAATCATCTTGTGACGGACAAGTCGTCTGGTGTGAATACGGGACGAACACAATTTCAGATGAAAATGTCGTCTGGTTTTGAAGAATTCACATTAATTGATCAAAGTTTGTGGGCGTGTCGAGACGAAATGTCCGTACTTGTGTGAAAAGGGCATTCAATGTATGTCATTATTTAACAAACCATTTTTCAAAGCTCCATTTTAAACCATATCCTCTTCATTTGCATTCGCTGGTTTGATGATTTTAAATCCCATTTATTTAGAATGTGTAACATTATTCGCGTCATTTATTAAGTTTTACTTGAAAATGAATAAAATATTGTATCGTAATAATAATTTTAATACTTCTAATGCGCAAAATACATAGATACGATCCAATATGCAGTACGCACATAAATGGAATAAAATATAAACGTGGCCAAGTGAGACGTACAGGTTTCAACCTCCTCTAAGACATGCAGAGAATGTTGGTGATTTGTTATTTGGTGAGGCATTTTAGTTAACAAACTGCATCATGACGTCATCAGAGCCGTCACTGATTCTATAATTAAAACTCGATATTCTTTTTAGTGCTCTCTTTTTTCTGCTCGTCGTACTCGGATGTGACACTAGGCACGTGACCAGATGGTGTTCCACTTTTCCTCGCTTTATCTATGTGTGATTTCTGGTCATCAAAGAATATATGTGGATTGATCACCTTCAAGACCTCGTCCTTTGGTGAACCAGCCAGGAAATGACTGGCGTCGATTTCCAAACCCCAACTACGTAATGTAAGCAGAGCACGTTGCCCAACTTCGGAACTACGTGATGTTACTATGTACGTTCTGATTGGACAATCTTTTTTCGCAGATCGAAACTTCTTCTGCATCCGTCCAATGGCCTCGGCGAAAGGTTTCAACGGACCCTGAAACATGCAGAGAATTTTTGTGAGACGTGCAGAGATTTGCCATTTGGTGAGACATTTTAGTTAACAAATAAATAAAGCTCACCCTTGGTTTACACTCTGATAGCTACACGATGGGCATTTTAAAACACGTTAGAATGCGCTGAAAACTTGAGAGGGATTATAATTATAATTACGAGGTAAGTTTATCTCTTGTTTAATTTTCTAGGACGGCATGAAACTACTGCTTAAAAAAACATACAAAAGAAGACAACAATGAAATAATAAGGATCTCAAGGAAATTGAAAATTAATCAACTTGACGGGGTATCTCTTTGAACTAGAATTAAATTGTTGGTTCTTTGAAACCCCTTCGAGTCCTCCTTGTAGGCCTTTAGACATCCCCAAGCGAACAAACTAGCAAGCCAACTCAGTAACCTCTTTCAAGTGGGTATCTTTATTCTTTATCTCGTGCTCCAAGAACACTTACCTTTGGTAAGGGAATATATCTATTCTGTCTCTCGTGTTCCAAGAACGCGGGTAATCCTTGTTCTTGAAATATTTTTTCAGATTCATCTGAGACCAACACAGCGTCAAAGTCAAAGGCAATACGAAGCTCTGTTTCACTGAGTGTGTTTATTGGTTGAAGGGACATCTCTGCAGCAGGGAAGCCTAGACACGACAATGATAAATGAATTGATGCATGCATGAAGGAGGGATGCCTGAGGAGTAAGGAAGGATTTTTAAATCCTTAAAAAAGGGAAGGAAAGCAAGGAGGGAAGGAGGGATGACAGGTAAAGGAGGTGGTAGACGGAAAGGAAGGATAGAACACGAACGAGTCGATTAATCAATAGCTGTATCATTTATAAGTTGAAGCATGCTCCATGTGGTTGGTATAATGTGTTGCTTATCCAACATATGGTTACTTTTTGAAATGGCATCTTTGACTTCTTCTTCATATGATGTCAAGAAGAGTGCGATATTGTAGGCTTTAAGGTAGTCAACAGGACTTTCTCCACAGGTTAAAGCCATACGTGAAATACTGAGACCTACAAGAAACAATTGGTCAGAAACACAGAAATCAAATCCATATTAGTATAACAATAATAAGATTACCATTTAAGAATATTTCAAAATTATTGTAAGTATATATATACATCTTTTTTTAAGCCATCTACCCCAACTAACTATCTAGATATTGTAGATGACTTGCATTGGCAAGCTAGGGAAAAAAATAATTAATTGAATATGTACATGTATGAAAATATGATGCTAAATATTAAAGATTAAGATGTCTGGAATATACCACTAATATGGAGTCCAATTCTTCAATTTGTCCTGAATAGGGTACAGCACAGTATGGATTTTGTTATCATTATCATCATCATCATCATCATCATCATCATCATCATCATCATCATCATCATCATCATCATCATCATCATCATCATCATCATCATCATCATAATGATCATCATAATGATCATCATCATCATCATCATCATCATCATCATCATTATTAATTATTATTATTGTTATTATTATTATTATTATTATTATTATTATTATTATTATTATTATTATTATTAATTATTGTTATTATTATTAATATTATTATAATTAATATTGATATTATCAGTACCATGGTAGTCGATGGATTTCTGCAGTCGTATTCCAACTTGAGCATTGTTGTGCGACATTAACGTGATAGCAAACATTTCCTTTGTTTCCTCTGTTTAATAATATGGAGTCCAATTCTTCAATTTGTCCTGAATAGGGTACAGCACAGTATGAATTTTGTTATCATCATCATCATCATCATCATCATCATCATCATCATCATCATCATCATCATAATGATCATCATAATGATCATCATCATCATCATAATCATCATCATCATTATTAATTATTATTATTATTATTGTTATTGTTATTATTATTATTATTATTATTATTATTATTATTATTATTAATTATTGTTATTATTATTAATATTATTATAATTATTATTGATATTATCAGTACCATGATATTCGATGGATTTCTGCAGTCGTATTCCAACTTGAGCATTGTTGTGCGACATTAACGTGATAGCAAACATTTCCTCTGTTTCCTCTGTTTCCTCTGTTTCCTCTGTTTCCTCTGTTTCCTCTGTTTCCTCTGTTTTCTCTGTTTCCTCTGTTTTCTCTGTTTCCTCTGTTTTCTCTGTTTCCTCTGTTTCCTCTGTTTCCTCTGTTTCCTCTGTTTCCTCTGTTTCCTCTGTTTCCTCTGTTTCCTCTGTTTCCTCTGTTTCCTCTGTTTTCTCTGTTTCCTCTGTTTTCTCTGTTTCCTCTGTTTTCTCTGTTTCCTCTGTTTCCTCTGTTTCCTCTGTTTTCTCTGTTTCCTCTGTTTTCTCTGTTTCCTCTGTTTTCTCTGTTTCCTCTGTTTCCTCTGTTTCCTCTGTTTTCTCTGTTTCCTCTGTTTCCTCTGTTTCCTCTTTTGATTTCAGTTTTTTTAACTCCGCATTCACGTTTTTAAGGGCCTTAAATAAATAAACAAACAACTGAAACATTATTTCGCGACATTTAAAATTATTAAAATCATTTGCAATTGGGACACCCCCTGACAAGTTTCTGGATCTGCCCCTGATGCTTAGTTTGCATTCAAAACAAAATTGTGTTTCGCTGGTTTTTCGTGTTCCCATTTTGAAGATGGAAGCTATCACAACATCAAAGGTGAAGAATTGACTCAGGATGCCACCGCCACTGATTTTGTTTTTAAAATCTGGCCCAGAATGGTCTTGACTCATAAGTTTTACCTGACTAACCTTGATAAACGGAAATGCAGAGCCATGTTCAAGTGGCTGGTCTTCTCGCTCTAAATGCAACTTGATGTATTCCTCAAGATCTTGTTCTTCGAATACACGATGTTCTTCTTCCAGATTGAACAGTGCTCTTGAGGACACAGCTATATTGATGGTCTTTTTGAAGTCTGTCCCCTGTGAAGATGAGAAATTTTACATTCTTGGGGGTTGGGCAATTTTTTTTGCACGATATTTTTTTCCCACTCTAAGTATGTGCACGAATTTTATTTTCATCTTGCACGATCAAAAATCTAATGGTCCGTCCCTTAGCTGGACTATTGTAATGCTGTGCTATAGACCGAATCGAAATACGGCGTACTTTTATTGTTCTTGACTGTCTAGCCTCGTGTTCACGTTGGAAAACAATAGATTTTTCACATGTATGCGAGGCTGGGCAGTCAAGAAGAATTGTTATTCAAATTGGCCGCCATATTTCGATTCGGTGTATATCCGTTCTACCAACTCGACAACTCGACAACTCGACAACAAGATGCTTCAACAAACGTTTTTAAACATTACAATTTTATCATTTAATATCATCTATATTAGTGCTCTAATTTTTATGTTTTGATATATCATTTCAAAAACGTGTCTACGTTTTGAGACAAAAACAATTGTTTGTTATGGTTAAAAGCAAATGTTTGTTATGGTTTAGACCGCAGTGCCTAATTTGCATAATTTCGCGACATCTTATCAAAAATGCGTGCCTTACCAAACCAGTAAAAACCACCTGTCTATTCTGAGAAATTGTTTATTTTTTAGTGGATATAATCATCTTTTAAAAAGGCTATTTTTCGAGCAACGTTCTCGTATATGCACTATTTTTCTCGCCGATCGTTAAATAAAAATGCTCCTGAAAATTTGAATTTTTAAAATTTTCCAACTGAACTATTATGTTTTCGAATACTAATTAACCAAAAGAACTTTGCGAGTGAAGTATATAAAGGAAATTATTTTTTGGCCCGAATTCACAGAAAGTTAAATGCCACGTCACAGAAGGGTCTGTTTACGCAGGCTAACGTGGTACGGCATGCAAAACCTAATTCGCTGAAAATAACTCAAAATCAGTCAAAGTCATAGAGAGAAAATGATTATAAATTTCAATCGTGTTCTGGTATTTTAGACACACTTTAGAACGGATATTTATAGCATTCTTAAATCTGAATGTTCAAATGGTAAATATTTTGCCGAAATTAAATACCTTTATTCAAATACAAAACAAACCTGTATAGTATTATATGAAACAGCAAATATAAAACACTAAATGAAATAAGTACGTTTTAAAAAGGATTAAATATTGCTACAAAATGGCAGCCAAACCCGGGAAAATGGCTTCAACATTTGCTTCAACAGCAGTTCGATTTTTTTGCATGGCAATGTTGAAGCCGTTTACCACCCCCTTTAAACATTGTTGAAACGTGTTGAATCGATGTTGAAAGTGTTTAAAGGCCCGGGGCAAACGGCTTCAACATTGGCATTCGACAAAATCGAACAGATGTTGAAGCAAAGGTTGAAGCAAATGTTGAAGGCCTTGAAGCCATTTCCCCGGGCCTTCACAAAAGAAAATCAAAACATTTTTTCTTTAACTTCAAAAGAAAATATTCATATAACTTTCTAAATTATGATGACAATTATTTTACAGTTCTAGATATTTCTTACCGGCATGTTTCTTTTGAGTCTCTAGCACTCGCCGAATTGATTTTGGGTGATTTGTTTTTGGCCGCTTCTCGGTAGAGAATTCTTTTCGACTGGTGATCTGATACTGCCGTAGCCTCCTGCGCAGGCGCTCTTAGTGTCGGTTATGGAAAAATAAGAATGACGTCGCCAGTTTCTGGCTGACAGGACCCACGCAAAACACTGTCTATGTATCAGGAGGGAGGGGACGACTCTATTGTATGCAAATCATATTTAGTGTCACATCAAAACTGCCAGTATGAACACAGGTAGCCCAATCTATCTATCTATCTATCTGTGCTCTCATATAAGCCGTCTATATACAAAATATGTTTAATCTCACTTTTATTGTTACTCATTGTGAAGTTTCAAGTCATTTGGAGCAGTATTGAGCGATTATTAAGTTATTGTCTTTCCTTTGATAAGAAATAGCTTCGCCTCGCTTCAATGCAAAGGCCCGTCTACCTTTCAAGATGGCGCAGGGAACTGTGAGACCGGTCATTATTTATCGCCTGTGGTTTTATTTAAAAAAAATATTAATTAATAAGATAACTATTAAAATGATGGATGAAGCAACTCCTTGGCTAGTTGTATGTGTTTCTACTCGTATTTTTATTTGATTAAGTGAATAGTTGAATGAATGGTTAATTGAACTAATGGATGAATGAATAATCGGGTGGATGAATGAATAAATAAATGATTAAATGAATAGTTGAATGAATGAATGAATGGATAAATGAATGATTGAATGGATAAATGAATGAATGAATGGATAAATGAATGATTCAATGAATGAATGGATAAATGAATGGTTGGTTGAATGAATGAATGATTGAATGGTTGGTTGAATGATTGATTAATGAATGATTGATAACATTTTGTTTTTTTACAAGCTTGCTTATATATTATCAATTCAGTTTTCTGTATTTCCCTAGAAGGATGCCAAACGTGATACATTGCTGGATCTTTCCGAGGCTCGTAAAGACGACACCATCGAGGACGCTACCAATTCTACTAAACGATCTAATACACAGCCAACAAAACCTCATCCTCTTCGACGGACGTCAAACCTAAACCGACCGGTCGTACCACCGAGACCTTCTATCAAGAAAAAGGCTTCTACGTCATCGTTAAATTCCGCGGGATCAAATTCTCCTTCAGAATGCTTGTTAACGCCATTAAAACAAATACCTATTGACTTACAGAAAGATATCATTGACTCATTAGGACCTGATTGCCAGATGTTTTTCCCTGAATGGCAGAATCATATTTCACAAATTAATTCAGAAATATCCTTATCAGCTCAGAAGAATGCCGAAGACTCTACGACGTTACTCGACGGTAATACGACGGTAAATCACAGTACTTTGAGTGTTTCCGAAAACTCAACACTACCTAACGAAGAGTTATCGAATTCGTTAGAGCTTACGAACAAACAAAATAATATGCATCCTCCAATCAAACTACAGTATCACTAATCGATACCGATACGTTACCATCGGAAGATTTGAATTCCAACTCGACTTCAACTCAGCCTTCTCATTGGGTGAATTTTGAGTAAATAATTTATCGTCCAGAAAATTAACACACTTGGAAAGTTTGTATATAGAGTACAAACACTAAAAGTGTGCAACATAAATACCACTAAATACTGCTAAATTATGCAAATTCTTTTGTTCTCTATTGTTTAATCAACACTATTTAGTGGTAAATAGTACAAAGTATTGCACACTTTTAGTGTTTGTACTCTATGGAAGTTGAAAAATATTTATGCTATTTTGGTCACGTCATCAATGTCACGCAGGAGGCCTTTAATGTCACACTGTTCGTTTACGGTCGGGATTTGGGGAGGGGACACTTGCGGTCATCACAAGGGGGCCGAGAAAATTGATGTAAAGAGAGTTTATACTGAGAAATCTGAAGAAGGAAATAGGTCATGTGAGAAATTCTACAAATCGAAGGGGCCAACACAAACACAAAAATATCCCGCCTCACTCCCTCCCGATATTAACACTCTCGGAGTAATGTGTCCGCCTTTGTGATAAACTTGCACAGTCATAACTTAACACAACGACAAGGTAGTTATTAGAACGATTTCACATGAGCGTTTTTAACATGCAAATATGTTTTGTCGAGCAGAGGGGAGTTTTGTACGAGCATGCGCTAGACCGCTGAACTATTAAAAATTTGCATGACCGCAATTGCTAATCGCTAGAGTGTTTAATTTGATTTTCTTAACTTCATTGGTCAATAAGTGTTAGGTAATATATACAATTTCAGAAAAACATTTCTCGTCGCATTGATAATTAGGCAGCCATTGTTTAAGGTGCAAAAGGCATTGTTCACAATACCAACTAATTACAGTGTCACGGCGTACTCATCACGGATGTCACGTAATATTACGAAAGGCGCTGTAATACAATAACAAAATCGTTATTTTGACTCATTTCCCCATTTTTGCCACTAAAATCAATAGTATGGCATGAAAGAACAGTCAACTGATTGATGTTTTCTGAAATAAAATTTTTGGAAGTTGGCCAAAAAAAATAAAAATCATCATGAAATTGGGAAGTGAATGAGTGCATAATGTGTTCCAGAATCAACTCAATAAAAAATGAATAAATCGTTTACCGATCTCACCACATTCTTTGCTACATAATTTTTAACACTTTAGTTAAACTTATTTAGGCAAAGAACGAGGAAAGTCATTGATTCATTTTGAAAAATAAGAGGAAGAACATTGCAGTTAAATACTGATGGCTGTGGTATACCGATGAATATTTTCAAAAATATAACATTTCCCCATTTTTTATAAAATCAAGATTGTGAAATTATCTTTCAATGAAAAATGGTCAAAGCATTTTTGCAATAAAAGTTTTGGAAGTTAGTTTAGATTTTGAGATAAATGATTATGAAATAGTAACATTTTAGCAGTTTTTTGTACGGGACTGCGATTTCATACGAAATTTCCGTAGAAAGAACTGAAGCGATTGGAACGGTGCCTATTTTAGTTTTCTTTTACTCATAAGCATTAACCTTAGTTTAAATATCCAGAGTCACAGTATCCACTGAGCCAAAGAAAAATGACCACGAAGTCTTTGTTTATCCACTGAGTTAGCGGTCATGTTGTGTAGTTAAAGGCGTTTATTCGCGTTACATATAACAATATATCTCGTTTTCTTGACATCTAATTGGCACACCAACACATTCTCCATGTCGAAGAAGGACCAAAAAAGCTTTTAATGGTAATTTACGGGTATCCAAGCAAGAAAACAACGACGATAAACGACATTCAAAAACGTAAACATTACCCATCTTTGATGGTTATCGGACTAGGTTGACAAAGTCGTGCATGCTCATACCAAACGCCCCTCTGCTGTTTTGTCGAGTATTTAACATGCAAATGAGTTTTGAAAATGAAAATGCCTTGTTTTGCAAGGTGACAACTCATCTAAGGTGACAACTCATTTGCATGTTAAATACTCGACAAAACATATTCGCATCTTAAAAACGCTTATGTGAAATCCTTCTATTGTCTAGAGGTGGTCGTTATATAAAGGTGGTCATTTTATAAGACAAGCGGGAATCTTGTCTAAATATAAACTGCTGGCCTACATTGTATACGGACTTGTTTTCGTATGTCGGCCTTTGCGCAGTAAATTTCCAAACCATCGCAGGCTAATGGCTAATAATTCTATTTTTATTATTAAAACGATGACTAAAAGATGAACAAAGCAATTAGGCTAGTTGTACGTGTTTCTTACTCGTGTTTTTACTTGTGCCTCAGTTTAAAGTGCACCTGACGCCTTTCATGATATTTTGCCAATCTGTTGTACATGAATGTCGACCTCTCCTTTCTGAGATGTAAACATTTGAAATCTGAAAATGCAAATAAAGTGACGTCATCCCAGGCCTCATTAAATATACAAACGTTCTCTGGAAATAATTATAGCAATTTTTTAAAGCTCAATATCTGTATTACTAATATTCACACTACCATTAACATTTTTACTACTTTACAAAAACAAGCTTGCTGTCAGCTTTGAAACAAAACTTTGACAAATTCCTGGGATGGCGTCACCTCATTTGCATTTTCAGATTTCAAATGTTCATATCTCAAAAAGGAGAGGTCGACATCAAGAAATATTAAGTACACTTATTATACACCTCATGTACAACAGATTTGCAAAATATCATGAATGGCGTCAGGTGCACTTTAACTTCACAAACTATAGATAGGAAAGTCACAAAGCATATCATTTCATCAATGAATACTAATATTGATATGCGTTTCATTATCTGCACTGGTGCTAGCAAGTTGATAAAATAATCTTCTTTGATAATGAATGGTTTTGTATAGAATTGAATATTTTAAATTGTCTTTTGTATTATATATAATTATCAAATATTAAAAGAGTACAATATGGTCATTGTTTATCGTTTGATTGATAAAAATACAAGCGAATTATTAGCCGTTTCCAAACTAGAAGACGGTCAACTCATCTCATGACGGTCAAGTCGTCTGGTGTGAATACGGGACGAACACAATTTGAGACGAAAAACTCGTATGGTTTGGATGAATTCAACCTCGTCCCCAGGTTCTCCCTTCTCGTATTTTTTTCTTCAAAATGGCGGCGCTAGAAGGGTTCCGCCATTTTGGAAAAAAAACGAGAAGGGAGAACCTGGGGACGATGAAAGTTTGTGGGCGTGTCGAGATGATGTGTCCGTACTTGTGTGAAAAGGGCATTCAATATATGTCATTATTTTAACAAATCATTTTTCAAAGCTCCATTTTAAACCATATCCTCTTCATTTGCATTCGCTGCATGTTTGATAATTTTCAATTTGAATCTCATTTATTTATAATGTGTAACATTATTCGCGTCATTTATTAAGTTTTACTTGAAAATGGATGAAATTGAAAAATCATTAAAAGAAATTGCGTTTGACGGTCGCCATATTGGATCTTGTCAACACGTCATCAATAAGTCACAAATAATATATGAGGATTTATTGCCTCCAAGATTTGGCTCTTTGGTGCATCGTCCATGGAAAAATACTCGTCGATTTCCAAACCCCAACTACGTAACATAAGAATAGCGCGTTGACCAACAACGGTACTACGTGTTACTATGTACGTTCTGATTGGACAAGATTCTTTCGTGGATCGATCGAATTTTTTCTGCATTCGTCCAATGGCTTCGGCGAAAGGACCGAAAGGTTTCAACGGCCCCTGAAACATGCAGAGAATTTTGGTGGTTTGTTGTTTGGCGAGACATTTTAGTTAACAAATAACTATAGCTCAGCCGTGGTTTACACTCTGATAACTGTACGATGGGAATTTTAAAACACGATTTAATGTAAAAAAGCAACATGAGCTGAAAGCGAGGGAGGAATTGAGGCATAATTGCTCCAGACCGTCGGAGCTTACAATTATACAAGTACGTATGTTTACCTCTTGTTTAATTTTCTAAGACTGCATGAAACTACTGTTAAATGAACATACAAAAGAAGATAATAAGGAAATAATAAGGATCTCAAAAAAATTGAAAATTAATCGGCTTGACGGGTTTTCTCTAGAATTGTTCGTACTTTGAAACCCCCTCGAGTCCTCCTTGTAGGAGGCCATTAAACATCCCTAAGCCACAAACTAGCCAGCCAACTAACCTCTTTCAAGGGGGTATCTTTATTCTCTTTCTCCGCGTGTTCCAAGAACGCCTTCAAACCTTGATCTTTATAGATTTGTTCCGATTCTTCAGATAACAACACAGCGTCCAAGTCAAAGGCAATACGAAGCTGTGTTTCGCTGGGTGAGTTCATTAGTTTAAGAGACATCACTGCAGCAGCCAAACCTAGACACAACAATGATAAATGAATAGGTGCATGCATGAAGGAGGGATGGGGAGTAAGGAGAGACTGAAGGAAGAAAAGCAAGGAGGGACTAGCTATAGAGGGATGACAGATAAAGGAGGAGGTAGACGGCAAGGAAGGATAGATCGCGAATGAGTCGATTAATCAATAGCTGTATCACCCGGGGGGCACTCCCTTAGAAAATGGATAGGGGTGCTCGACGGACGGTTTTGAAAATGACCCTAAAAGGTACGCATAAATTAACTCAGATACTGATTACTGACCCTAAAAGGTACGGTGCCAGCTCGAGACCCTAAAAGGTCCGTCGAGCACCCCTATCCATTTTTTAAGGGAGTACCCCCTCCCCCCCGGGCTGAAGCATGCTCCATGTGGTAGTAACAATGCATGTGTTGATTAGCCAACCTATCGTTACCTTTTCTAATGGCATCAGTGACTTCATTTTCGTATGATGTCAAGAAGAGAGTGATATTGAAGGCTTTAAGGTATTCGACAGGACTGGTTCCACTGGTTAAAGCCTTACGTGATATAATGTCTCGGAGACCTACAAGCAACAATCGGTCAGACACAGAGGATGGACAGACTCACAGTCAATTTAATTCAGAGACAAAAAGACACGCAGAAAGAAAGAAAACCGGATACACAATCCGGCAGGCAGGAAGTTCCGGAGGGAGGGAGGGGCGATTCGACATCAGATTCCCCCGTTCCCCATCTCCCAGAGTTTCCCTTCCCCCTCCCCCTCTCCCACAGCCAGCTATGCAGGCTAGATTTACGGGGATTAAAATTTGGACATTCACTTATTTTTCCAAAAGTTAAGTAAACAAACTTTCAAGTTAAAATTAAGAGATCGCATAATTATAACACTCAGCCTATTTGATTCTAATCTATTATATATGTATTTTCCTATCTACAATCATGTTCAAAATTGTTGGGTCATTGTAACATTTTTATGAATGTTTTTGTTTGAGTTTTAAAAAAAAAAATATACGAAACGTATCAATTTGATTTGCAAACCCCCCTCCCCCCAGAGCAATGTTGATTGGTCTTTCAAATGACAACCGTTTTACATTCCCAAAACTCAACATTGATTCGGGGAAGAGGGGGAAACGGAAAAATGTTGTTGAAATATTTTTCATGTAAAAAAAAACAGATAATGTCCCAAGGTATTTTGCACATGATTGTAGCTTGATATAAATATATTTGTACTAGTGAATATTTCCATTTCCCCGGCTTTATTTATTTATTTATTCCATTATTTCTCCAACTTCATATTAGTAAACAGTCATTTCCTTCTTGATTCAAAATTATTGTAACTTTTTAAAGCCATCTACCCCAACAAAACATCGATCTAGATATTGTAAATGACTTGCATCGACAAGTTAGTGGAAAAAAAGAGAATTCAATGTAATTAAATATACATGTATAAAATATGATGCTAAATAAATATGTTTGAATACTACTAAAATAGAGTCCATTTCTTCGATTTGTCCTGAAAAGGGTGCAGTATGGATTATTTCATTCTCGAGTGTATTGAACAGGGTCAGGTCTTTAGACCAAAACCAACTATTATCATTATTATTATTATTTTTATTATCAGTACCGTGGTGTTCGATGGAGTTCTGTAATCGTATTCCAACCTGAGCATTGTTGTGAGACATCAAGGCGATGGTAAATATTTCTTTCTCGTTTGGATCTCGTTCTTTTAACTTAGCGTTGACGTTTTGAAGTGCCTTGAATAAATAAACACACAACTGAAACATCATTACGCGGTACTCAAACTGATCAGAACAGATCATGTTGTTAGACCGATCACGTGGTACTCTGAAACAAAATGCATTCAAAACAAAATGGCGTCGTGCAGGTTTTTCGTGCTCCCATTTTGAAGATGGAAGCTATCACAACATCAAAGGTGAAGAATTGACTCAGGATACCACCGCCACTGATTTTGTTTCAGAATGGTCTTGACTCATAAGTTTTACCTGACTAATTAACCTTGATAAACGGAAATGCAGAGCCAGGATCAAGTATCTGGTCTTCTCGTTCAACTTGGAACTTGATGTAGTTCTCAAGACCTTGTTCAACAAATAAATCATTTTCTTCTTCCAGATCGAACAGTGCTCTAGACGACACGGCTACATTAATGGTCTTTTCGAAGTCTGTCCCCTATGAAGAAGAAAAGTTTTACATTCTTTCTTGATTGCATTGTATAAATTGAGTTAAACTGGATTATTTTATTTCGACACGAAATGTATATTCTTTGAGCACTGCGAGACTCTTATTATAAACCTATTCCAAAAATAGGCAGTAAAGGACTGCATGAAGCTACTGTTTTATATGAATATAAATATGAAAAAAAAGAAACATAGTTAGAGAGAACTGCTGAGGCCCTTTAGAGCCTTTAGAAAATTATATTCAAGAAAAGCAAAGAATAATGATATTCTGAAAATTTGGTGACAATACAGGGAAAGGAAATAAATGAATGGGAATGATTCAAGTAAACAAATCATGTACTATAGTGTTCAAGTATCACAAGTAGTGTGTGTTGTATGAAGTTGATTAACTTACAAATTTTACATTGTGGTTTGACTAACAAAATGACTTTTAATAATTTTAGCATTTTTAATACTGAATTGACATATAACATTATCATGATTATATGGAAAATAATGATTGCAAATTGCAAAAGTTTATTGATATAATATAAGTATTATGAGACAATACAAGGCATGACATATAATTATTATAATTAATTATATGTCACAAATATTTGATAGTCATCCTATAAAATTATCAAAGTTTTTACTACAGGTGGCTAATTTTTCAGTTTTTATAGACATTATAAATAGAGGCACTTATTGAAGATAAAGATTCACCCTAATTTACATAAACCTTAACCTGATTTTCTCTAATAATCTTTCATAAATTGTTTTTTTTTTTTTTTTTTACAAAAACACAAGTACAGGTTGGAGTTTATGAAGCCGTTCAATAAACTCGCAGATCGTGTTTTATCAGGTCTAAAACCACTTGGCTTCGAATCGTGGTTTTTAAATCCTGATAAAACGATCCTTCTCGTTTATTAAACTATACAACAACTTTGGTTTCATGTTTGGTTTCTTTACATCTTTATAGGAGATTCTTGATGTCTTCAGAATGTTTATCTGGAATGTTTTATAGTATATTCTTGATGTCTTCAGAATGTTTATCTGGAACATTTACTTATCCCTATTTATATCGCCAAAGTCACTCGCCGCCATGCTAACCAAATTCACCTCGGCTTTGGTCTATTGTTGATATATTTTTTGAAGAAACTGCAAAACAATGTACAAAGTATTAAGTTAGACAATTACATATTTGCAATACATTTTAAACTCTAGATAAATAAAGAAAATGTATGATATAATTTGCAAAGTACAGGCTACTGAAATACATTAAGGATTACTGAAGTATGGTAAGCTTATGTAGCGGTATATTTCTCTCGGTTGCCAAGCTTCAATCAATCATTCAATTTGAGTTTCAAAGAGTTATTTAAAAGAAAAGAAACAATGAATAGCCGATTGATTCACTCGACAATTTTAATATATCTGGTTGTAGAAGCAGAAATGGTGGAGATCGCCAGGGGAATTTGGACCCGGCGGTAAAAATCTCAACCAAGAGTCAAAAGAGGGGGTCATTGGGGTTTGCGGTATTGCGGTATTGGCCATTTTTTAATGCGATATTGCGGTAAAAGGAATACATTTTTGCGGTAATGCGGGATGTTATGCGATATTTATCCTTTTTTTAAGCGGTATTTCGGTGAAATAAGCAAAATCTAGTGGTAATGCGGGATTTAGAATTGGCCTGCGGTATGCGATATTAACGATTTTTGTTTTTGTATCTTTTTGGTACGTATGGATGGTGAAAAAACCCAAAACGTTTAATGACCTTTGATTTTAATTAAATGTTGTGCGGTATGCGGTATGTGCGAAATTTTTTTGCGGTAATGCGGGATTTTTAAATAATTTTTGCGGTATTGCGGGATTCTGAATACCCTCTCAAAATCCATGAAAAGATCGATAAATTAAAACGCTTGACACTTTCTATGAAGTATATTCCAGTTTGCAAATGTAAAGTTTTAAAAAACATTTGAAAAAGAAGAGTAACTTACCTCGATAAACGATATTCGAGCAGTATTTATCAAGAGTTTTCAAGCAAAAAATGCGTCAATGCCTTTCCAAATAGTATAAACATGTTGAGTTGGTTAGCTTTATCAACATTTTAAAATGTGTTGTTAAGTCACGATCAAGTAATTACACTAGAGGCAAAACAAGTTAAATTGGTTTTTGCCTCACGTCCCCCCTTTTCTTTCGACAGAAGCTGAAAATGCTCTGAAAATGGATAGTGTAAACTTTTCAATCGATAATGTATTGATAATAAGCCGAAAAGCGTGTCGTGGATCACGTTAAATGCTTCAACCAATCGTTGTTGAAGAAAAGTAGAAGACGATCGATTATCGATTGATTTGTGCAGTATTTTGGGTTTGGGCTTCCTTTGTTTACACTCAGACTTGCACTACACGATAGCATAGAAGCTACACCTCCCTATATGGCAAAGGCAAAGGCACAGGCATGAATTTCGTCATATTTCATGCGATGGCTGGATGAATGACGTTTACGACCTCATAAAATGCACTCAAAAGTGGTTTTTGACATGACTGTTTTTCGTTCAAGTGTTCATTTTAAGAGAGAAACGTGCGTCTTTTAAGGCATGATGCGCAAAACAAATAGATTTTTCTTCTATATCAGCACGTGACGTAAAAATTAATGCCCTTAATGGAAGGAAAAGGAATAGCGCGTTATAAGTAGAAGATATATGGAATTATGGGTAGAACAGCATGACCCATTAAATTTCATGCCCTAGCTATCTCCATTTCAAGGCGAACAGGTTTATACCACAAACACTTACAACCAAACATGCTATGAATAAATCGATAGCAAGAGTAGAAATACCGACATCGTTTTCATGCTTCAGAGTGTGGACTGTAGCTTTGAGTTGCGACTATGATTTTTGAAATAGGTGTATACATACTTTGCCGTATAACTTCTTAGCTTGACTATTGTAATGCTGTGCTATTCGGTCTACAAACTCGACAACTCAAGATTATTTAATATCATCTATATCAGAAGTGTTATTATTTTTAAGTTTTGATGTATTATTTCAAAAACGTAGACAAAACCAATTTTCAACAAATGTTTGTTTTGCTATAGATCGGTGCCTAATTTGCATAATTTCGCGACATCTTGTCAAAAATGAGTGCCTTACCAAAGCAGTAAAAAACACCTGGCTGTCTATTCTGAGAAGTTGCTTAATTTTTAGGGGATATAGTCATCTTTTAAAAAGGCTATCTTGGAGCAACGTTCTCGTTGTTAAATCCCATGCACATAAGGGTCTGTTTGCGCAGGCTAATGTGGTACGGCATGCAAAGCAAAATTCGCTGAAAATAACTCAAAATCAGTCAATGTCATAGAGAGAAAATGATTATAAAATTTCAATCGCGTTCTGGTATTTTAGACACACTTTAGAACGGATATGTAAAGCATTCTTAAATCTGAATGTGTTTCTGAATCGATCACCCTGATTATATACTTATTTAAGTCCCGGGTATGGCTGCCATTTTGTAGCAATAATTAATCCTTATAACCCTTGTGAATGAATGAAATTTACTGAATGAAATTTCGTGTTCAAATGGTAAATATTTTGCCGAAATTAAATACCTTTATTCAAATTCAAAACAAACCTGTAAAGACTAGTATGAAACAGCTTGAATTCACCGGTATTAATTGGTTAACATTTACAGCAAGAAAGCGAATCTCAACAGATAAAAGATTAAATTTACACAAATAAAAAGCTCACATCAAATCTCATCAAATGGAATTTTTCAAATGATTACATATATTTTTGATTTTGTTTCAAATTCACAGATATAAAACATTAAATGAAATAAGCACGTTTTAACAAGGATTGCTTCAACATCAGTTCGATTTTGTTCAATGGCAATGTTGAAGCCGTTTACCACCCCCTTTCAACATTGTTGATACGTGTTGAATCGATGTTGAAAGAGGTTAAAGGCCCGGCAAACGGCTTCAACATTGACATTCGACAAATTAAATCAAACAGATCAGTATTAAGTGTTCAGGAAGGTTTTAAGGCCATGTTCTCAGGACTTAACAATTAAAGAAAATCGAAATATTTTTCTTTAATTATCTTAATTATGATGACAATTATTTTACAGTTCTAGATATTTCTTACCGGCATGTTTCTTTTGAGCCTCTAGCACTCGCAGAATTGATTTTGGGTGATTTATATACTGTCGCTTCTCGCCGTAGCCTCCTACGCAGGCGCTTTTAGTGTCGGTTAGGGGAAAAATAACCGACACTTAGAGCGCCTGCGCAGAAGGTTAGTACTGTCGCTTTTCGGTAGTGATCAGACACGTGATTAATAAGAATGACGTCACCAGTTCCGCAATTTTCTGGCTGACAGGACCCATGCAAAACACTATCTATGTATCAGGAGACGACTCTATTGTATGCAAATCATATTTAGTGTCACATCAAACTGCCAGTATGACCACAGGTAGCCCAAGCTATCTATCTGCGCTCTCACTAAGCCGTCTATAAGAGAATATATTGCGATGTTAAAGGCCCTCTTGCATCCGAGGTGCATTGCGGCCGTTTGTTTATCTTTTGAAAATATCTATTGTTTTAAAGCGCTTTCTAATTGGTTAGAAAACCGATCCCGCAATACGGGCTACTCACGGGTTTTTCACGTTAATTGTTTGTCAGGCTGTCAAGTTTGAAGACTTCGAAGTGTTTGTGGTTTCGTTCATGTACTAAGAAATGATATTATGCATGGAATCCGAAACGTTAACGTCCATGGATATTACTATAAAATATTGGCTAGTTATAAGGCAAGGAATTTTCGGCTTCAAAATAAAAATTACCTTAAAAAAATAACTGTTTTACTTATGAACATACATGATTTTTTTTTGTTTTATGAAATGTTTCATTGAGCTTTACATTTTACGATATTTTTTGTGACTTTAAAAATGTCACGTGACCTATGACGTCATAATTTCGTTTTTTCAAAATGGGCCAATGGGGAAGCAGAGAAACAAAACAATTTTTGCTGTTTTAGTATTGTATTAGTGTGTTCTCTACAAATCTGCCTTCATCGCTGGGCTACATCTTATCTATAAGGGGGAAATACAGAAAACAGGTCACGTGACCTCATATTTTTGCCCATATCTCCTAAAATAATAAAAGAGTACCAGCGATGAAGGCAGTTCTATGTAGAAAACATTGATAAGATACTAAAACAGCAAATATTGTTTCATTTCCTTTTTTCCCCATTTGCCCATTTGGAAAACACTAAATTGTGACGTCATAGGTCACGTGACACCTTCATGGTCGCAAAAATATCATGAAATGTAAAGTTCAATGAAATATTCCATAAAACAAAACAAAAAATAATACTTTCTCATAAGTAAAACTATTTAAGGTAAAAAATCGTAATTATCTGCCGAAGCGAAGACAAATCATCTTATGACGGACAAATCATCTTATGACGGACAAATCATCTTGTGACGGACAAGTCGTCTGGTGTGAATACGGGACGAACACAATTTCAGATGAAAATGTCGTCTGGTTTTGAAGAATTCACATTAGATGATCAAAGTTTGTGGGCGTGTCGAGACGAAATGTCCGTACTTGTGTGAAAAGGGCATTCAATGTATGTCATTATTTAACAAACCATTTTTCAAAGCTCCATTTTAAACCATATCCTCTTCATTTGCATTCGCTGGTTTGATGATTTTAAATCCCATTTATTTAGAATGTGTAACATTATTCGCGTCATTTATTAAGTTTTACTTGAAAATGAATAAAATATTGTATCGTAATAATAATTTTAATACTTCTAATGCGCAAAATACATAGATACGATCCAATATGCAGTACGCACATAAATGGAATAAAATATAAACGTGGCCAAGTGAGACGTACAGGTTTCAACCTCCTCTAAGACATGCAGAGAATGTTGGTGATTTGTTATTTGGTGAGGCATTTTAGTTAACAAACTGCATCATGACGTCATCAGAGCCGTCACTGATTCTATAATTAAAACTCGATATTCTTTTTAGTGCTCTCTTTTTTCTGCTCGTCGTACTCGGATGTGACACTAGGCACGTGACCAGATGGTGTTCCACTTTTCCTCGCTTTATCTATGTGTGATTTCTGGTCATCAAAGAATATATGTGGATTGATCACCTTCAAGACCTCGTCCTTTGGTGAACCAGCCAGGAAATGACTGGCGTCGATTTCCAAACCCCAACTACGTAATGTAAGCAGAGCACGTTGCCCAACTTCGGAACTACGTGATGTTACTATGTACGTTCTGATTGGACAATCTTTTTTCGCAGATCGAAACTTCTTCTGCATCCGTCCAATGGCCTCGGCGAAAGGTTTCAACGGACCCTGAAACATGCAGAGAATTTTTGTGAGACGTGCAGAGATTTGCCATTTGGTGAGACATTTTAGTTAACAAATAAATAAAGCTCACCCTTGGTTTACACTCTGATAGCTACACGATGGGCATTTTAAAACACGTTAGAATGCGCTGAAAACTTGAGAGGGATTATAATTATAATTACGAGGTAAGTTTATCTCTTGTTTAATTTTCTAGGACGGCATGAAACTACTGCTTAAAAAAACATACAAAAGAAGACAACAATGAAATAATAAGGATCTCAAGGAAATTGAAAATTAATCAACTTGACGGGGTATCTCTTTGAACTAGAATTAAATTGTTGGTTCTTTGAAACCCCTTCGAGTCCTCCTTGTAGGCCTTTAGACATCCCCAAGCGAACAAACTAGCAAGCCAACTCAGTAACCTCTTTCAAGTGGGTATCTTTATTCTTTATCTCGTGCTCCAAGAACACTTACCTTTGGTAAGGGAATATATCTATTCTGTCTCTCGTGTTCCAAGAACGCGGGTAATCCTTGTTCTTGAAATATTTTTTCAGATTCATCTGAGACCAACACAGCGTCAAAGTCAAAGGCAATACGAAGCTCTGTTTCACTGAGTGTGTTTATTGGTTGAAGGGACATCTCTGCAGCAGGGAAGCCTAGACACGACAATGATAAATGAATTGATGCATGCATGAAGGAGGGATGCCTGAGGAGTAAGGAAGGATTTTTAAATCCTTAAAAAAGGGAAGGAAAGCAAGGAGGGAAGGAGGGATGACAGGTAAAGGAGGTGGTAGACGGAAAGGAAGGATAGAACACGAACGAGTCGATTAATCAATAGCTGTATCATTTATAAGTTGAAGCATGCTCCATGTGGTTGGTATAATGTGTTGCTTATCCAACATATGGTTACTTTTTGAAATGGCATCTTTGACTTCTTCTTCATATGATGTCAAGAAGAGTGCAATATTGTAGGCTTTAAGGTAGTGAACAGGACTTTCTCCACAGGTTAAAGCCATACGTGAAATACTGAGACCTACAAGAAACAATTGGTCAGAAACACAGAAATCAAATCCATATTAGTATAACAATAATAAGATTACCATTTAAGAATATTTTAAAATTATTGTAAGTATATATATACATCTTTTTTTAAGCCATCGCCCCCAACTAACTATCTAGATATTGTAGATGACTTACATTGGCAAGTTAGGGAAAAAAATAATTAATTGAATATGTACATGTATGAAAATATGATGCTAAATATTAAAGATTAAGATGTCTGGAATATACCACTAATATGGAGTCCAATTCTTCAATTTGTCCTGAATAGGGTACAGCACAGTATGGATTTTGTTATCATTATCATCATCATCATCATCATCATCATCATCATCATCATCATCATCATCATCATCATCATCATCATAATGATCATCATAATGATCATCATCATCATCATCATCATCATCATCATTATTAATTATTATTATTGTTATTATTATTATTATTATTATTATTATTATTATTATTATTATTAATTATTGTTATTATTATTAATATTATTATAATTAATATTGATATTATCAGTACCATGGTAGTCGATGGATTTCTGCAGTCGTATTCCAACTTGAGCATTGTTGTGCGACATTAACGTGATAGCAAACATTTCCTTTGTTTCCTCTGTTTAATAATATGGAGTCCAATTCTTCAATTTGTCCTGAATAGGGTACAGCACAGTATGAATTTTGTTATCATCATCATCATCATCATCATCATCATCATCATCATCATCATCATAATGATCATCATAATGATGATGATCATCATCATCATCATCATCATCATAATCATCATCATCATTATTAATTATTATTATTATTATTATTGCTATTATTATTATTATTATTATTATTATTATTATTATTATTATTATTAATTATTGTTATTATTTTTAATATTATTATAATTATTATTGATATTATCAGTACCATGGTATTCGATGGATTTCTGCAGTCGTATTCCAACTTGAGCATTGTTGTGCGACATTAACGTGATAGCAAACATTTCCTCTGTTTCCTCTGTTTCCTCTGTTTTCTCTGTTTCCTCTGTTTTCTCTGTTTCCTCTGTTTTCTCTGTTTCCTCTGTTTTCTCTGTTTCCTCTGTTTTCTCTGTTTCCTCTGTTTCCTCTGTTTCCTCTGTTTTCTCTGTTTCCTCTGTTTTCTCTGTTTCCTCTGTTTTCTCTGTTTCCTCTGTTTCCTCTGTTTCCTCTGTTTTCTCTGTTTCCTCTGTTTCCTCTGTTTCCTCTTTTGATTTCAGTTTTTTTAACTCCGCATTCACGTTTTTAAGGGCCTTAAATAAATAAACAAACAACTGAAACATTATTTCGCGACATTTAAAATTATTAAAATCATTTGCAATTGGGACACCCCCTGACAAGTTTCTGGATCTGCCCCTGATGCTTAGTTTGCATTCAAAACAAAATTGTGTTTTGCTGGTTTTTCGTGTTCCCATTTTGAAGATGGAAGCTATCACAACATCAAAGGTGAAGAATTGACTCAGGATGCCACCGCCACTGATTTTGTTTTTAAAATCTGGCCCAGAATGGTCTTGACTCATAAGTTTTACCTGACTAACCTTGATAAACGGAAATGCAGAGCCATGTTCAAGTGGCTGGTCTTCTCGCTCTAAATGCAACTTGATGTATTCCTCAAGATCTTGTTCTTCGAATACACGATGTTCTTCTTCCAGATTGAACAGTGCTCTTGAGGACACAGCTATATTGATGGTCTTTTTGAAGTCTGTCCCCTGTGAAGATGAGAAATTTTACATTCTTGGGGGTTGGGCAATTTTGTTTGCACGATATTTTTTTCCCACTCTAAGTATGTGCACGAATTTTATTTTCATCTTGCACGATCAAAAATCTAATGGTCCGTCCCTTAGCTGGACTATTGTAATGCTGTGCTATAGACCGAATCGAAATACGGCGTACTTTTATTGTTCTTGACTGTCTAGCCTCGTGTTCACGTTGGAAAACAATAGATTTTTCACATGTATGCGAGGCTGGGCAGTCAAGAAGAATTGTTATTCAAATTGGCCGCCATATTTCGATTCGGTGTATATCCGTTCTACCAACTCGACAACTCGACAACAAGATGCTTCAACAAACGTTTTTAAACATTACAATTTTATCATTTAATATCATCTATATTAGTGCTCTAATTTTTATGTTTTGATATATCATTTCAAAAACGTGTCTACGTTTTGAGACAAAAACAATTGTTTGTTATGGTTAAAAGCAAATGTTTGTTATGGTTTAGACCGCAGTGCCTAATTTGCATAATTTCGCGACATCTTATCAAAAATGCGTGCCTTACCAAACCAGTAAAAACCACCTGTCTATTCTGAGAAATTGTTTATTTTTTAGTGGATATAATCATCTTTTAAAAAGGCTATTTTTCGAGCAACGTTCTCGTATATGCACTATTTTTCTCGTCGATCATTAAATAAAAATGCTCCTGAAAAATTGAACTTTTAAAATTTTCCAACTGAACTATTATGTTTTCGAATACTAATTAACCAAAAGAACTTTGCGAGTGAAGTATATAAAGGAAATTATTTTTTGGCCCGAATTCACAGAAAGTTAAATGCCACGTCACAGAAGGGTCTGTTTACGCAGGCTAACGTGGTACGGCATGCAAAACCTAATTCGCTGAAAATAACTCAAAATCAGTCAAAGTCATAGAGAGAAAATGATTATAAATTTCAATCGTGTTCTGGTATTTTAGATACACTTTAGAACGGATATTTATAGCATTCTTAAATCTGAATGTTCAAATGGTAAATATTTTGCCGAAATTAAATACCTTTATTCAAATACAAAACAAACCTGTATAGTATTATATGAAACAGCAAATATAAAACACTAAATGAAATAAGTACGTTTTAAAAAGGATTAAATATTGCTACAAAATGGCAGCCAAACCCGGGAAAATGGCTTCAACATTTGCTTCAACAGCAGTTCGATTTTTTTGCATGGCAATGTTGAAGCCGTTTACCACCCCCTTTAAACATTGTTGAAACGTGTTGAATCGATGTTGAAAGTGTTTAAAGGCCCGGGGCAAACGGCTTCAACATTGGCATTCGACAAAATCGAACAGATGTTGAAGCAAAGGTTGAAGCAAATGTTGAAGGCCTTGAAGCCATTTCCCCGGGCCTTCACAAAAGAAAATCAAAACATTTTTTCTTTAACTTCAAAAGAAAATATTCATATAACTTTCTAAATTATGATGACAATTATTTTACAGTTCTAGATATTTCTTACCGGCATGTTTCTTTTGAGTCTCTAGCACTCGCCGAATTGATTTTGGGTGATTTGTTTTTGGCCGCTTCTCGGTAGAGAATTCTTTTCGACTGGTGATCTGATACTGCCGTAGCCTCCTGCGCAGGCGCTCTTAGTGTCGGTTATGGAAAAATAAGAATGACGTCGCCAGTTTCTGGCTGACAGGACCCACGCAAAACACTGTTTATGTATCAGGAGGGAGGGGACGACTCTATTGTATGCAAATCATATTTAGTGTCACATCAAAACTGCCAGTATGAACACAGGTAGCCCAATCTATCTGTGCTCTCATATAAGCCGTCTATATACAAAATATGTTTAATCTCACTTTTATTGTTACTCATTGTGAAGTTTCAAGTCATTTGGAGCAGTATTGAGCGATTATTAAGTTATTGTCTTTCCTTTGATAAGAAATAGCTTCGCCTCGCTTCAATGCAAAGGCCCGTCTACCTTTCAAGATGGCGCAGGGAACTGTGAGACCGGTCATTATTTATCGCCTGTGGTTTTATTTAAAAAAAATATTAATTAATAAGATAACTATTAAAATGATGGATGAAGCAACTCCTTGGCTAGTTGTATGTGTTTCTACTCGTATTTTTATTTGATTAAGTGAATAGTTGAATGAATGGTTAATTGAACTAATGGATGAATGAATAATCGGGTGGATGAATGAATAAATAAATGATTAAATGAATAGTTGAATGAATGGTTAAATGAATGATTGAATGGATAAATGAATGAATGAATGGATAAATGAATGATTCAATGAATGAATGGATAAATGAATGGTTGGTTGAATGAATGAATGATTGAATGGTTGGTTGAATGATTGATTAATGAATGATTGATAACATTGTTTTTTTACAAGCTTGTTTATATATTATCAATTCAGTTTTCTGTATTTCCCTAGAAGGATGCCAAACGTGATACATTGCTGGATCTTTCCGAGGCTCGTAAAGACGACACCATCGAGGACGCTACCAATTCTACTAAACGATCTAATACACAGCCAACAAAACCTCATCCTCTTCGACGGACGTCAAACCTAAACCGACCGGTCGTACCACCGAGACCTTCTATCAAGAAAAAGGCTTCTACGTCATCGTTAAATTCCGCGGGATCAAATTCTCCTTCAGAATGCTTGTTAACGCCATTAAAACAAATACCTATTGACTTACAGAAAGATATCATTGACTCATTAGGACCTGATTGCCAGATGTTTTTCCCTGAATGGCAGAATCATATTTCACAAATTAATTCAGAAATATCCTTATCAGCTCAGAAGAATGCCGAAGACTCTACGACGTTACTCGACGGTAATACGACGGTAAATCACAGTACTTTGAGTGTTTCCGAAAACTCAACACTACCTAACGAAGAGTTATCGAATTCGTTAGAGCTTACGAACAAACAAAATAATATGCATCCTCCAATCAAACTACAGTATCACTAATCGATACCGATACGTCACCATCGGAAGATTTGAATTCCAACTCGACTTCAACTCAGCCTTCTCATTGGGTGAATTTTGAGTAAATAATTTATCGTCTAGAAAATTAACACACTTGGAAAGTTTGTATATAGAGTACAAACACTAAAAGTGTGCAACATAAATACCACTAAATACTGCTAAATTATGCAAATTCTTTTGTTCTCTATTGTTTAATCAACACTATTTAGTGGTAAATAGTACAAAGTATTGCACACTTTTAGTGTTTGTACTCTATGGAAGTTGAAAAATATTTATGCTATTTTGGTCACGTCATCAATGTCACGCAGGAGGCCTTTAATGTCACACTGTTCGTTTACGGTCGGGATTTGGGGAGGGGACACTTGCGGTCATCACAAGGGGGCCGAGAAAATTGATGTAAAGAGAGTTTATACTGAGAAACCTGAAGAAGGAAATAGGTCATGTGAGAAATTCTACAAATCGAAGGGGCCAACACAAACACAAAAATATCCCGCCTCACTCCCTCCCGATATTAACACTCTCGGAGTAATGTGTCCGCCTTTGTGATAAACTTGCACAGTCATAACTTAACACAACGACAAGGTAGTTATTAGAACGATTTCACATGAGCGTTTTTAACATGCAAATATGTTTTGTCGAGCAGAGGGGAGTTTTGTACGAGCATGCGCTAGACCGCTGAACTATTAAAAATTTGCATGACCGCAATTGCTAATCGCTAGAGTGTTTAATTTTATTTTCTTAATTTGATTGGTCAATAAGTGTTAGGTAATATATACAATTTCAGAAAAACATTTCTCGTCGCATTGATAATTAGGCAGCCATTGTTTAAGGTGCAAAAGGCATTGTTCACAATACCAACTAATTACAGTGTCACGGCGTACTCATCACGGATGTCACGTAATAGTACGAAAGGCGCTGTAATACAATAACAAAATTGTTATTTTGACTCATTTCCCCATTTTTGCCACTAAAATCAATAGTATGGCATGAAAGAACAGTCAACTGATTGATGTTTTGCTGAAATAAAATGTTTGGAAGTTGGCCAAAAAAAATAAAAATCATCATGAAATTGGGAAGTGAATGAGTGCATAATGTGTTCCAGAATCAACTCAATAAAAAATGAATAAATCGTTTACCGATCTCACCACATTCTTTGCTACATAATTTTTAACACTTTAGTTAAACTTATTTAGGCAAAGAACGAGGAAAGTCATTGATTCATTTTGAAAAATAAGAGGAAGAACATTGCAGTTAAATACTGATGGCTGTGGTATACCGATGAATATTTTCAAAAATATAACATTTCCCCATTTTTTATAAAATCAAGATTGTGAAATTATCTTTCAATGAAAAATGGTCAAAGCATTTTTGCAATAAAAGTTTTGGAAGTTAGTTTAGATTTTGAGATAAATGATTATGAAATAGTAACATTTTAGCAGTTTCTTATACGGGACTGCGATTTCATACGAAATTTCCGCAGAAAGAACTGAAGCGATTGGAACGGTGCCTATTTTAGTTTTCTTTTACTCATAAGCATTAACCTTAGTTTAAATATCCAGAGTCACAGTATCCACTGAGCCAAAGAAAAATGACCACGAAGTCTTTGTTTATCCACTGAGTTAGCGGTCATGTTGTGTAGTTAAAGGCGTTTATTCGCGTTACATATAACAATATATCTCGTTTTCTTGACATCTAATTGGCACACCAACACATTCTCCATGTCGAAGAAGGACCAAAAAAGCTTCTAATGGTAATTTACGGCTATCCAAGCAAGAAAACAACGACGATAAACGACATTCAAAAACGTAAACATTACCCATCTTTGATGGTTATCGGACTAGGTTGACAAAGTCGTGCATGCTCATACCAAACGCCCCTCTGCTGTTTTGTCGAGTATTTAACATGCAAATGAGTTTTGAAAATGAAAATGCCTTGTTTTGCAAGGTGACAACTCATCTAAGGTGACAACTCATGTTAAATACTCGACAAAACATATTCGCATCTTAAAAACGCTTATGTGAAATCCTTCTATTGTCTAGAGGTGGTCGTTATATAAAGGTGGTCATTTTATAAGACAAGCGGGAATCTTGTCTAAAATGTGCGTATATAAACCGCTAGTCTACATTGTATACGGACTTGTTTTCGTATGTCGGCCTTTGCGCAGTAAATTTCCAAATCATCGCAGGCTAATAGCTAATAATTCTATTTTTATTATTAAAACGATGACTAAAAGATGAACGAAGCAATTGTTAGGCTAGTTGTACGTGTTTCTTACTCATGTGTTTTTATTTGTGCCTTAGTTTAATCTGTTGTACATGAAGAGTATAATACGTGTAATTAATATTTCTTGATGTCGACCTCTCCTTTCTGAGATGTAAACATTTGAAATCTGAAAATGCAAATGAAGTTACGTCATCCCAGGTCTCATTAAATATACAAACGTTCTCTGGAAATAATTAAAGCAATTTTTTAAAGCTCGATATCTGTATTACTAATATTCACACTACCATTAACATTTTTACTACTTTACAAAAACAAGCTTGCTGTCAGCTTTGAAACAAAACTTTGACAAATTCCTGTGATGGCGTCACCTAGCCTCATTTGCATTTTCAGATTTCAAATGATCATATCTCAAAAAGGAGAGGTCGACATCAAGAAATATTAAGTACACTTATTATACACCTCATGTACAAAATATCATGAAAGGCGTCAGGTGCACTTTAACTTCACAAACTCAGTTTAGATAGGAAAGTCACAAAGCATATAATTTCATCAATGAATACTAATATTGATATGCGTTTCATTAGCTGCACTGGTGCTAGCAAGTTGATAAAATAATCTTCTTTGATAATGAATGGTTTTGTATAGAATTGAATATTTTAAATTGTCTTTTGTATTATATATAATTATCAAATATTAAAAGAGTCTACAATATGGTCATTTATCGTTTGATTGATGAAAATACAAGCGAATTATTAGCCGTTTCCAAACTAAAGACGGTCAACTCATCTCATGACGGACAAGTCGTCTTGTGTGAATACGGGACAAACACAATTTGAGACGAAAAACTCGTATGGTTTGGATGAATTCAACCTCGTCCCCAGGTTCTCCCTTCTCGTATTTTTTTTTTCAAAATGGCGGCACTAGAAGGGTTCCGCCATTTTGAAAAAAACAAAACGAGAAGGGAGAACCTGGGGACGATGAAAGTTTGTGGGCGTGTCGAGATGATGTGTCCGTACTTGTGTGAAAAGGGCATTCAATATATGTCATTATTTTAACAAATCATTTTTCAAAGCTCCATTTTAAACCATATCCTCTTCATTTGCATTCGCTGGTTTGATAATTTTCAATTTGAATCTCATTTATTTATAATGTGTAACATTATTCGCGTCATTTATTAAGTTTTACTTGAAAATGGATGAAATTGAAAAAGCATTAAAAGAAATTGCGTTTGACGGTCGCCATATTGGATCTTGTCAACACGTCATCAATAAGTCACAAATAATATATGAGGATTTATTGCCTCCAAGATTTGGCTCTTTGGTGCATCGTCCATGGAAAAATACTCGTCGATTTCCAAACCCCAACTACGTAACATAAGAATAGCGCGTTGACCAACAACGGTACTACGTGTTACTATGTACGTTCTGATTGGACAAGATTCTTTCGTGGATCGATCGAATTTCTTCTGCATTCGTCCAATGGCTTCGGCGAAAGGACCGAAAGGTTTCAACGGCCCCTGAAACATGCAGAGAATTTTGGTGGTTTGTTGTTTGGCGAGACATTTTAGTTAACAAATAACTATAGCTCAGCTGTGGTTTACACTCTGATAACTGTACGATGGGAATTTTAAAACACGATATAATGTAAAAAAGCAACATGAGATGAAAGCGAGGGAGGAATTGAGGCATAATTGCTCCAGACCGTCGGAGCTTACAATTATTCAAGTACGTATGTTTACCTCTTGTTTAATTTTCTAAGACTGCATGAAACTACTGTTAAATGAACATACAAAAGCAGATAATAATGAAATAATAAGGATCTCAAAAAAATTGAAAATTAATCGGCTTGACGGGTTTTCTCTAGAATTGTTCGTACTTTGAAACCCCCTCGAGTCCTCCTTGTAGGAGGCCATTAAATATCCCCAAGCAACAAACTAGCCAGCCAACTAACCTCTTTCAAGGGGGTATCTTTATTCTCTTTCTCCGCGTGTTCCAAGAACGCCTTCAAACCTTGATCTTTATAGATTTGTTCCGATTCTTCAGAGAACAACACAGCGTCCAAGTCAAAGGCAATACGAAGCTGTGTTTCGCTGGGTGAGTTCATTAGTTTAAGGGACATCACTGCAGCAGCCAAACCTAGACACGACAATGATAAATAAATGGGTGCATGAAGGAGGGATGGGGAATAGGGAGAGACTGAAGGAAGGAAAGCAAGGAGGGACTATAGAGGGATGATAGGCAAAGGAGGAGGTAGACGGGAAGGAAGGATAGAATACAAATGAGTCGATTAATCAATAGCTGTATCATTGATAAGTTGATGCATGCCCCATGTGGTAGTAACAATGCATGTGTTGCTTAGCCAACCTATCGTTACCTTTTCTAATGGCATCAGTGACTTCTTCTTCATATGACGTCAAAAAGAGAGTGATATTGAAGGCTTTAAGGTATTCGACAGGACTGGTTCCACTGGTTAAAGCCTTCCGTGATAAAATGTCTCGAAGACCTACCATCAACAATCCGTCAGACACATAGAGGATTGACAGACTCACGTCACAGTCAATTTAAAAGAGACAAAAAGGCACACAGAAAGAAAGAAAACCGGATATAAAATCCGGCAGACAGGAAGTCCAGGGGGGAGGGAGGGGGGATTCGACATAAGATTCCCCCGTTCCCCATCTCCCAGAGTTTCCCTTCCCTCTCCCCCTCTCCCACAGCCAGCTATGCAGGCTAGATTTACGGGGATTAAAATTTGGACTTCACTTATTTTTCCAAATAAGGTTAAGTAAACAAAATTTCAAGTTAAAATTAAGAGATCGCATAATTATAATACTCAGCCTATTTGATTCTAATCTATTATATATATGTATTTTCCTATCTACAATCATGTTCAAAATGTTTGGCACATTGTAACATTTTTATGAACGTTTTTGTTTGAGTTTTAAAAAAATATACAAAATGTATCAATTTTATTTGAAAAAACCCTCCCCCCAGAGCAATGTTGATTGGTCTTTCAAATGACAACCGTTTCACATTCCCAAAACTCAACATTGATAAGGGGAAGAGGGGGAAACGGAAAAATGTAGTTGAAATATTTTTCATGTAAAAAAACAGATAATGTCCCAAGGTATTTTGCACATGATTGTAGCTTGATATAAATATATTTGTACTAGTGAATATTTCCATTTCCCCGGCTTTATTTATTTATTTATTCCATTATTTCTCCAACTTCATATTAGTAAACATTTCCTTCTTGATTCAAAATTATTGTAACTTTTTAAAGCCATCTACCCCAACAAAACATCGATCTAGATATTGTCAATGACTTGCATCGACAAGTTAGTGGAAAAAAAGAGAATTCAATGTAATTAGATGTACATGTATAAAAATGTGATGCTAAATAAATATGTCTGAATACTACTAAAATATAGAGTCCATTTTTTCGATTTGTCCTGAAAAGGGTGCAGTATGGATTATTTCATTCTCGAGTGTATTAAATAGGGTCAGGTCTTTAGACCAAAACCAACTATTATCATTATTATTATTATTTTTATTATCAGTACCATGGTGTTCGATGGAGTTATGTAATCGTATTCCAACCTGAGCATTGTTGTGAGACATCAAGGTGATGGTAAATATTTCTTTCTCTTTTGGATCTCGTTCTTTTAACTTAGCGTTGACGTTTTGAAGTGCCTTGAATAAATAAACAAACAACTGAAACATTATTACGCGGTACTCAAACTGATCAGAACAGATCATGTTGTTAGACCGATCACGTGGTACTCTGAAACAAAATGCATTCAAAACAAAATGGCGTCGTGCAGGTTTTTCGTGCTCCCATTTTGAAGATGGAAGCTATCACAACATTACCCTGGATGCCAGAGGTTTGAGAAGTTTTTACGATATTTAAAGTAGTTTCGAGGACTATTTTCAATGTATTTTGTTTGTTTGGTAGAGTATCGTTCCACAAACCTCTGGCCACTCGAGACATCTCCAACGGACGGTGTTTGTTTCACGTCATTTCCTGTCAAACCGGTTTATAGTGCCAAATTTGCATGTGTCAACGATTTTCCTTATCCAGTTCGCAAAACTGAGAATACATCTCTTCTCTTAATAAAATAGTAAATTGCTTCCTCCTGCACATAATTTAGCTCCCGTATTTCTGTGTATTTTGATGCTAGCTCGAACTGTATAGCGTTGTGAAATATACCATTGTAATTGTAATTGTAAAAACCGGTTTAGCATAACATGCGTCATAATCTGCATTTAGGGCCAATCAAAAATGACCTTTGGTGGTTCCTATGGCGATCAAATGACTAGCCAATCAGGAAGCGGATAAATTTTTTCCGGAAAGCCGGAAAAATTTGATTCGAGTGGCCAGAGGGGCTCATCGCTCCGCGACTCGATCATCGTCGCTTCGCGACTCAATAACTCGTCGCTTCGCGACTCGTATTATTTCCCTATAAAAGAAAGCCCCTCTGGAACCAGGGTATCACAACATCAAACTGAGGTGAAGAATTGACTCAGGATGCCACCGCCACTGATTTTGTCTTTAAAATCTGGCCCAGAATGGTCTTGACTCATAAGTTTTACCTGACTAACCTTGATAAACGGAAATGCAGAGCCAGGATCAAGTATCTGGTCTTCTCGTTCAACTTGGAACTTGATGTAGTTCTCAAGACCTTGTTTAACAAATAAATCATTTTCTTCTTCCAGATCGAACAGTGCTCTAGACGACACGGCTACATTAATGGTCTTTTCGAAGTCTGTCCCCTATGAAGAAAAAAAGTTTTACATTCTTCCTTCATTGTATAAATTGAGTTAAACTGGATTATTTTATTTCGACACGAAATGTATATTCTTTGAGCACTGCGAGACTCTTATTATAAACCTATTCCAAAAATAGGCAGTAAAGGACTGCATGAAGCTACTGTTTTATATGAATATAAATATGAAAAAAAAGAAACATAGTTAGAGAGAACTGCTGAGGCCCTTTAGAGCCTTTAGAAAATTATATTCAAGAAAAGCAAAGAATAATGATATTCTGAAAATTTGGTGACAATACAGGGAAAGGAAATAAATGAATGGGAATGATTCAAGTAAACAAATCATGTACTATAGTGTTCAAGTATCACAAGTAGTGTGTGTTGTATGAAGTTGATTAACTTACAAATTTTACATTGTGGTTTGACTAACAAAATGACTTTTAATAATTTTAGCATTTTTAATACTGAATTGACATATAACATTATCATGATTATATGGAAAATAATGATTGCAAATTGCAAAAGTTTATTGATATAATATAAGTATTATGAGACAATACAAGGCATGACATATAATTATTATAATTAATTATATGTCACAAATATTTGATAGTCATCCTATAAAATTATCAAAGTTTTTACTACAGGTGGCTAATTTTTCAGTTTTTATAGACATTATATATAGAGGCACTTATTGAAGATAAAGATTCACCCTAATTTACATAAACCTTAACCTGATTTTCTCTAATAATCTTTCATAAATTGATTTTTTTTTTTTTTTTTACAAAAACACAAGTACAGGTTGGAGTTTATGAAGCCGTTCAATAAACTCGCAGATCGTGTTTTATCAGGTCTAAAACCACTTGGCTTCGAATCGTGGTTTTAAATCCTGATAAAACGATCCTTCTCGTTTATTAAACTATACAACAACTTTGGTTTCATGTTTGGTTTCTTTACATCTCTATAGGAGATTCTTGATGTCTTGATGTCGATATTGCGGTAAAAGGAATACATTTTTGCGGTAATGCGGGATTTAGGATACCTGCGTTATGCGATATTTATCCTTTTTTAAGCGGTATTTCGGTGAAATAAGCAAAATCTAGTGGTAATGCGGGATTTAGAATTGGCCTGCGGTATGCGATATTAACGGTTTTTGTTTTTGTATCTTTTTGGTACGTATGGATGGTGAAAAAAAACAAAACGTTTAATGACCTTTGATTTTAATTAAATGTTGTGCGGTATGCGAGATTTGCGAGATTTTTTTGCGGTAATGCGGGATTCTGAATACCCTCTCAAAATGCATGAAAAAATCGATAAATTAAAACGCTTGAAATTTTCTATGAAGTATATCCCAGTTTGCAAATGTAAAGTTTTAAAAAACATATGAACAAGAAGAGTAACTTACCTCGATAAGCGATATTCGAGCAGTATTTAGTAAGAGTATTCAAGCAAGAAATACATCAATGCCTTTCCAAATAGTATAAACATGTTGAGTTAGTTAGCTTTATCAACATTTTAAAATGTGGTGTTATTAAGTCACGATCAAGTAATTACACTAGAGGCAAAACAAGTTAAATTGGTTTTTGCCTCACGTCCCCCCTTTTTTTTCCGACAGAAGCTGAAAATGCTCTGAAAATGGATAGTGTAAACTTTTCAATCGATAATGTATTGATTATTGATAATAAGCCGAAAAGCGTGTCGTGGATCACGTTAAATGCTTCAACCAATCGTTGTTGAAGAAAAGTAGAAGACGATCGATTATCGATTGATTTGTGCAGTATTTTTGGGTTTGGGCTTCCTTTGTTTACACTCAGACTTGCACTACACGATAGCATAGAAGCTACACCTCCCTATATGGCAAAGGCAAAGGCACAGGCATGAATTTCGTCATATTTCATGCGATGGCTGGATGAAAGACGTTTACGATCTCATAAAATGCACTCAAAAGTGGTTTTTGACATGACTGTTTTTCGTTCAAGTGTTGATTTTAAGAGAGAAACGTGCGTCTTTTAAGGCATGATGCGCAAAACAAATAGATTTTTCTTCTATATCAGCATGCGACGTAAAAATTAATGCACTTAAGGGAAGGAAAAGGAATAGCTCGTTATAAGTAGAAGATTATTTGGAATTATGGGTAGAACAGCATGACCCATTAATTTTCATGCCCTAGCTATCTCTATTTCAAGGCAAACAGGTTTATACCACAAACACTTACAACCAAACATGCTATGAATAAATCGATAGCAAGAGTAGAAATACCAACATCGTTTTCATGCTTCAGAGTGTGGACTGTAGCTTTGAGTTGCGACTATGATTTTGAAATAGGTGTATACATACTTTGCCGTATAACTTCTTAGCTTGACTATTGTAATGCTGTGCTATTCGGTCTACAAACTCGACAACTCAAGATTATTTAATATCATCTATATCAGAAGTGTTATAATTTTTAAGTTTTGATGTATTATTTCAAAAACGTAGACAAAACCAATTTTCAACAAATGTTTGTTTTGCTATAGATCGGTGCCTAATTTGCATAATTTCGCGACATCTTGTCAAAAATGAGTGCCTTACCAAAGCAGTAAAAAACACCTGGCTGTCTATTCTGAGAAGTTGCTTAATTTTTAGGGGATATAGTCATCTTTTAAAAAGGCTATCTTGGAGCAACGTTCTCGTTGTTAAATCCCATGATGCACATAAGGGTCTGTTTGCGCAGGCTAACGTGGTACGGCATGCAAAGCAAAATTCGCTGAAAATAACTCAAAATCAGTCAATGTCATAGAGAGAAAATGATTACAAATTTCAATCGCGTTCTGGTATTTTAGACACACTTTAGAACGGATATGTAAAGCATTCTTAAATCTGAATGTGTTTCTGAATCGATCACCCTGATTATATACTTATTTGAGTCCTGGGTATGGCTGCCATTTTGTAGCAATAATTAATCCTTATAACCCCTGTGAATGAATGAAATTTACTGAATGAAATTTCGTGTTCAGATGACAAATATTTTGCCGAAATTAAATACCTTTATTCAAATACAAAACAAACCTGTAAAGACTTATATGAAACAGCTATTGGTTCATCGGTATTGGTTAACATTTACAGCAAGAAAGCGAATCTCAACAGATAAAAGATTAAATTTACACAAATAAAAAGTTCCCATCAAATCTCATCAAATGGAATTTTTCAAATGATTACATATATTTTTGATTTTGTTTCAAATTCACACATATAAAACATTAAATGAAATAAGTACGTTTTAACAAGGATTGCTTCAACATCAGTTCGATTTTGTTAACCCCCTTTCAACTTCGTTGATACGTGTTTAATCGATGTTGAAAGAGGTTAAAGGCGCGGGCAAACGGCTTCAACATTGACATTCGACAAATTAAATCAAACAGATCAGTATTAAGTGTTCAGGAAGGTTTTAAGGCCATGTTCCCAGGACTTAACAATTAAAGAAAATCGAAATATTTTTCTTTAATTATCTTAATTATGATGACAATTATTTTACAGTTCTAGATGTTTCTTACCGGCATGTTTCTTTTGAGCCTCTAGCACTCGCAGAATTGATTTTGGGTGATTTATACTGTCGCTTCTCGCCGTAGCCTCCTACGCAGGCGCTTTTAGTGTCGTTAGGGGGAAAATAACCGACACTTAGAGCGCCTGCGCAGAAGGTTAGTACTGTCGCTTCTTGGTAGTGATCAGACACGTGTTTAATAAGAATGACGTCACCAGTTCCGCACTTTTCTGGCTGACAGGACCCACGCAAAACACTGTCTATGTATCAGGAGGGAGGGGACGACTCTATTGTATGCAAATCATATTTAGTGTGACATCAAACTGCCAGTATGACCACAGGTAGCCCAAGCTATCTATCTGTGCTCTCACTAAGCAGTCTATAAGAGAATATATTGCGATGTTAAAGGCCCTCTTGCATCCGAGATGCATTGCGGCCGTTTGTTTATGTCTTGAAAATATCTATTGTTTAAAGACGCTTTCTAATTAATTAGAAAACCGATCCCGCAATACGGGCTACTCACGGGTTTTTCACGTTGTTTGTCAGGCTGTCAAGTTCGAAGACTTCGGAGGGTTTGTGGTTTCGTTCATGTACTAAGAAATGATATTATGCATGGAATCCGAAACGTTAACGTCCATGGATATTACTATAGAAGGTCAGGATGACGACGTGAATGCATACGGTTCAAAAAATGATTACATAATGTTTCATTTTGATAGCTTTGCGGAGTGTTGTTTAAAAATCCATTTCACTATGACAAACACATTTCGGATTATAACAGAGTCTACAATATGGTCATTGTTTATCATTTGATTGATAAAAATACAAGCAAATTATTATAGCAATTTTCACATGACGGACAAATCATTTTATGACGGACAACTCATCTTATGACGGACAAGTCGTCTTATGACGGACAAATCATTTTATGATGGACAACTCATCTTATGACGGACAAGTCGTCTTATGACGGACAACTCATCTTATGACGGACAAGTCGTCTTATGACGGATAAATCATCTTATGACGGACAAATCATTTTATGACGAACAAATCATCTTATGACGGACAAATCATCTTGTGACGGACAAATCATCTTGTGACGGACAAGTCGTCTGGTGTGAATACGGGACGAACACAATTTCAGACGAAAAACTCGTCTGGTTTTGATGAATTCACATTAGATGATCAAAGTTTGTGGGCGTGTCGAGACGATGTGTCCGTCCTCTTGTGTGAAAATGGCATTCAATATATGACGTCATTATTTTAACAAACCATTTTTCAAAGCTTCATTTTAAACCATATCCTCTTCATTTGCATTCGCCGGTTTGATAATTTTAAATTTGAATTCCATATATTTATAATGTGTAACATTTTCGCGTCATTTATTAAGTTTTACTTGAAAATGAATAAAATATTGGATCATAATAATAATAATAATTTTAATACTTCTAATGCGCAAAATACATGAATACGATCCAATGCGCAGTACATAAATGGTATAAAATAAACGTGGCCGAGTGTAGCCTGCGTAGCAAGCGTTTCTTTGGGGGGAACGGGATAAAGTTGTTTTGGGATAGCTTTGTTACCGATGAGGCCACACGAAACCTAAGACGAGTGCACCTTCGTTTTTTGCACTCGTCTTAGGTTTCACGCGGCCATATCGGTAACACAGCTATCCCAAAACAGCTTTTTCCGTTCCCCCCAAAGAAACGCTTGCTACGCAGGCTAGGCCGAGTGAGACGTACAGGTTTCAACCGTCCCAAAAACATGCAGAAAATTGTGGCATCATGACGTCATCAGAGCCGTCACTGATTTATGATTAAAACTCGAGATTCTTTTTGGAACTCTTTCTTTTCTTTGCGTCATACTCAGGTGTGACACCATTAGTCACGTGACCAGATGGTGTTCCCTTTTCCCTCGCGCGATGTACGTGCGAGAACTTGTCATCCGAGAATATATGTGGATTGATCTCCCTCAAGACCTCGTCTTTTGGTGTACCAGCCAGGAAATGACTGGCGTCGATTTCCAAACCCCAACTACGTAATGTAATTAGGGGTTAGAGACTAAAGCGAGTTCTTTATCGGCAAATACAGGCACACGCTGACTGTTCAACGAAACAACATGGATTGCAGATATATTTCAATCAGCCGTAAATATTCATTGTTGACATTTTTCATCCACTATAAAGTAGTTACCTCGGAAGATTCCAATTCCCCATTTAGACTAGCCCCCCCCCCCCCCGTATTTGGGTAGGGGTGTTCCGCTGGGATCCTAAATCGGTGACCCTGTTTATGACAGAAAAAAACAAATTCGTATACCCTGTTTATGACAAGGGATAAAAATGGGACCCTGTTTATGACAGTTTAGGACCCTGTTTATGTAGTGAAAACGTGCTGAATTTCACGAAAGACGAAAGACCGCGCTGCTCATCGTATTACCTAATTAATATACCTGAATATGACAAAAAAACTAAGGAAATGGGGAAATGGGGTAAAAATCTACCCTGTTCATGACAGAAAACTCAAAAACCCATACCCTGTTTATGACAGAAAGCTCAAAAAACCATACCCTGTTCAGCGGATCATCCCCGTATAGTAAATATATGGGAGTACCCCCCCCCCCCCCGGGGTCTAGCCTGCGTTACAGACCCTTGTAAGCGCTCGAAACGTCTCCCGCCAACAAGCTTGTCTGTAACGCAGGCTACATTTAGTCGAAACTGGAATAGCTTAATCGATAAAGTTTTCTTTTTCCAGTTCAGTTAGTTCATCGTGTCTGTCGATCGGGAGCTCACCGCTAGCCATATTTCTCCCTTCGCCTTGAACCACAGCAGCTTTGAGTGCGTTAGCGACGAATAACAGCACTCCACGTGATTGTTTTTAGCCAATGGGGAACTCAGATTTTGAACAGTGCACGAAATTTTAATATTGATACCAGATACAGCATAGAAGGATCGAGTTACAAAATCGATAAAAGTGTCAAGTTCGTCAGAACGAGAGCAGCATGTAGCACCAATACAATCATCGACGACGCAACCACAATACAAGGACTACAATGAGCTCAATATTGTTATACCGCTCAGCCAATCAGATCACTTTAAATTGTAGGGATTCACAGAGTCTTTGACCTTTCGTTAGAAAGTTGAGAAGGGTCTGGGTACGAGAATAGAAGGCTGAAGTGAAATAAATATTTTTACAACCTATACTCCCCGTCGGGGCTCTTCTGTGAGGCTCACTCACACTGACTACCACTACATTCCATATTTACAACACACAACTGCTGAGGGACGAAAACTGGATAACCCGGAGAAAAACCCTCGTGGCATGAGAGAGAACAACACATCAAACAAACTCTATTCACTTGTCGCCCGAGCCGGGAATCAAACCCAGGTTAAAGTGGTGAAAGGCCAACGCTCTCACCGCTAGGCCACTCATGCCACCCAAATGTTCAAAACTTCACAGAATTAAGGTAGTTCCTGACACTTGCTACCGCGCATCACGCTCGCACACATCTCGTTCAAGAAAATTAAAAATTGCCATGGGCGAAAAAGCAAATCAAAGCCAAATTATGTCTTTTTCCATGCAGCTTTTAAGCTTCGAACAAACGAAAACATGATATAGGGGAGTCTTGAAAGCGACTTGTGCCCAGTCCCACTCAACCATCGTACATAATAATAATAATAATAATAAAAATAATAATAATAATAATAATAATAATAATAATAATAATAATAATAATAATAATAATAATAATAATAATAATAATAATAATAATAATAATAATAATAATAATAATAATAATAATAATAATAATAATATGTGCATGATAATAAACAATGATAATTGGATCTAATAAAAAGCTAGTTTAAAAAGTCTTGATTTAAATGTTGAAATAGAAGTACAGTTTCGTAAATAAAAAGGTAGTTTATTCCAGATGGTTGGAGCAGCTACCGCGAAGGACCGGCCACCATATGTGCTGAGTGAATAGCTCGGTGTGCAAAGTAGGTTTTGTTTAGAGGATCTGACTGTTCTTGTAGGAATATATGGGTTAATGAGGTCAGATATATATTCTGGAGCGTTACCATGGATAGCCTTAAAAGTAATCAGAGCAATTTTAAAAGTTATACTGTGTTCAATCGGAAGACAGTGAAGATTAATCAGTAAAGGGGTCACGTGATCATATTTGTTAGATGAGTAAATGAGCTTGGCGGAACAGTTTAATACACGTTGCAGATCTTGTAGAACACATTTAGGTTGTCCATATAGAAGAGAATTACAATAATCAATTTTAGATGTGACCAAGGAATGGACAAGTGTTTTTGCTGAATCAGAGGACAGGAACTTGCGGATCTTGGAAATGTTACGAAGGTGGAAAAAAGATGATTTGCATACAGCTGACACATGATAAGACATAGATAAAGAATCACTAAACATTACTCCTATGTTCCTTTGCCGTGGTGGAACAGTCCACGTTCTCTGAGGCAATATTGACTGTATTTAATGCAGGATGAAGGCGATAGCGGGAGGAAAAAACTAAAATTTCTGTTTTTTCGCTGTTCACAATAGAGCATATCCTCTGTTGATGACGTTTTGAAAGACATGTTTAACTGAGAATCATCAGCATAAAAATATTAGGACAGTCCATGTGATCTTGCAATATCGCCAAGATCTGTAGTATACAATGAATAAAGCATCGGTCCTAAAACGGAACCCTGCGGAACACCATAAAATAAGCTTTCAATATGTGATGAACAATCACCCACTTTTACAAACTGAGTGCGATCAGATACGTATGAAAAGAGCCAGTCCAGAGCTTTATCGTAAATATACCAACCCGAGTAGATAATCTTGAAAGCAGCAAAGTATGGTCAACGGTATCAAAAGCTGCAGATAGATCCAACAATACCAAGATTACAGATTTTTGGCTGTCAATTGAGAGAGCAATGTAGCATTGTACACTCTGATGAGAGCAGTTTCCGTACTGTGATTGGTACGTCGGGTAGGCAGACTGAAAAGTTTCACAAAGATTATTCTGATTAATGTAGTCAGTAAGTTGTTTATCTACGATCTTCTCTATCACTTTAGCCAAAAAAGGGAGGTTTGAAATAGGCCGGAAGTTCTTGTATTCCTGATAATCAAGACCAGTTTCCACATGGAAAAAGCAACTTAAAGAATATCAGAATAAGAATGAAATGAAGAAAGAAATAAGCTCACAAACGTTCTTGAAATTAAAGGGGAAAAATGTAGAATTGAGTAAAATTGAGACAAAGATGATATATCAATGTTATATAGACAAAAAATCTATATTTCGAAATAAGAAACTGGCTCTTATAATTTCAAATTATCCTACCAGAATGTAATAAAGCAAATGTCATTCTAGGGGTTGATAACAATAGAGTACCGAAGTGTGACGTCACACTTTGGCTTTTCCTATTCAAATAATTTTCATCATAGAATGCTAGTCAAAAAAATAGGCTGCCCGAAAATTTGGGATCATTTGAGTGTGAAACGGCTGAGATATGATTTTTTGAATGTAAAATTTTCTCCATCAGACAAAGTCTCTTTAGTTATTTTTGGCCTGGTTCTAATCGGTTGGAACCAGGGCAAAAATAAGAGACTTGGCAGAAGCAGCATCCGATGTAACGTCTACATGAAAGTTGAAGTCACCAGTAATAATAAGCGAGCCAGGTTTCGTTACATAGGTTTCCAGAAGTGAAGAAAATTAATCCATGAACAGGCCAATAGAGAGGTTATTAACACTTGGTGGTGGAGGGCGATATATTACAACAATGGAGACTATTTGAGAGAATACTTGACATTGAACTTAAATTGCATCGAAGGAAGAAAACGCTTGTGCTATAGATGTTTGCTTAATTTCCAACGTTTCTTTAAATAGCAGACCAACACCACCTCCTCTGCTATTCCGTGGACTGTGTACAAAACGATAGCCATTCGGTATAAGATTACCTAAGCTACCAAAATTACTCAACTGTTAGCACCGCCAAAAAAACGATCAATCGTGTTTTGAATTTCGGTTAACTCATGTGACCGTTTGGGGCGCTCCAAATGGCCATGTGACATCAAAATAACGTAAAATACTGTTATTTTAATGTCACATGACCATTTGGAGCGCCTCAATTGGTCATGTGAGTGAACCGGAATTCAAAACGCGATTGATCGTTTTTTTGATGGTGCTAACAGTTGAGTAATTTTGGTAGTAACCACATGGTCGTGATCACCAGGATTCAACCATGCAGGTCTCAGTAATCGCAAAAATATCAAAGTCATTCTTTGATTGTAATATACTTGTTGCACACAGAGCGACAATTTAAAAGACCGAAAGAACATGACTTTTCCAAAGAGACTTCATTTCTGTTGACATTAGTACTTTGATTTGATGGCTTAATCTGAATCAAATTTTTCTTGTTGACATTGTTATGTAAATTAGGCGTTTTCGCGGGAAAACCTCTACGACCACAAATCGATTCAATGTGCCAGCTTTTAGTAGAATTCTTATCTCTTTGGCGACGGCCAGCTCTCCTTCCACGAATATTCCAATACTTCTTAGTACCAAAGCGAGATTTGGAAGATAAATCAAGAAATCTTGAGCGTAGCTGATAATATTCATAAGTGAAGCAATTGTATACAATAAAGTTTTAATAATGATGAGAACCAGTAGACATAGATTCTGAAAAAGGAAGAAAAATACAAGTATAACCATGCTTGTTTAGTTTGAAGATCGGACGAGGCAGCCAAATTATCGTTGAATATTCTTCGAGAATACCTCGTTGAGTTTCTCGAATAAACTGCAGAGCCACTATAAACAGTTAGAAATCCATTATATCTAAGAACTGGGTCACCTGTAGCCAAAGTAAGCAATAATAAACTTAAAATATTCATAGCGAACGACATTGCAGCCATGTTCATCAGCGCGTAATCATCATACATTACCCTAAAAGATACCAAAGTAATGGTGAGATTCTAAATTTCAATTTAGGTACCTAACCTAAAAGATACCAAATCGTTCATTTTAACCGCTAAGAGATACGACGAGCATCCCGATACTTTTACCCGGGAGTACCCTCTCTCCCCCTCCCCCTCCCCCTCCCCCTCCCCCTTTCCGGGGTTCGCTTTCGTTATCGTAACTACAAATCGGGTGAAGTGCATGGTAGCCGGCTTCAGAGTTTGGTTTATTCTGTGAATAAAATAATAAAATTAAAGCGATAGCGATAAAAGCGAAAGTAATTTAAGAAAATTACAGATATATGTACCCTGCTACGCTGTACGGGCCTGATTTCAATGGGACAAAAGCAATATTTGACTCAGAAACCGCCGATTTTTGCCGATAAAATTAAAAACTCAAACGCATTTACCACGTAGCTTCTTGCGCGCACCGGAAGCGCCTCACAGCGGCTGCGCACAATGACAAACTCTCTGGCGCAGGTGTGAAGAACGGGCCGTGAAGAACAGAACAGAACTACTAACTCAACACTCCTTTTAAGACCTAAATATTGGTTATTTTAGAGCAAACTTCTGATTGTTGTTTGGTAAGAGGTAAGCCTTGTGAAATATTGAAAGTTGTTGATAAATTACGAGAATTATAATGACATTATAATGACATTTTTGAAGTTAAAATGTGTGATAGATCAAGCACCGGATCGAGTTATAAATTGATTAAGTTTGTCCTTATATTTCTACCATCTAAAGTACTATCTATCCTTATTACAAAACTGGACTTAGAATCGTTCTAAAATAATTTCTGCCCCTAGACTGACGAATTTCCAACATCCACTCCAAAACAGCGGAAGGATCGATCATCAAGTTTGATATCTCGTCCGACTAGAAAAAAGAAAATTATTTTTTTTAGAATGTTCAAATAACTAAAAATTTATATCTAAATTTATGTCTCGTCTGACTAGAAAAAGCAAATTATTTTTTTAGAATGTTCAAATAACTAAAAATTTATATCTAAATTTATGTCTCGTCTGACTAGAAAAAGCAAATTATTTTTTTAGAATGTTCAAATAACTAAAAATTTATATCTAAATTTATGTCTCGTCTGACTAGAAAAAGCAAATTCTTTTTTTAGAATGTTTAAATAACTAAAAATTTATATCTAAATTTATGTCTCGTCTGACTAGAAAAAGCAAATTATTTTTTTAGAATGTTCAAATAACTAAAAATTTATATCTAAATTGATGTCTCGTCTGACTAGAAAAAGCAAATTATTTTTTTAGAATGTTCAAATAACTAAAAATTTATATCTAAATTGATGTCTCGTCTGACTAGAAAAAGCAAATTATTTTTTTAGAATGTTCAAATTATTAAAAATTTATATCTAAATTGATGTCTCGTCTGACTAGAAAAAGCAAAATATTTTTTTAGAATGATCAAATTACTAAAAATGTAAAACTAAAAATTTTCTAAATTTATCGAGACTACTCTGATTATATAGGGCTTAGAAATTAAATTCCAAATTTCTCAAATGTTACACCTATCCCCGATATAATATAGCATTCTACCTGGAGATGAGATGCTATTCAGTAGTTCTGCTCAAATTAATTTTATTAATACTGTAAAAGTATATTTGAAAAAAAATTGCATATCCATTGCTCAAAGTTTAACAACATTGAATTTTAAAATAATATTTATATTCAGAAAATCTTCTTATAACCTTTAAAAATGATTCTTATAAAAGAGTTTTATTTATTTTAAACTTTTATTTATTATCAACTCCCGTGAGGAAAGCAGTGAGCTAGATCTACTATTGTTTTAATCTTTACGGTTGATCAACCACACGCGTATTTAGATATTTTTAAAGTTGATATTTTAAGAGAATAAAGAAAATTTGCTAAAATGTGCTAAAACCCTGAATGTACGCTTGGAACATGCGATATTATTGGTTGAACAATGTTGAAGTAGAATACAGCTGAATATATTTCGTGACAGGCGCAAACAATAGATATGTGACGTCAAAACGATTACCAATTCTGGTAATGCTGTTTCTAATAGAAAGTGAGATGCTGCGAGTCATTTAAACTGGATGTTTTAGAGTGAGGTCTGTTTCAGTTTTGTTTTGTGTTATAATATTTAGTACTGATATAAGTGCAAAATATTGCAAATTCTTAGTATTATTGAATTGGTTTATTATTTAGGTTGATCAGCCTTGCTTGCTACATGCAGTTGTCTGGATACATAATATAACATGGAAATGAAAGTACATCAATAATCAAACATAGTTGATGGCTAAATGCCATAAAGCGCTAAATAGTTAGGAATTGCTTTACACATTTTGGCATGCATTCCATATAGTAGAAACAATTATTATAACAATTTACATTGAAAATGTTTTTATTGGAAACTTTCAAAACAAACGTGATAACAACTCATGAATATATAAGTATTTAAAAGGTAATAAACTTTTAACAGTTCATCAATGAACACAACAGAACAATAGATAGATCAAAGGCACCCTATGGCTAACTCGGTGATCAGTTCAAATTGTCCTAGGTCTGGACTACTAGCATTGCTTATAAAGTCAAATGAAAACGTATTTCTTAAATTTATAAATTTTTCGTGATTGCAAGAAAACATATCAAAGGCGCTAAATGGCGAACTCGTGGATTGATAGAACATTTTGAAAGTGCTTAGAGTTTAGACCACTTTTAATGTTGACTTTGTAGGTTATATTAAAAAAATCTCAGAATTTCATATGAAAATAATGAATATTAGCATATTGAAAAGGCAAGGCATTGATTTCAAACAAATAAAATTTTATTTATAATAAATTTGAAATTGATGTAATTCTGAACTTTCTATAATTAACGTAAGATATTATTAAATAACAATATGATATGTCAGCCTCCTCCGCAGGCGCCTCCCCTCCGTTTTCTTTTTTTTTATTGGGCTTCCTGTCTCGAGTGACCGGGAAGGACTGAGGGCCCACAGGAGAAAGAGGAGACCAATCCCCCTCGGTCAAATGAAAAAGGGATCCCAAAAGAGGAAAAGGAAAGGGTTGCCTGCGGAGGAGGCTAATGATATGTATAAATCTTAATTGTAAGGCCTCCGGGCACTAAAATCGCCGTAATTTTAGGCGATCGAAGGCGATTTTAGCAAAAAGCTCTTAAATTTTTAGGCGATGTTAGGCGATTTAAGGCGTTCTGGGCGATCTTATGAACCGTAGAAGGCCTATTGTACATGTAGATTAACTATTAAAAAAATGAATTATGTTTTGAAAATATTGATAGTTATCAAAAGACGTAATCAGTATATTAGTTAATTACTTGTTTCTTTGCTTTGGTGGCAGTTTGTATTGGAATAATCTAGCTTTCATGTCCTTGTTCTTATCTACTTGGCTGATCAATCTGCTTTCTGGGAATTCGAGGATTGAGTATTTAAGGCTCAAGTATATATAAAACGGTCTGGTATTGACATGTTTTAGAAAAACTCTTTCCGTAAAAACGTTAGAAAATAACAGCTAGAAATTGTATATTGTCTTGAGCGAAACATGTACCCAAAGCCAACGCTGATTTGGAAGAGTAAATCGATGTAGAAGTACGAGAAATCCAAATAAATTCGGCTTCAAAGCCGAGATGGCGAATTTGCTTGGGCTTCCTGATGTCGAGCCCAGGGTGATTGTTGTCAGTGTGACAATAGTCGTAATTTAGTATTAGTGTAATTTACATATTGTAAATTCAGTATGTTTTGTGGACCCTCGATCGCCGATGTTTCCCTCGCGGCTCCGCCGATGTTTCCCTCGGCTCCGCCTCGGGGAACATCAGCGGTCTCGGGACCACAAAACATACTGTTTCCCTCGGTTCCAGTCAATAAGTGATAAATAGTATCCCTCCTCGTCGGGCACTATCACGTCACGTGATCGACCAATGAGAGCGGAGGAAAATTTGTTGTTAAATTATAATTCACGATAATCACCTACAGCGTTTCGCATGAATTAAGGAAAATAATTGTTGACGATTGAAAACAGTTTTTCTTCAACAAAGGATGGTTATTTTTACTGTTTAAAATGATCACTTTTATATTTATGCTAAAACAATCATCCACCTCAGGCTCAGTGAATATCGGAGAATAATAACATTCACGCCGTCTTATCAGTTGTTACTCACCGATATTCACTTTGAATTCGGCGAAAAATAGTTAAATAATCATCAACATGACGATATTGTCTTGATAGGCAAGAAAGCAATCGAAACCATTTGCTAGTGCTGCTGCCTAAATAGCTAGTTTGCTAAATTATCCAAAGCAATTGTTGTGGTTAGATAGTACCAGGAAAACAAGGAAATGGAATACTTGTCTTTTAGCTTGTAATCACGTGACATTCTACAAATCATTCCTAGAAAAAACTAAGGCTCCAAAAAGTAAAAATCATTCGATGTAGTATAGGAAATCACACGATCTTGAATACAATTCGTTAATAGGTACCAGTGATGTTTTGAAAAAATTCAAAGTTGTATCTATTAATTACGAATTGTACGAGAAGATCATGCGATTTGTTTATTTAAGGACGGGGCCTACTATTGCCACTGCGCAGGCTACTGCGCATCTTGAGGTAAAATCATGCCTGCAATAAATCCAGCGATATGACGGCGAGCGTCGTATTATATAAACGAGCGAAAAGTAGTTAAAAAAATGTAATTACGTATCGAAACATTTTGAAAGTATAAGTGGAATATTAAGCTTTATTTTTTTTCCAAAACACTGACAGAATTAATTCGATAACCGACTGAGATCAAATTAAAAGCTACGTGGCGAGCATTGGTTGTTTTTGCAAACATTTTGACAAGCAAAAGTTGAGAAAATCAAATCAATATGATTACAAAAACTCACGAGAGAATACACGAGAACACAAAAGGCTGTAGTTTTTTTTTTTAATTTTCTAAAGAATATAAAGCTCGTTCACATACCTCAATAATAGTTGAAAAATATACTTGCAATTTTTATATTTCCTTGTAAACAACACGGCGGTGAATTGAGCTATCAGTTTGATGAGATTTATCGTTTCTTTTCAGTTACTTTTAAAATGCTATAAATTCACGAGAAGTTTATCTACAAAGTTTACAACGTTTTTGAAGTAAGGTAGTGTTGTTGTCTTTCTTTTTCTGCATAAAAAAGGTTAAACAATCCTGAATAAGGTCGATTTGCTTGATTCAAAGTCCTGTCAGCGATCCTAGTGCTTTTATCTTTCATCTTCTTCATAAAGTTCCACACAGACAATTTAATTCCTTCACCAGTTGACGGTGACTACGATTAAATTGCTTATTTCTTATTAATTATCGAAAAATAAGCTTTAGTAGGCTTCCACAAACGTCCACAAGACCGACGAATTACAACTCGTTTCAACAACCATCGTTCACTTGTTTATGTCAGCTAAAATCCTTTGTAAAACTTGTTTTTTGTTTCTTGACTTTCTTAGATGTTGAGATATAAACAAAACCCTTTCTCTTTAAACGATCTTTGATTTGGAATAATGAAGAAAGCTCCAGTAATTTTAATATTATGGCATTACTAGAAATTTCTGTACGTTTTTCGAGGCAGCCGTAACATATGCTGAATGAAAACCCGGTTCTGACAACCCGCTCTTTGGGAAGCCATTTGAAAGCAACGCGCGTCGTAAAATATTAAAAACATTCAGTATAGAAAGAATAACAAGTTCGGGAAAAAGGAAAAGGGATGAAAAAACTGGTCGCTTTGGCAAATTTTCGTGAAGTCATAATAAGACGAAAAATAAATAAATAAAAAAGGTCGAGCGATGGTAGACATGTTTATAAAGACAGTCCCACAATGCACTCATGATGACGAATTTCTTTACTTAGTAGGAAGGGGACCGGAAAGAAATTGTCTTATGATCTTCGGCGGCAAAGTTTACCACGCGATAACTTTTTCAATCGCCCGGTGACCCCAATTTTTTTACACCTGTAATTATTAAGAACATGTTAAACAATCGTTTTGATGTAAAATTTCGAAAAAACAACCGATTTTGGAATGGAAAATCGACAAAATTTCGAATTTTCTGAACCTCGTAAAATACAAGTCGCGATGCTAAAAAAATCATATTTCATTACTAACTTTTGAAAATACGTTACAAAATATATATTCCTATTAGAAAATTACTTGTTGATCCTTTACCGCTATCAAAGAGATGTTTCAATTAAAAGCCTTTGAAAAATATTTTTATTTGTCGATACCGGTAAAATCGTGACTTCAGCGATATTTAAGGCTTATTATTTCTCTTAACTGCCCGGTGACCCCACCTTTTTTATCCAGATTTGAAGAACCCTCTGAAGGGTTAAAACAACTCACATAGTTGTTTGAAGAATATTTTACTTTTTAATTAGTAGGCCCCGTCCTTAAGTATGCTGAAAACTTAATTAATTGGTGCTGTACTGAGTACAATTTACGATTTAATTGTGCTCCTCTCTAGATAGAAATACTATAGATGTGATATGAAACAATTTTGCTTCTATGGCCAAATTAGAGTGGCGCCCGTCAAAGAGTGTAATCAAAAGGTTAATAATAATAATAATAATAATAATAATAATAATAATAATAATAATAATAATAATAATAATAATAATAATAATAATAATAATAATAATAATAATAATAATAATAATAATAATGTGCTTATATAGCGCATATACAATCCTGATCTATCCGCTACTAGGTTGATTGCTTTTGGATAGCCGATCCATCGAGTTCCGTAGTTTGCGTTAAATATTGGAAATTGCTGTAATAATAATAATAATAAATTTAATTCTTAAAACAGCGCATTTAACAAAAGTCTCAATGCTCTTTACAAATTTAAAAAAATATATATGTGTATGTATGATATAAAATGGTTATGTACATGTTATAAATATAATCATAATTATAAAAAAAAACAAAAACAGATAAATAAAATAAAATAGATGAAATATAATAAAGTTCAAAAAGGGTTGCATCAAATGCATGAAAATATAATGTAGTGTATATATGTCTGTAAGTTCCATTATTGCATGAATAAAAAATATATATAATTATATGTGTATATCGTTCTAATCATAAAAGTGTTTGAAAAGAAATGTTTTCAATTTTGATTTAAAAGAAGTTAATGTTTTTTCATGCCTTAGATAGTCTGGTAGTTTATTCCATAGTGTTGGGCCTATGACTGAAAAGGCTCTGTCTCCATATGTTTTTGTTCTCGATCGCGGAATTGTCAGGAGGTTTTTTGTAGAAGATCTTAAAGTTCTGGTAGTACAAAGTGGTTTTAACATGTTCTTGATATAAACTGGAGTTTCACTGGTGTTTAGGCCTTTAAATACCGTAACAAGGAGTTTGAATTGTATTCGTGCCTCTATGGGCAGCCAATGAAGTGATTTAAGGACATGTGTTATACTTTGATCGGGACGAGTCCTTGTGACTATACGTGCAGCAGTGTTGAAAACCTTCTGGAGCTTTTCGAGTAATTGTACATGTCAATCTTAATCTTAACGCCTAATTGTTGTTGTTAGATGTTATCGTAGCGTTTATATTACTGACACGACCGATGACGGTGTTAACCGTCAATAATAGTGTTACATAAACATATTTGAACGGTAATGATGGTAAACTATTATTTTGTATGTATTGTTTGAAGCTAAGAATTGTTTCGAGTTCTATATCGTCACATATTATTAACGTATAGCGTGTATATGTGTGTGCTTTTTTAACAATTACTCCATAGAATCCGTTTCGTTGCTCTCACGTGTCGTTCGAGATGCCTGGCCAGAATATGCAATCTTTGGCTTTGAGGACTGGATTTCTCCACCCCGAGATAGCCCTGGTGAATAAGCTCTAGCATTCCGGGGCGCAGTTTGTCAGGAATTACTAGACGATGGCCCTTCAGTACGAGCTTTCCACGCTGAGATCCTCACGAAAGTTCCAATACTCCTTGAGATCGTTTGGACAGTCCTTCATGTATTCAGGCCATCCACGATATATGACATCCTTGAGGTGACTCAGTGTTATATCTTCACTCGTTGCGTCGCATATCTCCTTTAGCTTGGCAGGTGACGCTGGCAAGTGTTGTGTAATTGCGTCAACCTCGATCCCGGAGTTGTCGCAGTCGGTCGATGGCAACTCCCTGAAGCACACTCGTGAGAGGGCGTCAGCTACAACATTGGTTTTGCCTGGTATGTATACAACATTGATATTGTACTTAGACATCCGTAGTAGAAGTCTTTGTAGACTTGGTGACGCACTGGCTATGCTTTTCTTCCAAATGCTTTCAAGTGGCTGTCTCGATGACTGCTTTCTTGCCATAGACATAATGGTGGAATTTCTCAAGAGACCAGCAGGCGGCAAGTAACTCTCTCTCTATGTTGCTGTACCTGGACTCGGCGTCTGTCATGCTTGCATAGCATACAGGTTTGCCGTCTTGTAGCAACACACATCCTAGGCCGGACATGCTAGCGTCAGATTGGATCAGATTCTCCTTCTCTGGATCATAGTAAGCCAGGATTGGTGACTTGCTTATGGTATCCTTAATCTTCTGAAAGGCTTCCTGCTGTTCTGCTTGCCATAGGTATGGTGTATCTCTCTTCAGCAAGTTACGTATGGGTTGAGCTACCTGTGCCAATACGGGTGAAAACCGGTTTAGGTAGTTCACCATCCCCATGAACGACTGTAATTCTTTGAGATTCTCCGGGGGCTGCATGTCGACGATCGCTTGGACCTTTTTTTCATCCGTTTTGAGGCCACTGGGTGTCCATTTGAGCCCAAAGAAAGATGCTTCAGCCACCTTGAATTGGAACTTCTCAGGGTTGAACCTGACATTGTTCTCACGTGCTGTGTTGAGTACATTCAGGATGTGTCCATCATGCTTTGTTTCACTACTGCCGAAGATGAGGGTATCATCTGCAATACCGCTCACGCCTTCTAGACTTCCAAAGATGAAGTCCATTTTTTCTTGAAACACATCACCGCTGCAAGTAAGTCTGAAGGGGAGGCGAGTCCACCGGTACTTGCCCCAGGGTGTGTTGAACGTGCACAACTTTCCTCGTCAATTTTCACTTGCCAGTAGCCATTCCTGGCGTCGAGGATGCTGAAGTGTGTGGTTCCGGTCACTTTTGGGATGACGTCATCAATCGACCTGACGTAGTGTCGGTTGCACTTGATAGCTTGGTTGAGGTTACGAGGGTCTAAGTACACACGTATTGATCCGTTTGACTTTGGCGTTACAACTGTAGAGTTAATCCATGGGATGTACTCATCTTTGACTTCTTTGAGGATTCCGAGTTCCACCAGACGAGCAAGTTCACTCTTGTATGCTGGTTGCAAGTGGACCGGCACCTGCCTTGGGGGGTGCTGAACTGGTGTGACGTCTGGGTCTAACTCGATGTGGTACTCTGGCCCAGGGAAGCATCCAATACCTGTAAAGACATCTTGATATTCCTTTAGTAGGTAGTCCTTAGTAAGAGGGTAAGGGTGTTGGTTGCTCTGTGTGTTCACACTGTGTGTTTCAGCTTCTACTGACCAAGTCAATTTTATCAGGTTTAGGCTCTGTGCTGTCATGTTGCCTATGATAGTTGGCCCATTCACATTAGCTACTTCTACTGTAATCAACTGGGGGGTTTGACTTTTTGGTCCCTGGACATTCACATCACATGAACCCATAGTAGGGATGTTTGTTCCCCCGTATGCAGTTAACTTCACCATTGACTTTCTGAGGCTTGGTTTTGATGGGTGTAGCTTGTCATATATGCATTTAGGGAGAATATTTGTTTCTGCCCCTGAATCAATTTTGCAGACAGCACTGGTTTTCATTCCCCTCTCACTGGCTGAGATTTGAACTTCGAGAAGGGCTTTCTGTTTACATGCCACTATGTTGACATTGCTACTGATAATGGATGTGGCTGTAATGGGTCCCAGGAATACAACATCATCAATTGTATGTGTGTCGTCTACTTGCTCAGCCGAGACTTCATGAACTCTCTTCTTTTTCATGCACACTTTGGCAAAATGATACAAGTACTACTTTCAACGGCATAATTAACTATCCATGTTATCAGTCATTTTACACGAGTTGTTTTCCAAATGACGTCTCAAATTGAACGTTCTTAATTGAAAACACTTTACCACAATATTGGCAATGTTTCGAGCTACACATGTATACTCACCACAAGTCAATTGCTAAATGAGCAAAATGAACATTATGAACAGTATAAATGAGCAAATATGAGCTACTCTGAGCACAGGAGCAGCTTGAGCACAGCAGCATGCATGAAGGGCTTCCAGACCTGTGCTCAAGCTGCTCCTGTGCTCAGAGTAGCTCATATTTGCTCATTTATACTGTTCATAATGCTCATTTTGCTTCAATAGCTGCGTCACTGCTTTTCACTCTTCAAATGTTTCCCTTTCGAGTTTTTATTAGCAATATTTCTGACAAATAAATAAACTAAGCTTATAAACTATCGTTTGTGGTGTATCTTTTAAATACGAGTAACGCAAGGTGTTGCGTGACAATGAATGACCTTTGAATTTGCATGCGTAATTAGATTTCAACATAGTCGTATTTTGTACGAATTAAACCATGAGCGATAGGATACATGAAGTTCGTGAACGAAGACATTATTTGCTTCAAAACTAATATAGAACATATAAAAAGTATGAATAAATGAACTACTTACCTGTTGTTTGACCCCGGGTGTTTGACTCTGTTCCTTCGAAGTCCTTCGAGTTGTATTTTTAAATATGGCGGCTACAATACTGATTTAATTTTATACAGGCCTAGTCTCTCACGGACTATAAGAAGCTTATTACGTCATACATTCGCCCCTCGAAGCTATAACTACACTGGGTAGGAAGTTTAACTCGGCTTTCGTGCTATGCTGTAAGAACTTTGCTATGCAATCTTCCATATAAGGCAATGTGCCATGCAATGTTCTAGGGTGGGGTAAATTTAAAAATTTGTTCTGAGTTAATGTAAGTTCTAGGGTAGGGTAAGGCACAAGTTTTCAATGACCGCGGAATCATAATATTTGCAAAATTCAGTTTATTGTAGCAAGAGCCACCGCCGAGAGCTATGCATCAAAATAGTTTATGGTTTTTACATTTATATTTTCTATATTATTTTACGACCAGACGACGCAATTATAAAATGTCGAGGAGCTGTTGTTACTTAAAGCACATTTAATTGTGTCTTTTTTAACAATTTTATAAAAAAAAAGAAAAATACATGAGATGAAAAATATGTTTTTCCAGATAACTTACTACAGAATGCAAGTTCGTGTTACGAAATAATTCAATAGAGTAAGAAATTCTTGTTTCTAATTATAAGACCTATCAGAAAAGAATGATATCTGAGGCATTAGAGTAGTTTCACATAAGCAGCTTCGTGTATGCTTATGTGTTTGTTCTATGCTAATGAGTTCGTTGACAACAAATATAACGTATGCACGTGCATGCGTTGTTACAATGTAAACACAATTAACGTCTTTTTTTCTAAAGTTGACGGTTTATATTGTAACAACGTATGCACGTGAATTCGTTATATTTTTTGTCAACGACCTCATTAGAATATAAGAAACACATTAGCATTCAAGAAGCGGTTTATGTGAAACTACTGTATTGTTCATAGAATAATAATAATAATAATAATAATTTAATTTTTATATAGCGCCTCTTCCATAAATGCCCAGAGGCGCTTTACAATCTTTATAGTTAAATATTTACAAAAATACATGAAATGATGAAAATTCCTAAAATACTAATTTCAAAACTAAGCTAAAAGAACGTTTAAAAATAATATCATATATATATATGTACATATCCTAATTAAATTAAATTAAATTAAGTCCTTAAAAACAGTTTTAAAAAAATAGGTTTTAAGTTTTGATTTAAAATCATTGACTGATGTGCACTGTCGTATATTTTGTGGTAAGGTATTCCACAGCATTGGTGCACAAATAGAGAAAGAACGTTTGCCATACGTTTCTAATTTATATTTCGGTACAACTAATTTATTGTCCGATGAAGATCTTAACTTGCGTGTTGGTTTGAATACTTGTAAAAGCTCATTTATATATTGTGGTGCCAGTCCGGATAGAGACTTAAACGTTATTAACATTATCTTATACATAATTCGTTCTTTCACTGGTAGCCAATGTAGTCTACAAAGTGCTGGCGTTATATGGTCTGTTTTCTTTGTTAGCGTTACAATTCGTGCAGCAGCATTTTGCACTTTTTGAAGTCGTTCTATTGTAGTATTTGGTAGTCCATAAAGTAATGCATTTCCAAAATCCAGTCGAGATGTAATCAGTGCATGTACTAATGTCTCTGTAGATTTGAAGTTGAGATATTTCCTTATCTTACTTATTTTCCTTAGATGATAGAATCCAGATTTACAGATGTTTGTTACATGCATTTCCATAGTTAAATTTGTGTCCATTAAAATACCAATGTTCCTAGCCTTGGACGATAGATTGATTTCATCACCACATACATCTAGAGAGGGTAAAGATAAACAGGGTTGATGACGAGAAGATAACACCAGTATCTCCGTCTTGTCACTGTTTAGTTTCAGTTGATTTGCACTCATCCACTTGTCCAATATACAAACGCACTTTTCGATCTTTGACTTTGCTACAGTTAGTTGGTCTGGATCATTCGTTTTGAAGGTTATATATAGTTGCGTATCATCGGCGTAGAGATGAAAGTTAATGCCTAATGTTCGCAAAAGGTCTCCAATGGGTGCTATGTAAAGCGAGAAAAGCATTGGGCCTAAAATGCTGCCCTGTGGAACGCCAGATCTTAGAATGCGCTTCGTGGATTGACCATCCGGTACTTTAACCGTAAACGTCCTTTCAGTAAGATACGATTTGAACCATTTATGAGCTTTCCCAGTTATTCCATATCGTGAAGAAAGTCTGCGCAGTAGTATTTTGTGATCTAACGTATCAAAAGCCGAAGAAAGGTCGAGGAGCAGCAAGATCACTGAGCTCTGATTGTCAATTGCTCGTAGAATGTCATTCTGGACCTTAATTAATGCTGTCTCAGTACTATGGTACTTTTTATACGCAGATTGTAGTGGCTCACCCAGATTGTTATATGTGATGTGTTGGTCGAGCTGAACTGCTACAACTTTCTCTATACATTTTGATACCATCGTGAGGTTAGAAATTGGACGGAAATTGGAAAATTCGTCAGGGCTAAGATTATCTTTCTTTAAACGTGGATCAATAGTGGCGCACTTCAGTTTATCATGAACTGTCGCTGATTCCAAAGAGTTGTTAATGATCTTGTTGATGAGAGGCAGAAGATCAGTAAAGCACTCCATCAACACCCTGGAGGGAACTGGGTCGAGTATGCATGATTTTTTCTTTATATTTCGCGTAAGTAAACAGAAAACACTAAACAAAGCCTGGATGAACAATCAGTGCCTCTGAGTCTCACTCTTGATTAGTTTGTACTAAATTTGCATTCTGTACATTCGTAGCTAGATGATGACTATAGTTCATAACCAGAAAAACAAATATCATCATTAATCATGATTCACCTTCTCGTATTTCCCTTTACAACACATTTCTGTGCACATTTTGTAACAGCAAAAAAATAATTTTCCTATACTAGCTTCACCCGAATGAATTTAAGCATTCTTTGAGAGCACTTACCTATTCTTTTAGCATATTTGTTGTTAACAGAGCCGGGAACAGCAGCTGAAGTATCACTCAAAAACTTTAGTCCTCCCCTGTAAAAATTACAACCCTCCCCCTCAAGAAAGTAGTTTGCTGTCAATTTATGACGATTCGGGGAAAAGAGAGCCCGTAATTTTTGTCTTACAAGCATGGTACGAAAGCCTAAACAATAGCCTTTTGTTATAAGAGCTGTGTGATTGGATGTATCATGGCAACCTTGATGGAGGTTCCTACCCAGTGTAGATTTAGTTTCGACGGGCGAATGTATGACGTAATATGCTTAAAGTCCGTGAGAGACTAGGGCTAGGACTGTATAAAAATAAAATTATTGAAGGCGCCATTTTTAAAATACAATTCGAGGACGATAAAAGGAATAAAGTCAAGCTACAGGTAAATAGTTCATTTACTCATACTTTAGTATATGTTCTATATTAGTTTTAAAGCAAATTATGTCTTCGTTCACGAACTTCATGTTTCCTATCGCTCATGATTAAACGCTTGAAACAACTGAAAACATGTGTAGAAAAAGTCCGAATCATAAAGTATAGCAGAATATAATTAGGAATACATTTAGGAGAAGTTTAATGAGTAAGAAAGAATGAAGAGAAAAATATCAATGCCCTTGGCATGTACTAAACATGTAGTTTGATTTGTACTAATAATTGTGTAATGTATAATGTATAACTCAATGTCCAGCAAAGACCCGATGTCATTTTGTTATCGGATCAGTTTGAAAATGTTTCTCCCTTACTAGTTCTTACTTGTGACGAAGAAGTTTTTAGAACGCAATTATAAAATCTCATTGCGTTGTAAAAATTAAGACATTTGTAATCAACACATTTGTAATCACTGGCAGGGTCTGTCGAGCTAGTATCTAATGGTACTTTGGCCTTCCTCTATTTTTAGCACAAGGGCAATGAGAGTCATTGCTTTCCCCATACAACAGGGACTTTATATGAAGTAAAACTCTTGCCATTTTTTTTCGCCTTACGTGATCTCTCTGCTATTTTTCGGCATTAATTTGTCATTGACATAGAAACGGCGGGTGTACATCAGGGAGACATTCAGTTTAGATCAGATGTCATCACATTCAGTCTTCAAAACAGAAGCTTTGACTTTTCTGGAATCGGCACATACGTTTGATCCACATATTCGACAGCGGTCTCCAAGATATTCATAATGTGACCTTTGACTTTCTACGGTTTAGAAAAATTGGCAGTTCCAACTTGGGACGGTGATAGAAAATCGTATATGACCTTGAAAACGGAATTTTGTCATTGCATAGATAAATATGACCAAGATGAGGAGGACCGACTCCAGAGATTTAGAAAAGCACTTCCTAAGTATTCATTTTGGTCCAAAGTAAAATATTGTAAAACTATTGCCCAGGGTTGGGAAATTTTGGATATTGAATTTGGAAACAAAAGGAAATTAATGGTTGAATTGTTGAGGTCATATACGATCCAATAACTAACATTAAACCCGTCAAAAGCGACGCAAATTCCTTTTCACGTTTTGCCGCCAGAATTCTTAGCTTCACTAACAACATGGAACAAAATGGTTGCGCCGTAATAAAATCTTCAGAAGCACCCTTTGTAATGTCACAACTCTTATCAAAACTAGAATGTCAAGACAACGTGGAATTTGGAAGAGAGATGACCGAACTGACCGTGAGGAGAATATTCCAAATTTGATAGAGTGGCTGAACAGAGAAGCAACACTGAGATCACATGGGAAAACAAGTTCCTCTAGTACCGACGCTGACCGTCAATGTCAACCGCCGAAGAAAGTGCAGGTCCATACGGCAAACAACGAAACTGCTGATGAAATATCTTCTAGTAACGACGCAAACTGCCAACGCCAACCGCCAAGAAAATTACAAGCTCATACTGTTGACAGCGAAATTGCTGATGAATTATGCCCAATTGGATGCGAAGCAAAGCATTTTCTTCACACTTGTTCACAATACCTCGACTCCACCGTCAATCAAAGATGGGAAGTAGTAAAGAAACACAGACGGTGTCGCAAATGCTTAAAAAAACATCACACTTCAAACTGCAAAGACGGATTATCGTGCAACAAGTGCAACAAGGAACATCACCCGTCACTACACAACGATCGCCCTCCACAAAGAAACTCGACCTTAAACCCTGAAGCGTCATCCTTCACCGGTACAAGATAAGCTGATAACCACAGCGCTCAAGGAAATGCGAAGATTCCTGGAATCTGCCCAGTCCAAAAGATCAAAATCAAAGATGTGGATGGAAACTACATTGAATCGCTTGCCATGATAGACAGTGGATCAAATACTAGCTTAATTTCAAAACAATTAAGTAATCAGTTAGGCATAGATGGCCAAAAAACACATCTGACAATGAACTTGGCAGGTGGAAAGAAAAAATCAGAAGTTTCAGAACTTGTAAATATCAAAGTTGTCTCTACAATAGACGAAAGTATTGAAAAATGTATTTCGGCCGTATACACAGTAAATAAACCATGTAGTCATGCAAAAACCGTATCTAAGAACACTGTAAATAACTATGCATGTACATTTGAAAGAAATTTCAAATAAACTTTACTTAGCTGGAGGATCAGTAGACAGTAGACTGGATAGGAACAGATTTTGCAGACGCCTTCATTGATATACATGTTATCCAAGGTAACGATGGAGAACCCATCGCAAAGAGGAACTGCTTTGGATGGTACATCTTAGGACAACTTACAAATCAAGATGACCAGTTGTCAGAAATCAACTCAGTCGATGTTGGGACTGTAAGTGTAACCGAAGATATAAACACGCTACTCACACAAGATTTGCTTGGAGTAAAGCCAACTAGCCTCTGCTCATGTAAAGATGAAACTTTGAAAGAAAACAAATTCATCAAAGCCATATCAGAATCGACAGAGATGGTTGATGGAAGAATCCAAGTATGTATGCCGTGGAAGGACACCGGACCACCAAAAGAAAGCAATTATCAAGCTGCGCATTTTTCCAAAGCATCTGACAGGCGTAAGTTAGAAAGATTACAAGAAAGGGCGTTACGAGCAGTCTATAATAATAACTCAGATACATATGGTTCACTATTAAAGAAAGCAAATTTAACAACACTCTATGACAGAAGGTTACAGGACATACTCATTTTAATGTTCAAGGTAAAAAATGGACTAACACCAAGATACATTAGAGATTTATTTCAAGTACACAATGAAGATAGAAGATACAATTTAAGGAACTCAGATTTTAAATTACCTAGTTACAACCCAGTCGCTTATGGAAAGCATTCTATTAAATTTTTAGGGCCATTATTATGGACTAAAGTAACAAAAGAAGAACGAAATATAAAAACATTAACAACTTTCAAAACTATGATTAGAAAGAAAGATATATCAGCTATTGTAGAGGGCTGTGGTAGGGACTGCTACCTCTGCCAATCATAAACATTTTAGTAATCGTTTTAGTAATATTTTAAAGATAGTTTTTATTGTTCATATATAAATATTTTATATCATATTGTAAATAGATATTTCAGTATAATCAATTGTAAATTTTATATTTTAACATATTATTTAGTTAGCTAATTTTCTTCATATTGAGTATTGTAATTGATATTTTATTTGTGTCCCCAATTAGTGCTATTATACGCGCTAGAACGACTAGACACTTTATGTATGTAAAGTTTATGTATGTATGACAGAATGATTTCCTTCGAAAGAACTCTGAAACGAAAGAACTGTTCTGAAGTCATCCAAGAAGAGATTAACAAGTTGCTCGAACAAGAATTCGTCATAGAGATACCACCGGAGAAAGTGAATCATAAAGTACCAGAATGGTATTTACCCCTACATGCTGTTTTTACTCCTGAGAGGACTACGCAAGTTCGCCTAGTCTTTGATGCATCTGCGAAAGGCCCAAATGACAAGTCTCTCAACGACCATCTAGAGAAGGGTCCTAACTATATCAACAGCCTTCCAGAAGTCTTATTGGCGTGGCGCTGGGATAACATTGCATACGCTGGGAATATCCGAAAAATGTTCAACCAAGTCAAGATTCATCCAGACGATCAAACATTCCATCGATTCATGTGGAGAGCAAACGCAACTGGACCGCCAAAGATCTACCAATGGACGAGACTCAATTTTGGGAACAAGCCAGCACCGGACATTGCTACAGGAGCAATCAACTTTCTAGCTAAGTCTGCAGAGGACCAACTTCCCGAAGCATCCAAAGAACTCCTTACTCACATGTACGTAGATGATGTTGGAGGATCTAGAGGAAGCGAACCTGAAGTGAAACAAATCACAAATGACATCGACGCCATTCTTCAAAAAGGAAAATTTGAAATCAAGGCATGGCACTCAAACAATGATAACGTTGACCAAACAGAAGAAGATCACACGACCTTCCTAGGTCACTGATGGGATAAAGCACAAGACATATTTAGATTCAAGAAGAGTGAAATCACCGCAAGTTTAAGAAACCTAACGAAGAGAAACTGTCTTGCATGTTTAGCCCAGGTTTGGGACCCAATTGGCCTAGTCTTACCTGTAACTATTGAATTGAGAATTGACTTACAGGAACTTTGGTGTGCGGGATATGCATGGGATGAAATCCTACCCGAAAAAATCCAAACAAAGTGGATGAAGAACATACAGGGATTGAACCAACTACTAACACATGAATTCAAGAGGAAACTAAAGCCAGACAATGCAGTAGGACCCCCAGAGATCCAGGGATTCAGCGACGCAGGAGAAAAAGCCTATGTGATATTTCTAAGAAACTAGTCCAAGAAAATTCAAGCCCTTTATCTCTGTTCGTGTCGCAGAGATTCAAAAAACCATCGACACACAAGCTTTCAAGTACATCCAATCACAGTATAATCCAGCAGATGCCCTGACGAGAGGAATCCCAGAAGATCAGCTTACAGAGTGGATGAGTGTACCTCCATATCATTCTTCAAACTGATTGGCCCAAATTTGAAGTACCTGATCCAAAAGAAAATGATGTTGACGCTGGAAAAGAAATTAAGGATTGCGCGCAACATTCTGTGGAATGCACTGCTACCTCAAATGACAAGATTGAAAATCCTATTCTGGAACATTTAACCAAATCATGTTCATCATTCCAGAAAACTAGGAAAACTTTAGAGTATGTCTTGAGATTCATATTCACAACACAAAAGGAAAAGCCAAGATACAGGTCCAATAACTGTCGAGGAACTGTCGAGGAATCCGAAGTTAACTTGTTCAAGTGGTGCCAAACTGATCTCGAATTAGGAAAACTGGACAAGAAATTGATGGTGAAAAAGAACGACCAAGGAATTCTACGCTCACATGGACGTCTCGAGAACATTCGAATACTGTCCACATACTTACGTAACCCAATCGTGCTACCTCGCAACCATCCCTTAGTCACACTGTTGCTAAAGCATCTACACGAAATCAGAGGACACTGCGGCTACAAAAGTTTGATGCACGAAAGCAGACGTCGATTCTGGATAATTGGTCTCAGGAACAAAGCCAAGCTACTTACCAGAACCTGCGTAACCTGCCGTAAGCTGAGACAGAAACCGCTAACACAACTAATGGGTCAACTTCCATCTCTCCGAGTCGGTGCAAACAATCCTGTCTTCTCGCACACTGCAATCGATATGTTTGGTCCAATCCAAATTAGACTCAACAGAAGAACCCTGAAGGAAGCCCAAATTGTTATTTTTACTTGCATGACATCTAGAGCAGTCCACCTAGAAAAAAAAAGAAAAAAAGGAATTTGGGAAAGTCCAGCGATCACAGCCAACGACATTCTTCTTAGACAACACAACAAACCACCTCAACCACTTCCTGAAGATAAATTAAATCCACGCAACCTGATGAGAAGTACACAGAGTAGAATTTCTGAATTTTGGAATTGCTGGATGAAGTATTTCGCTCCTAATTTACTTCCCAGAAATAAGTGGTACAGAGTGAGAGAAAATCTTGAAATCGGAGATTTGGTTCTACAAATTGATCCAAAGCATCGCTGAACGCAATGGATAATGGCTATAGTTGTCGCAGCTTATCCCGGAGATGATGGATTGGTGCGCAATTTAAGGTCAGGATTAAAACCTAAACAGGAGAATACGACCGTCCAATAGGAAAACTTTGTCTAATCGCCACAAACCAAGAACTAAACAATGACAATGAACGGTAGAAAAACAATTTACATAGTTACTCGATTAATTTAGCTATGAATAATTAATCTCCGCACTAGGCGGGAGTGTATTGAACTTTGATAATATTTGGTAACGATACTTAATTCTCATTACATTCCCCAAGAGAATTCATTAGTGATATATAATAAGAACACACGTGTACATTTAGGAGGGACACCACAAGTTTTTTTTTGACTCAGCAATACACTGATGTAAGAGTAAGAAATCGTATCTTGTAACGCATAATTAAACAAGCTCTTCAGTACAAAGTCTTGTGGTAAATCTCCGAATTTAAACCACCGAACAAAATCAAGCCTAAAGGCAAAACATATGTGTATATATTCAAATGCGCTTTACACATTATAGTTTAGCTGTTAGTAATTAGTATTTATTAGTGTAAGTGTAGGCCTTTCACTGTGGATGGTCGTGACCTGCGTCCTCAGTCGTTCTTTTACGTCCCCCCGATTAATGGTTAGTGTGTGAGTGGCGACACGGGACCTCCGATTTAACGTCCTTATCCGAGAGGACACGAAGCCTAACAATTATAAACCAAAATAAATACAAAGCTATAACATTCTCCTCAATTATTTTAAGACCCTGAGTGATGGTCCGGCTCGGGTTTGAACCCCCGGCCTCCCGGTTAACAGGCCGTGCTCTCCCAACTGAGCTAACCCGTTAATCGAAGCCAATTTACAAAAGAAGCCAATTTACAAAAGAAAACACAGTCTTTAGCGACCGATAGAGCGAACTCGTAAACATAAACATGTAAGCTGCAGTACGGGTATTGATTACTTAGGGAAATTGTATACTAGAGACAAAATCAAAACGGCCCAAGTTGAGACTTCGCACAATGGAAGACGAATATCTTCTGAATCTCTCTCTATTTTTTTTCGTAGAACCAAACAAATCATATAGAGAGAACGTAGACAATGTATTTAGGAAACTGGGGTTTGAAATGTTGCTTTGAAGTACCAATGTGGTTAATAAATCTACTCACCTTTAATTTTTCCATCACTTTGCTTCATCACTCCAGTAATCAGCTGAAACTGCACTCTGAATAATGTTCTTCAACGTGGTATATGTTAATCTCGCAAATATATTTGTGAAATATCTTCAAAACCCCAAAAACAGAACGTGACGGTGGGAAAAATGAACCACCGGAATGATGACGTCATAATCCTTTTAGTCAACAAACCACGGTAGTCAAATTTGGTGACTAATTTGGACTGTTGCTTATTTTATTCATTCATTTCTTTCTTCCTTCTTTCCATACTTTATTCATTTATTCATTCATTTATGTGTTATTTATTTTCCCAACATGGAGTCTTAACATGGTTCCTTCCTCAATGTTTAGTTTATTTGGTGATCTAATTTGGAATGATATTACAACAAGAACATGAACACCATGTATTCTTCTTTCAGATTGCTATCCTAGCATGGGAAACCTGTTTGGGTGCCCATGCAGTAAAATACCTGACAGTCCTAAAAGTATGTTTTTTCTTACCACAGAAGATGCATGTAATCTTTTTCGCCATAAATTTTACATTTTCACAGAAAAAATCCATCGATTTTCTTTGCAAATGCAATCACGATTTCGAAAATCAACAAGGCGTTACATGCTGGTGGCTGTTTGGGCCTATGCTCTAGTTCTTCATATAACACGAGCCATAATTGGATGAAAGATTGCCAATCACAGCTTAGGATCAAGAAAATATCGATTTTTTTGGCGGCAAAAGTCTTTCTTTGCTGTGTTTTCAATGATGGATAATTTTTTTTGAAGTAAAACCAAAGAAAAAAAACATACAAATGATTTTATAAAAGAAAAATAAACGACTTAAAATTGAGGCAGGTCAGTCAGTAAGTTTTTTTTTTGCCTTACTTACTGTGTTGATTTACTGGTTTACTTCGTAAATCGTAATTTCCACGAAACGTTTTTGCTAAAAAATATTGTGCAATATTGCGAAATTCGCATTATAATCGGCGCATAATTTGCGATTTTTGGCGCATAATTTGCCAAAAAATAGTGCATAATTTGCTGAAAAAAATCGCATAATCCTTGGAGCCCTGATTCTATCATAAAATTAGAACTGTTTAGCCTCCTGTGTTGATTTTATGACTAGCCCGACTTCACGCTCATAGAGCGTCTAGTTGTCAATTTTGAATTTGATTTTCTGATCCGTCAACAAGTTTGGAGGCTGAGCTTACATCAAGTTAACCAATGAGTTATGTAAGCTCTCCGCCTCCAAAGTTGATTGACAGATCCAAAAAAAAAAAATTCCAACCAAAGTTTCGAAATAGCAGGTCTCGGTGCAGCATTATGAATAGAGGTTTGATAAAGGTTTGCATTGTTTTTATATCAAAATAGACACTACAGATATTTGGAAAACATCCATAAACAAACAAACAGGTGGCAGCCAACCTCTTCCTGATCCATCTGGTTCTGCTGATCAACATACAAACAATCATCAGCCAAACCAATCTGGCTCTACTGGTCTATCTACAAACACCAATTCTCAGTCAAACCCAAATTATCAAGGTAATTAACCCTTTCACTCCTGGGCGTTTTTGACATTTTTGAGCAATGTTCTGGATATAAACGATCCGTATGGTTTCTTGACTCCAAAACTGAAAAAAAAAAAAACCACACACACACACAAATGCCTCAATAACTGTCCATCTTTATTTTCGTGACGTTTGTTTCTCAAAAGGTTCTTGATAATACTGTTTCTGAGACTTTATTTTCTCAATAAAAACATGATGAAATTTGTGAAAAGGGCATTTTTCATTGAAATAACCTAAAATTAGTCATGAATGATTATTTGTTTATTTTTGTGCACATTTTAAACATTTTGTTAACATTTATAAACCAATTTAGTCCTTCACATTTTCCTATTAGTGCCTCAGGATAGCTTTGTGTAAATATGTGAATTTATGAAACATTTTTAATGCTGTTTTAAAATACCAACCAATTCATCAAAACACCAAGCGGGGTAAAATGCCTAAAATAAAACACAACTCTGGCTCTGTCATCTCATTGGATATAATAACATTTTTTCCTATTTGTGTCTCGGGATAGGTTTCTATACGTATAATATGCCTGTATTAGAGCGTTTTGTTTTGCTCATGACTAACTGACCTTTGCTGTCTATGTATACAGTAGTACCTCTATTAAGCGGTCAACCTCGGGACTTTCCAAAGTGGCCGCTTAATAGAGGAGAATAGAGGTATAGAATAGGTATAGGAATAGATTTGGGACTTTTTATTGTGACCGCCTAATATATAGAGGTGACCGCTTAATAGAGGTACAACTGTATATGTATTGTATATGATCTATGTATGATACGTTATGAATTTCAATCCCTCAGAATCCCTTCTGTTCAGTAGCCCGAGTAATCGCTCATAGAGCGTCTAGTTTTTAATAAAACCACAGGCGATGAATAATGACCAGTCCCTAATGTTTTTTTTTTGCACCATCTTGAAATGTAGCCAGGCTTTTGCATTAAAACGAATTTTGAGTTGCAAACTGAACATTGGTCTCGCTTTGATGCATAGGCCCGCGGTAATATTTCATATGTGACGTCATACTGGCAGTTTTAATATCACACAAAATGTGATTTGCATACAATAGAGTCATCCACTCCCCTCCCCTCCCTCCTGACAACTCCAGTTGGTATTACTGTCTATTTATGGTGTGTAAATTACGATTTCTACTGTAACTAGTTAAACTAGCCGTTAGGCCAAGGACTCCTAGATGACCCTACATGGTGTATGTCTGTGGTGACGATATGAAAAACAGAATTTACATTCTCTTAAAGAGGAAACTCACTATCAGAAAATAAAATAATTGAATAACATATACAGATATAACCAGAAAATAGCCGGCGGAACTGGTGACGTCATAAAGAAAACATATTTCGATTTTCGTTTGTTAAGGCCCGGGCAAACGGCTTCAATAGCTTAGGTCTTCAACATTTGCTTCCGCATACCGTTCGATTTTGTCCAATGACAAAGTTGAAGCCGTTTTCCCGGGCCTTTAAACTCTTTCAACATCGATTTAAGACATTTCAAACATTTCAACAATGTTGCAAGGGTGGGCAAACGGCTTCGACATTAACATCCAACAAGATTGCGCGTATGTTGAAGCAAATGTTGAAGCCATTTGTCAGGGCCTTAAGTAAGTATATAATCAGGGTGATCGATTCAGAACCACATTCAGATTTAAGAATGCGTTACACTGATCCATTCTAAATTGTGTTTAAAATACCAGAACACGATTTAAATTTGTTATCATTTTCTCTCTATGACTTTGAGATATCGCCAACATTAAGCCAGCTCTCTTGCAAGATGTCGTGAAATTATGCAAATTAGGCGCCCATCTATAAACCATAACAAACATTTGTTGAAAATTGTTTTTTGGTCAAAAAGTAGAAACGTTTTTGAAATGAAATATCAAAACATAAAAATCATAGCATATCTAAAACAGACAAAATTAAATGATAAATTTGTAAAATCTAAAAATATGATCAACTAAAAACGTTTGTACATGTTGAAGCATCTTGAGTTGTCGAGTTGGTAGAACGGATATAGCACAGCATTACAATAGTCCAGCTAAGAAGTTACAAAGCATGTATTTAAGAGTCTCACAGTGCTCAAAGAATATAGATTTCATGTCGAAATAAAATAATTCAGTTTAACTCAATTTAAAAAATGTAATAAAGGAAAAACTTCTCTTCTTCATAAGGGACAGACTTCAAAAAGACCATCAATGTAGCTGTGTCCTCCAGAGCATTGTTTAATCTGGAAGAAGAAAATGATTTATTTGTTGAACAAGGTCTTGAGAAATACAACGATTTGCAGTTAGAACGAGAAGACCAGATACCTGATCCTGGAGCTGCATTTCCGTTTATCAAGGTTAGTCAGTTAAAACTTATAAGTTGAGATTGTTGGCCATTCCGAGCCAGCTTTTAAAACCAAATGGCGGCATCGTTCAGCTGAGTTGCGATAGCTTCGATCTTCAAAATAGAAGCGCCGGAAACCAACAAATCCAATCTCGCCTCATTTTTCTACACAATATTGACTTTTGTCTTTTATTTAAAAACAAATTTTGTTTAACGTTGACTTGAATTATTATTTTTCATATTTCTACTCGCAAAAGAACGCCATACATAACTCTAGTCTGACTCAGCCTGAAATTCAGCAAGAGGCATGAATATTATTCTTTATTTTGTTACGGTCAATCATGTGCAAAATACCTTGGGACACTATCTGGTTTTTACATGAAAAATATTTCAACATCATTTTTCCGTTTTCCCCTCTCCAGCCCCCGTATCAATGTTGAGTTTCGGGAATGTGAAACGGTTGTCATTTGAAAGACCAATCAACATTGCTCAGGGGGGAAAGGGGTTTGCAAATCAAATTGATACATTTCGTATATTGTTTAAAACTCAAACAAAAACACTCATAAAAATGTGACATTGTTCCAACAATTTTGCACATGATTGGGTGGTTATTCTCCTTCGACTATTTTCTTCAATTTTACTTTCATAATTTCGTTGAAGCAGTTTTCATTTTTAAAATCGATTTCTTGTTTCAGAGTACCACGTGATCGGTCTAACAACATGATCTGTTCTGATCAGTTTGAGTACCGCGTAATAATGTTTCAGTTGTTTGTTTATTTATTCAAGGCACTTCAAAACGTCAACGCTAAGTTAAAAGAACGAGATCCAAACGAGAAAGAAATATTTACCATCGCCTTGTTGTCTCACAACAATGCTCAAGTTGGAATACGACTGCTGAAATCCATCAACTACCATGGTACTGATAATAATAATAATAATAATAATAATAATAATAATAATAATAATAATAATAATAATAATAATAATAATAATAATAATAATAATAATAATAATAATAATAATAATAATAATAATAATGATAATGATAATGATGATAATGATAATGATAACGATAACGATAACGATAACGATAACGATAAGAATAATCATAATGATGATGATGATGATGATGATGATGATGATGATGATGATGATGATGATGATGATGATGATGATGATGATGATGATAATAATAATAATAGTTGGGTACTCGACCTGGTTTTGGATAGGGATGTGCCAGCAGATGTCTAAATTAATACATGACCCTATTTAATACACTCGAGAATAAAAAATCCATACTGCACAAATCGAAGAAATGGACTATATTTTAGTAGTATTCAGACATATTATTTAGCATCATATTTTTATACATGTATATTTAATTACATTGAATTCTTTTTTCCCCCCTAACTTGTCGATGTAAGTCATTTACAATATCTAGATGGATGGTTTGTTAGGGTAGATGGCTTTTTAAAAAATAGTTCAAAAAGATTTAAGGCAAAGCGTGTTTAGAAAAAAAAGTAAGATTCTATAGTTATAATAATTTTGAAACAAGAAGGAAATGTTATACTAATATGGAGTTGGAGAGATAATGGAATAAATAAATAATCAAATGGAAATGGAAATGTACACTAGTACAAATATTTCTATCAAGCTACAATCATGTGCAAAATACCTTGGGACATTATCTGTTTTTTTTTTACATGAAAAATAGAATATAAATAAATATTTTCCCCCTCCCCCATATCAATGTTGAGTTTTGAAAATGTGAAACGGTAATTATTTGTAATACAAATCAACATTGTTCTGGGGGGAGAGGGGGGGGGGGGGGGGGGGTTTGCAAATCAAATTTATACGTTTTTTGTATATTTAAAAACAAACTCAAACAAAAACGTTCATAAAAATGTTACAATGTCCCAACAATTTTGAACATGATTGTAGATAGGAAAATACATATATAATAGATTAGAATCAAATAGGCTGAGTATTATAATTATATGATATGATCTCTTAGTTTTAACTTGAAATTTTGTTTTCTTAATTTTTGGAAAAATAAGTGTCAAAATTTCAATCCCCGTAAATCTGATGTCGAATACCCCCTCCCTACACCCGGGCCTTCCGGTTTTCTTTCTGTGTGAGTCTGTCCATCCTCTATGTGTCTAACTGATTGTTGCTTGTAGGTCTCATTATATTACGAGCGGCTTTAAACGATGGAGACAGTGCTGTTGACCTCCTTGAAGAGTTCAACATCACTCTCTTCTTGACATCATACGAAAATGAAGTCACTGATGCTATTAGAAAAGGTAACGATAGGTTGGCTAAGCAACACATGCATTATTACAACCACATGGAGCACATGAACACTTATAAATGATACAGTTATTGATTAATCGATTCATTTGTGTTCTATCCTTCCTTCCCGTCTACCTCCTCCTTTGCCTATCATCCCTCTATAGTCCCTCCTTGCTTTCCTTCCTTCAGTCTCTCCTTATTCCCCATCCCTCCTTCATGCACCAATTCATTTATCATTGTCGTTTCTAGGTTTCCCTGCTGCAGTAATGTCCCTTCAACCAATGAACTCATCCAGCGAAACACAGCTTCGCGTTGCCTTTGACTTGGACGCTGTGTTGTTCTCTGACGACTCGGAACGAATCTATCAAACAGAACACGATATAAAGTATAAAGATATCCCCTTGAAAGAGGTTAGTTGGCTGGCTCGTTTGTTGCTTGGGGATGTTTAACGGCCTACAAGGAGGACTTTAGGGTTTTTAAAGTACGAACAATTCTAGTTCAAAGAGAAACCCGTCAAGTTGATTAATTTCCAATGCATATTATTTCATTACAATATTCTTTTGTATGTTCATTTAACAGTAGTTTCATGCAGTCTTAGAAAATTAAACAAGACTAGAGGTTTACTTACATTGTAATTGCAAGCTCCAATCATCCCTCACTTTCAGCTCATCGTGCCTTTTTATCATTCTAAATTCCCATCGTGCAGCTATATCAGAGTTTAAAAACCTGTCACACCCCAATTCTATTGTTTTGTGTAGGTTTTGAAATCCAGAGTAAAGGCCCGTGCAGAGTGAAGGCCCGTGCAAACGCACGCAACATTGTTGGCCCAACATGGTTGCTCCAACATGTTGGACCCGTTTAAACACCCTGTTGGATGATGTTTGATGGAACTCATCCAACATTTCTTTTGTTCTCGTGTTCAACAAACCGTATCGCAACAATGTTGGCCAACAATGTTGCGTGCGTTTGCTCGGGCCTTAAGACCAGGGGAGTGCGGGGCTAAATTCAAAACCCGGGCAGGTTTTGAATTTGTCCTGTCATTATTATAAAATTCAAAATAAGGTACACCATGTTCGTGCATCCAAAAATCTTTGATGGAATATATTCACACCTTTTAAACATTCAATGTTGCATCAACAAACTATACAAAAGCTCACATGCATGCATGCATGCAAACATCGATATAATTGAATCGAATGTCCACGCTCTCACAAATCCAAAAACTGCTAATTACAAATTATCTTCCATGAATTTGGCTGTTTCAAGCTCACGGGCTCGGACTTTCATTGAATTTCGGCCTCGGCCTTGGTCTTGAATTTCAATGAAAGCCCTCGCCCTATAGTTTGACCCTTTATGTAAACCACGGCTGAACTTTAGTTATTTGTTAACTTAAACGTCTCAGCAAATAATAAACCACCAATATTCTCTGCATGTTTCAGGGGCCGTTGAAACCTTTCGCCGAAGCCATTGGAAGAATGCAGAGGAAATTTCCCTCCAAAGAATCTTGTCCAATCAGAACGTACATAGTATCATCACGTGATGCCACTGTTGGGCAACGTGCTCTGCTTACATTACGTAGTTGGGGTTTGGAAATCAACAAGTGTTTTTTCCTGGCTGGTACACCAAAGGACGAGGTCTTGAAGGCAATCAATCCTCATATATTCTTCGATAATTAACCAGTTCTGGCACGTACATCGAGCGAGGGAAAAGGGAACACCATCTGGTCAAGTGCCTAGTGTCACACGCGAGTACGACGAGTAGAAAAGGGAGAGTTCCAAAAAGAAACTCGATTTTTAATTATGCATCAGTGTTCGCGTAACGTGACGGCTCTGATGACGTCATGATCCAATATGGCGGCCGCTGTTGCTTTGATATTTTGCAAACAAAACGCAATTTCTTTTAGAAACGCTTTTTCAAAAACGCTTTTTCAGTTACATTTTTTATTCACTTCAAAGTAAAAACTAATAATACTGCAAATATTATTACACATTCAATTAATTGACAATTATCAAACAGAATATTAACTTTGAACTTGAACTATTGTTTATTTACACACTGATATATATATATATACAAAATTACAAATATGTTTATCATAATTATAGAAAAGCTAGTTATTTACAAATAGAAATTAAAGTATATAGAAAGGATGAGAAGACGTGTGTGTGGTGTTGTCGAAATAGTTGCAGTGCGAATCGAAAAACCGTGGGCAGAAATATTTTAGAAATCGTTTTTTGTTCGTTGAACAACTCACAATTAACTCTAACTACAAAAAGTGTATCATTTCTGAGTTGAAACGATTTCTAAAATATTTCTAGGTGCCCACGGTTTTCTGATTCGCACTGTAAAACTTTCTGGTCTACCAAAAAAATGTAAGTAAGTCCTCACCCCCTCACCTAAAGCATTGCCTTTAAGTAATTGTTGATCATGTAATAAATGACATTCACCCTTAACTCTTCGCAAACTCCTCGTTAACTCCTCGTTAGCTCCTCGCTAACTCACCCGAGACTTCTCGGAAACTCACCGTTAACTCACCATAAACATTGGTTAACCAAATAAAAGCATTTGTTCAAAAACGTTTCCCCGTTTGGTGGCTCCTGAAATTAGAGCCGTTTTCTTTTTGGTTATTTATAAAATTAAATAAATCATAAAACTTTCAGCTGCCATCTGGTCACCAATCCTCGCCACGGTCTACACAAGTATATCAAAGTCCTTATCAAAGGCATCATCCACAGTGGGCCTAGACGGCATGCAAGTTAAGGCTCTATTTGACAGTGGAAATACTGAACGCTTCATCCATCCAAGTCATGTCGAAAAAGCAAAACTAGAATTCTATCCTGCATTTGGCACTATTTCCATGGCAACAACATTATCTTCAGCCTAAATCATCGGGGCCTGCAAGATTGATCTCTCTTTTCAAGGACGGAAATATACAGATCTCAGAGTATCTGTACTGCCAGGACTTTGTGCCGACCTCATACTAGGTTTGGATTTCAAGAGCATGAAAGCGTCGTCTTCCAGTATGGAGGTTCTAAACCATCTCTGTCTGTTTGTGGCTTCAGCACTTTAAATGTAGAACCATGTGAACCATTTGCTAACTTAACAGCAGACTGCCAGATCTCATCTTCATAGATGAGGAAGTGAGAAGGCTGTTGAGTGAAGGAATCATAGAACCGAGCAGATCGTCATGGCGCGCTCAAGTCGTGGTAACCAAGGGTGAAAACCACAAGAAGAGGTTAGCCATAGACTATTCGCAAACCATTAACAGCTTCACAATCCTTGACGGTTTTCCATTGCCGAGAATAAGCAACATGGTCAATGACATCGCTCAGTACAGAACCTTCAGCACTATCGATCTCCACAGCACATACCATCAAGTGCCACTCAAAGATGAGGACAAACCCTACATAAACCCTTTCTAAGCTCGCAACAACTTGTATCAGTTCACCCGTCTGCCCTTTGGCGTCACTGACGGAGTCGCCTGTTTCCAAAGGGAAATGATGAAGTTCGTGGAAGAGAATGATCTTAAAGCAGTGTTTCCTTATATCTTGACAATATTACCATTTGTGGCAAAGACCAAGATGAACACGATGTAAATCTGAAAAGCTTTCTTGAAGCTGCCAAGTGCAAAAACATACAATGATGACGAAGAGTGTGTTTTCCACCCGATGCCTCCCTATTCATTCTTGGATATGTAATTGAGGAAGGAGACATTCGCCCAGACCCCGAACGACTTCGACCCTTGCGTGAGCACCCGATCCCACAAAAAAAGCGATAGCGATAAAAGCGAAATATTTGAAGAAAATGAAATATTTTTTTTTGTGGTCCGATAAAATTTTTGTAAGTCATCAAACACCCACTCCCCCACCCCCCGTGGTCTGATAAAATTTTTGTAAGTTAACAAACACCCACTCCCCTACCCCCCGTGGTCCGATAAAATTTTTGTAAGTCAACAAACACCCACAACCCCACCCCCAACCCCCCCCCCCCCCAAGATATATAAAAATATGATTTCAATGGAACAAATGCAATAGTTGACTCAGAAACAGACGATTTTTGCCGATAAAATTAAAAACTCAAACACATTAACTGTAACTATTCGCCATTTTGAAACATGATGTGCGCGGTCATTGTCACGTGACATAAAGTTGTTTTTTCCTGCCTTGAGAAAGTAATTTATTCTGAACGAAATCGGCTGAAATTAACTCAGAGGATTCTAGAGATCAACAAGAAGACACTGTAAGAGTTTTGTTGAATTTTTTTAAATTTGAAGCCAAAAATCGAAAGTTGAAAAGTATCCATATCCTTTAGTAAATCAACACTAACAGTGCTTGGGCTACCTGTGGTTGAACAAAGAGTTCTTTGAAGTTTGACGTGTTGCCTTTTTCAAAAATCGTTGTCGCAAACAAAGCCACAGTCCACACTCTGAAGCCTGCAAAGGATGTCGGTATTTCTTCTCTTGTTATCGATTTATTCATAGCGTAGTTTGGTTGTATGTGTTTGTGTTATATGACCATAACAAGTTGTTGTTGTGGTAGATATAAATAGAATTCTTTAGAAACATGCAATGCATCATAAATTAAGTCCATGTAACCGACATCCTTTGCAGGCCTTAGAGTGTGGACTGTAGCGCCGGCTGCGACAACGATTATTGAAATAGGTGTATAAACCAAAACTCTCAACTGGCGCAGGTGTGAAGAACGTCGCAGAATTAACTCGACAACTTTTAAGACCTAAATAATAGTGATTTCAGATCAAATTTTGATAGCTGTTTGGTAAGAGGTAAGACTTTTGTCAAATATTGATTCTTGCATAAAGTTGTATAAATTACGAGAACTATAATGACTTTTTTGATGTTTTAAAATGTTTGATAGATCAACACAAACTCTCTCAACTGTGTTTCTCTCTCGAATTTAAACTCGACACTTTTATTGGTTATTTCAGAGCAAACTTCTGATTGCTGTTTGCTGAGAGGTAAGCCTGACTATATTGATTGGTGCATAAACTTGTTGTTAATGATTATAATTATTTTTTTTGAAGTTTTAAAATGTTGGATAGATCAAGCAACGGAGTAATTAATTAATTAAGTTTGTCCTTATATTTCTACCATCTAAAGTACTATATATCCTTATTACAAAACTGAACTTAGAATTCGGCTTATACTTAGACGAATTTTCATACATCCACCCCAAAACAGCAGAAGGATTTTCAAGTTCGCCGAGGCCTACTTTCAAAGTCCGTTCAAAGTCCGTTTTCTCGGCTTTTTCTTCAAATGAAAACTTATTTTTGGGGTCTAAACTATGGTTTGATGTCTCGTCTGACTAGAAAAGGCAAAATATTTCTTTTAGAATATACAAATTACGAACAATTATTTAAATTTTAATATCGAGACTACTTTATGATATGCGTGAAACGAAAAGCTGTGATTATATAGGGCTTAGACAATTGCAAATTTCTCAAATGTGGTACCTATCCCCGATTTAAATTAAATAACATTCTATCTTGAGATGAGATGCTATTTAGTAGTTCTGTACAATAAATAAGTCGGCACATTGCGTTTCTAAGAATTTGACAAAGCCCAAAGTTGTACATTGTTACAGATATTTCCTTGTGTGGCACGACATAATAGTTAAAACTTTAGATTCAAATGTTATGTATGTCATCATGAGATATTTCAGTGATTGGGGCATTTTTATTGCGCTCCACTAAAAATGTTTGAGATTTCACCACAAAAATGTTTTCTTTTGAAAATTTGTAATTTGCATACGTCAAAGTTTAACAACATTGAATTTTAAAATAATATTTATATTTAAAAAATCTTCTTATAATCTTAAAAAATGATTCTTATAAGAAAGTTGGAAAAAACTTTGATGGCTTTTAAAACTTGTATTTATTTTAAGCTGTTTTATGAGATTATACAATTGTGTATGATAGAAATAAGATTTACCATGATGCATGTTTTTCCCTAAATGTGCTGATATATTAAAATAGCGGTGAACATTTTAATATTTTACAAGGCTGAATTGATATCTATAGAGAATAAAGACTAAAGAATATTTTATACCTTTTTCGTAAATTATCCATGTTTCAATACAACGCTGTCTTTGTCAAAGTACTTTGTAATGTATTATTTTAAATGACTTCTCTTAGAATATTCAAATTACTAAAAATGTATATCTAAATTGATGTCTCGTCTGACTAGAAAAAGCAAAATATTTTTTTAGAATGTTCAAATAACTAAAAATTTATATCTAAATAAAAATAGTATATAAAATAGTAATAGTATATAAAATAGTATTTCCGCTACAAATGTTTAATCATACGAAGGTGGTGACTGACCGTATTGACTGATTCAATTCAAATTTACAACACTAAAAAAATTGGATCACCCAAATGGGAAAGCGCGAACGGGACACTGAAAATTACATGTAACGTGAAAATATAATTATTGTTAAAAAGAAGTAGCTAAATTAATGAATAAAAATGAATCTAAGTCATCTGTGACAAGTCACTGGCGAAGTGCAGTATAAGTCGACATCAAATATGTCATCTAATAGAGATATGTAAATAATTCCTAGGTATGATAAACTGAGAAAGGATAGAAAAGACACTAGGAGGTGCTACTTTACAAATGGTGTTGTAGAAGTGGACTATATGCGATTGAAATATGAACATTTAAATGTACTGCATTTACACAATGGAGTTTCAAGAACAAGGCCGGGATTTTGACTAAGACGAGTTCGTCAATCCACAGGCAGCCCAACTATTCGGTCTGAAGAAAGTTTAAAGCGAATATTTATATTTTATTAATAAAATTATTTTTTACCACGCGCCAAGAGAGGAAAGAGCCGATTAAAAAAGGTGTTATTCTTTGCGCGCGCGACTGGGCTTCCTGTGGTCACTGGTTTGTCGTGCAAAATCTCACGCGAATTAGCAAATCGAATGTGGTTTAGCGTTGTCTGTTTAACGAATCGAAGTCAGTTTTCTATGGGTTTGTACTATACTGCGCTCGTGGTTCCACTTGAGTTTTGATCATTTGTGACGTAATTTTGATTGTCGATTACAGTACAGACCCATAGAAAACTGACTTCGATTTGTCAAATTTACAACGGTAAATCAACCAATCAGCGCGCGAGAATTCATACAAGTGTTGTAAAACTCACTTTCGACAGAAATCGAAGAGAGTTGTATTTTGTCCAAATCCTACCCTCTTCGACACTGCACGACTTTGACGAAAACCCACAGGAATCCCATCCACGCGCATTCAAACAAATACAAACAAATACACCACAGGAAGCCCGCCCGAGTGTTCAAATAACAAAATATACGTATTCGCTTTAAAAAAATCCTTAGATGGACTAGTTGGGCCGCCTTTGGTCCATGCCTTACAAATTTAACAAGTTGAGAACATTAAGGTCTGTTTGACCATACAATGGCTTATAATATGCATCGCCAGAAATTCTGAACCATTGTGGGTGGAGCTAATTATTTATGAGTTCATGTCATGTCAATAAAACAATTGTCATTAGTGCGCCATATATAGTATAATCATCCATATTTGTTACAAAAATACAAAGAAGTTGCCACCTATGTGATTATTGCGAATCAAATACAATTAATTAATTAGCTTATAATTAAGCTCTATTGTGATAGCTGAATCAAAGAACGCACGTCAACAAAACATTGCCAATGTCTTGAAACCTGAATAATACCGAAACAAATTGTCTAAAACCGACATGAGTTTGTGGCCGATTCATTTGAAAAAAGAGAGACCATATTAACATATGACCAATGAATCAAACCAGAGGGGGAAAACAGACAATAAATATATTGGCCCTTAGCTTTAGACCGTAATAATAGAGTAATTTTGAGCAAATCGGTCATTTGACAAAGGAATGAGGGCTGAAAACCATACAAAGTTACAAGTTGTAAAAACGACACACATTTTAACGTTTTGGCGTTGTTTCTGTGTTTTTATTATAGCATGTAATTAGGTTAATCAACCTAGAGGAGGAAAAGTTGTTTTAATGACGCGGTTGCCGAGTTATCAAGGATAGGAACTTGAGAGCATAAGCCTGTCGATTTTTTTCTAAGTGTCGCGTTACTAATGCGCATGACCGTTCGGTTTTTCTGGCTATGGGAAATCTCGTTCCTCAATTTAATTACATAAAGTACATAACACCTCTCCGGCCAGATGCCATTTGGTAGTCTGTAAGAATCAGACCAAATCAAGAAGTCGTGGCCAGGTAGGATCCCAAATTCGACATGTAGTCTTAGTTTGGTGCCCTATCAACGAATCCAGTGGTTTGAGACGAAAAAATTATTTGTTCAAAAGTTGGGGGGAGGGGTACGTTTTGGTCCTAAAACGATCGTCAAATAGCGCAAATCATCGGTAAGTTTGGCGATTCATATCATTACAAGTATAAAAGTTTTCAAAACATTTTGATATACCAAACAAAGTACATTATTTGGTACCCATTATTTCTTCTATCGAAATCATTTTTCAAATTTAAAAAATAGAATTGTTAAGTATCCCACAGACTCCGTACCTAAAGAAAGTAATACGGCGGTGTTGCTGACTAACCGAAAAGTTATGTTTTTTGATGGTCCAAAAATGGCCTTGGTATTTCATTCCAGGAGCTGTCCGTTATTTTGGGATAACTTCAATAACAGTCCTAAAGATTGCAAAAATAAAATACCGGGGCAATTTTAATGCGCGGCCTCACGATCACTCTGATTGTCAGATAGTTCATCAAGAATGTATCAATTAAAAATGCAAATGAGCCGTTGTTGGTTACCTTTGGTTTATGTAATATGAAACGACTTTTTGAACAGTTTGTTCTTCCGCACAGTACTTTAGATTATACAAACTTCTTTACAAAAAAAATCTATTTAAAATCTATTTTTTTGAGAAAATTTTTTTGACTAAAAAATTAGTATTCAGATTTGGAGTAAATCGGCGATCCTACCTGGCCGGCCTAGGTCTGACTCTTAAAGAGTATGGCACTTCAGTGTTGAAAATTTCGCAGAAGTTAAGACCTAAGTATTGGTGATTGCAGATCAAACTTCTGATTTCTGTTTAGTAAGAGGTAGGACATTTTGGAATATTGGTTAAGTTTCGTGCATACATGCAGGGAAACCACTTCGGTTGTCACTTTGTAAGAACATGGATAATAAAAATATTATCCACGGCCATGGTAAGAACACTGAAACAACAATTGACTCACAACGTGATATGTAGAGGTTTACTATATTGATTTGGCTTCATCGGCCAGTAATTACAAAAATTAGATATTTCAAATATATATGGAAAGATATATATAGAAATAGAAAATCGAATGATTTACAACAACAATGTCAATGTATTCTCATTTCAGATTACTGGCATGGCATACTTTGGCAGACCCCAAAATAGAACCCCTGATGGAACTGAAGGATATGCATCAATAACCCTGACTCTTAAAGAACCAGATTGTGAAATAAAAACTATTGCTTGTATTATTAAGAATGATGAGCAATTACAAGAGTTGCAAAGGGAAGATCAAAGTGACATATATGTAAGAACACACAAGGACACCAAGTTTTTTCTATATTTTTATTGTTCTGAATCTGATTTGTCAAATCGTTTAGTCAAATCTGAAATAGTAGCTCACCGCTTTCATAAGCCCAAAAAAGACAAAGACTGTATAATTGAGAACAAATTGGAAACAAAACCATTTTTCTTGAAGCCTAAATATAATCATGTGTTTTTGCCTGCATGTCATGAAGATTTGAAAACAAATGAATTTCAATGTTTTTTAACTGATTATAGTAAAGCAGTCACTTTGATCGATAATCTCTCAGTTGGAAAATATAAAGGAGTGCAAAACAGTAATGCACCAGTTCATTGTCCTTTTTCACTGTCAATGAGCAGGAATAATACACTGAATATCACAAATCTGCCTGTTGGTATTGTTTTCCAAAACTTGGTTGATGGTCCACTACTCCTGTTTGAGGAAGCAAGTAAAAGTTGGCGACTCATTGGATGGTACAAGAACGCGTACGCCAGAAAAAAGAACAGAATAACAGTTTATAATTTAGGAGCAAAAGGTGAGAAGACTTAATTGCGACCACTATCATCAGTGAAGTGCGACCCCTAGCCTGCATATATAGCTGGCCCTGGGGGATTGGGGAGAGGGGGAGGGGAAGAGAAGGGAGGGAAGGCCTGCCAGCAAGGCCGGTGTTTTTATATGCTTACGGTCGCTGGCGACCGTAAATGCTGATTGGCTCATTATTGACAAAAGATTGACAGACACTTACATATTTGGATCCTGACGGAAAACAGAACACACATTCATTCAGTTTCTTTGCTTGTAAATGTTTATATAAAGTTCTGGTAGTGAACGGCGAGTATTACTCAAATTTCAAGTAAGGTAAATTCTTTTGACCTGACGACAGCCGATGTATCCGATAAATATGCCATTAAGGTTCGAATTACAACCGCGTCTCTGTGTTCGATAAATCGCTCGTAAAACCTTACTTTATTTTTACTTGAAATAAAAACAATTACCCCATGTCGTTCTTTGAATGTTAGATTTTCTATTAGGGTAATTTTTTTAACAAGAAATGGCGTATTCAAAGTTAAACTACGAACGTATAGACAAGGCCAGTTAGCGGTATCAAGCTGAGAAGTTCTGGTAAGCCCTTACTTCCGGTGCGCTATTTTTAATAGTGGGCGGTTAACTAAATAAGACAGCCTTGCGGGCAGGCTCTCCCTTCCTTCTCTCCTTCCTCCCCTCCGCCCTTCCGCCTTGCCCTCCCCCTTTCCCCCAGAGAGCCAGGCTACGCAGGCTATGCGACACCAGAAGTTTGATGTTTCGTTTGCAAACTATTTAGAACTAGCATTTTGTTGGCCGTCAATCAAAATAATAGGAACGAGTTTGACTGTTTGACAGAGTAATCCAAAATGGCGCTTGGTCGATTAATTGATCGCTGAAAACCAGTAAATCTAAAGGTAAATTTTATTCTCTGCTAGCAGAGGTTACTTTTTCCACCATACCGTATCATTTTTGGTGAGAAGGGTAGTCTCTGTTAGCGGAAATTTACCAAGATTTACTGTTCGATTCACCGTTAATCTGAGTGATCGATCTATCATGTCATCAGTGACATTTTGGATCACTCATTCTTTAGTATTTTGATTGACAAAATTAAAGTTTGCAAACGAGACACCAAACTTCGCCCAAGATAACGGTGATCTACTTTGAAAACTGATTCACTAGATATGAGCAAAAATAAGTCTTTATTAACATTTGTACATGTAGAGCATTTTAGATTAATTAAAACTAATTTAAAGTAATACAATTATTGATAGATAACCCTTGTCTGCTGCTGCGGTTTTTAGCTTCTCTACCTCCGACTTGAGGCGTTTGTTCAGGGTGCTTCACCACCTTTTGCGGTCTCTCCCAGGACTCGGTTTCGATGACGAGTGCCCTCATGTCTCTCTTACAGTCATTCTAGTATCGCAATTTTGGGCGCGGCCAGTAGACGGTAGTAGGTATTTGTAGACGACCTCAAATCATACCACAAGAGTGCGGTGAAAGCAGCAACAATCACAAACAAGCTACATCAGATGTTTAAGAACATCGGCCTTACCTGGGGAATCAATAAATGTGCTGCCATCCATCTGAGAAGAGGTAAACGGGGAAAAAGAGATGACCTGCCCCTTGGCAACGATGAAAGTATTCCAGTACTTGGAGAGGAAGATTACTACAAATAACTTGGAAAGTTTGAAAACACGAAACAACTTGAGAAAGAAGTACAGAAAACAGCAAGCAAAGAATACATTAGACGAGTCTCATTAATTTAGTCGTCCCCTGTTCTATACCATGGAAAGTCAAAGCTACACAAACCTTTGCTATTCCTGTCTTACTTTACCACATGTGGACCACCGATTGGCCTATAGACATCTTGAGAGAACTTGACAGACGAACTCGTCGAGTTATAAATGACAACAGCTGCAAACACAAGCATGAGTCGCTACCACTCCTCTACTCCTTTACCGCCCACCCTCTAAAGGGGGCAAAGGTTGGATGGAAATCGAAAGCCTTTACAAAACCACAAAGATAAAGCTGGGCCACTACATCACATGCAGTGTCGACCAACACGTTCAACTTGTAAGATCCTACCAAGATGCCAAAGAAAAGAAAGCTCAAAGATCTATCATTAAAGATGCAAAAACATTCGCAACCCACTTTAATCTAGGCATAGCCTATGACACGGAAAACAAAAGAACAGTAATTACATCTGACAGCATAGTTATAGAAGTAAATAACTGCCAGCCAAAAAGTATCAAGCCCATCTTGAAGAAGGAAGTTGTAAGAAAGTACGAACACGAAGTTGAACAACAGCCTTGGGTAGGCCATGTAGTTTATGTTTAAACAGTGACAAAACAAAGACCTACACAAAGAATATGGTGTGATATTATAAAAGTCTGGAAAAACACCCCAACAGTAGTTTACATTATCCATACAAGTATCAACCAACAGCTAGTATCAACGAAAGTATATAAAGAAAAGAAACTGCAAGGAGAGAACGATGATCATGATCTTAAATGCAGATTTTGCCACGATAAACACGAACATTTTACTCATATCATGTGTAACTGGATAACTGTCCTGCCATAGCTCAATCGCTCTATAAATCTAGACATGATCACATGCTTAGGCCTGTATACTATGAGGTCCTAAAGAAGTTTAGCTTGATCAATGACGAGGACAAAGTAACATGTACACCTTGGCACAAAAGAGCTGTGATGAAAATCAAAATGCAAAAGTACTATGGGATATCCCTATTTACCAAGACACCGCACCAAGTACTTACTTGTACTTGTACTTGGAAAGGTCAATGTGTGTCAGCCTGCTCGCGTGTATTGAGGGTTTTTCTCCAGCTTGTCCTATCATTTGCTAACGTCATCGCGGAATTGATATCCCAGTGGGGAACAAGAACCTCAAGCAACGGAGCAAATAAACCAGACATTGTCGTGTGTGACAAGAAATGCAAGCAATGGATTATCTTCGAAGGAACAATCTGTAATGTAGGAGCAATACAACAAAGAGATCAAATGAAAACTGATAAATATAGAGACGTCCTAAGATCTAGTCTTAAAAGACTGTATCCTGGTTATAAGATCACTCAGGTCAACATTGTGTTTGACTTCGTATCAGGATATCACGAAAACAAGGTAAATAAACTCTCTAGCGTAGGACTAACAGAAGAACTAACTATTGTAAGAAAGTGCCAGAAATGGGTTATCTCTCAAAACTGTGAGACTGTTAAACGTTTATACAACTATTAGTATATATTGTATATCTTTGTAAGTTTAGTCATACAGATATTTGCTTAGACTACCTATGCCCGCAATATTTGTTTATAGTATGTAAAAACATAGTCTGAAGTTTAAATAAACAATAATGCGTACAGTCACACACATATACACACGTACGCACACTAATAACATCAGGCCAATTGCAGTGTGTCCATTGTAAATAATAACAAAGCCTAGGTTAAGATAATATTATGATATTTAAATTTATAAATAATAATAATAATAATAATAATAATAATAATAATAATAATAATAATAATAATAATAATAATAATAATAATAATAATTCTATTTCTATAATTCTTTTTCTAATAATTATTCTAATTCTATCTTTCAACAACTAATAACAACAAAGACTTACCAACGAAAGAAACTAAACAATAGAGAAGGCGATTTAATCTGCAGACTATGCCATCAAAAAGAAGAAACAATTCCACACCTATTCTCAAACTGCTCAGGTATCGCTCAATCTTTATACACGGCAAGGCATGACCGTATGCTTCGCCCTGTGTACCATCAAATCCTATCACATTTTGGGTTTACAGAACAAGACGACAATACACCGTGGCACAAACAATCACTCCCAAAAAGCTGCATAGAAAATGACGAAGCCAAAATACTGTGGAACATCCCAATACATCTAGACATTGCCCCAAAAAATGGCGCAAACAAACCAGACATTACAATAATGGACAAGAAGACCAAGACGTGGCTGATCATCGAAGGAACCGTATGCAACATCGGTCGCATAACTGAAAGAGATCTTCAGAAAACAGAAAAGTATATAGACTTAAGAACAGGATTAAAGAGACTCTATCCTAACTATAACGTAGTGCAAGTAAACGTCGTCCTAGACTTCCTAGCAGGCTACCAAAAACAACTGGTAACTGAGCTAAGTAAAATAGGACTCGAAAAAGTAAACCAACTAGCCAAAAAGTGCCAGAAATGGATAATTTCGCAAAATTGTGAAATCGTGAAGGCCTTATATACCCGTTCATAAGTTAACACTGTTGTAATCGGCACCAAAACTGAATATTGCCTAGAAAATTTCCGCAATACTCATTACATGTAAACCAAGAAAAGTTTAAATAAACGATACAATAATAATAATAATAAACAAGGATGTGATGTTTTGTTACTTTAAAGCTAAAGCAAGTGGAAAGTACTTTGGAAAAAGAATGAATGAACTCTGGATAGCAATACACCCTGATATTGATGTAGGGATTAACGGCACAAAAAAAATACGATCCTAAGAAAGAAATGGTTTACTGACGTTGAAATGGAAGATATTAAAAGATCAACAACAGAAAATGATGAAGTGACACTGACAACATCTAACGAAACCAACGACAGTGTTTTAACTACTAACAATACCACACCAACAAGTAGCAATGACAGACTTACCGACATTCCCTCTGATGAGGAAGAAGAGAACACTCTATCTAATAAACTAACCCAATATCAATTGGAGTTGCGACAGAAGATAGTAGAAAAGATGAAGATCACTTGTAAACGGACAAGACTGCCAAAGCTGAAATACTCTACAAAACTAGCAAAAATTACTGCAGATGCAAACAAAGCTACTGAAAGCATACCAACACAAGACATAACGGCAACTAATACACTGTTATACGCTACAGCCACAGTTGTCACTGAAGAATTAGGATACAAGAATCTGGAAAAGAAAAAGAAAAGTAGTCTAGAAAAAGACCCGCCATGGAAGAGAAGGATAAAGAACAAAATTAACAACATGAGAAAAGATTTATAGTCAAACAAGCTCACGCGTTGACCCCTAGAGTCGATTAATGATTTGAATGTTTGATTGTCGATTTCATTTTTCAGTTGAATTTTGCATCGTCGAAAACGAAGAGTGCAAAATTCAAATCAAATTTAAATTCAACATTTGAATTTTGATTGGTTAATGATTAACACAGGAAGACCAAGAAAGCTTGGCGGCTAGGAATCTTTTCTGTGTTTACGTGCCAGGAAGGTATTTATCGAATACTATTCGACAATATATCGTTTAACTAAGCAATAGTTGTTTATCTAACAAAGATATTTGATTCCTTCAATCGACAATATCTAACTGGGAGTCTAGAAGACACTTGAAGAAGAAAATACAAGGAGTTTACTAACGATAACATTCGTCAAGTGATTGAAATTGAACCTCAAAAACTCCAGCGTTCATGGTCATGAAATTTGACATAGACTTCTTCTCCAAGGTTTTTACCCACCTTTGTTTTATCTGATTTATTTTATCAAATCACAAGTCGAATTTCGACCTGATTCTTTGTTTTAATATTGCAATATTCGGTTAATCCCATTCGCACAGATAAAACGAATAATCGACGAATGATTTGATTAATCCACTCTAGGGGTCAACGCGTGAGCTTGTTTGACTGTAAGCAGACTGAAAGAATTAGACATGAAGAGAATAAAGAATAAGAAACTGAGTGATATTTTGACAAAGAAATACCATCTGGATAAAAGACCAACGAAACAAGTCATCGAGGAATTGAAACAAAATGTCATAGCTCTAAGCAAGAATATAGAACGCTATGAAAATAGAATCAAGCACTATCGGCAAAATAATCTATTCAAAACAAATCAAAAAGATCTTTACAAAGACCTGAATAGAACGGGGAAAAAAGAAAAGAACCCAAAACCGAACAGTGCTGAGGTAAAACTGTTTTGGAATGACTTATGGTCAAAGGAAAAGCTTCATAACACCGATGCTCAATGGTTGAAAGACATAAAGCTAGAAAATACAGACACAAAAGAACAAAAAGAGCTGAGATTTACACAAGAGAAGGTAAAGAAGATGGTTAAGAAGATAAAGAACTGGAAAGCACCAGAAAAAGATGAAATTCATGGATATTGGATAAAACACCTAACAGACTTACATATGCGAATAGCATCACAACTACAACAAGTATTTGAGAGTGAGATCCCAAGCTGGATGACAGAAGGAAGAACAACGTTAATCATGAAAGATCCGAAAAAAGGCCCAATACCAAGTAATTATCGTCCCATTACTTGTTTACCAACTATTTGGAAACTGATGACATCAATTATATCTGACAACATCTACGACCATCTAGATGAACAAGGACTATTACCTGCTGAACAAAAGGGCTGTAGGCGAGGAACCAGAGGAACAAAAGATCACCTATTGATTGATAAGTCAGTTCTAAAGAATGCCAAAACAAAACATAAGAACTTAGAAATGATCTGGATAGATTACAAGAAGGCCTACGATTCAGTTCCACACAGCTGGATCATTGAATGTCTTAATAACAACAAAGTTCATCCATCGATCACAAATTTTATAAGTAACTCGATGCAAGCATGGAACACCGAATTGATGGTTGAAGATGAATCCTGTGGACAATGTGAAATTAAATGCGGAATATTCCAGGGAGACTCGCTATCGCCATTGCTATTCATTGTATCGCTTATTCCACTGTCATCCATACTCAACAAAACAAACAAAGGCTACAAACTGCCAAATGGAAAGACCTTGAACCATCTATTATACATGGATGATCTAAAGCTGTATGGGAAGAACGAGAAAGAAATCAAATCACTTATGCACACAGTGCGAATCTTCAGCACAGACATTGGCATGACTTTTGGAATAGAGAAGTGCGCAAGAGTGGGGTTAAAGAGAGGAAAGATCATAAAGAGAGAAGGAATAAAGTTACCTGATGGTAAACAGATAAGAAATCTTGAAGGCGATGATCACTACAAATATCTAGGAGTGTTAGAGAAGGAAGATATCAACCATCAGAAGGTCAAGAGGAGTGTTCAGCTAGAATACAAGAGAAGATTAAGACTGATTCTTAAGTCAAAGTTGTCAGGAAGAAACAAGATCTCTGCTATTAATATATATGCAGTTCCAGTAATACGATACACGGCTGGAATAATAAATTGGAAAAAAGAACTCCATTCACTAGACACAAAGACACGAAAGTTAGTCACAATACATCGAGGCTTGCATCCACCTGCTGATGTAGACCGTGTCTACCTTTCAAGATCTATAGGGGGAAGAGGGCTTAAGGCTATTGAAGACACTGTAAGAGAGGAAGAGCTTTCCTTGAAAGAATATGTCAGCAAAAATGAAACTCTACGGACTATCGTAAGAGAAGTTATAGTAGAATCAGAAGAGACCACAAAGCAATACCATCAACGCAGGAGTAAGGAAAGACTTGAAAGATACAAAGAGAAGCCTTTACACGGACGCTACATTAAGACATGCGGAGATAAGATGGACCAGGAGGGCACTTGGCTTTGGTTGAACAAAGGAGACCTCAAACTTGAGACGGAAGGACTACTCATCGCTGCGCAAGACCAATCACTACCAACAAACTACATGAAAAGTAAATACAATATCAATTAATCATCGCTATGCCGATCGTGTAAAAAAACAAACGGAAACAGTGGACCACTTGGTAGCTGGATGCCAAGTCTTAGCTGGAAACGAATACAAAGACAGACACGACAAAGTTGCAAGTACCATACATTGGCATATATGTAGAAAACACAACATACAATGCACAGAAGAGAATTGGTGGGATCACAACCCTGAGAAAGTAGTAGAAAACGAAAACACCAAGATTCTATGGGACTTCAATATATACACTGACAAGAAAATTGAAGCAAGAAGACCGGACGTTGTAGTCATTGATAAGAACAAAAAGAAGGTGGAGCTGATTGACATCTCAGTACCTAAAGACTGTAGGATTGATGTGAAGGAGAGGGAAAAGATAGAAAAATACCAAGACCTAAGAATAGAACTTGAAAGGCTGTGGGAGATGAAGACCATAGTAGTACCAATAGTAATAGGATCGCTAGGAACCATATCGAAAAACTTTAAAGACCATATTCAAAGACTTGAACTTAATAACATAAGCTTTTTAGATTTACAAAAATCTGTTCTTTTAGGCACGGCACATATATTAATTAAGAAAGGTGCTTCAGCTTTCAGGAGCCGGGTAGGATCCCGAGCTGAAGCTAGATCTATACCAGTAAAAATTGTAAAAATGGATTATTTTACTGTGAAATAAAGAAATAATAATAATAATAATAATAATAATAATAATAATAATAATAATAATAATAATAATAATAATAATAATAATAATAATAATAATCACTTTAATAATTCAATAATAATTACAATAATAATGGATAAGAAAAAGTTATTTACACTATTAATTCTATGTTAAAAAAATATATATATTATGGGAAAATATTGCTATTTCTGATATAGTTAAGAAGAAAAAGAAAACAAGAAAAAGCATTATATATATACATGAATGAAAAGCGAAATAAATTGAATACAAATTATAATTATAATTATTTTATGTCCGCGGTTGCGTTTTCTATTGCAAAGTCTATGTCCTTTATATTTTGTCAAAATTGGGTTTTCTTCTGTTTCTTGATCCTCTCAAGCATAGTAGTGCTGATCTTAGTATGGAAAAAGAAACTTTAGCTCTAATCCATGATATTGTGGTTGAGTACTCCTCTCCTTTTTTTTCTTGCAATAAGTTCGGCTAGTCTTGAGTGGTATGTCTTGCATTCTTTTCCCATCCCACCTGTTGTGGTAAATACTAGTGGGGTAAAGGTAGCTTGCTCGACTTCCAGTACTCTGTTTGCGTACATCCGTTTTTTCTCGTTTTCATGTTGTCGGTAGATTTGCTCTGGTGTCAGATCTTGGTAAGATTCTGCGTTTGGATGGCAGACACGGACGTCAAAGAATGCCGACCTCTGCTTCTCCCAGAAGCCACGTGCATGAACATCAAGGCGGGCATCAGGGGCTTTGTTAGTACCTCTAGTTAGCACTTCTCCAGTGATTTCTTGCAGAACAGGTTCTACTTCAACGTCATTGCAAACCACACTTAGCAGCTCTGCTTCGAGGTCACGTAGCTCATTGTGGCGTTGAATTATAAAACCGCCACGTCTACAAATCATTGCATGGTCCACATTAAACCGGTCCCCGCATACACATACTGTTGGGCTGTCAGTAATTTCCCAGTCATATATCTCAGTTTAATAGCGTCTCTAAATTCCCTTTTATTGAGATCAAAGTCCATGTCCTTGATGGGGATAACTGTTAACCAGTTTGATGCGCCCTTTTCTGTAGCTAACTCCACAGCTCTCTGTGTTTTCCGTGGTAGGGAATTCTTCAACTTGTTAACCAGCTCATGATGACTTTCGTCTTTCTCCTTACGTGCATTTCGCTGCAAAGTTCGTATTGTAGTCTCATCTGGTGGTTCATGCGTTTGTGATGTTATTCGTTCTGCAAGTGAAGAAGTTGTCTTGATGGACATTGTGTATTCAGAGGCCGCAACCTGACTTGGGTTTGTAAATCCCAGGCCCCCCATCCGTACTGGCAAAGACAAGACATCTCGTTCGATCTGTGTGCACTTGTGGTCTATAATTGATGGTATTAACACATCCGCTATCGCACGCTCTAGTGGTTTTAGTAGATTTTCAATGTTCGGTATTGTTCTTAGGTAGTATGTCCATCGATGCTTTAGGCCAAAAGTAAACGCTACGTAGCAGGCTTGGGGTTGTGATTTTGCAAATTCTGCTAGCGTTGTAATTTGGTTTATCCAGTCTTCCACTTTTCCATTCATGTATTCTTCAAGATATGATCTTGATCCAAGCACAGCTCCTAGATGTTGATGCCCTTGTGTAGTGATGTTAATTGCTGTTCCATCAAAAACATCTTTAGCGGTTTCTTCCTTGTTTGGTTTTATAATCAGCCAGCATTTCTTTGCGTTGGGGCTGTATCCCAAATCCGATCCGGTCTTAATCAATGCATCCCACCATTTCCTCAATTCGTCCAGCGGTCCAGCCCCACATGCATCATCAGCATACCAGCATTGTTTCGAATGGCTAGAGATATTGAGATGCGTGATCAATGGCTGAAGGCTGATTGCGTAGAGGCCCATAGCTAGAGGGTCACCTTGCGTCGTACCTTCTGCTGATTTCAATTCCTTTCCTCCTGTGACGAATAGTCGCGCTGGTTCTCTGTATGTGTTTATTGCGTAGATTGCTAAAGTGGGACAGGTTATTCTGATATTGTGCAGGGCAGCAGCTCTATTCAAGGCATTGAACGCATTTGAGGCGTCAATGAGCAAAACCGCATCTGTATCGTCCGCTTCGAATATACTATGCATTGCGTGAATCGCTGCTTCACTTCCGCCTTTATGACCAGCACAGACCTGGAGTGAGCCACTGGCTTCGATGACATCCTGTTTTAGCACCTTCATCACGCACTTCCCGATGATTCTCCTGATCACTTCTCCGACGCCAATCGGACGAACTGCTCCCTCCCCTTTATCCAGTGGAATCAGCCGATTAGCTAGTATTGGCTCAATAGTGTGCGGGTCGACATATTCTGTACACAATCTTCTTGTCAGGGTTTCAATGGCATCACACAGATGTGTGCTTGATTTTTTGAATGATTTACAGGCCAGTATTCTCTTAAAGCCAAGCGCATCCACGCCAGAAGGACCGCCTGATCCCTTGGTTCTTAAAGCAGCTTCTCTGATCATTTCTCCATTGATTTGTAGGTATATAGAGTCTGGGACATCATCTTCAATTGGTCCGAATAGTAATGATCCTAACTTTGCTTATTGTGCTTTTGGATGTTTTTCTTCTAGCTGCCTCATGACATCATCTGTTAATGGGAGTACACCTTTGCAATCATCCTCGCTCAGGTAGCGCAGAGCCGAGTTTATTTGACCTTCCATGACGAGTTTTGCAAAGATCTTTGCTTTGTTTGGTTGATCGGTTTTCCGAGGTTTTACAAGACGTTGTTGGATCATTCGTCCTTCGCGCAGAAGTTTATCTATTTCTCCCTCTTTCCACAGTGCCAGTCGCTTTGTTAAACATTCTTTGTGTTCTGTCGCTTTAGATTTCTGATTTGTTTTTTGTAGCCCCACTGCTAGAAGAACAATGGCTGCCTTTAGAGCTATATGTTGCATATCAGACCCATTATTCCAGTCATTTATGTGCATGGTTAATTGATCAATGAAATCTCTACCAATTTTACCGTACGGGACAAGAAAAGTATTTTTTCGCCATTTTGTGATTTCATTATATGCACTAGTGACAGTTAATAAATTGACCGTTATTTTTGTGCCATTGCCATTCCATCCCCAGTTAAAAGTCGATGGTTATAATAATAATAATAATAATAATAATAATAATAATAATAATAATAATAATAATAATAATAATAATAATAATAATAATAATAATAATAATAATAATAATAATAATAATAATAATAATAATAATAATAATAATAATAATAATAATAATAATAAACTTTATTGGGCTACTAATAAGGTATAACACTTTTTTCCAATCTTGCCCAGTTATGTCAGTAAAATTTGTGATTTCAGTTATTTTGATGCTAGTAGTTTATTTTTTGTTAGTTCCACTGTAGTACATTTAAATGTATTGAAGGTAGAACAGTTGGTTGGCATGCTTTGGCATCCTTTATTATCCATACGTATCCTTTACTATCCTATGGTATCCTTTACTATCCTGTGGTATCCTTTACTATCCATAGGTATCCCTCACTATCCTATGGTATCCTTTACTATACCTTGGAATCCTTTACTATCCTTTGGTATCCTTTACTATCCTATGGTATCCTTTTCTAACCTATGGTATCCTTTTCTACTCTATGGTATCCTTTATTATACCTCGGTATCCTTTACTATCCTATGGTATCCTTTACTATCCTATGGTATCCTTTGGTATCCTTTATTATCCTTAGGTATCCTTTACTATCCTTTGGTATCCTTTACAATCCTTTAGTATCCTTCACTATCCTATGGTATCCTTTACTATCCTTCGGTATCCTTTATTATCCTATGGTATCCTTTACTATCCTTTGGTATACTTTACTATCCTATGGTATCCTCTAATATCCTATGGTATCCTTTGCTATCCTTTTGTATCCTTTACTATCCTTTACTATCCTATGGTACCCTTCACTATCCTATGGTATAATTTACTATCCTTTGGTATTCTTTACTATCCTATGGTATCCTCTAATGATAATGATAATGATAATGCATTTATATAGCGCACTTTCTATGTGTATATATTCAAATGCGCTTTACACATTACAGTTAACTGTTAGTAATTAATATATATATACACGTATTGGCAGATCCATATAGACAATGATAGGTAATATAATGAAATTTGTAAAACCGTAAAAAATGTTGACTTAACTTTACTTACGTTTCGAGCTTTAGCCCCTTGTCAGAGTAAAAGAGTTTGACTAAGACAGACACTCCGACGAATTGGGCTAAAGCTCGAAACGTCAGTAAAGTTAAGTCAACATTTTGTACGGTGTTACAAATTTAATTATATTACCTATCCTTTATATCAAACACCGACGCGGCCTATAGTAGTTTACTCGCTAGTTTCCATTCATATAGACAATAATGTACTAACACAAGGATACGGAGAGTGATAATGCTAGAGATTGGAAGGAACTGCCAGCACTTGATCAGGTCTGGGGGATCTTGTCGTTACCTTGGGGCATTGCCTTCGGCCAAGCTGCCGATTGCCTTGCTGGGCTCCTCTACAGATGGTTCTGCGTCTCGCTCATCCATGGTAGACAGGCATTCAATTGCATCAAGAGCTGAGGGCGACACAGTGTTCTCTCTGGACTAGAGTTCGGAGTAGTGTTCCACCCATCTGGATCTCTCCATCTGCTGGTCTTTGTCCGTGATTACTTCCCCAGTGGAGGATTTCAGGGGTCCGTTTTGAACTGTGTTGGACCTAGTGCTGTGTTTCCCACTTCTCTTTGGCAGAGTCTTCAGGCTTCAAGGCGCCAAATGTACTGTTCCACGAGGTCTGACTGACGCATCTTGCTGACATCGATGCGAAGGTTCCCCCTGTTTCTTTAATTTGTATTGTGGAACGTCTTTGGTTGCAGAAGAGGTATGAGCGGGTGTAGAGAATGTTCTTAATTGCGGCACGCCTGACCAGGATCAGATCCATCCAGTTGGTACCAGTGCTTTGAGCACGGGTGTCTCCAGGAAACCTTGTGTTGAAGCTTGGTTTGGAAGTAGGAGTAAGCGATGCATAGGTAGTGGTAGATGCATATCTTAGGCAGTCGCTGTCCATTCTTATTCATTTTGCCCACACCAAACTGACCTAGACAGGAAGGCCAAGAGTCATGATCTGCACCTACTCTGGAGTTGAAGTCGCCCAGTAGAACAAGTTGTTCCTTACTGATGATGAATACGAGGTTCTCGTAGAACTCGACCTTTGCGTCAGGAGAGGCCGACAGTGTCGGGGCAAACACGCTGACAAGGGTGACGGGTCTTCGGTGGTGTTGAGGGGGAAGTCAATAGACGCTCTGATCCACTGCTGCCTTACCATACGCAGCAGGCTGTTCCTCCCTGCGAAGCCTACTACGTGCTGTCTGTTCTCGTCAGTAGAACGTGTAGTCCTTCTCCTACAGTGTGCCCAAGTCTGCCAGTCGTGTTTTCTGTCGACGTTCAGTCTCTTGTGCTCGTCGTTTATGACAGCTTTTTTCCTGGTGCCGCTGATTTCCTGAAGGTTTTCAGAAAGGCCAGTCATAATTGTCCGGACGTTCCACCTTCCCAGTTTTAGAGCTGGTCTCTTTTGTGGATTTCTTTTGTTGCCTGGTGAGAAACTTGCGGTCTGTTGTTCTCCCAGTCTCCATGCACCCAATGAAGAAAGCAGACAGTAGCGGGACAACACTTTACTGGCTGGGGGCTCCCCAGCTTGAGGCGAGCAATAGCTGTCCAATGAGATCCGAAGACAGGCTGTCGCTTATGCAGAACGTCCCCGTCAACACGTCGCTGATGGATCCAAAGGAACAGCAGGGCCATTACAATTTGGCACCAGCGCCGTTGCAGGAGCTGTCAGAAAGAGATTGTAGACAACGACGAACCGCCTTAGGGGCCCCGAGGTTGACTCCTGAAGCTTTTTCCATTATTAAATATATAGCTTCTCTTAGATGTGCAGCCTTCCCTTCTACTGTCAGTAGAAGCAGTTTCGCTGGGCTTAGTAGCTTATAAGCCACACGAGCAGGCCAGGAGTTGGGCTTAGTTGTCAGAGCCCCACTTCCACCCCCGGCTATGACAACCTTAGAAACCAACAATAGACTATGTAGAAATTCAATGCTGAAGAGGTGAAATATATATTTTGGTGAAATGTGACTTGTAACTGATGTGTGTATTTCTTTTGCTGCAGACCCCTTTCGAATTACAGAGAACCAGCCTTTGGCCAGGATTCAATCTATAACAACTGATAGTTCGTCTTCTGATGAAGTAAATGGACAAAAAGGTAATACATAGTAAAATATACACAATAATAACTTAAGTCCAGGAAACCTTGTGTTGAAGCTTGGTTTGGAAGTAGGAGTAAGCGATGCATAGGTTGTGGTCAATCACTCAAATCTATATATTTGCTACTGAAGAAATCATGCTAACATATTTACTGTAAGGGTAAATGTGGTCCTGCTGAATACAATGGCTATATTTTTGGACTGCTGATCGCCAAGACGTTCTGGTCCCTATGATTAGGTGCTGTCTTACAGGGTTTTAAAACACCTGAAATATAGCTTGCTATTTTCTTTTTGAGCACTTTTTCGGAGTAAAATAGGATATATTGTATTTTATGTATTATACTAGAATACACAACTTTGAAAATTTAATCTAACATATCTTCCAACAGCATGCAACAAAGAGAAAGCAAACTACAACAGACTTCGCAATCTTCTTGAGTACACTGGGCGTCAAGTGTTTCAAGATGTCTTTGACAAAATCCATCCACCTTCATCACTCAATCGTGTTCTGTCTTCTAATAATAGGACTCTTAACAGGCTCAGATCAAAGAAAATTCTCAAAAGAAAGCAATGGGATACATTATTCCCAACGTCAGGTGCTGTCACATCGGCTGATTTTGACATCACATTACTTTTCCTCCTATTGAGGAACATTTGTAAACTAAACTCTCCTGAAACTGGATGGGATGAAACTCCTTTAGAAACTGATCTTAGTAAGGAAGCAGATTTAGTACGAATTAAGCGGTATCTAAATAAGCTATGTGCTGATAATGGCAAAATTGCAATTTCTTATAATAAGTTTCAAACACTCTGGGGTGACATTCACGCGGCGTTGTCGAGACTTGGGGGGTCTAAGTATCAAGTTCGTAAGGATCAAACCTTTCATTGTTTGTTTGGTTGTTTGGTTGTTTGTTTAATATTTGTCTGTAGGTTTTTTTTTTTTTTACTTTTTCAATGATAAAACGACATTTAAATGGCTTTAAGGACTGCTTAAATTTACTTAAAACTTAAATCTTCTTGAATCTCCTTACAGGTTCATGTATGGAAAAGTTGGGTTTAAGTGACATTTAGTTTAAAAAGTCTTTACATAAAAGTGTTTTAAGAAGTTGTAAAGTATTTGGGAATTGTCAGAACACTTGAGAAATGTTGAGAAGCGCATCGCGTCGTGCTTTTCTTAATTATTTATCATGTGCTCTATGTAATAGCTTTAGTTTGATTCTATTTAAATCATAGATCTATATGTTTGACTGCTGCTGATTTTCTAGCCTGCGTAAACAGACCCTTATTAGAGCTCAAACGTTTCGAGCGCTAATCACGGGAGGGCACAAACGGCCCCAAAAACAGCACTTTAAAATGTGGCAATTTTCCATTAATAACGAATATTTTGATCAATTATTATCTTGGTGTTCTGAAATTTTCAGTGGTTGTAATATTTTTAGCGAAAATTTTTGAAAAATTATTGGAATATTTTCACGCCATTGTGACGTCATAATAAAATGTCACAGAAGTCGGAAAAAAAAACAATTTTCCCGCTACATACGATTTAAGGATGTATTTTATGAACCTGTGAGATGTAAAACACGTTATCGAAATTTTCACCAATTTTTGGTAACTGGAAAAGGAGATATGAAGGATTTTATGATTTTGATGACGTCTCATAATATGACGTCACAGAAAAAGAAAAATATTATTATTTATTATCAATTACAGAAATTCTAACATCATCTCATTCAATAGTCGATTTTCAGTAAGTATAGCTTATAAAATCATCGATATCTCAGAAAGGAGCTGCATAACAGGCTTTAAAATATATTTGTGACGTCATAATGACGTAGCGGTGATTTACTCACTTTTTCAACCTCAATTTATAGCCCTCTAAGTGCAAAAATCAAAATTCTAAAACGATACGATTTTCCAGCGTTCTTATATCATCTCATTCGCATTAAAGTTAGAGAGAAATGTTTTGAAATGAAAAAAATTTACCAAGCGAAATGTTTTTCCAAAGATTTTATTTCGCTATCTTTTTAACCAGGAACGGGAAATCGGGGAACGGAACGGGGAACGGAAAAACCAGGAACACGAAAACGGGGAATCTTTAAAACCCAGTACGCGAAAAGGGGGAATCTTTAAAACCCGGAACGCGAAAAGGGGGAATCTTTAAAACCCGGAACGCGAAAAGGAGGAATCTTTAAAACCCGGAACGCGAAAAGGAGGAATCTTTAAAACCCGGAACGCAAAAACGGGGAATCTTTAAAACCAGGAACGTAACGCGAAAAGGGGGACTCTTTAAATCCCGGAACGCAAAAACGGGGAATCTTAAAAACCCGGAACGCGCTAATTTAAAACGGGGAATCTTTACTACATTTAATACACGAAATGTAATTGTGGATGAAAGTTCAGTTAAAATTGTAATAAAGTTCTGTTGTCTCTCACGGGTTGTTTATATGGAAGCGAGTTGTCCCTGCTAGCCGGGATAACTCTATTGTTTTGTGTTCCCCGGGGAATTCAAGACAATAGAGTTATCTCGGTTAGCAGGGACAACTCGCTTCCATATAAACAGCCCCTTACACTCTTTTTAGAGGAGAAACATTCGTTGGAAAAACTATAAATTCGACAACTAGCTCGTGCACTATAACTTCATATCTAATCCTCGACTTATAAAAACAAACCCAGTTAATTTTAAAACCCCCATTGGATACAGTGACTTTAAACATTACTACATAGACGACTGTGTTCTTTATTACCATGTTTCCGGTATGTAATGAAAATTTTGAAAGATTATAATTAAGTTGATTTATCGTTAAAGATGTTGTTTTATGATAACAAAGATCGCTATTAATTGTTTGGATAAAGTTTGCACTAGACAGTCAGACTGACACTTGTTACTTGAGATATAAACTAAATATGTATATCTAGCTGATCAACATATTTATAAGTCCTAAGGCCTACTCTGGGGCCCACCGTCGCTTAATGTCGGCCAATATCGCCAAATATCGCCAAATACCGCCAATATCGCCAAATATCCCAAAATACCGCCTAATATAACCTAATAATTCCCAAACTCACTTAATGTTTCTACATTTGTACTTTTATTTTCAATAATATCCAGCAACATAATGGTTGCTGCTCTCTTATAAACTTATGACAGCAAATATATATTGTTATTAATATTATTTAAAACAAATATAGACCTTGCGCAACAGTAATTAAATTCCCCCCGACAATGCCCACCATCCAAGAACATTTAAACAATATCAATTATAAGATTAGCAAAAAGGAGCTTTACATAGTATCCAATATATTCCACAGAGTTGCACTCACTCTATCATAAATGGGCTATTTCAATTTTTATCTGCATCCTCCTTGTCAAGGAGCATTGGAATTTTTTCAAGGGGGCATCACTGAAATTCATTGGAATTCAAAAAGGGGGGCGAGTAAAAATATCTGAAATCCAGTAGAATTTCAACGGTCTAGGTCAAAAATCATTTGAATCTATCTCGAATTTCCAGAGTGGCCGGGGGTAATATTTCATAATGAATTTCAACCCAGAATCATTGAAAAAACTGGAATAGCTTCTCTGATAGCTCAATTTAGAAGAAATAACAATTTCTGATGTGCTTCTAAAGTGGATTTTGCTTATATTTGTGCATTTTTACATTAAAATCGCACTCTTTAATTATCTAACTATTTCTGTCCTTGTCAATGATAATAGTATTATTATTATTATTATTATTATTATTATTATTATTATTATTATTATTATTATTATTATTATTATTATTATTATTATTATTATTATTATTATTATTATTATTATCATTGACAAGGACAGAAATAGTTCTAGCTAGCTTAAGAGTGCTCACAATAAACCCATGAAACAAATAGTACTACTTAGTGCAAAATAGTGCTAATTAAACAATAGATTTAGTTAAATTTTGCACAATGTTGTTGGCTAAGTTTTTCATGGATATGTTATATTGTAATCAATCTAGAACAATATCAACTTTGAATTATGCCTGGAAAAAAAAAACATCATACATCCACATTTGATTAGATTTGTATAATCTTACATAAATGGAACAGTTTACTTTTTACTGTTATAGAATGTACAGACCTATTTGTAATTAAATTAATTGAGCCCAAATGTGATTTGTCTCTTTTATGTCATTATAGCTACAAAAAAATGCAACCCTACTAACAACATATGACATACAGTTGAACTAGAGTGATTGCAAAAACCTTTGACTATTAGAACCGGAGTATTTAAATGTTATAGTTTAATAGACAACTGCGGCTAGTGTCATTTAGTCTACTATTTGAGTTTTTTGTAATCACTCTGTGGTTTGGTTGTCAACTATGACTGATAATTTTTTCAAATTTATCAATTATCAATTTTTATCAATTATTTATCACTTATTTATCCAACTATGACTGATGATTTTTTCCATAGGTTTTTTATATGAAGGCAAATTGTCTCCAGTAGGCAGGTTAACCTACTTTTAATTTCTATACAGTAAATTTGTCAGTTTTCCCCAAAAATTTGCCAATATCGCTTAATGTAGCCCAATGTTGCACTGTGTTGCGGTGACAGTTGGTCAAAATTTGCCAATATCGCCTAATATAGCCCAATGTCGCACTGTGTCACAGCAACTTTTGGCCAAAATTTGCCAATGTCGCCTAATGTAGCCCAATATTGCATTGTGTCGCAGCGACGGTGGACCCCAGAGTAGGCCTGTCCTAACTGATAATGGTTAAGGGAGAAAATGGCTTTTAGAAACTTCTCCTTTTCTTTCTTTCTTTTTAATTCATATTCTCAAAACTAGCAGTAGTCGCATGCTCTCTTTGAGGGCTTATTTTTAACGGCGTCAATTATTCGCTACAGAATAGCAATCTTTGACTGCACACTCGATAAAAATAAAAAATAGTTGTGGTTTTGACGGTATGAATATTAAAGTTATTAAGGCTGCAATCCCACATTTATCAAACATTTTGAGTAACTTTATCAATCTCTCTCTTCAAACTGGGATAGTTCCTGATAAACTGAAAATTGCTAAAGTTATACCATTATACAAATCTGGTGAAAAATATCTTATTACAAATTATAGACCTGTCTCGATTTTACCATGTCTATCAAAACTATATGAAAAGGTGGTTTATAATAGACTTATTTCATACATTAATAGCCAGAACATACTAAACAAAAATCAATACTAAAAATCATGTTTGCTCCAAGATTTCAAAGGGCATTGGTATCATCAGTAAAATAAGATTTCTTATTCCAAAATATACACTCAAGACCCTCTATTATTCACTAATATATCCATATTTGCATTATGGAATTATTGCATGGGGAAGTACATATCACAGCAGACTGGAAAGATTATGCATGTAGACTAAAAAAAAAGTACTAAACCTCTTTTTAAATCAGAATCAATTCTCAAAATTAATGACATTATAACATTGCAGATATTCTCTTTAATGTATCTATTCAACACTCATCAATTACCTGTAACCTTTAATACCTTTTTTAAACTCAACAATGAAATTCACAATCACAACACAAGACAATCACAAAACTACCACACTATTTCAAGGAAAACAAGACTTGGTCAATTTTCAATTGCTTACATGGGACCTTGGATATGGAATGAGTATAGCAAATTAAAAGAAAAATGTAAAAACATTTTAACAATTTCAAAAAATTGATTAAAAGTGAACTACTAGTTAAATACAATAGCAGCTAATAATTATTATTATTTTTTAATGTAAATTATGATTTTCTGATTTAACAATTTATCAGATAGATTAATAATCATTGTTAATACAATAAATCAAAAATATACATTGTTATTATAAACAATTTCTAAACATTTTAATATTGTTTCTTTAACAAAAATGTATATTTTATATTTTATAATATATACTTTTATATATAAATCACACTATACAGTTATTTTATTATTTATCAAATGTTACAGTTCAAGAATTATATTATACATATTGTACAACTAGAATATACTAGTAAATTAATTTTATTTCAAATGTAAATTGTAAAAAGGGGTTTAATGCTTATAAGCATTTCATGCTTTTTATTAGACTCCTATTCATAATCACCAAATTATTAACTATGAATCAGAGATTATGTAATTGATTATGATGAATAAAGATTGATTGATTGATTGATTGATTGATTGATTGATTGATTGATTGATTGATTGATAATTCCAGTCCAAATTAACATATACATTAGCAATTCACCGTCAGTATATATAGTAGATAGCAGAGGGGAGTTTGGTATGAGCATGCGCGACTTTGTCGACCTTGTCCGATAACCATCAAAGATAGGTAATGTTTACGTTTTTTAATGTTGTTTATCGTCGTTGTTTTCTTGCTTGAATAGCCGTAAATTAGCATTAGAAGCTTTTTAGGTCTTCCTTCTTCTTGTTTTCTTGCTTGGATAGCCGTAAATTAGCATTAGAAGCTTTTTAGGTCCTTCTTCGAATGGAGAATATATTGCTGTGCCAATTAGATGTCAAGAAAACGAGATATCTTGTTATATGTAACGCGAATAAACGCCTTTAACTACACAACATGACCGCTAACTCAGTGGATAAAGAAATATTCGTGGTCATCTTTCTTTGGCTCAGTGGATACTGCGACTCTGGATATTTAAACTAAGGTTAATGCTTATGAGTAAAAACTAAAATAGGCACCGTTCCAATCGTTTCAATTATCATTACCAGAAATCGAAGACATGTGACGTCACCGCATGCTAAAGTTAGATTTGTGGCATTTAAAAATGGCCGCTCAGAATTACTGATAAATGTATGGGCTCAGAAAGAAAATGTCTAATATATTTGCTAAATATCATTGTACTATCGGTGCCGCCTCCTAACTTTTAACTCGAGTATAAGTTCTATTCATTTATGCAAGTTACGTTTGATTTAGTTTTCTCAACATGCAGCACGAAGGAATAACATTATTGAGAAATAATTGCTTTACTTTAGTCTGTATTTCAGCGAAAAATGTGTAATTTACCTTGTATTTAGCATCGCCTGCCATCGATAGTTTACATGAATCCATCCTTGCCGCCTTCTTAAAATGCTCCTGAGATTACTGGCTTTTCAATGCTGTTTTAAAAGTCTTTCCAAGTAATACACCAATGACGCAGATTAACGGTAAAAAGTGATAATTTTTTAGTTTTAAAAATTTCAATTTTACAACAAAATATCATAAAAAATGACCGATAAATCCTGCAAAGAAGCTTGTTTCGATCGTCGAGTCGATTGCAATGTTTACAGCTTAGTAGCCTGGTGATTTTACGTGTTATACCGCTGTTTAAAGAATCCGAAAGCTTCTTAAGCGGGAAATTCAAAATTCAAAGTTCATAGCATGGGCTTCCTGTGTCCTTTTGAAATTTTCTAAGTGACCTAATTCGTTCGAATTATTCTATGCCGAGCGTAAGCGAGCGCTTCAATTTTAAATATCTCAACTGCACCAGAAGCGCTTGGTACTTCTAAACAAACTTATAGTAGTTTGGTTTTGATAAATTGATTTATTTCGATAGAAATTCGAGGATAATTCTGGACTGCCAGTAGACCGCTGGTCATAATATCGCGGACGTAAAATGTCTTAGATTTCTGGTAATGTTCTGCGGAAATTTCGCATGAAATCGCAGTCCCGTACAAGAAACTGCTAAAATGTTACTATTTCATAATCATTTATCTCAAAATCTAAACTAACTTCCAAAACTTTTGTTGCAAAAATGCTTCGACCATTTTTCATTGAAAGATAATTTCACAATCTTGATATTACAAAAAATGGGAAATGTTATATTTTTGAAAATATTCATCGGTATACCACAACCATCAGTACTAGTATTTAACTGCAATGTTATTATTATTATTTTTCAAAATGAATCAATGACTTTCCTCGTTCTTTGCCTAATATAAATAAGTTTAACTAAAGTGTTAAAAATTATGTAGCAAACAATGTGGTGAGATCGGTAAACGATTTATTCATTTTTTATTGAGTTGATTCTGGAACACATTATATACTCATTCACTTCTCAATTTCATTAAGATTTCTATTTTTTTTTTTGCCAACTTAAACATTTTATTTCAGAAAACATCAGTCAGTTGACTGTCCTTTCATGCCATACTATTGATTTTAGTGGGAAAAAATTGGGAAATGAGTCAAAATAACGATTTTGTTATTGTATTACAGCGCCTTTCGTACTATTACGTGACATCCGTGATGAGTACGCCGTGACACCTTAATTAGTTGGTATTGTGAACAATGCCTTTTGCACCTTAAACAATGGCTACCTAATTATCAATGCGACGAGAAATGTTTTTCTGAAATTGTATAAATTACCTAACACTTATTGACCAATCAAATTAAGAAAATCAAAGTAAACACTCTAGCGATTAGCAATTGCAGCATGTATACATTTTGTCTGCGCATGCGTGTATTTTTACGCTCAAAATTCATTTGCATAACTTTCTATGTCGAGTGTAAAGATTTGACGTTGACATGGAACATTTGGTTTGCAATCTCATCCTTAAAAGCAATGTCCTTGTACCGAAAAACTAAGGCATAAAGAGTATACCTTCCACTAATGTGCTGTGGATAATTATTTCAATCGAATGCGCTACAGATGGAAAAATATCATGCATCAAAGTCAGTTCAAAATGAGAAGTTGGATCAAAACTTCGCACTTTCGAGTAAATGTTTGGGCGCAACATTAAAATATAATACAAACCTAACAGTAGAAGTCATTGCCAACACGATACTGCTTGGATTGGATCATATTAGGAAATTTAAACACAATCGATCGTCAAATAATTTGCCATGTTTACTTGAACTTCAGCACTTTTGCGTCCGATATTCCCGTTTTTCATTCTAGAAATTTTATACTTTTGACAGCGCCCCCCAGCAAATTTATTAAATATATGGCTTTTTCCATGTTTACTTTTTGCAAAACTGAACTTTTTAGGTAGAAAGTGATGGTCCTGTGATGTGATCTCAACCAATTTTAAGACGTGATTTCATGCATATTTCTACTCCAGAAAACATGCGAATTTCATTAAGCTATTTATTACTCTAAAACTAAGTATAAATAACGCCTTTATAAAAAATGAACTCTTTGGATTCCATAATATTGCAATAGATAATTATATCCTGAATAAATGTTTCATATTATAAAATATAGGTGGATAAATGTAGTCAAATTTGTCACAGTGCCACGAAGCCGAAACCATGTTGTAAACATTGCACGAGATCATATCCAGGGACCACGAGTTTCTACCAAAATAGCTCAGTTTTGCAAAAAGTAAACATGAGAAAGGCCAATCTTTCAATAAATTTGCTGGGGGCGATGTCAAAGATAGAATAATCTGCGAGAATTTTGGACGATAAAGTGCTGAAGTAGAGGTTTTCATTGCGAATTATATGATGATCGATTATGTTTAAAATTTCCTAATATAATCCAATCCACGCCGTATCGTGTTGGTAATGACTTCTACTTTTAGATTTACCTTATAACTCAAATTTAGAGCACAAACATTTACTCGAAAGTACTAAGTTCTGGTCCTTTTTGCTACTTTACACTGACTTTGAAGCATGATATTTTTCCATCTGTAGTGCGTTCAATTGAAATAATTATCCACAGCACACTAATAGAAGGTAGGCTTTTCATTTCTTAGTATCTTGGTACTTCAACATTATTTTGAAGGATGAGATTTCAACCAAATGTTCCATGTTAGCGTAAAATTCTTCCATTCGACATAGAAAGTTATGCAAATGATAAAAATACACGCATGCGCAGACAAAATGTACACATGCTAGCAATTGCGGTCATGCCATTCTCGTACCCAGGCTAACTCGGTCGTTCATCTCTCCCGTCATTACCTCTGGTAACAACGGATTTGAGACCCTCTCAGCCCGATGCTGATTGGCCAGTAAAATCGCGCATGCGCGAGTTTCGACGTACATTGACCCTAGGGTTCTCGTTCGTGATTGGTGGAATTTCTACGATGCTCGGAGCTTTTTGAAATGTGTTTTCTGCGCATAAAGTAAAGTACACAAAGCTGACTCATTTTGTAACGGGCTCAGGAAGAATTCAAAATGGCAGGTAAACGGAGTAGATTTGAAAGCATCCAAAAAACGTTAGGAAATTGTGTTCTAACTCCACCTTGAACTGCTAAAACTTATTTTATGCATATTTAGGACTATGAGGAATGTATGAAGGTATGTTTTGGTTTTCGTGAAGCGCATTTTGAGACGATTACAGGCATTGCTTGTTATCGATAAATTCAGTACCAGAATTGAATTGCTGTATTAAAGCTTTTTCTCGAATTCTGTACTTCTTTCCTGCTGTTGAGGCAAGTAAAACTTTACTGACGTTGAAATTTTAATGAAGTGTATCTGATCTGTTGTTTGAAGCAAGGAATCTCAACATATGATAGAAACTAAGGTTTATAACTTATTGTAAATCATTCCCACATTTATATCATGAATATATGATTGTAAAACATTCATATAGCCTTATCAGTAATAAAAATGATTTCAATGCATTCTGTAGTGGATATTATGAACTTTCACACTGTAATTTTGACTCTATTATAAAGCTATTATATTTGCCTTGGCTTTTCAAAATAATCTAATTATTATTAAATGTGAGGTGTTTATAATTTCACAGGCTATAATGTACATGATGAACAAGGGGTCAATTAGTATTTTTGTATTGGTGTGTTAGATTTTGAATTGAATAATTTAGCCAATTTACTGATATAAAATTACAATTCCAAATGCTATTATTGCAACCAGTGAACTGTCACTTCATATTTATAGTAGATACATGTAGTACTTATTTATATATTTTGTCATTGATATATTGATTTGTATTATTCTTGATATAAAACATAACTATGCAGAAACACTATTTGTAGATATGCCAACATGTTGTGATAATAATAACAATGGCAATCAGATAACTACACTTACAATAGTTGAAGTGGTCTTATTTCAGTTGTATATCAAGTAAATTTTATTCTGGTTAGATATCAAAAATCACTTCTGAAATTCATTTGTCATCTCACTTTTCTCATATTGACCTGTTTTAGATGATTTAAGTCTATTTTAGGGACATAAAAACTGTTCAAAATATCATTTCTGTATCATAAAAATCATATTTTATCGAAATATTCATGATAATTATTGCAATGCAGACCAATTGTCAATAACTTAAATTTTGTTTTCTATTTTGTTTTATTTATCTATTTGTCACAATAGAGTACAAACATTAAAAGCGTGAAAAATAAATAGTACTAAATAGTGATATTTTATGCTAATTCTATTGTTTTCTATTGTTTAATTAGCACTATTTAGTACTAATTAGTACTACTTGTTTCATGGGTATAATGTTTGTACACTATATAAATGTAGTTGAAATAAAATGAAACGAGAAGTTAATGATAAAATTTCTAAAACTAATTTTGTGACAGGTAGAAGCTCTGTAGCTTTCTAGACTTTCGTCCTTATTGATAAACTTCCCCTATAAATTAAAAATATATATATATTAAGAAGTCTAAGTTTATGGCCTATAAAATAGGGTTGATTGTGATAGTAGTATCAAAGAGATTTGCAATCTTCTTTATATTCCTTTCATATATAATACTGTGTTTGTGTGAATACCCGACTGTAACCTGTTGTCAGCTAGTAGTACCTAGTTATGTCCTTTTAATTAAAATTGGATTAATTATAAAATTGTTATTTTTGCAAAACAATGATATAATCTAAATATTTATTGTTATTTCAAGCAATTGAACAATCTCATTATCTGCCATCTAATCAGTTTTGCCTATCCAAGTACCAGCATAGTTATGTATGTATGTATGCTATTTAATTATTATCATTTAGGGACTAGATAAAAATAACATCTGTAATTCTAGTTATCCTATTAAAATAAAGTGCTTTATTGTTATTATGATTATAATTAAATGTCAAGTTTGTAATTCTCAGACTTAGACCTTGATCAGTAGATAAAAAGAAGAGGGAAAACACCTGTGGTATTGTTATTGTTATTTTGAAATGCTCATTCCTTATTGGTTTGGTACTACTAAAATTATACAAACTATTACTTCACATTCTATTGTGGCTGCATGAAGCCAGTGCAATTAAGAACTCAAATATTCAGTTCAGATTAAAACCCAACAGTGTAACTGTACTGTAAAAACAAGATGTCATGGAACATGATGTAATATTTTACCCTTATTGATATCATCACTAGAGTGCAATAATTTATTCAATACAGCAAATATATCAACAGTACTGCTAATTAGAAAGATGCTGTGGGTTTGTGATAATAGTTTAGTTAAATACACATGAAATGAGGAATGGAAATGAGACGTCGAATAGACTTTTACTGCGTTCCTTTCATCCTATTATTTTATTTGAATACTGCAGAGCTCCATTTCATGTATATTCTGATGTGATATGCTTACCTAAAAAGATATTTTGACTGTGAAATATAAAGTCAAGTGCATATAGTATGTCTGTGAGATACTTGAATATTTTATGGAGCTTCTGGCAGTATTTATTAGTATTTAGTAATTTGTATTTCATGAATATACTGTTTGCACTCTATTGAGTATAGAACAAAAAGTATATAAACTTATATATAAAGATTTGTACCAAAAAAGGAAACTACTGGTATACACATTTACAATGATATTACAACTGAAATAAGACCACTTCAACTATTGTAAGTGTAGTTATCTGATTGCCATTGTTATTATTATCACAACATGTTGGCATATCTACAAATAGTGTTTCTGCATAGTTATGTTTTATATCAAGAATAATACAAATCAATATATCAATGACAAAATATATAAATAAGTACTACATGTATCTACTATAAATATGAAGTGACAGTTCACTGGTTGCAATAATAGCATTTGGAATTGTAATTTTATATCAGTAAATTGGCTAAATTATTCATTTCAAAATCTAACACACCAATACAAAAATACTAATTGACCCCTTGTTCATCATGTACATTATAGCCTGTGAAATTATAAACACCTCACATTTAATAATAATTAGATTATTTTGAAAAGCCAAGGCAATTCGAGAAAAAGCTTTAATACAGCAATTCAATTCTGGTACTGAATTTATCGATAACAAACAATGCCTGTAATCGTCTCAAAATGCGCTTCACGAAAACCAAAACATACCTTCATACATTCCTCATAGTCCTAAATATGCATAAAATAAGTTTTAGCAGTTCAAGGTGGAGTTAGAACACAATTTCCTAACGTTTTTTGGATGCTTTCAAATCTACTCCGTTTACCTGCCATTTTGAATTCTTCCTGAGCCCGTTACAAAATGAGTCAGCTTTGTGTACTTTACTTTATGCGCAGAAAACACATTTCAAAAAGCTCCGAGCATCGTAGAAATTCCACCAATCACGAACGAGAACCCTAGGGTCAATGTACGTCGAAACTCGCGCATGCGCGATTTTACTGGCCAATCAGCATCGGGCTGAGAGGGTCTCAAATCCGTTGTTACCAGAGGTAATGACGGGAGAGATGAACGACCGAGTTAGCCTGGGTACGAGAATGCGGTCATGCGAATCTTTAATAGTTCAGCGGTCTAGCGCATGCTCGTACAAAACTCCCCTCTGCTATAGTAGATATAATAACAATTGTGTACTTTGAGAGTATGAATTAATTGAATTAAGTATATTATGCCTTTTTATATTACTGATATCTATAATGCAAATTTCAGTTCTCATAGAAGTGAAGTTAATATAGCCTTCTTTCTAACTAGCTATTACATTGTAAGGCACTGGAATTTTTGTAGCGCAACTATATCAATTATAATCTTATAAAGGGGGCAATGATAAAAATTCGGGTTTTAAAGATTCCCCCTTTTCGCGTTCCTGGTTTTTCCGTTCCCCGTTGCGTTTCCCCGGTTCCGTTTCCCGTTCCGTTCTCCGATTCCCCGTTCCTGGTTTTAAAGATAGCTGAAAGATTTTGGAGGTTAAAATCGCCATAGCTCAAGTTTCCATCACCGAAATTAAAAACGGTTTTCAGTTTTAGAGTCCTTAGAAGAAGGGAAATGATATTTGATGCAAAACAGAATTTTCATCATGAGCGCTTTTTAGGTCGTTTGTGCCCACCGTCGATAAGGGTCTGTTTACGCAGGTTACGGATTTTCAGAACAATTATCTATTATACACGAAATATAATTGAACAAATAATTGATAAATACTGTATACTAGGAGACCAATCCTTGTAAATCTTGTAATAAGTGCATGTAATTAGTGTATTTTTTTTCAGTTTGTTTATGTAGTTGTATTTATTGTAAACTTTGAATAAATAGTCATTAAAAAAAATCATTTACTTACACTTATATACTGTTATTCCATTATATGATACAATAGTTCATTTGGGCATATAGTGCCCTGCAAGTTTTGCATTTTAAACTGAAGACTCTACATTTTTGGTGTTTGCCCCTTCGGTCAGGTATTCATAAACTAGTCAACTGATTTCCTACCTACTAACTGAATATCTATTGACAATATTGAAGAAATAGAAAACGAGACAGCGTGCTCTATCGAGTTATCTTGCTCGAAAGACGTCAGTTATATAACATGACTCCGGGTCATTTTCACTTCGGTTAATTGTTATTATAAGTAATACCATGGCACGAGGGAAATTAGTGTGATTAAATTTCCCCGAATACCGAGGGAAAATTTGTGGACTTTCACAAATTTTCCCGAGGTATTCGGGGAAATTTAATGACTAATTTCCCTCGAGCCATGGTTTTACTTTGTAATACCATGATTACCGAGGAATATAGAACTACTGTTAGGAAATACATGTTAGTTTTCATAGAAGCATAAATTATATACTACTATGATATACATGAGGAAAATTCGGGTTTGTAAACCCCTCGGAAGCCAAAGAATCCGAGGTGATCATGGTATTACTAAAAATAGGCGTAGATAATAGAACATCGCACAGTCGTACCTTTCTTTCAACAAAGCTTTAACAATTCTTCTCCCCCCCCCCCCCCCCCCCCCCCTACATGCTCATATATACTCACTAACCTTAATCAAAGGGACGCATCGAAAAACACCTGTTAACATTTGGTCAGGTAAATTACATGCCTGACTGTGCGCGTGTCAGTATAAAGACCTCAAAATCGTGTTTTTGGATCTTTTCTCCTGGCAACAGCTAATTCAATATTTTATTGACCTTACTAAATGGTTTTGATCTACTTTATGTGCAAAAAGTATAAGTTGAAAGCGAACGGTTTGATCACTTTTAGCTACTTTTACAAGAGAGATAATTGTGCGACTATGTTTTCCGCACTCCGATGCAAAGAAATACGGGGGATGTAGCAAACCCTGCATGGGTTTGACCTCCCTCAATGACTGGCTCATACTAATATACATACTAACTACTTATTCCTCATGATTGTAAGAAGCCAGCGATCTGTACCTAAGATAATTGTAAAGTGCATGGAGATGTATGTGAAATGCGCTATAATAGAACGTTTTCCCGTAGCTAGATTTTGGCTTGCAAATGAGATGTTCATTTTGCTAGTATGCTAATTAGGTATGTACGCATGAGTGATTATAGAAGTCAAGTAGGACGTGCTACCGAGATATAAATTAAAGGATGATTTATAAGACGGTTTTTGTAAACTAAACAAGATAAATTAAAATTACACACCGTTACAGTACGCAAAACTTTTAATTGTAATTATCATTTGAAAGATGATAAATAACATAACTATAACTAGCAGCCATAAATGCCCGCCTTGATATTACTTTTTGTCCAAGTATTTGTCGACTTTGCTTAGCATTCCATCAACTTTAGACATGGTTTCTATACTGCAAACAAGAGATAATTAGCAATTGTTCTTATATTGTAGATAGACTCGATAGTATGAGCTGAATTCGACATATAACCATATATCCATTTTTTGAAACTTGAACAGAAAAATACGAACCAAAAAGCTAGTAAAAAAACTATGCATGTATTGACTGAATGGCGGCAGTGTTTATATTTGACTGAATAAACGTACACGTCTTTCTGCTAAAAATGCAGCGAGCTCTACGCATACAGGTAGAAGCCATCTTGGGTGCCCCATATTGAGCCGACGGCTTTGTAGCATTTCATTTCTTTAAATACGTGCTCTACTTTGGCGCGTCTTCTGGAATGGCACCTGTTAAAATGTCTTGCGCGTCTTCGTTGTCTTTGATTTAGTAAATGCATTTGGTTATTTCTAACTGGCGTCATAATTGATGACATCGAAATAACCTTTTCTCAAGAACAAGCTATAAAGATTATACTGGCATAGAAGACAGAAGATAGAATGTGTGGGCTGGTCTGCTCACATTGATAACATATCAGCAAAAAAATATACCAGCTAACACTTGATGCTCAACTTGCCTTTTATTATTGCCTTATACTATCAGTAATGTATATTGCTGTGTGGTATGGAGTAATACATCAAAATAAAACCTCGAAAGGATCCGGCTACCATTTGAAAACCGTATTCAGTATGTACGAGCCACTACAGTATACAAGGCATTAAATAGACTATAGCTCCATCCTACATCACTGACTTTTACTGTTACCTTTCAACAAAGTACATAACATCAATACATGTTGATCAAATATGAACTTGAAACTACCACTTACCAACTCAAACTCTGGAACATTAACCCCTTAGTTACCTATTATTTACCGATCACTGATGTCAAATATATGCACTACCAATATGGGATAAGGCTGCCACTTCATTGTCATATTTGTTTTTAATTGATAATAGATAAGAATGACATCAACAAAGGTAAAAAAATTGAGACAAGAATATATTTAATTCTTCAGAAGTTATGAGAATTTCAAAAGTGTGAAATACACCACAATGAGGCAAGCAAGGAAACAGTTCACTATATCTGTAATTTTGATTCCAAATAGCTTCACTTGAATTCTATTTATGGCAATAAAACTTTCCAAAAATACATTTGTGCTTGCTCTTTCTGATAGTGGTGCTTATTTTTTAAGATTAGGTATCTATTTTTGAAAGTCAATTGGGATTCAGTCAATGTTTATATATTTATTTCATACATACTGATATTTTCTTTAGTAATCAGCCTGTGTGAAGAGCCATTTCGCGACTACGCTCGGCCAATTAGAGAGGCGAAACGATTTTCTCACACGTGAAAAAAGTGTTTCGTCCAATCACAAAGCACCTGTCAACACGAACTGGCAGCTTTGCCTCTGTTCATTCAGCTTCTGGTCGCTTTTGGTTTTGCAGTCCGGCGTTCAAAGCAGTTCGAGTATGTCTGATAATTCAAGAAGATTTAAGTCTTTAGAAAAACCTATAGAAACATTTATTGAAGAACAAAAAAACAAGAACACTCTATCAAAAACCAGAAGAGATGTTAGTCTGTTAACGGAGTTTCTTCTTTCTAAAAACGAGTCAAGAAAAGTGGAGGAAATATCACCCGAGGAGTTGAATGTTTACATTAGTGAATTCATCGTTTCTGTACGACGAAAGGATGGCGAAGACTTCGAGCCGTCAAATTTAAGAGGCCTTGTTTGTAGTTTTAATCGGCACTTGAAAGCCTGTAAATATCCAGCCAACATTATCGAGGATAAGAATTTGATCAAGTGAGACAAGCTTTGCAAGCGAGAAGTAAACAGCTTAAAAAAGATGGCAAAGGGAAAAGGCCGAATGCAGCAGAAGCACTTACCGACGAAGAAGTAAGCACTCTGTACGAAAAAAACTTATTGGGGATTTCAAATGCCGAGTCCTTGCTAAACACACTCTGGTATATGAACTGCATTCATTTTGGACTTAGAGGTTGCGACGAGCATCGTCAAATGAAGTGGGGAGACGTTCAACTTCTTACTGATGTAGATGGTACAGAATATTTGCAATATTCTGAGAGACAAACAAAGAAAAGAACAGGAGCTGAACCCAGAGATACAAGTCCAGTTAAACCAAAAGCTTTTTCCCTACGCGGAGCGCCAGAAAGAAATCTAGTGTTTGTGTACAAAGTTTACTCAGAGCATGAAAAAGACAATTAAATTTCATACATTTACTTTTTTTTACATATATCATATTTCATACATTAATTGCAGTAAAAGTACACATAAAATATAATAACTATATAAATTAAAACATTTCAATTTTAAGAATATGCTAAATTAAAAAGGTAAGTTTTTAAATGTTTTTTAAAAATATCTAAAGAATAACTTTTTCTAATATTCTCTGGAAGGGAATTCCATAAAAACGGAGCAGCGACTGAAAATGATCTTTTACCATGTCACAATATGTAATCGTATACTAGTGTGACGTAATTGTAATGGTATATCATCCTGACTCGGATTCCGTCTAGTCGTAGTTATTACTTGTAGTTACTTACGGTAATAAAGCTCGTGTACTGTTATACACATTCGTACTCGTATTCCTGATAGCAATACTAAAATACAACCGATATTGTAACATGGTGGCAGCGTAATGGGAGACTCACAGAAAAAAGACAAGTCTAAATATCGCTCTAAATATCGCTCGATGCCTAATATACAAGGAATTCACCCGCCCGCTCCACTGGACACGAAACATAACATTGCAGACAACTGGAAAACATTCAAACAAGCATGGGAGAATTACTCAATCATCATGAATATCGACAGTCAACCAGAAGCATACAAAGTCGCTCTATTCCTTCATTGCATTGGTTCAGAGGCCGTGAAGATATACAATGGTCTACCGTTCGACACACCGGAAGACAAAGGTACGCTTAGCGCCATTACCAATAAGTTTGCACAATTCACGATCGGGGAGATGAACGAAACATATGAACGCTACTTATTTAATAGTAGAAACCAAAAGAATGAGGAATCTATTGATGCTTATGTTACTTCGCTACGCACACTATCCCAAACGTGTAACTTTTGTGACTGTATGAGAGATTCATTGATACGTGATCGCATCGTGTTTGGAGTAAACAACACCGCTACTAGGAAAAAGCTCTTACAGCAGAGAAAGCTCACGCTAAATGGCGGCATTGACATATGTCGAAGTATGGAAACCACCTCGTCGCAGCTTAAGGCAATTGCTGAATCTAATAGTAATATAGAAGAAGTCCATTTTTTAAACTACAAATCGAAAGCAAAACCACTTCAATCTAACCGGAAATCTCAAAAATATGACAAGAATGTCAACGCCCAGAAATCAAAAGCCACGTGTAAGTTCTGCGACGGATTGCATCCTTTCCAGAAAGAAAAATGCCCGGCCTGGGGCCAAGAATGTCGAAAGTGCGGAGGAAGAAATCACTTTGCTAAATGCTGTAGAAAAACCGACAAAGTTTACAGTGTAACGACAGAAAACGACTCCGACAGCGAAGTTGAGTTCATTGGTAGTGTACATGTCAACACGGAGATTATTTGTAAAGTCGATGACACAGATTATCCAAAAGAAATACATGCCAAAATGCTCGTGAAAGAGAAACCAGTCAGTTTTCAAATAGACTGTGGTGCGGCATGTTGTAAAACCCTGACTGGACTGGACTGAGAAATCCTGGACTGAACTGAGAAACCTGGACTGTTGTAAAACCTGGACTGAGAAAACCTGGACTGAGAAAACCTGGACTGTTGTAAAACCTGGACTATTGTAAAACTTGGACTGAGAAAATAATAATAATAAACGATAATAAATAATAATGATAATAACAATAATAAACATCGCAAAAAGCCGTTTATAAACTCAAACATGTAACTTCCCGTCATTGAAGTAGATATTTCAATCAAATGCCAACTTCATCATGAAATATAGTAGCTAGAAGACGAAAGGACTACTTGCAGTCGTACATAGCTAGAATCAACTTACATTTTTTCGTTTTTGAGCGTCATATAAGAATTGCATCTTTGAGCCGATTTTTTCACAAATTTAGACCATGCAGTCTAGTGATCTTATTTGCGCTCTTCTAGTCTCAATTTAGTGCGTAAAATATGCCGATATTTGTATAAAACTCGTGGGATTTCAAAGTATTCTATAATCCCGGCCTTACATTTTCACGAGCTAACACAGAATGAGCTGTGAATATACTAAGCGGTTTCGAGGCTAATACGGCATAAAAAGATCTCGAGTATTCCCTGCACCATTCAAGTATTTCGTAAGATAAACTTATTAAAGTGTTAGTAGGGTATTTATGAGAGTTCTGCAACATGAATCCTGTGGGATTCGTGGGATTTGTGGGATTCAGTGGGATTCATGCTCCCGTCGGATTCGTGGGATTCATGCTCCGGTCGGATTTGTCGGATTCACGCTTTGGAAGCGTCGGAATCATGTCGGAATTATGTCGGATTCACGTCGTCGGAATCATATATTTATTTTCTTCCTATTTTATATTCATTTTTTTAATTTCAATTTTTTTTTTCATTTCCTATATTTTTATAATTTCCGATTTCATTATATATATATATATATATATTTAATTTTCGATTTCATTATTTAAGGTTGTTTGTACTCGAATTATTTAATTTTATAGATGGTATAAAAGATTTTTCCAAATAAATTGAAGTGCCAACGCCGAGGCTCGAACCCTTGACTGCATGATCCGGAGACCAGATCATTACCATTACGCCACGACAGAAACGTATTTTTATAACCGCGAAGAAAAAGGGTTTTATTCAAAGTCTTTTGTTATCATCTTCATTAATTTATTCGAAATGGCGGGGGTGGTATTGTATGTTAATCCTTTAATCCTTTGTTTATCTTAAAACCTACTAGATTGTGAAATAATTGAAGCTCGAAAACTTCGATAACTTTCTTTTTTGGTTAATTCTGCAATTGATGATCGCTAAATCAATGTTGTGCGTGAGTTTTTAGATATATCTTTTACTAGTCCTTCCTGGAATAACAGCTGGTCAAATAAGCTCGATCGATTTGATTAAAATAACTTAGTCAAACCTGGAATTGGTTTCAGTCGATCTATTTAGTACGTTCTGTGTTATTGCACCATCATCGTGAAACATCTTGTCCAACAAGTCTTAGTCAAATCTATTTTAGTATCATAATGTATTTGATCGATCTCTTGGTTATAAAAACGGACCGCTTGATCGCTAACAATACAGCAAAGAAGTGTCAAACAGTCAATATAATTTTATTCAAAAATCTCACCACAGGGAGCCCAAATATTTCACCACGGGGAGCCCATGGAAATAAATAAACATAGCTTCAAATGTAAATCATGACTTTGGGTGTCCTGATTGTACCTCAGCAGTTGATTAGAGCTTCTATAGTTCTTCAGATTATTTACTATAGGCATTATAACAATATAATAAGAATATCTGTAAAATAGCCCCATCTGGATTGATATCGTTAGCCTAGCTATTAGCCTAGCTATTAGCAATTAATAGCCTAGCCTACTGGCTATCGTTAGCCTAGGCTACTGGCTGTCGTTAGCCTAGGCTACTGGCTATCGCTAGCCTAGTCTACTGGCTATCGCTAGCCTAGGCTACTGGCTAGCAATAGCCTAGGCTACTGGCTATCGCTAGCCTAGGCTACTGGCTAGCAATAGCCTAGGCTACTGGCTATCGCTAGCCTAGGCTACTGGCTATCGCTAGCCTAGGCTACTGGCTATCGCTCACGGCTCATTTATACTGCTCAGCTGCTCAACATACGAGAGGGCCACTTTGCATGTTTCTTGCACAACATTTGAAAAGTGGCCCTCTCATATGTTGAGCAACTGAGCAGTATAATTGAGCTGCTCATGAGCAACTCATGCTTGCTCAACATATGAGAGGGCCACTTTTCAAATGTTGTGCAAGAAACATGCAAAGTGGCCCTCTCGTATGTTGAGCAGCTGAGCAGTATAAATGAGCTGCTCATGAGTAGTTCTAACACGGCTCATTTATACTGCTCAGCTGCTCAACACACGAGAAGGCCACTTTGCATGTTTCTTGCACAACATTTGAAAAGTGGCCCTCTCATATGTTGTGCAACTGAGCAGTATAATTGAGCTGCTCATGAGCAACTCATGCTTGCTCAACATATGAGAGGGCCACTTTTCAAATGTTGTGCAAGAAACATGCAAAGTGGCCCTCTCGTATGTTGAGCAGCTGAGCAGTATAAATGAGCTGCTCATGAGTAGTTCTAACACGGTTCATTTATACTAGGCCTGCCCCCGGACCTTAAATCGCGCTAAATCGCCTTAAACCGCCTTAAAACGCGCTAAATCGCCTTAAAACGCGCTAAATCGCCTAAAATCACTTAAAAACATTGCGACCCATTTTCATTATATTGATATATATATATACTTGATTGCAGTATATGCACACCTTGTAGTAACTAAGGCTAATTATCTAAAAAGATGCAAACTAAAAACACTGCAATAAATTATGAGAGTAGGTTTGAGGCCATGTACTATTGTATTTATTTATTTGGGTCTTGAGCTTTTGTTGGACGCCGACATCATCAGAAGATAGATCCAAATAAATAAATACAGTATAGTACATGGCCTCAAACCTACTCTCATAATACCTTCCAAAATGCTACTGAAGGACAACTTAATATTCTGCAATTAATGTTCTTATCCTTTTAAACACACGTAAATATAAAAAAAATCATAAAAAGATACACCGAATATTAAGGTATTGGTATAATTATATATGTACATGTACATAATTAACCACAACCTTTCTGAAATTGAGAGTATGTAGTATAAAAGTAATTATACATGCATACCCTCAAGTACAGAATGATTGTGGTACACATTTATATATACAGTCAAATATACAAATATAAATGAGATGCAAAATTCAAAATACTAGTTTATCTGGATGTTAATTAAATTAGATTGTTTGTATAAATATGTGCTCAAATCCTTCTGCAATAGGATGTAATCATACATATATATACGGTATATACAATATATAACTATTCCAGAAAGAGTTTGACTTATGAATACTGAATAGTACATTCCATGCAAGACCAAAATGCATTGTGCAGTTTATGCCATTATGTCAGTACAGTGTATTAGAGTTATGTTTTGTATATTAGCTTCATATGAAATGCAAATCAATCTATATTTGCTACCTTTGAAACCAACAATATATTTCAGTCTTGGAATGCACAATTCAACATTTTTTGTGAATTTTCTACATGCAAATATACATAAAAGCACATAAAAAGTACTTAACAAAACTGCAAGAAGATATTATTTATTTATAACATTTTAGAATATTTTTGTTGGTCATTCTATAACAAATATTTATCATCAATCTAGCGAAATATAAAAGAAAATTGAAAAGAAATTAATTAACATTTTATGTGGTTCTCACCGAACTATCTCGAAAACTTTACTAGTAAATAATCTTATTGTACAAATCGAATCAAGTGAATTCTACTTACGTGGGCAGCATGCATGCAGTCACACATTAATATGGTCAGTCACACAGTAAAAGGTCACCATTAAGCCATTGTAAGTTAATATCATTTGTTCAGCTTTACTTGTGCAAATAGGTTGTCTGCGTATTTTACATAAACGATTGGAAAACACATGCAAATATAAATCACTTCAACTATCTTAGCAAATGCTGTTCGCCATTTTAAATTGGTTTTGTGAGCCTGCGATAACACCGCACAGGTGTTTCTCCGTTGGGATGGGGGATCGGATGGAGGATTGTTAATTACTAGTGGTCAATTTCATGAGACTTTCTGTCAAATCTGAACGGTAATATACATCGACTCACTGAGTGAACTCTTGATTTGTAATACGAAGCTCAGAAATGGCCAACGAGGCTAATCGGTATCGGCTAATCGATACTTCGTCAAAGGGTTGAACAAATTGTTTTACTCGATCGTCAAAGAAAAAGTTCTCATTGAGGGAGTCATAGCCGATAATATTATGACAGCACAGTAACACATGTCAGATAGGTCACATGTCAGGACTTAGCGTGAGAGACTGGGACAAATCAAAATGGCGGAATACTCGAACATAGTTTTATTTTGAGCTTCTGTCATCTCCTGTAAAGGTACTTAGAAGAGATCATCTTGTAAATAAGATCAAAACCAGGAAACAAGAAGGAAAAAAGACTTGCCACCTGCCACAGACATCACCTTCGAATAATGGAACGTCCAAGTATGCATCAAGTAAAGAAGTGGTTATTGCTCCCGGGTTATTGCTGTAATTAATATCAGCCAGAAGAAGTATTTGAAGTGAGCATAAGAAAAAACACTTGCTTTTGGATCAAGGTATGGTTTGGGAGTATTTTGCTGTCTATACGATCTGGAGAACGTCAAATAGGATGGGTTCCTGAGAAAGATCCGAAAATGCACGCTGAGATTTATATTTATACATAAAAGATATAATTTATGTATCAAAAACCAAGTTTTTCTGTAAGGATCATCAATGCGACAGGAAAAACAATTTCAGAAACATTTACACTAACTAACATCAAGATAAGATGCGAATTGGACTTTAAATCTTCATCAGTGGTATGTAGAAATATTAGCTTTAATAATTTCGTTACTGTTCAGTCCCTGGTTTCAGAAACGTTTGTTTAATCTGGAAAAATATATACTACAATAAAGATTAGATTCTTATTGTTGGAGGTTAGCAATATTATACAAATTCAAACAAATGTTTCTTAGAAAATAGCCAGCAATCCTTAATGAAAGCACCCAGAACGTATAGAATTATTTAATTTATATGTATATACAGAAAGATGTACAAAGGAAGTGTTGTTTAAAAGTTTTGATGATAAAAATATTCAAAATAAAAAAGATATAAAAATAATTGTTTTACAACTGGTTTCATAGTATTAAACTATGTTAAAATAATTGATAATCATTGTTTAAAAGTGCTTTAATTGTTACACTATTTGCACTCTATTCTATTGTTTTAACTAGAATCATGTTGTACTATTTTGTATTTCATGGATATAATATTTGCACTCTAAATCAATTATGTAAATGAATCACAGGCATTCCTTATATTAATATAAAACTGACCTTTATTGAATACAATTTTTGATGTAAAGTTTAAACTGGCCTTTGCTTACTAGAAGTATTATATTTAAATGATATTTTGAACAATGATACCTTTATTTTCAAATTTCCTTAAATGAACTTAAAATGTTGTTCATTTTTACAAAATAGAATTACTTAAACCACCAGAAAATGCATCTTCTTCACCATATATTTTCTTAAACATCCCTAAATCGCTGTAAATTGCTTAAAATTGCCTTATGGCGCCTCTGATTTTCTTATATTTTTTCTTAAATCGCCTTAAATCGCCTTAAACCGCACTAAAACGCCTTAAAACTTCACTCGAAGTTTGGCCATATTTTCTTAAATCGCATTAAATCGCCTTAAAACGCTCTAAACCGCATTAAATTACGGCGATTTAAGGTCCAGGGGCAGGCCTTATACTGCTCAGCTGCTCAACACACGAGAAGGCCACTTTGCATGTTTCTTGCATAACATTTGAAAAGTGGCCCTCTCATATGTTGTGCAACTGAGCAGTATAATTGAGCTGCTCATGAGCAACTCATGCTTGCTCAACATATGAGAGGGCCACTTTTCAAATGTTGTGCAAGAAACATGCAAAGTGGTCCTCTCGTATGTTGAGCAGCTGAGCAGTATTAATGAGCTGCGCATGAGCAACAGAGCAGTATAAATGAGCCGTGTTAGAACTACTCATGAGCAGCTCATTTATACTGCTCAGCTGCTCAACATACGAGAGGGCCACTTTGCATGTTTCTTGCACAACATTTGAAAAGTGGCCCTCTCATATGTTGAGCAAGCATGAGTTGCTCATGAGCAGCTCAATTATACTGCTCAGTTGCACAACATATGAGAGGGCCACTTTTCAAATGTTGTGCAAGAAACATGCAAAGTGGCCTTCTCGTGTGTTGAGCAGCTGAGCAGTATAAATGAGCCGTGTTAGAACTACTCATGAGCAGCTCATTTATACTGCTCAGCTGCTCAACATACGAGAGGGCCACTTTGCATGTTTCTTGCACAACATTTGAAAAGTGGCCCTCTCATATGTTGAGCAAGCATGAGTTGCTCATGAGCAGCTCAATTATACTGCTCAGTTGCTCAACATATGTGTCATAATTACTGATACTAATTGTAATCACGATTATCAATTAACTACGTCATCAACCATTAATTAATTGTCAAACAACATCTCACGACAATAAACGGAGCTATAACATCAAACCGTGTTATTAATCATAAACTGGTGCCGAAACCCGATCTTTGGACAACATGTCCAAATTAGAAGTCTCGAAACTAAAGTCCGTCCGGGGATCGTACAAAGGCCATTGCACACAAGATCTCAAAAAGGCAGAACGACTCCTGGCCGCAGAAGATATCGAGCCCACCGAGTTAACGGCCATACATGAACGCCTATCACGAAGACTGCAGGAGATAGCATCAATGGACGCCGAGATATTGATGAAGCTGGAGACACCTGACGAGATCGAGCGAGATACGGAAGAAGCGCTATCCTTCCAAGACAACATTTGCTTGTGGATCCTCAAAATATCGCAATCCATCGAGAAAACAAAACCACCGGTGAGACAATACCATAATAGTAGCGTAGCAGAACCAAAAACCAGCAACATTCACATTAATTTGCCAAAAATTAATTTCAAGCCCTTTCCAGGTGATCTGAGTGCGCCCGCAAAGCATGATATTTTTAGTTGAAAAAGAATCAATCCCTAACATCACCGCGCGCCGCTCACGTCAACAAAACAGCTCATCTCGGTCCGCCATTTTGTTTTCAAGGCGGATTTAAACAGCTATTTCACTTGAATTTACAGCTAAAATATAATTTATCATGCTAATAGACCAAAGCATAATCAAATTATCAATGTGAAGTCTTTTAATTAGCGAAGGATAATGGAAAAAAGTGGAAATTGACGAAGATTATTGTCGGTATTATCGAGTTTCGCTCGTGAAAACAAGGTACGTCATGTAGTTTTTCGGCTATTAATACTGTTATAGCGACGGAAATATTTACTTTTTTACCAGTAAAATACAATTGTGATGTATATACTTTGATTATCTGCAATAAAATGTGTTTTAAAGTGAATAAATTGTGTGTATTCAATTCATCAATTGTCCATTTCGGATGCAATGTAGTTGCCCTAAGTTTTGGCGGGAATTTGGGACTGAAAGCACGGTCGCGTCTATTTTGCATCGTAACATTGTATGATAGTTGAGTGTATCTTTTTGCCTGAGTTAATATGATCAAATATGAGCAAATTAGAAGTCTTCAAATGCGAATTAGCTACCTGCAATCATATTTCAAACCGTTACAATAATTTATTACGCCATTACCGAGAAAACCCTTCACATAAACCTTCACATTTCATTACAAGACCTCAAGGAAGACCCATCGAGAGCAGTGACGACGTTATCTCTGCAGTTTTTAATAATAATCTTTCTCCACGCACTCGATTGTCAAGGGTTATTACTTTCATTGAAAAACTTTCAGATGATGAACTGAGACAACATTGTTTACCCCGGCTATGCAAGTCTGTAAAAACCTGTGAATTTTTGCTTGAAAGTGCAAAATCCTCGAAAGGATTGCAAGTGTATAATGTAGGTAAAACTTTTATTGAAACTAGAGATGCCTTGGCTAAAGAATATCCTGAGCTAGTAAATGTTATTTTTAGCAACACCACACAAAGCGAACCTGATGTTACAAAGTTAACAAGAGACCAAATCATTAGTATCATTGAGCAAAATAAGCACTTGGTCTGCGAATGGGTTCTTAGTGGAGGAAATGAACAATTTGTATTCAAAGATATTTTGATGAAAAATGTGTACGAGCAACATAAAGAGGTATTTCTTGAAGTGTCATCTGGCATTGTAGGTTCTCTCTCAATTAGCCAAAAGAACACTCAAGATATTCTAAGAAATACTTGGGGTGAAAAGCTTTCTCATGTTCTTGGATTCAATATATTTCCACCAAAAGATAAAATAACAAAAAGAATAAATCAAAAAAAAGAGGAACTAAGCAGGAGTGTGGAATTACAATTTGAAGAGAAAGATAATGGGTTGATAGTAGGAACAGTAAATGTTAAAAAGTATCTAGAGTTTTTGATGTCGAGGCCAGGCATTGACAATATTTTACCAATGACAAACAATAACATTATTATATATCACTACACCGACCTTGCACCTTGGCTTAAGTGGTCTAGGTTTTCCAACGGGATTACAACTTTGCGAGTGAAGGTTGTGGAGCCTCACAACCTTCAAAGCCTAATTTTAACCTGCGGTGCGTACTTGGGAGGAGATGACTATGATACAGTCTCTGAATGTTTTCGTGACTTATGTGAACAAATCCACCAATTAGACACCATTTCTGTTAATGATAACAACAAAGAAATCCATGTTCTTAAAAGATGTGCAGCTGATGGAAAACAAAGAAGGGTAGACACTGGAAATGGAACTGCAAAGTCATCGTACCCAATTTGTGATGCCCCAGAACATGTTACCCAGTTGGGCGACATGACAATCATAAGTACATGTCCAGAATGGACAGTTCAAGATACACAACAATTGGCTAGTGAATACAAATTATGGCTGGGTAGCAAGGTAATATTTAGCATCCTAGATTATGTCCACCTAACTATTTCACTATTAATTTTTAGCTGATTTCACATAAATTTAAAAAATCACTTGCCAACACTCTGGAAAAACACTAAAATGATCAATTCCCAAGCATCTCTCTAATAATGCAATTATTAGGAATCAAATTGAAAGATATGTAGTAGGTTGTATATGTTTTGCAGTGATAAACCTTTCACGGTTATAGTATTTGTATAGGAAATACCACGGTTTGAAAAGAATTAATGAAAAATACTGCACATATTTGATGAAAGTAAATATGAACTTGTGGTATTAATTCATTTTAATCAAATACAAGTGCTATTTTTAATTAATTATTTTCAAAGGGTGGGACTTTCTTTTAATATCACATCTATATCAAATATTAGTATCTGAATAAAGAAAACATCAAAAATCCCCATAAATTCCGAGGTGTGTGCAATTACTTAATTACACAGTGTTAAAAATTATCAATAGTTTGTAAACCAATCAGGAACAAGTATTTTATGTAGGTGTGATATTTGTACCCTTATGCATTATTTACTATTATTGATATCATCAAGGTTGACAATAAGCATAACAGGTGTGAATTTGCCAAGTCACACCTGGGGAATGTTGGCAGAGAGAACATTGCCAAGACAAATATGGAAGACTATTATGTTGGTGCTCTTCATCTTGCCATACGATCTGCTGAATCAATAGCTTTGCGAATAGGCCAATGTGCAGAAGGTATTCATAACTAGTTATCAATAATTTAGTTCACTAATATGTCAATAATTCAAAAGAGATCAAGGAATAAATTTGCCTAATCCTTTGAAACTGCCTCAGTTTCTTATATGCATGTTTTAACCAGCTAACTGGTGTAGGGAAAAATAGGAATGAATAAAGCTTGTCAAAAACAATATTCATATAATTATGTAATAGTTATAACACCTATGGTAATAGTGCTTGTTTGGTGTACTGGGTTGAGCACACAGTATGTATATTCTTACTGGGATGATATGATTATTTATTCCTTTATATAAACATGTTCAAAAAGCACAAACAATTTTTTTTATTTTATTCATGAAGGTATCTTAGAATCTTCAAAAGCCTTCTACAGCAGCCTCCAAAAGCTAGCACGAAATGTGAACAAAGTAGACAATACTGTCAAGTTTGATGAAATAGGAGTGTCAAACTTTAGTGAAGTCATGCCACAAGTTGTTAAGGAAGGTGGTTTTAGTGGGGTAACACTTGACATTTTGAAGGAATTTACATCTGGGTTAAGTGCTATATACCAAGCCTTACTAGATACACCACAATCATTATCAGGTACAGTTACAGTTACAGTTATTATGCATAGACCCCAAGGAATTCCCTGATAATCAAGCTTAAACGTGTGAAAAAATTGTATAGAAAATAAGTCTTAGGTATTTGGACCAGGTTCTTTCAATACATTTGATAAATCACCTATAACAGGTTCCCATTTAAATATGTGCTTTCCCATTTAAATCTGTACTTATGCAAATTGTGTTGATGTGTGCTAAAAACACAGATCAACCAATCAGAGAAGTTCACTTCAGAAATAATATACTCTGATTGGTTGATCTGTGTGTTTAGCACACATCAACACAATTTGCATAAGTACAGATTTAAATGGGAAAGTACAGATTTAAATGGGAACCTGTTCTCTACATATTATCTGTATCTACATATTAAATTCTTATCAGGTAACCAGTTTGAATGTGCTGCCAGGATTCACTTAGGCTTCCAGTTTGTCACAATATTTGGTACCCACAGTGTTACGCCATCAATCAAGCAAATAGTAGTCTACACTCCCCATTATATTGATAAAGCCAGAAAAGATGGAGAGTTGGTAGGAGTTTCCCTGGCGCTTAGTAACTTCAGTGATGGGGTGATGGAAACTGCACATAAGCATGCAAAACAAGGAACATTCACATACAGTGGAGGAAGACATGGATGCACAAATTCAAGTGAATATCAGAAGTTGATACTTTCACAATTGTTCAACAACGAGTTTTATCGTCTACACGACAATGAAGAATCCAAGTATAGGAAAAGAAAACAGGTGGATGAATTGGATGACAGCTCTACAAAACCAATGAAAAAGAAATTGGTAGGTCCTGGTATAGATTGCCATAGCAATTTTATCTTGGAGTCTGTAATAATCTGTTAAGAAAAAAATACATTAATGGTTATTATCAGAATTATGGTAATACTGTTAAAGGCACAAACATCATTGGGAACTTAGCTTAATGGAGCTGTTTCAATCAAGATGCATTGCAGTTACTGTTCAACTATTTCTATGGTGTCAAAACTAATACATGTAGTTGCAGTGTATAAAGAAATCTGCTTCAATTTGAGTACCATACTATTAAAATTAGCCAAATTTGAAGTTGTTCTATAGTTATTGTTAATTATCCTGAATTTATTTTTATGTTATTGTGCCAAATTTGATCTTTAAGGTAATTTTTAAACTTGCAATGCATCTTAGTTGAGACAGCTCTTTAAAGTCTGGTTCACACAAGCGTCATAATCATAAACATAAGCAAGAAAACAAAATATTTATTTTCCCCTGGGGATAGGAAGACAAAGACCAAAGTGTCCAAAGTGTTTCCTTTTCTAATTTCTTTAGTTTTGCTTATGATTATGATGCAGTGTGAAACAGGCTTAAAGGAAATACACTTCTAATTACTTCTTTTGTATGCATTCATTTACAGAAAATTCCATTTGTGGATTTAAGTACCAACGAACCTAACAAAATGCATCACCAAAGTCAGGTACAAATTAAGATGTAAAGAGGAGAAAGCTTTTCAAACAGCATACAAAACAAAATAATTTTAATATTTTTAAAAACATAGACATGGAGAAGTTTAATAAAAGGTTACAACAAAATAAATAAAATATGGTTTTATATTAGCATGCAAAACAAAATGCAGTCCTAGCGATACTTCTGACTAATAAAATCAGAATTTAAAAATTGCATATAGTATAATCTATTTAATAGTTCTTTTACTTTGCTTTGCATATTAACAGCTCAGTAATAAATGTATTTCAAGATTCAGAATACACCAAAACAATTGAAGTTTCATAAAACATTGAAATGGCATTATCTAATCAACTATGATCCCATAAGCCGTTGACTTTACATCTAAGATTTTGCTTTTATTGGTTTCTCAGGGATTTTGACAGAGAGTGAACTGGAATCGACTTATGGAATCATTCTATTTAAAACATTTCTAAAGATTTTTTTATTTTGTTTTAATGACATTTAGGGTAAAGCTTGTACAATAGAAGACACAATAGACACAATGGAAGGAGAGACACAAGATCCTATTGTTGAAGAAAATAGTTATGTAAGATATTTATTTGCATGCAGTTTTGAAAATACTGATAATCAAATAAAGTAAACAGACAATAATTTTTTATCTTTCAGGAACACAGCATTAATACTAACCTCTGCGAAGGAGATTTGCAGGCTATTGCAGCTCAGGTGGTCGATCCAAATAATACAACTAGCTGTCAGGAATTAGTCAACATCCTTGTTGAAAGCCAGCATGATAACGAGGAAACGGAAATAGTGTACATCAATAAAGAAAGTGCTTCCAAATTATACAAAGAGCTGTTCCAAAACAAACCAGATTTACTTAAATTACATGTCCAACTTTGCACGATTAACGAAGAAGTTGTTTTTAAACGTGAAGATAGGCGTGTTTCGAAGGAAATACTACTGTGTAAAGTTTGTTTTGCTCCAAACAGGCACGAATTTTTGATTGAGCACCAACAAAGTTCGTCATCCCTTAGTCGACAGAGACTTCGCTTCTCTTTCAGTCATGTCATGGGAATGAACATAACCGACAATTCGATTACAATTGACATCTGTAGTCCTCCTGTGGTAGAAGGCAAGGTCAAGGCATGTTGTTCAGGGAAGTTGGCATTTCCAGCGAAGTGGGAAAATGAACGGCGTCACTTTGCCGAAGCTCCACATTACAGAGTTGTAATAATACCTCTCGATGGTCTTAAAGTGACTGAATTACGGGAGATGTTCTGTGAGTCAGCAGTCCTGGCAAAAGCCATAAAGTCACAACTACAGCGGAACTATGTGCGATTTATCCCCTTTACAGACGAAGATCCACATCAAAGAATGCCCATCCTTAAAGACCCGATGTTAGTTCGAGCCACACAGATTGCGATTTTAAAGATTGCTGAAGACCCCAGATGTGAAGATGTAGAATTTGTAGTCACACAATACAAAGCTATAGAGAAATCCTTCCGACGTCTCCTTCGAGAGCGACTTCGAGCGACATCAAGTGCAATTTTCTCCCAAAAATTACACGAGCAATAAGGTATCGAAGTAGAACAGAATATCAATGCTTCACATTGTATATTCAGCTACAAAATTAAACTCTTTTGTAAATTTTACAGTAAAAATAGGAAAGATTTTCGTCCAATATGTAGAACACACTTTCTAGCCGCCATTTTGTTTTTCTCTACCATGTCAATTTAGGGCGCGCAAGGGATAGCTGGGATTGATTCTTTTTCGTCAGACGCGATTCGCAATCTGATTGGCTAATCGATTTTTTTCAGATCACCTGGTTAGCGGGAACCCATTACAATGGCAAACATTTTGGGAGTGTTTCCGCGCAGCCATACACGACAATTCAAATCTGTCAGACATCGAAAAGATGACTTATTTGAACGGAATGTTAAAAGAAGAAGCAGCGCGCGCACTCTCAGGATTGCCATTGACGACGGAGAACTACGCAAAAGGAATCGAACTACTAAAAGAACGTTTCGGGCGCAAGCAAATACAAATCAACGCGCACATGGAAGCCTTGTTAAACATTCCCGCGACATCTACGAATACAATTAACTTACGGGAATTTTACGATATCTGCGAAACGAGCATCCGCGGTCTAGAAAGCCTAGACGTGAAAACGGACACATACGGAAACTTATTGATTCCCATCCTTCTGAAAAAACTGCCCGAAGAAATCACGCGTCTGATATTCCGAGCTAATCCGTCCGCAGACAGCTCCGTCGACGAACTAAGAACAGCGCTACGAAAGGAAATAGAAACGAGAGAGAAAAGCTACGCGACAACCTCATCCGTCAAGCCAAGCACATCAGACGAAGTATTGGTTCCAACGGCAGGTGCACTTCTTACAGGAGCAACCCATACGACTCAAAATTATAAGTCCTCATTCAAAGCTATGGCATGCATCTACTGCAAAGGAACACACCGTTCAGACAACTGCGACATATTGAGAACAACAGAAGCAAGAAAAGCCCTACTACAACGTGAAAGAAGATGCTACAACTGCCTACGCCTTAAGCACATGGCAACACAATGCTACTCAAAAGGTCGGTGCTTAAAGTGCAAAAGAAAACACCACACATCTATCTGTGATGGAACACAGAAAAATCCAAGCGAAAACAATGGCTTAACGGCCCAAACTGAAACACGTAAGAGAGCAGCAGAGATCAAGCCAGCTCAGCAAGCATCGCAGAGCGCGAACACAGCAAATAGTGGCAAAGCAGCACAACAAACCCATTCAGGGACAACTTATGCAGTATGTTCTAACAACTCCATCCTAATGCAGTCTGCTATAGTAACGGCAAAAGGGAAAAATGGCCAGTACCAATCGCGAGCCTTATTCGACACGGGGTCACAGAGAACCTTTGTCACTAAACGTCTTAAAGATAAACTGAACCTGAGAACCCTACGCAAAGAGCTTTTGGATATAACGACATTCGGCTCAACAGTAACCAACAGAAAGTCGTTGGAAGTCGTTTCACTGAACCTATCAACAAACAAAGAAGACATCGAGCTTACAGCGCTGGTAACACCGATTATCTGTCCACCCCTACCGAAAACAGTGAAACACATACAGATACCATTGGAACTCAACGGATTGAAGCTCGCTGACCCTCCAAATGGGACAGATGGACCTAATATAGACATACTAATCGGAAACGATCACTACGGAAAACTCATTACAGGACGCATAAAGAAACTCCAAAACGAGTCATTGATCGCAACGGAAACTAAGATAGGATGGCTCCTTTCAGGGCCAGTTCCTAAAGAACAATGTAGTGACAGTTCAACAAGCACGCTACTCTGTCAAGAAGCATATACAACATCAAGGGAAGAAACAAAGCTAGACCAGCTTCTTACCAAGTTCTGGGAGATAAGTACAATCCCTGAAGAAAACGATGATACCACTGAAGTGTACAAAACATTTGAAGACACAATCAATTTCAATGAAACAACAGGTAGATATACCGTGAAGCTCCCAATAGAGACGACCTACCAGCAAACTACGGATTGGCCAAGAAACGGTTGACCAACCTACGTTACAGCCTCAACAAAAAAAACCCAGACCTGATAAACAACTACAAAGGGCAACTTCTTGATCAACTAAAACAAGGATTTATTGAGACCATCGATGAACCAAGCATCCATACAGGAACCCTACATTACATACCACACTTCCCTGTCTTTAAAGAAGACAGTGCGACAACCAAGATGAGAATCGTTTACGACGCATCGGCGAAAGCAACTCCAAAAGCACTGAGTCTTAACGATTGCCTTTACACAGGACCCAACCTTATGCAAGATCTTACGACCATCCTGCTCAAATTCAGAACACACCAAACAGCCTTTACAGCAGACATCGAAAAGACGTTTTTGCAAATTGAAATTGACGAGGGAGACAGAGATGCCACCAGATTCTTGTGGCTGAAAGACGTCAACAAACCAGCCAACACACCAGGAAATTTATCAGTTTACAGATTCTGTCGCGTCTTGTTCGGGGCCGCACCTTCCCCATTTTTGTTAAACGCAACCATTCAACATCACCTCAACACGAAGCAAAGTTGGATATCAGAAGACCTAAAGAAATCCATATACATGGACAACGTAGTATCGGGAACAGAAAATGAAACACAAGCTTTGGAATACTACACGACATCAAGAGACTACTTCAGTGAGGCCGGAATGAATCTCCGCCAATGGACAAGCAACTCGAACACCTTGAACCTCAAAACCCACGAAGATAACACGAACGCAGAGAAAACAGTCAAGGTGCTAGGACTAATCTGGAACGCTCAAACCGACAAGCTCTCCCTCTCGTTGAAGAAACTCAGCGAGGAAGCCAATGATATAAAGAAAATCACTAAGCGGACAACGCTAAGCCTCGCTTCAAAGTTGTTTGACCCGCTTGGCCTTGGTGAGCCCTTCGCCATAAAAGCTAAAATAATGATGCAAGACCTGTGGAGGCTGAACGTGACATGGGACGAAGATCTCCCCAATAATCATAAAGAGGACTGGATGAGATGGCTTCACGACATTAAGCATTTAAACTGGATCAACACACCCAGAGCCTACTTCCCCAAGCCTATGCAAACAACACAGTTACACATCTTCTGCGATAGCAGCAAACTAGCATACGGAGCTGTAGCATACTTGAGAGGTGCAACGCCAACCAACGAAACCTATTCCACGCTAATCTTAGCTAAAAGTAAGGTTGCACCTGTTAAGACGCAAACATTGCCCCGACTAGAACTGCTAGCTGCAGTGCTTGGGAGTAAGCTATCTCAATACCTAACAAAGACTCTACAGTCCACCATACAAATAAGTCAAGTAACACTTTGGAGTGACTCAAACATTGTGCTCTCGTGGATATGCTCAACGAAACCATCAAAACAGCAATTCATTCAAAATCGTGTACAAGTGATCAAACAAAATACGACCAAATACTCATGGAAATATTGTCCCTCGACATCCAACCCAGCAGATCTTCTTACTCGCGGAGTTGATGTAAAGACGTTCATCTCTAAATCAGATATATGGTACAGTGGGCCCCCGTGGCTCGTGAAACCCGCCAATGAATGGCCATCAATGCATGAGGATCAACAAGAAATCGGAGAAGAAGAACCCACAGACATGACAGCAAGTATCAACTTCACAAATGTCGTAGAAACCACAAGTCTACTCAATGTAATCAACATAAATAAGTACAGTACCCTAAACAGACTGATAAGGGCTACTGCACTTATCATTCACATTGCAAGAAAATGGAGACTGCGTGATACTAAACACAATGACATCACTGCTCTTGACATGAAAACAGCTCTCATCGCTCTACTCAAAGCTGTGCAACATGCGAACTACGGTGATATAATTTCTAAAATCCAGAATCGACCTAAGAACAAACTTCCAGCCATAACGTACCAGTTGGGCCTATACATTGATGAACGCGACGGCTTACTACGGTGCCGTGGAAGATTACATCATTCCGAACTTCCCCACAACGCCAAGTTCCCAGTCCTCATTCCAAAAGAGAATTACTTATCAATCCTCATCGTAAGAGCGACACACTTGGTACTCATGCATGGAGGTGTGCGTGAAACGTTGACACAGATCAGGCAAACCTACTGGATACCTAAAGGTAGACAGCTTGCAAAAAAGGTAATTAACAAGTGCGTGACATGCAGAAAAGTCGAAGGCCCACCTTTTCGTTCAGTTGATACTCCACCATTACCAGAAACACGAGTAACGGGATCATATCCCTTTAGAGTCACAGGCATCGACTATGCAGGACCCTTGTACGTACGCGATGCAAGAAAAGAAACATCAAAGGTATATATATGCCTATTTACGTGTGCAGCAATAAGAGCAATACATCTAGAACTAGTGGAGGATCAAACTACTGACGCATTCTTAAGAGCCTTTAGAAGGTTCGGAAGCAGAAGAGGAATCCCAGAGTGCATCATATCAGATAACGCAAAGACATTCAAAGCGGGCTCACAAGAACTACAAGCCTTAAAGACTAAAATACTAGAAACGGCAGAGTCACAAAGATTTCTCGCCAACCAGGGAATCAAGTGGAAATTCATCACAGAAAGGGCACCCTGGTGGGGGGGGGGGGGGGGGGGGGGGGGGGGGGGGGGGGGGATTTTACGAGAGAATGATTGGACTTATGAAGAGAAGACTAAAGAAAACAATCGGAAAGGTTTCGCTAAACCTCATCGAACTACAAACTATACTAACAGAAACTGAAGCAGTTATAAATAGTCGCCCCATCACCTTTCCCTATGGTGAAATCGAAGATGGCCCACCACTCACCCCATCACACTTTCTCTCTGGATATCGACTCCTTAATCTCCCGCCGAAACTAGAAGCAGAAGAACAAGACGACCCCGATTACACTCCACACGACATTTCAGGCAAAGACCTAACCAAAAGAGCTCAATACCACCAGAAAATCATGCAAGACTTCTGGAAACAATGGCGTGACGAATACCTGACCAGCCTCAGAGAACATCACTCTTCTCAGCGCAGTACAAAATCAGGAACGTCAGTGGCTACGAAAGGGAACGTCGTCCTCATACACGATGATACACCAAGAAACCAGTGGAAGCTGGGACTTATCATCCAACTTCACCCAGGTAGAGATGGCAATGTACGAAGCGTTACATTAAGAACTAGTAACAGAAGAGAGATATCTAGACCTATCGAAAAACTCTATCCCCTTGAAGTCTCCGATGACGCTGAACAAAATGATCAAAACATAATTGAAGAAGAACACGCCAAGATCACAACTGCAAGACGTTTGCCAGCAAGAATTGCAGCCCAAAAGGCAACTCAAAAGATCAAAGAACTCTACAACTGAGATAATATCTAAAGACATTATCTTTTGCTGGCCCGGGAGGGTGTCATAATTACTGATACTAATTGTAATCACGATTATCAATTAACTACGTCATCAACCATTAATTAATTGTCAAACAACATCTCACGACAATAAACGGAGCTATAACATCAAACCGTGTTATTAATCATAAAATATGAGAGGGCCACTTTTCAAATGTTGTGCAAGAAACATGCAAAGTGGCCCTCTCGTATGTTGAGCAGCTGAGCAGTATAAATGAGCCGTGAGCGATAGCCAGTAGCCTAGGCTAGCGATAGCCAGTAGCCTAGGCTATTGATAGCCAGTAGCCTAGGCTAGCGATAGCCAGTAGCCTAGGCTATTGCTAGCCAGTAGCCTAGGCTATTGCTAGCCAGTAGCCTAGGCTAGCGATAGCCAGTAGCCTAGGCTATTGCTAGCCAGTAGCCTAGGCTAGCGATAGCCTGTAGACTAGGCTAGCGATAGCCAGTAGCCTAGGCTAACGACAGCCAGTAGCCTAGGCTAACGATAGCCAGTAGGCTAGGCTATTAATTGCTAATAGCTAGGCTAATAGCTAGGCTAACGATATCAATCCAGATGGGGCTATTTTACAGATATTCTTATTATATTGTTATAATGCCTATAGTAAATAATCTGAAGAACTATAGAAGCTCTAATCAACTGCTGAGGTACAATCAGGACACCCAAAGTCATGATTTACATTTGAAGCTATGTTTATTTATTTCCATGGGCTCCCCGTGGTGAAATATTTGGGCTCCCTGTGGTGAGATTTTTGAATAAAATTATATTGACTGTTTGACACTTCTTTGCTGTATTGTTAGCGATCAAGCGGTCCGTTTTTATAACCAAGAGATCGATCAAATACATTATGATACTAAAATAGATTTGACTAAGACTTGTTGGACAAGATGTTTCACGATGATGGTGCAATAACACAGAACGTACTAAATAGATCGACTGAAACCAATTCCAGGTTTGACTAAGTTATTTTAATCAAATCGATCGAGCTTATTTGACCAGCTGTTATTCCAGGAAGGACTAGTAAAAGATATATCTAAAAACTCACGCACAACATTGATTTAGCGATCATCAATTGCAGAATTAACCAAAAAAGAAAGTTATCGAAGTTTTCGAGCTTCAATTATTTCACAATCTAGTAGGTTTTAAGATAAACAAAGGATTAAAGGATTAACATACAATACCACCCCCGCCATTTCGAATAAATTAATGAAGATGATAACAAAAGACTTTGAATAAAACCCTTTTTCTTCGCGGTTATAAAAATACGTTTCTGTCGTGGCGTAATGGTAATGATCTGGTCTCCGGATCATGCAGTCAAGGGTTCGAGCCTCGGCGTTGGCACTTCAATTTATTTGGAAAAATCTTTTATACCATTTATAAAATTAAATAATTCGAGTACAAACAACCTTAAATAATGAAATCGAAAATTATATATATATATATATATATATATATATATATATATATATATATATATATATATATGAAATCGGAAATTATAAAAATATAGGAAATGAAAAAAAAAATTGAAATTAAAAAAATGAATATAAAATAGGAAGAAAATAAATATATGATTCCGACGACGTGAATCCGACATGATTCCGACATGATTCCGACGCTTCCAAAGCGTGAATCCGACAAATCCGACCGGAGCATGAATCCCACGAATCCGACGGGAGCATGAATCCCACTGAATCCCACAAATCCCACGAATCCCACAGGATTCATGTTGCAGAACTCTCATAAATACCCTACTAGTGTTGAATAACAAAGCTTAAAAGGTTGATTTTACATGTAATTTCCCAGCCTTGATTCAAATATTTACTTCAATGAAGAGAAAGCATGTACTTGAATTGGCGTCTGGTTCGATAGTAACTTTCAATTTAAATACCACATAAATAAGAGGCCTACTCTGGGGTCCAAAACCGCCGCCATATTGGCCAAAAAAGGCAAAATATTGCAGAGGCTAATGGCGGCATTAGGCGGTATTGGGCGGTATTGGCCAAAAAGAGCAAAATGTTGCAGCAAATTATGTTGATATCAGGCATATTAGGTGATGTTGGCAAAAAAGGAGCAAAATATTGCAACATTAGGTAATTTTGGGTGACTTAATTTAAACATTCATACATATATATATATACATAGCATTTTTCAAAAGTGTGACATATATATACATGTGTGTGTGTGTGTGTGTATGGATATGTCTATTCTATAGGTAATTTGACATATATAATGACATAAATATATAAAAAAATTTAAAAGAATTTTGTAAAGTAATATATACAAATAGATATAACAACACATGACATCAATTATTTTTGTTTGTGCACACCAAGCAATTTTTTATTCACAAACAGTTTTATTAACTGATGTTATGCTTTTCATTACATATTGAATCATAATTTTATAAAACGTATTACTTTAGTAGTCAAATAAACACAATAGAAATATAAGATTAATTTAAGAGTATAGTAGTGCATCATAAGCTTAAGTGTATTTCACATACTTGAATAATGAAACACCACTATGATTTGGCTTTAATCACCATATATCTGAATTAAAATGCTTATCTTTGTGAAGTTTAAAGAAAGTTCCTTTGAACAGATGGAGCTTATAAAACATCTGACATTCTCTGCATTTATCAATTGTTCGTCTTTATATATGGTGACTAAAAAGAAGATAATATATTTCAGTTAAAGTTCAAACACAAAAGAAAACAGAAGAATTAATTAGATAATAATCTTAAATAATCTGAAGTGTATTTTACGGGTTTATTTGTGTACACTTTTAGAGTAAAGGAGCTTGCCTACCTTTGGCATGGTGATTTCCCAATTCATTAGAGTAGAAAAGACTTAAGTTATGAAGCATTGCAGATGAAAAATTGACAGTAACCTCAGACAAATGGTTCAGTGGATAATCTTAATTTGTTTTTAAAAGAAAATCTCATTTGCTTATCTACAAAAATGTATACAAAATACTAAACACAGTGAAAAATTACACCGCTGATCAAAAGTAACGTGGAATTTAGGTTGGTACTTCATGTACCATAACTGGTGTTTCATTTACACATACATACAGCCGATCTCGAAAAGGTTGTCCACTTGAAAAGACTTATATACTAAAAGAAATATCATGTGACTTATTCTAAAACTGGTCTTTTTTGCCGAGTCTAGAACTTGGACTTCTAGCGAGGGAAGATACTGCTTGTTTGAATTCACCCCCATATTACTTTCAAACGCACCTTACTTTCTTCACGCGCAGAAAGTAAATATAAAATGAGTCACGTGATATTTCTTTTAGTATATATGTCTTTTCAGGTGGACAACCTTTTCGAGATCGGCTGTATTTACTTGAGACCACATAATATACCATACATGAAGTACCTACCTAAAATCCACACTACATTTGAACAGCGGTGTTACTTTTCACAATGGTAGTTGACACAAGTGACAAATTCTGTAGTTATGGGGAAAAATAGGTTATTTTCAAAATGTGCCGGCCAGATATTGCCTCTTTGATGTCTTGATTTGATTTTGGAAATGTACAGGATCCTGGCTGATGATAAGTATACCTTTTTACTTCTTTGTGAAATAAGATTATATAACTTCAACTCGATCACACGATGAGTGACTGCAAAATATTAAATTAATCTAGAGAAATAGATGAACATTGTGTAATGCAACATACACGTCGATTTTACACCTTTTAATAGTCCAATGTTCTCTTTCCAATGAATCATTTTGCTCACTTTCATCAACAATATTGTGATACAAGCAACACTGCATCAGCATTAAAAAGAGTGATTATTGACTTGAATTATTATTTCATTTTGTTTCATTTCACTATACAATCGTGAGGAATGCGTAATAGAGTACAAACACTAAAAGTGTGCAGCACTTGGCACTATTTAGCATTAAATAGTGTTGATTAGACAATAGAGAACAATAAAATTAGACTAATTTAGCAGTATTTAGTGGTATTTATGCTGCACACTTTTAGTGCTTGTACTCTAGTATTGTCTTGTACTCTAGTATGAATTAAAACGTTTAATCAGAGTGCTTACACTATGTCCATGAAATAAAATGTAAAGAGTAATACTAACTAATAGTTTTGACAGCTTTAGTAACAATACACAAGGGAAACCAAATACTCAAGACCATAGAAAGTTAATAGACCATAGAAAGTTAATAATTTATTCAATAGAGACAAACTTTATTGTTTCAACATTGCATTTCATCAGAGTAGTTTTCACAAACCCATGAAAAATGTAGTACTATTACAGTCTAATTCTTTTGTTTTCTATTGTTTGAATCGGTCTATTACACTCTAATAAGTAAACTTTGCCAGTTTCACGGGTTATTAAATAAAGCATTAACTTTCTAAACTCTTGAATATTTGCATTGCTTTCCCTTTTGTATTGTTACTAAAGTTGTTCCAGTTGAGTGATAGTGACTCCAGGTAGTGACTATAGCTACATGTAATTATAGTCACTAAATAAAAACTATTAGTTAGTATTACTATTTAGTTTTTATTTCATGGACATAGTGTAAGCACTCTAACTAGTAAATAGAGTAAACAGAAGGTATTTTATGTATGTGGGTCTGATCCGCGGTTATATGATGTGTGTATGATTATGATCGCCGCGGAGAAATAAGCAATTTATGTAATTGCAATTATAGAAGCCCGAAAAAAATTTGGGACTTCAACGGGATTTGAACCCATAGCTCAGTTGGTAGAGCATTGCACCGGTACTGCAAAGGTCATGGGTTCAAATCCCATTGAAGTCCCGAATTTTTTTCAGGTTTCTATAATTGCAATTACATAAATTGCTTAGTTCTCCGCGACAATCATAATCATACACACAGAAGGTATTTTCTAACCTGACCTTTTAATTCAGACCCATATTTTTGGTACATTTCAAGTACATGCATGTAAGAGTGAAGGAATATACAAATAGTATATTTTGTAAGTCTCACTATAGCTAGAGTACTTGAAGTGACTATCAGAAATGTCCAGTCTTCCATTTTACTACAGTATATTTTAAATGCATTTATGCATGTGCATCCATGGTCAGGATCGATGGTCCAGTTGTTCCATATAGCTATAGGAGGAATTATTAATTCCCTTCTATAGCGGATATTTTTGAATTGATTTACCCAAAAGGAAAATAATGATGTTATAATATTAGATGATTTTAGAATTATTACCTATAGGCGGCATTAAGTGGAATCAGGCGGTATTAGGTGGTAATAGGCGGTAATAGGCGAACATGGACCCCAGAGTAGGCCTAATAAGACATGTCAGTCTGCTTTTTATTCAATATTCAATATTAGACGCATACGTTAGTTCTTATCCGTTGATGCTGCTAAGACGCTATAGTACATGCTCTCGTAATTAGTCGATTAGACTATTGCAATTCGCTTTTGTATGGTCTACCAGCAATTCACATAAACACACTTCAGCGCGCACAAAATGCAGCAGCAAGACTTATCATAAACACGCCACGCTTTTCTCACATTACTCCGGTATTGAATGATATTATATTCAATGATAGAATTACATTGGCTTCCTGTTAAATTTAGAATTATTTACAAAGTTATTTTATTTATTTTTAAGGCTATGCATGGTACGTATACCGCACCTGCATATTTAAATAATCTGATATATTTTAAACATTCTCGGTATAACCTTAGATCCATAAGTAACAACCTTTTAGCTAGACCTGAAATCAAATCAGGCAAGACAACGGGAGACCGGGCCTTCAAGGTCGCAGCTCCAATATTATTGAATGAACTCCCTCTTAGGACTCTTAGTGTATATTAGGTCTGCAAACAGCATTACAACATTCAAGAAGCTATTAAAGACCCATTTGTTTAAGAAAGCATATTTTTAGATAGTTTTATTATTTATTATTCTGCTCTTTCTGTTTTATTTAGGAACTTTTTGTTTTGTTTGACAAAAATTTATATTTTGTCCTATTATATTTAAACCAATTTCTATTCAATAAATGTAAATATTTAAAATGTAAATAGTAGAGCTTGAATATCGTATAAATATTGTAGTATAGTTTAGCTTAGTTAGAATTTTTCATGTTTTTAAATTGTAAATTTTATAAAGCGCATTAGATCATATACTGTATAATGAATTTTTGCGCTATCAGAAACATTAAATTATTATTATATATTATTACTTTAATTCACTGCTAATCTTGAAAACGGATGGAACAGTTGGCGTTTAACTTAGGCAGGATTCAATAATGAATAGTTCAACACTTACTACACGAGAATCAGCCATCTTGAAGCCGCCTTCGATCAAGATAGATAGGGTAGATTCTTCATGCCGATGACGAGAAGTTACATGTTTGAGTTTATAAAAGGCTTTTTGCGATGTTTATTATTGTTATTATTATTATTTATTATCGTTTATTATTATTATTTTCTCAGTCCAGGTTTTACAATAGTCCAGGTTTTACAACAGTCCAGGTTTTCTCAGTCCAGGTTTTCTCAGTCCAGGTTTTACAACAGTCCAGGTTTTCTCAGTCCAGGTTTTCTCAGTCCAGGTTTTACAACAGTCCAGGTTTTCTCAGTCCAGTCCAGGTTTTCTCAGTCCAGTCCAGTCAAGGTTTTACAACATGCCCTGTGGTGCGTCTATAAATATTCTACCGGAAGTATTTATTGACGGCCATGAAGTCACGCCAACGACCAAAACGCTAATAATGTGGAAGCCACGTGGGACCGCGAGAGTCACCATAAAGAATCCACAAAGCAGAAAAAAGTTCTCCGTAGAGTTCGTAATCGTCCGTGAAAATCTCACACCATTACTTGTGCCTCGCCACGACTGCAGCGCATGATGATGCGTTTGCAAAAGTACGACTTCAAGGTAACTTACGAACAAGGGCGAAACATGCACCTTGCTGACACCCTCTCGCGAGCCTTCCTACCTTCAACAGATCACCCGTCTGGAACAGAGTTTGAAGTAGTAAACTACGCAAGTTGTCTACCGATGTCCAGCAAGAGAATCCAGGATCTGAGGACGGCTATAGAAGCAGATGACTCCCTGCAGATTCTGAAAGAAGTCATTTTACGTGGTTGGCCAGAAGAAAGGAAAGACCTCCCAGAACAAGCTACACCTTACTTCAGTGTGCGGGACGAGCTAACGGTCCAAGACGGACTTATATTCCGAGGCCAAAGAGTAGTTGTCCCACAAAGTCTGCGAAAAGAAATGCGACAACGAGTACACTCTTCACACTTAGGCATTGGATCATGTCTGAGGCGAGCAAGAGAAGCCTTGTTCTGGCCTGGAATGTCCAACGAAATCAAAGAGATGATTTCAACATGTGAGACTTGTCGCAAATATGAAACAAGTCCACAGAAAGAAACACTAATGCCTCATGAAATAACAACACGCCCCTGGGAACAGGTGTGCGCAGACCTCTTCACCCTCGATGGCAAAGATTACTTGGTAACCTCAGACTACTACAGCAACTTCTTCGAGATTGATCGATTACCCAACACACGGTCTGCAACTGTCATTTTGAAACTGAAGAACCACTTCGCTCGATATGGATGCCCTGAAAGAGTGATAAGCGACAATGGACCCCAGTTCTCCTCAGACGAGTTTGCTAAATTCGCTAAAGAATGGGACGTTGTCCACAGAACGAGCAGCCCTGATAACAGCCAAGCTAACGGGAAGGCAGAGTCTGCGGTCAAGACAGCAAAGCAACTGCTACGAAAGGCTATTGACGCAGGTACAGACCCATACCTGGCATTCCTAGACTACAGGAATACGCCAACTCAAGGAATGGAGTCAAGCCCAGCCCAACGACTTCTCAACAGACGAACCAGAACCCTTCTACCAACAGCCAAAGCACTTCTTCAACCCAGAGTTGTATACCCTGAAGCGGAGATCAAAGACCTAAAGAAGCGCAGAGACCAACAAGCCAAGTACTACAATCGTACGGCAAAGGACTTACCGTCATTAGAAGAAGGTGATACAGTCAGAATGAAGCCGTTCCAGCTAGGATGCAAAGCCTGGACGAAGGCAACAGTCGCATCTAGACTTGACGAGCGCTCATATGAACTCGAGACGCAAGAAGGCGCCACCTACCGCAGAAACAGGTGTCATCTGCAGAAGTCAGACGAGAAACCTGACCCAAACAAGGAGACAGAGATGTCTACACAGCATACCCCGACCACTGTACCTGAGGAGGCAACAGATATACCACGCCCACAGCGGTCAAGGAAAGCTCCTACCTACTTGAATGATTATATCAAGTAGATGTTTAACTTAGTTATTGAACTGAATCATAAGAATTGATTTTTTGAACTGAATAATGTGACACTGAAGTGACATTTTTTATTGACATTCTAGAATAATTATCAAAAGCTCAAGTTAGTATCCTACACCTTTTGTGAAAGGGGGGATGTCACAATATGTAATCGTATACTAGTGTGACGTAATTGTAATGGTATATCATCTTGACTCGGATTCCGTCTAGTCGTAGTTATTACTTGTAGTTACTTACGGTAATAAAGCTCGTGTACTGTTATACACATTCGTACTCGTATTCCTGATAGCAATACTAAAATACAACCGATATTGTAACATACCATACGTTTTGAGATTAAAGGTAGACCTTTGTAATAAGTTTGACGAAGAAGATCTCAGAGAACGAGCAGGAATGTAAAAATTTAAAAGATTAGATAGATAGGAAGGAGCCAGTCCATGCAGAGATTTAAAAGTAATAAGAAGAATTTTATACTGAATCCGTTGCTCTACGGGCAGCCAATGAAGAGATTTAAGAATAGGTGTAATGTGCTCCTGCTTTCGAGAGTAAGTGACAAGTCTTGCTGTGGCATTTTGTACCAGTTGAAGCTTTCGAATAGAATTAAGTGGAAGGCCATACAACAGGGAATTACAAAAATCAAGTTTTGAAGAAACGAACGCATGAACTAGGGTTTCGCAAGCAGCAGGACTAAGGGAATTACGAATTTTCCAGATATTATGTAAATGAAAAAAGCATGATTCGAATCAAAAATTACACCAATTTTATAAAACATAACATTGAAAACCTTTCAAAGCCGTATTTTATGTTACATTTACTTTAGTTATATTGCGGGCTCCCTGTGTAGGGTTAGGTCACGATTCTATCCCAGGCTCTAACGATATCACAGATTCTCGGAAGTGATCGATAGCGTCCATTTAGGACTTTGTGAAATATTGATTCGTGCATATAGTTGTTGTATAAATTACGAGAACTATAATGACTTTTTTGACGTTTTAAAATGTTTGATAGATCAACTTCAACACAAACTCTCTCAACTGTGGTTCTCTCAAGTGTGAAGAACGTCGAAGAACTATAATTAACTCGACACCTTTATTGGTGATTTCAGAGCAAATTCCTGATTGCTGTTTGCTAAGAGGTAAGATTTTTTGAAATATTGATTGGTGCATGAAAGTTTTAAAATGTTTGATTGATCAACCCCCGGAGTTATTAATTAACTAGACGCTTATGAAGCGTTTACTCGTGCCTGTTCATGGGCAGCAGAGTATCGTTCGCGTTTGTATTCGCTTGTAATCTCCGTGTATTTATAGCTACCAACATTCGCTTATTTGTTTACTTTGTTATTCCATTGACCCTTCGTCATATTTCTAGCTCCTATTTCAATCTCGTGATGTTAGTCTATCTGGTATTAAAAGCGATCGTATGTCACTCGGTTACTAATCGGTAACTTCTTTTATAACTGCCCCCGAAGGTATATAAGCACTTAAGAAAGCAGTGCTATAGACGTCTATTATCATGATCATATGATAAAAAATGACGTAAAACACGTCGTGTTTCATCATGAGCCTGCAGACAAAGTTGGCGGCAATAAACAGTAAAATATGTCCAAGATCATAATTTTACCTCTCAAGATTCAAAGTGGCTTAATAATCTCACCAAAACTTCAGGATAGAACGCAATCCGTTCGAAGGACAAAGTTATGACTTGAGTTTTTAAAGAAATTATTCGAGAGTATTTCTGAGTGCACAAACAAATGGATTTATCAGTCGGCAAGTACTGCATTTAGTCACAAAGTTCTGCAAGACTAGAGATCCAGTTGGCGTTTTAGTTCGTGTAGATCGATGCATGCTCGAGGTTTGAACTTTTTTTAGGAGCTGCGAAGAGATTTCAGCTATTTGGGCCAGATAATGGGTTCTGATGTTGAACATCACGAAGCTACCATCGATCCACTGGTATGTCGAGTCATTCAAAATGAACTTAGGCGCTCTGCCGCTAGCTGGACCGTTGTACTTCATAGACAAACAAAGCACAATGTGTCTTTCCATCTTATGGGACCGTATTTTAATATATATTGTAAACTTTTTTTTTTTCTTACAATCATCTAATTATCATACTAGTTGTTTCAAGAAAAACCAAGCTTAGAATTTCTTATATGGGACCGTTAATATGGAACAAATAAAATCATGAACAGGTCTATAAAGTATTTTTTTAAATAGACCCTGCGAGTAGTCATTCTAACATTTCCTGCATGGTACTATCACACCGGTTCAAAAGATGAAATTTGTTTGCACTTGACCACACCCTGCACTCATTAGGTCAAAAAAGCAGTGCATTTCGTCAATATTAAATTGTTTCAAAATTAGACCAAAGTTACATTTTCTGAAAGCTCTTGCTCAAAAAACTCATTTCTGTTCTTTTTATTTCATTTCATTTAATAAAAAGAACAGAAATGAGTTTTTTGAGCAAGAGCTTTCAGAAAATGTAACTTTGGTCTAATTTTGAAACAATTTTAATATTGACGGCATGCACTGCTCTTTTGGCCTAGTGAGTGCAGGGTGTGGTCAATGTGCTAACAAAGTTCATCTTTTGAACCAATTGGCGTGATAGTACCATGCAGGAAATGTTAGAATGACTCCTCGCAGGGTCTATATTTACAAAAATACTTTATAGACCTAATCATGATTTTCAACAAACTTCCACAGTGACTGTTCATTTTATATTGTTGGTCAAAATAGGTATGAGTTTCTATAAGCTTTTAATGGCAATTTATTTGACATTTAAGGATGAAGCACTTTTGGTAGAGTTATGAAATGGAAAATAAAGTTGAAAACAAACTTTGTACATTCCATCCCATTTTTCATTTCCCAGAACAGTAAATTCTCAATAACTGTTTAGACATTAAGGTAAATGAAATGAAAAGAACAGAAATGAGTTTTTTGAGCAAGAGCTTTCAGAAAATGTAACTTTGGTCTAATTTTGAAACAATTTTAATATTGACGGCATACACTGCTTTTTTGGCCTAGTGAGTGCAGGGTGTGGTCAATGTGCTAACAAAGTTCATCTTTTGAACCAAACCTTTTGAACTGGTGTGATAGTACCATGCAGGAAATGTTAGAATGACTCCTTAGCAGGGTCTATTTACAAAAATACTTTATAGACCTGTTCATTGTTTTCAACAAACTTCCACAGTGACTGTACATTTTATATTGTTTTTTCAAAATAGGTATGAGTTTCTATAACCTTTTAATGGCAACTTATTTGACATTTAAGGATGAAGCACTTTTGGTAGAGTTATGAAATGGAAAATACAGTTGAAAACAACCTTTGTACATTCCATCCCCTTTTTCATTTCCCAGAACAGTAAATTCTCAATAACTGTTTAGACATTAAGGTAAATGTAATAAAAAGAACAGAAATGAGTTTTTTGAGCAAGAGCTTTCAGAAAATGTAACTTTGGTCTAATTTTGAAACAATTTTAATATTGACAGCATGCACTGCTTTTTTGGCCTAGTGAGTGCAGGGTGTGGTCAATGTGCTAACAAAGTCCATCTTTTGAACCGGTGTGATAGCTAGTACCATGCAGGAAATGTTAGAATATGACTCCTCGCAGGGTCTTTTTACAAAAATACTTTATAGACCTGTTCATGATTTTCAACAAACTTCCAATGTCAGTGACTGCATGTATATTGTTTGTCAAAATAGGTAAGAGTTTCTATAAGCTTTTAATGGCAACTTATTTGACATCTAAGGATAAAGTACTTTTGGTAGAGTTATGAAATGGAAAAAAAAGTGCACAACCAACTTTGTACATTCCATCTCATTTTTCATTCCCAGTACACTAAATTCTCATAACTGTTTAGACATTAAGGTAAATGAAATAAAAAGAACAGAAATGAGTTTTTTGAGCAAGAGCTTTCAGAAAATGTAATTTTGGTCTAATTTTGAAACAATTTTAATATTGATGGCATGCACTGCTTTTTTGGCCTAGTGAGTGCAGGGTGTGGTCAATGTGCTAACAAAGTTCATCTTTTGAACCGGTGTGATAGCTAGTACCATGCAGGACATGTTAGAATATGACTCCTTACAGGGTCTTTTTACAAAAATACTTTATAGACCTGTTCATGATTTTCAACAAACTTCCACAGTGACTGCATGTACATTTTATATTGTTGGTCAAAATAGGTATGAGTTTCTATAAGCTTTTAATGGCAACTTATTTGACATCTAAGCATGAAGCACTTTTGGTAGAGTTATGAAATGGAAAATAAAGTTGAAAACAAACTTTGTACATTCCATCCCATTTTTCATTTCCCAGAACAGTAAATTCTCAATAACTGTTTAGACATTAAGGTAAATGAAATAAAAAGAACAGAAATGAGTTTTTTGAGCAAGAGCTTTCAGAAAATGTAACTTTGGTCTAATTTTGAAACAATTTTAATATTGACGGCATACACTGCTTTTTTGGCCTAGTGAGTGCAGGGTGTGGTCAATGTGCTAACAAAGTTCATCTTTTGAACCAAACCTTTTGAACTGGTGTGATAGTACCATGCAGGAAATGTTAGAATGACTCCTAGCAGGGTCTATTTACAAAAATACTTTATAGACCTGTTCATTGTTTTCAACAAACTTCCACAGTGACTGTACATTTTATATTGTTTTTTCAAAATAGGTATGAGTTTCTATAACCTTTTAATGGCAACTTATTTGACATTTAAGGATGAAGCACTTTTGGCAGAGTTATGAAATGGAAAATACAGTTGAAAACAACCTTTGTACATTCCATCCCCTTTTTCATTTCCCAGAACAGTAAATTCTCAATAACTGTTTAGACATTAAGGTAAATGTAATAAAAAGAACAGAAATGAGTTTTTTGAGCAAGAGCTTTCAGAAAATGTAACTTTGGTCTAATTTTGAAACAATTTTAATATTGACAGCATGCACTGCTTTTTTGGCCTAGTGAGTGCAGGGTGTGATCAATGTGCTAACAAAGTTCATCTTTTGAACCGGTGTGATAGTACCATGCAGGAAATGTTAGAATATGACTCCTCGCAGGGTCTTTTTACAAAAATACTTTATAGACCAGTTCATGATTTTCAACAAACTTCCAATGTCAGTGACTGCATGTATATTGTTTGTCAAAATAGGTAAGAGTTTCTATAAGCTTTTAATGGCAACTTATTTGACATCTAAGGATGAAGCACTTTTGGTAGAGTTATGAAATGGAAAAAAAAGTTGACAACAACCTTTGTACATTCCATCTCATTTTTCATTTCCCAGTACACTAAATTCTCAATAACTGTTTAGACATTAAGGTAAATGAAATAAAAAGAACAGAAATGAGTTTTTTGAGCAAGAGCTTTCAGAAAATGTAATTTTGGTCTAATTTTGAAACAATTTTAATATTGACGGCATGCACTGCTTTTTTGGCCTAGTGAGTGCAGGGTGTGGTCAATGTGCTAACAAAGTTCATCTTTTGAACCGGTGTGATAGCTAGTACCATGCAGGAAATGTTAGAATATGACTCCTTACAGGGTCTTTTTACAAAAATACTTGATAGACCAGCTCATGATTTTCAACAAACTTCCAATGTCAGTGCATGCATGACTGTATATTGTTGTCAAAATAGGTAAGAGTTTCTATAAGCTTTTAATGGCAACTTATTTGACATCTAAGGATAAAGTACTTTTGGTAGAGTTATGAAATGGAAAAAAAAGTGCACAACCAACTTTGTACATTCCATCTCATTTTTCATTCCCAGTACACTAAATTCTCATAACTGTTTAGACATTAAGGTAAATGAAATAAAAAGAACAGAAATGAGTTTTTTGAGCAAGAGCTTTCAGAAAATGTAATTTTGGTCTAATTTTGAAACAATTTTAATATTGATGGCATGCACTGCTTTTTTGGCCTAGTGAGTGCAGGGTGTGGTCAATGTGCTAACAAAGTTCATCTTTTGAACCGGTGTGATAGCTAGTACCATGCAGGACATGTTAGAATATGACTCCTTACAGGGTCTTTTTACAAAAATACTTTATACCATCCCTCTTCTACACAAACTGTATATGATAATAAGATATTGCTGTCAGAGCTAGCTCGTTTGATGGGAAGAAAGACACTACACAATCTGGTTGGATATATTTTAGCTATGTGCAAAAACACATAGCCACTTTAATATACAACAATAACATATGTAAAAAGGTCAAATTAACACTGATATGACCAATTAAAAGTTAAACCCATCAAAGGTGAGGGCTATACACGCCATCATGTAATCCTTAAAAGGAAATTATGACCGGATGGAAAGGGGAGGAGGTGGGATTTCAAATTAAAACTGATAAATGGCAGTGGCACCTTTACCCTGGCAAATCAATTTTCAGTGGCAATTCAACTTGAGAGGGGGGACGGCCAAATTGAAATCTGTGCACCCGTGCCCAGTCTCCCCACTCACCCTTTCCAACCAAACGTGATTTTATAATAAAAACGAGGAATGGTATAAAAACTCTATTGCTTACAATATCTCCTTTATAGACCTGTTCATGATTTTCAACAAACTTCCACAGTGACTGCATGTACATTTTATATTGTTGGTCAACATAGGTATGAGTTTCTATAACCTTTTAATGGCAACTTATTTGACATTTAAGGATGAAGCACTTTTGGTAGAGTTATGAAATGGAAAATAAAGTTGGAAACAAACTTTGTACATTCCATCTCATTTTTCATTTCCCAGTACACTAAATTCTCAATAACTGTTTAGACATTAAGGTAAATGTAATAAAAAGAACAGAAATGAGTTTTTTGAGCAAGAGCTTTCAGAAAATGTAACTTTGGTCTAATTTTGAAACAATTTTAATATTGACGGCATGCACTGCTTTTTTGGCCTAGTGAGTGCAGGGTGTGGTCAATGTGCTAACAAAGTTCATCTTTTGAACTGGTGTTATAGTACCATGCAGGAAATGTTAGAATATGACTCCTCGCATGGTCTTTTTACAAAAATACTTTATAGACCTGTTCATGATTTTCAACAAACTTCCAATGTCAGTGACTGTATATTGTTGTCAAAATAGGTAAGAGTTTCTATAAGCTTTTAATGGCAACTTATTTGACATCTAAGCATGAAGCACTTTTGGTAGAGTTATGAAATGGAAAATACAGTTGAAAACAACCTTTGTACATTCCATCCCCTTTTTCATTTCCCAGAACAGTAAATTCTCAATAACTGTTTAGACATTAAGGTAAATGAAATAAAAAGAACAGAAATGAGTTTTTTGAGCAAGAGCTTTCAGAAAATGTAACTTTGGTCTAATTTTGAAACAATTTTAATATTGACGGCATGCACTGCTTTTTTGGCCTAGTGAGTGCAGGGTGTGGTCAATGTGCTAACAAAGTTCATCTTTTGAACCGGTGTGATAGCTAGTACCATGCAGGAAATGTTAGAATATGACTCCTTACAGGGTCTTTTTACAAAAATACTTTATAGACCTGTTCATGATTTTCAACAAACTTCCAATGTCAGTGCATGCATGCATGTATATTGTTTGTCAAAATAGGTAAGAGTTTCTATAAGCTTTTAATGGCAACTTATTTGACATCTAAGGATAAAGTACTTTTGGTAGAGTTATGAAATGGAAAAAAAAGTGCACAACCAACTTTGTACATTCCATCTCATTTTTCATTCCCAGTACACTAAATTCTCATAACTGTTTAGACATTAAGGTAAATGAAATAAAAAGAACAGAAATGAGTTTTTTGAGCAAGAGCTTTCAGAAAATGTAATTTTGGTCTAATTTTGAAACAATTTTAATATTGATGGCATGCACTGCTTTTTTGGCCTAGTGAGTGCAGGGTGTGGTCAATGTGCTAACAAAGTTCATCTTTTGAACCGGTGTGATAGCTAGTACCATGCAGGAAATGTTAGAATATGACTCCTTACAGGGTCTTTTTACAAAAATACTTTATAGACCTGTTCATGATTTTCAGCAAACTTCCACAGTGACTGCATGTACATTTTATATTGTTGGTCAAAATAGGTATGAGTTTCTATAACCTTTTAATGGCAACTTATTTGACATTTAAGGATGAAGCACTTTTGGTAGAGTTATGAAATGGAAAATAAAGTTGGAAACAAACTTTGTACATTCCATCTCATTTTTCATTTCCCAGTACACTAAATTCTCAATAACTGTTTAGACATTAAGGTAAATGTAATAAAAAGAACAGAAATGAGTTTTTTGAGCAAGAGCTTTCAGAAAATGTAACTTTGGTCTAATTTTGAAACAATTTTAATATTGACGGCATGCACTGCTTTTTTGGCCTAGTGAGTGCAGGGTGTGGTCAATGTGCTAACAAAGTTCATCTTTTGAACTGGTGTTATAGTACCATGCAGGAAATGTTAGAATATGACTCCTCGCATGGTCTTTTTACAAAAATACTTTATAGACCTGTTCATGATTTTCAACAAACTTCCAATGTCAGTGACTGTATATTGTTGTCAAAATAGGTAAGAGTTTCTATAAGCTTTTAATGGCAACTTATTTGACATCTAAGCATGAAGCACTTTTGGTAGAGTTATGAAATGGAAAATACAGTTGAAAACAACCTTTGTACATTCCATCCCCTTTTTCATTTCCCAGAACAGTAAATTCTCAATAACTGTTTAGACATTAAGGTAAATGAAATAAAAAGAACAGAAATGAGTTTTTTGAGCAAGAGCTTTCAGAAAATGTAACTTTGGTCTAATTTTGAAACAATTTTAATATTGACGGCATGCACTGCTTTTTTGGCCTAGTGAGTGCAGGGTGTGGTCAATGTGCTAACAAAGTTCATCTTTTGAACCGGTGTGATAGCTAGTACCATGCAGGAAATGTTAGAATATGACTCCTTACAGGGTCTTTTTACAAAAATACTTTATAGACCTGTTCATGATTTTCAACAAACTTCCAATGTCAGTGCATGCATGCATGTATATTGTTTGTCAAAATAGGTAAGAGTTTCTATAAGCTTTTAATGGCAACTTATTTGACATCTAAGGATAAAGTACTTTTGGTAGAGTTATGAAATGGAAAAAAAAGTGCACAACCAACTTTGTACATTCCATCTCATTTTTCATTCCCAGTACACTAAATTCTCATAACTGTTTAGACATTAAGGTAAATGAAATAAAAAGAACAGAAATGAGTTTTTTGAGCAAGAGCTTTCAGAAAATGTAATTTTGGTCTAATTTTGAAACAATTTTAATATTGATGGCATGCACTGCTTTTTTGGCCTAGTGAGTGCAGGGTGTGGTCAATGTGCTAACAAAGTTCATCTTTTGAACCGGTGTGATAGCTAGTACCATGCAGGAAATGTTAGAATATGACTCCTTACAGGGTCTTTTTACAAAAATACTTTATAGACCTGTTCATGATTTTCAGCAAACTTCCACAGTGACTGCATGTACATTTTATATTGTTGGTCAAAATAGGTATGAGTTTCTATAACCTTTTAATGGCAACTTATTTGACATTTAAGGATGAAGCACTTTTGGTAGAGTTATGAAATGGAAAATAAAGTTGGAAACAAACTTTGTACATTCCATCTCATTTTTCATTTCCCAGTACACTAAATTCTCAATAACTGTTTAGACATTAAGGTAAATGTAATAAAAAGAACAGAAATGAGTTTTTTGAGCAAGAGCTTTCAGAAAATGTAACTTTGGTCTAATTTTGAAACAATTTTAATATTGACGGCATGCACTGCTTTTTTGGCCTAGTGAGTGCAGGGTGTGGTCAATGTGCTAACAAAGTTCATCTTTTGAACTGGTGTTATAGTACCATGCAGGAAATGTTAGAATATGACTCCTCGCATGGTCTTTTTACAAAAATACTTTATAGACCTGTTCATGATTTTCAACAAACTTCCAATGTCAGTGACTGTATATTGTTGTCAAAATAGGTAAGAGTTTCTATAAGCTTTTAATGGCAACTTATTTGACATCTAAGCATGAAGCACTTTTGGTAGAGTTATGAAATGGAAAATACAGTTGAAAACAACCTTTGTACATTCCATCCCCTTTTTCATTTCCCAGAACAGTAAATTCTCAATAACTGTTTAGACATTAAGGTAAATGAAATAAAAAGAACAGAAATGAGTTTTTTGAGCAAGAGCTTTCAGAAAATGTAACTTTGGTCTAATTTTGAAACAATTTTAATATTGACGGCATGCACTGCTTTTTTGGCCTAGTGAGTGCAGGGTGTGGTCAATGTGCTAACAAAGTTCATCTTTTGAACCGGTGTGATAGCTAGTACCATGCAGGAAATGTTAGAATATGACTCCTTACAGGGTCTTTTTACAAAAATACTTTATAGACCTGTTCATGATTTTCAACAAACTTCCACAGTGACTGCATGTACATTTTATATTGTTGGTCAAAATAGGTATGAGTTTCTATAAGCTTTTAATGGCAACTTATTTGACATTTAAGGATGGAGCACTTTTGGTAGAGTTATGAAATGGAAAATAAAGTTGACAACAACCTTTGTACATTCCATCTCATTTTTCATTTCCCAGTACACTAAATTCTCAATAACTGTTTAGACATTAAGGTAAATGTAATAAAAAGAACAGAAATGAGTTTTTTGAGCAAGAGCTTTCAGAAAATGTAACTTTGGTCTAATTTTGAAACAATTTTAATATTGACGGCATGCACTGCTTTTTTGGCCTAGTGAGTGCAGGGCGTGGTCAATGTGCTAACAAAGTTCATCTTTTGAACCGGTGTGATAGTACCATGCAGGAAATGTTAGAATATGACTCCTCGCAGGGTCTTTTTACAAAAATACTTTATAGACCAGTTCATGATTTTCAACAAACTTCCAATGTCAGTGACTGTATATTGTTGTCAAAATAGGTAAGAGTTTCTATAAGCTTTTAATGGCAACTTATTTGACATCTAAGCATGAAGCACTTTTGGTAGAGTTATGAAATGGAAAATAAAGTTGACAACAACCTTTGTACATTCCATCTCATTTTTCATTTCCCAGTACACTAAATTCTCAATAACTGTTTAGACATTAAGGTAAATGAAATAAAAAGAACAGAAATGAGTTTTTTGATCTGCCTACCATATTTTTATTCACACTGTAATGGCAACTGATTTAACATCAAAGGATGAAGCAATACTGGCAGAGTCATGCAATGGAAGAAAAAGTGGACTGTAAGTTGTGTACATTCCATCTCAATTCTCATTTCCCGGTACACTTAATTCTCAATAACTTTTGACATATAATAGATAATGAGATAAAAGCAATTGATGTCTAGCTCTTGTTCTGAAACATGTTTGGTTTATCCCTACCAGCCGTCTCAACACCTGATGATGAACGTCTGTTTTTTGTAATATATCTCTTTTCACCTTCCTTTTATATAATTTTCATCATAATATACAATTCCATTATAGCTGTTACCAGGTGCGTGTATCCTGCTTGAGCTCAAACCCGCTTGCTCCATTATTCACATTAACCACTTGTTCAAGTTTAAATGCTTTATTACCCATTATCAATTCACATGCACTTTCCTAACCTACATCTCTTCCCTATTTGCTATCATCAATACTTAAACACGTTCCTGTCACACCAATAAATCCCTATATTACAATTACAATTATCAAATAACCTAATCTTCTTAGTTAATACATCCATTGATATAGAATTTAAATAAATACACTGCCCTCTTTGAGACATTGTAAAATGCTATTACTGTTATATTACTGTTGTTGTGATTATTCTTTCCATACCGCACTATAAGTGCCTTTTAGTTTTATTTCAATTTTCAATATATTATCTCCTCTCCTCTATATACACATATGGCTCAATTTCAATCCCAGACAAATAAATCATGTACATATGCCCACTATTACAGTCTCCTCTTTATTACCCATATAAATTAGCATTTTGGTTGCAGTTTTCCTCCCTATATAAACTTGGCTTTCTAAATTACAGTTCTACTCTAGTGAATGTCCCTTAATGCAGTTCTATCCCTTCTAATAAATCTGCGTGGACTAGTAGCGCGAGAAATGTTTTTATATTGTATCTTAGAACATAAAACATTTTCTAACTTAATTCCATTACACTAGAACACACATATATAGGCATTGGCATCTCGTTTTATTGACAATTATTGAAGATCAAGTTAATGAAAAAAAAGTTTACAAGTTACACAACGTGGTGTACAGAGAGATACCTTTGAGTATCTACTTTAACAAACTAGCCCTATTTATACAATTACATCTCCCTAGAGTATAATTTACACAATGCCTTAACATAACAGCACACTAGTATTCATTCCATATCGTTAGAAAATACATTAATGCTTTTTTTTATTCATTCTCAGTCATTGTTACAAATAATATAAATAATATTTCTAAAATTACAATAATTAGGTAAGTGTAAAAATGATTAAGAATAGAAGTCTAGAAAAAGCATGATATGCTTATAGAGTATAGACCCCTGATATAAAACTACATTGATTTAAAATACAAATTGTAGATAAAATATTCAAATTATCGATTGGTATAATAATTAGTAAATTGATAATTGCACTCTATGATTTGTAATTAGATTTATGAATTGTAACAAATATAATGTTCTATTTCACTTAAAATGAATCAAGTTACATAATTTCAAATATATTTTAATTCTCATTGATATAATTATTTTAATAATAGTTCTTCTTTAATTATTATTTTTTAATTCTATTAATAGTGTTGCAATGGACTTGTAATTTTTTTTATTTGTTCCATATTAACGGTCGCATATAAGAAATTGAAAATTGACTAAGCTTAGTTTTTCTTGAAACAGCTAGTATGATAATTAGATGATTGCCTTGTGTTATGACAATGAATTTCAGAGTTTAGTTTAAAAAATGGTCTGAATGTTTCAGATAGCTGACAAGTATTTAAAAGATACATTTATCTAAGGAAGCATATGTTAAGTGTAGTTATGTCTTCTATTTTGAGAATGGACTCCTAAGAGTAGAAGAGTGGGATAGTGTGAGCATAATATGATAATTTTGTTATAGTTAATCTTATGACTTTTTTTAAGTTATCTGAAGCGTTTCTCAAGCGTATATTAACTCTAGCCGAAACAACCCTGCAAGTAGATCAATTATAGTACATATAGTAAGAACATTGTAGTCCATGCTGTAAACAAAGTTTACAATATATATTAAAATACGGTCCCATAAGATGGAAAGACACTTTGTGCTTTGTTTTGTCGCTCTATAAAATCAAGATAATTAAGGTACTGTCAATAAAAGATTAATGTCTATTAAATACAACGGTCCAGGCGGCAGAACGCTCAAGTTCATTTTAAATGACTCGACATACCAGTGGAACGATGGTAGCTTCGTGATGTTCAACATCAGAACCCATTATCTGGCCCAAATGGCTGAAATCTCTTCGCAGCTCCTAAAAAAAGTTCAAACCTCGAGCATGCATCGATCTACACGAACTAAAACGCCAACTGGATCTCTAGTCTTGCAGAACTTTGTGACTAAATGCAGTACTTGCCGACTAATAAATCCATTTGTTTGTGCACTGAAATACTCTGGAATAATTTCTTTAAAAACTCAAGTCATAACTTTGTCCTTCGAACGGTTGCGTTCTATCCTGTAGAAGTTTTGGTGAGATTATAAAGCCACTTTGAATCTTGAGAGGTAAAATTATGATCTTGCACATATTTTACTGTTTATTGCCGCCAACTTTGTCTGCAGGCTCATGATGAAACACGACGTATTTTACGTCATTTTTTATCATATGATCATGATAATAGACGTCTATAGCACTGCTATTATACCTCATATAAGATATCGTATATACCTTCGGGGGCAGTTAAAGAAGTTACCGATTAGTAACCGAGTGACATACGATCGCTTTTAATACCAGATAGACTAACATCACGAGATTGAAATAGGAGCTAGAAATATGACGAAGGGTCAATGGAATAACAAAGTAAACAAATAAGCGACTGTTGGTAGCTATAAATACACGGAGATTACAAGCGAATACAAACGCGAACGATATACTCTGCTGCCCATGGCCTGGTTGGACAACTTCAAGCTAATGTTTCACATAGTTGATATTGGCATAGCGAGACCTAAATTGCACTCATGACTTTTTATGTCATAAACTATTATAGACAACGCTTGAAAAGAAAACAAGGACATGTTCGATAATAAAACGAGACATATTAGCTAAGTATGTTACCCATGAACGTTCAGTATTGCTCTCAATAATTTTCCAAGTATTGAACAGCAATAGTACGTATTTGTATATGATTATGTGCATTACCATACAGCTGATGTGATACTGCTCTAAAAAAACAATCACCTGCACCACCAACAATAGTTCTCGTTTTGAGCATAACATTTTATTAAACTAGACGCATAACTGCATGAACTCGGGATTCTCTGAGTCTTATAGAGAGACGTTGGTCTATTACAAGAAAGGGACGATATATACCGACTGGCTATACATTTGAACCTTCTATGAGAAATAAATGCTTGTGTACCAATCCCCTTGAACTTTGAAGAATAATGCTCGCTTTTGACTTTTGCACAGTTAATATAATTATGTAACTTAGAAGACCTGGGTATAATATTTGAGCGTATTCTATGATAAAAAAACCGTCTAAGCTTCCTACTTTTGGTGTTTAAATGCCTTATTAATCGTGTTGGTATTCTACTTGGTTCATGACTACGATGACAGCGAAAATGTCTATAATTATAATAAACAAACCTTGAATAACGAGACCTGGTATTATTTGTAATCTTTATTGTGAATCATTATATACAATCATGTACAGTCAAACAACTAGTTTTATCTAATACATTGCAATCACTGAACGATGAAATGACAATAGTTTGAGTGTAGAAGTCGAAGAACTTGACTGTTTTGTACCCTAACAAAGTTACTAATATCAAATATGGAAAACAGAAAATACTTCCTTGAATTAAAAATAACAAAAGAAGCAAGGTACTTAGCATTATTATTATGAAAGAAGTGATCATCTTTGAGAAGGCGGCCTTACTTTGAGACTCACATGGTTGAGTGTAAACACAAGTCGCTATAGTCTTGTATCTTCTTCGCTTGAAATGCTTGAAATCGTCATTTTTTCTTCGGTAGACCTTTGTTCACATTGTGTAGTTGAGCTCTTTGTGGTTTTAGAGTTTGTATAAGCTGAAATATAAGTCTCTTTTGAATAGATAGGTAGCTTGTTTGATAGATAGTTCACGATAAGTTTCACGATAGGCAGTTTCATAGGCAGTTTCACGATAGATTCGCGGTATCTCTCAAAATGGCCTTTCCGAAAATGCTCGACATCTTTTAGTGTGTCCATACCGCGAATGGTGTGTGGATTTGTAAGTGATTTGAGCGTATTTAAAGACGTAGAATCCATAGTTTTGACCACGTGCTAATGTCGCAAAGAATCCTGGGTGTTATTGCCCTCGGTTTGAAAATCTTCGACATGGAAATCAAAGACGGCGTTGCATTTTAAGACTCGTGCCGGCCATAGGCCTGGGCACGAGTAATTAATTAAGTTTGTCTCCATACTGGTCCACCCCAAAACAGCCGAAGGATCGCTGAGTATTATTAACTTTCTTAGTCCGTCTTCTCGGCTTTTTCTTCAAATGAAAACATATTTTTCGGGTCTTAACTATGGTTTGATATTTTGACTACAAAAAGCAAAATATTTTTTAGAACTTACAAATCCGGAAGGGGGGCGGGGGGGGGGGGGGGGGGGGGGGTCTCCCTTTGTCCAAGTTGTAGGGGTGATCGGTTTAGGGTTAAAATGTTTCCAGTGCGTACCTTTTAGGCTCAAAAATCAGTTCTAAGGGTCGTTTTTACTCTGCTTTATTTGTATCTGTGTGTACCTCTTAGGGGTCATTTTCAAAATCTCTGCCGATCACCCCTACCACTTGGACAATGGGAGTACCCTTCCGGGTCGAGACTACTTTACATGAAACGAAAAGCTGAGATTATAGGTCTTAGAAAATTCCAGTTTTCTCAAATGTGGCACCTACCCGGGGGAGGGGTACTCCCATATATTTACTATACGGGGATGATCCGCTGAAAAGGGTATGGTTTTTCGAGATTTCTGTCATAAACAGGGTATGGTTTTTTGAGTTTTCTGTCATGAACAGGATATTTTTTCCCCATATTTCCCAATTTCCTTAGTTTTTTTGTCATATTCAGGTATATTAATTAGGTAATCGATGAGCAGCGCGGTCTTTCGTCTTTCGGGAAATTCAGCACTTTTTCGCGGCATAAACAGGGTCATAAACAGGGTCCCATTTTTATCCCTTGTCATAAACAGGGTATACGAATTTGGTATTTTTCTGTCATAAACAGGGTCACCGTTTTAGGATCCCAGCGGAACACCCCTACCCAAATCCTAGTTGAGTACCCCCCCCCCCCCCTCCCCCCCCCCCCCCCCCCACCACGGGGGCACCTATCCCCGATATAAAATATGGCATTCTACCTTGAGATGAGATGCTATTTAGTAGTTCTGTGCAATAAAATTTGTGGCACATTGCGTTTTTATAAATAATTTGACGAAGCCCAAACTTGTACATTTTCACAGATATTTCCTTGCGTGACACGGCAAGTCTGGAACACCAATCTTTTGTTCAGATTTAAGGTGACTCGACTAAGGTGAGCACTTTCCAACTTTGAACCTCATATAATAAAAGAGATTAATTCCAATTTCATATCCTCTATAGCACAGATGTTACATATAAACCTATTTCAATAATCGTAGTCACAGGCGAAGGTACAGTCTACACTCTGAAGCCTGCAAAAAATGCCGGTAACATGAACATAAATTGTTGGCTTATTAATCTTTTTTTCAATAAATATTTGTTTGATCATCATCTATACTACTGCAACAGCTAGTTGCTGGTCATGCATATAACACAAACACAGTCACAAGCAAAAAAATGCTATGAATAGATTGAGAAAAGAAGAAAAGACCAACATCCTTGAGCATCCTTTGCAGGCTTCAGAGGGTGGACTGTAGCTTTGATTGCGACAATGATTTTTGAAATAGGTGTAGACTATATAAAAGTACAATGTGATCGATATACAACTGTTTTTTAAAACTCAAAATCAAATTTTGTCCTTCAACCGCATTTTCCAGGGAAATGCTTTATTCTGCCTATACCTTGAGTGTTTGTCTTCCTTAGCTTTAAATTTGGGTGCAGTTTCATTGAAATCTAAGATGAATTTGGAGATATTGAGGGATATATAAGAGACGTGTAATTTTATGTGTAAACTAAACACTAATGACATCTCAAAGCCAAAATGACTACTTCTAAGGTATCTATTTACAAAAAACATTGCTAAATTTATTTTTATATATCCCTAATACTTGCTTGAAAAATTAGAATTCGGTTGAAGGATATAATTTGATTCTGAGTTAATACAGTTGTGATGTCATTACCAGGTGATATGCAATCTGATCTCCTCAAAAAATATCATATTGTACTTTAGTCTATATGTAACATATGTGGTATAGAGTATAAGAAATATGAATCAAAGGTTGAGAGTGCTCATGCAAAAAAAATGGGTCGAGTCACCTTAATTGATAGTCTGTTTAAGTAAAAGTAAAAATAATAGTTACAACTTTACATACAAATGTTATGTATGTCATCATGATAGGTAATATAATGAAATTTGTAACACAGTAAAAAATGTTGACTTAACTTTACTTTACTTTTACGATGTTACAAATTTCATTATATTACCTATCGTTTATATCAAACACCGATGCAGCCTATACTAGTTTACTCGCTAGTTTCCATTTATATGTCATCATGAGATATTTCAGTGATTGCAGCCTTTTTATAGCACTCCACTTAGAATTTTTGAGATTTCACTACAATAATGTTTGCATTGAAAAAAATTTCCATATGTCAAAGTCAAGTTGTCTTACATACAACATTGACATGTAAGATAATATTTATATTTAGAAAATCCTTGTTTTATAATCTTGAAACATGATTTTTATATAAAGGTGAAAAAAATCTTGATGGCTTTTAAAACTTTTATTTATTTTAACTGAGCTGTTTTATGAGATTATACAATTGTGTATGATACAAATAAGATTTACCATGATGCATGTTTTATCCTAAAAGTGCTAAACAGCGTTGATCTTTTTAATATTTTAAAAGTCTTAAATATTAATATCTAAAGAGAATAAAGACTTAATTAATTGTAATATTTTATGCCTTCTTCATAAATTATACATATTTTAATACAAGGCTGTGTTAAATGTCATAGTACTTTCTTCATGAATTATTAAATGACCTTAGAAATGAAAATAACAAGGCTGCAGTTTGTTAATTAATTTTTACCAAGCTAAGTTTGCACCAAGTTTTTTATTTATGAATCAAGTTGTATTAATTACGAGAACTATAATGATTACCATTATATAGGAGTGCAGGTGGCTATGCAATTACTTAAAACATATTATTCAAGGACAGCTTTAACCTTGAAAAGAATATCGTGTCAAACAAATATCATTCAAAGCATTAATTTAAAATAAATCCTGCAATGCCTCAAGGGCTAAAAAATATACTACACAAAAAAATTTGAATATATTTAATATCTGGACAACCAGTTTGGTAGTCACTTAATTACAAGAACGCTCTGAAATATGGGACTTACAACACGATATGTGGACACATTGGTTTACTATATTGATTTGGCTTCATCGGCCAGTAATTATAAAAATCAGATATTTCAAATATTTATATCTTATTTGTGATTTTTCCCGTAATACAGGCGGATATTTTATGAGTTGTGAATGTATTTTTCCGAGTCCCTCTGGGGACGAGGAAAAATGCGAATAACGAGTTAAAAGTCCGCCCGTATTACGGGGAAAATCACAAATAAGTTATTTATTATACGACTCTATGATCAAAATGTTTTTTTCTGATATCGATTGAGTGCTAAACTGAGTTCAACATCGTTTTTGAGTACGCGCGCGCACAATCAACGGTCGGATTTTTTGTTATTTTGACTTTTCGCGTGCGCTTAGTAGTCAGTTTTGAGAAAAGGTACATAAAAAAAGTTTTTATCATGTAAATGTCCTAAAGAACTTACTGAATGAAGTTGCTCTAAACAAATTTGAGCCATTTGTTTTAGGACACATTAGTCACTTGATTGATTAAGCTCGAAAATTTCTCGAGAATATGTGATTTGATCAAATCAAAATAGACAGTTTTGCATTAAGATAACTTTTTGTCTATGTTATAAAAGAAATGGTTTATAAGTAGTTGTGCGTCCATCGTGTTATGGATGCAATTGAGAGGTTGCCTAAGACTCAAGAAGTTCAAAATTTATGTCAAAATTTGGTAAGAAATTGTTTGGAAACATTTTGTGTGAAAACTGGCCTGCAGCCTGTACTTTGTCGAGTTCAAAACCGGTTTAACCGGGACAGAACTCGATAAATACGGCTTCATATTTTTCGAGTTCTCTTCTCCTTATAAGGTAAAATTACGTAATAGTCGTATAATAAATACATATAATTTTAGATATTAGAGATAAAAAAGTTGCCATTCTACTACGTCTGAATAGAGATGTCATTTTTTTATTTAATTTACTTTATTTCATTTATTGAGTGCTTCTTTAACTTCCTTTCTACTTACCTTTCTTGCTTTTCTCCTTTGTTCATTAAAATATTTTGTCATTCATCCACTCATTGATTCTTTCATTCATTTCTATATTTTCCTAAAGGCGCTGTTACACTGCAATTTTTCAGCAGTTTGTCTTGCATTGCTGTTGAGACAAGTACAGTTTCTGGAGATTTGCACAGTGTAACAAAGACTGTAAATCATTTTGTTTGTTACAGACAGCATTGCACAGTAGAGTTCAGTTCATCTTTTTGGAACTCAGCAACGTTCAACACCATGCACCAACTTTCAAGCATTGCGAGACAAGTTGCTGTGAAAATTGCACATTGTAACAGTGCCTTAACTTGGTATCCTAACTTGTCTCCCGGGTTCAAGGTTGAGTGCATTTTGTGAAAAGAGATTCTTGGATTCTAAGTTATAATGATATTACGACAATTACAGATACTCATTACAATGTATTCTCATTTCAGATTACTGGTATGGCATACTTTGGCAAGATTACCCCAAAACCTGATGGAACTGAAGGATATGCATCAATAACCCTGACTTTTAAAGAACCATATCTTGAAATAAAAACTAGTGCTTGTATTATTAGGAATGATGAGACATTACAAGAGTTGCAAAGGGAAAATGGAAGTTACTTATATGTAGAAACACACAAGGAGACTAAGTTTTTCCTATATTTTTATTGTTCTGAATCAGATTTGTCAAATCGTTTAGTCAAATCTGAAATAGTAGCTCACCGCTATACTAAGCCAACAAAAGACAAAAACTGTATAATTGAGAACAAATTGCAAACACAACCGTTTTTCTTGAAGCCTAAATGTAATCATGTGTTTTTGCCTGCATGCCATGAAGTTTTCAAAACAGTTGAATTTGAAGATTTTTTAACAAAAAATAGTAGAGCCGTCACTATAAAAAATATTTCAGCTGGAAAATATAGAGGAGTGCAAAACAGTGATATACCAGTTAAATATCTTAGTTTTTCACTGTCAAGCAGTAATGATACATTGAATATCCCAAATCCGTCTTATGATGTTTTCCAAAACTTGGTTGATGGTCCACTACTGTTTGAGGAAGCAAGTGAGAGTTGGAAACTGATTGGATGGTACAAGAACACCCCAGAAAAGAACAGAATCATTGTTTATAATTTAATTGCACAAGGTGAGAAGATATTAGTGAAAATCGTTGCATCACGACTTACTAATTGTCAATTTCAATTTGATTTTGGGGTTTTCTGATCCTTCAATCAGTTTGGAGGCAGAGCTTACATCAAATTAACCAATGAGTTATGAACAAGTTATGAACAAGTTTATGACTTGTAAGCTCTCCGCCTCCAAAGTTGATTGACGGATCGCAAAAGACAATAATCCAAAGTTTCAAAATAGAAGGTCTGCATGCAGCATTATTAATAGAGGTTTGCATTGTTTTTATATTGAAATAGACACTACAGATATTTGGAAAACATCCATAAGCAACCAAACAGATGGCATCCTGGCTAACCAACCTCAACCTGGTCGATCTGGATCTGCTGGTCCACCTACAAGCACTTCTCAGCCAATCCCTTCTGGATCTACTGATCCACCTACAAGCACTGATCAGGCAAACCAATCTGGATCAGACACTGGATCTCATAGTTTCAATAATGTTCAAGGTAATTAAGGGAAATCTGTTTCATCACCATGTCTTATAAGTTGATTTGTTGTAATTAGGAACCATGTGATCATGACCTGTTCAATCATGATTGCTGTCTGCAGGTATCAAAAACTAAAACAGCAGATTTATTTACTTGTAGCACATACAGACTATGGGCCATTCCACCGTGACGGACATTAAATTCACAGACCTAAATAAGCTTGTGTTTCATACACAGTTGCATTATCTTACAATTTATTTTTTCACACAACTGTCTTAGAACCTTGTCTACAATTTGCATGAAAAAAGTTTTCAGAAATAATTTTCGACTTGTCAGTTTTTTGTCTAAAAGGACCGTGACGGACATTACAGCTAAAACTACCACTAATTCCAGTTGGGTAAATTAGAAGTGAAATTCCTGTGAATTGTGAGAAGTTTATAGCAAACAATTGCTTTTTAGCATTTGGTTATAGCATGGATAATAAAAAACACTGGATAGGACACTGCGTGACGTCACGGGCGCAACCTAGTGGAAAAACGTGACGTCACGTTAAAACCAAAGGGCGCGAAAATCGGCGCGGCCGCGTCTTTGTTTACAAACAAAGATTTTGCGTTGCAATTTTGATGAATGGGACAAACGAAACAAATAACGGAGAAGGGCTAGTTATCAACGGAAAGTTTTTGTTCAACGATGGAGATTGATGACAGTTTTGAAGTTTAATTTGTATCCTAAAGTTCATAAACTAGAAAATCTAGCATCAAATAGTCAAATCAATATACTTAAAGGGAGACCCATCACTACCGCCCATTCCTGGATAACCAGCACAAGGTAAGTGTGTTAGGCCTTATGAAAGAGAGGTACAAGCCATAGCCTGACAGGGGTACATGATAGACATCAAGTCATCTATACATATCAATAAAATAGTAACCGTGACCTAATTACAAGAATGCTGTCGCATAAAAAAAAACAGGATTTAGAAAGCAATACAAAAAGTAAGAGTTCAACTTGGGTGATCTTCTATGTCTTTTAAATAGGATAACATTCTTGCAATTGTTATGTGTTTTGAAAGGAAAGTGTAACATGAAATTGTTTATAATTCCATTCTTTGTGTGTGTTTTTCTTTTCTTGCTTTATAACATTGAGATGAAGCCTTACAATAAGGAACACTAGACTGGGCACTGTATAAATAAACAAATTACAAACCAGTGTTAAAATATAACTTCTTTTAATATATAACATCACTTTGTGTTCTTTCTTTTGCACAATTACTGTTATTTCTTATATTATTTGTTAATATTATATTTTTTCCACTGACTGTAGAATGATTTCCAAAAATCCCAGAAACACATGCATTTGAGGTTTTTTTTATCTACTTCATAATTTTGTCATTAAGATATTGCATTTTTCTAATTAAAAAAACAAATGTGCATGTCAAAATACATTTTTCTTTGCAGATTAATGAAAATCATTCTATATCAAACTACTTTTTGTGTCGCTTTTCTAAAGGTAGATTAACATCTAATTTGTTTAGTTGCCCACCACTTCTTTTTAACCTCCTGATACTTTTAATTGGCATTGAATTTTTAAAAGCTAGATGAGCATAGCTTTGGCCAAATTCTTGGCAATTAAAAGAACCATATGCACCTCTATTTTGTCTCATCTTACCAAAAAACTTTTCCAATGGGTCTTGATTGAACTTGGTTGCTACAACATAATTAACACCAGGAATTGAATTTAAAGCAAACTTAACAACTTCTACAAAAGACTTAATGCAAATCTGCAAACCTTCCCATGTTTGGTCACTTATAAAATACATTTTTCTTTCTTTCAGGGTAACATCAGTCTGACTCATTGCCCAAACTCTCCAGTCTATAAAATATTGCAAAAACTCCTTTCTAGCCATTCAAGCCTTCTGTCATTAGGCACACGATACACACTTTTAAATTCAAACTGAGTGTACACCCTATTTGCATTCATACAGTCAAAGAAATCATTCATGTGCTGGACAAACTTTGCTGTTTCTTGTGTACCTGCTTTATTTTGAGCTGTAATTGCATATGCCACCCGATTACTGAAAACCTGAGCTGCAAGATAAACTCTCATTCTGAGATAAGGATTAAGAAATAAATGGTCTACTTTAAGTTTATGTAGTATCCTGAGCCCAGAAGCATTTGACTCATTGATATCATTTTCAAAAGCATCAATAAGTTGTAGCCAAGTGATCCACATATCATTATTTCTAAGCTTCTTTGTTTTGTTCCTCCAACAACTATTTTCCCAGTTGTTTCTAGTTGTCTTTAGGAGGTGAACAGGGTCACAAATAAAATATAAATGCCTGTCCTCGTCAGCAAAGGGATTCATTGTTTTGTGAATAAGGGTACCTTTTGGTGCCCCTGGAGGAGCATGAAACTTATAAAACTTACGGTGTGGTGAAGCCCCATCACATGTATTAGTCAAGACTTTAAAGCCCCTAAGTTCTAACTCTTCTATACATTTCCAGAACACATTAAAAAGAGCAAATGATTTGATGGTAGTTGTTGGGAAATAACAGACAGGCATCCTAAATTCTGAAAAAAGGCTAATAACCATGAAAACAAACAGGTGTGTGGCTTCTGCAGGAGATACAGAAGAACTTGTTTTTGATGACAATGACTCCTCTAACTCATCAATGGAATTTTGGACTGAGCCCAAATCCACGAAGCCAATCAACTTACCTGCATCATCAAAAACAAGTTCTTGTCTTAAAGAAACTTCATCATGAATTATTCCAACCCACATGTCATATTCATTAGGATTAGGTCTACGATTAAAATCTTTCTTAATATTATCTAAATATGATGGATTAAAACCTAATGGTGATTTAAATGATGAAGAATAATCTCTCAATGTCCTTTCATGTGGTAGGACCAGAATGCCACTTTCTTTGAGCATTTGGTATGCCTGTGGTGACTTGGAGTGGAGTTCAAAACACCACCTGATAAATGAATGAAAAAACATTGTGTCAAAATTAATGTTGGAGTACATACACTAAAAGCATGCAAAAAGTATCACTAAATAGACCCCTATACTATACTACTCTATACTAGTTTACTCACTAGTTTCCATTTAAATAAATAGACCCTACAAGTAAACCTTGTAAAATTCATGAATAATTAATGAGGCGCAAAACCAATGAAGACACTGCAATTGAGTCACATGTAGACCTTTGTAAATACCAATACACATGAAGTAGCTAAAAGCACGGGAAGGGTTTGAAAAGTCATCAGGGAAAAGTTGGGGTTGATGAATTATTAATCAGTAAATTAACTTGTAATACAGATCCCATGCTGTCCTAATTAGTATTCATAACTTTTGATACAGGTCATCTTATTTGAGAATGCACATTTTGTTTCGGTGAAAAAAATTGTGTTAATAAAAGACACGAAACAGATTATTATCCACACTTTGTTTAATGAACTTTCTTCATTGTGAAATATTACAATACAGTTTTTTTGTTCGTAAAGGCAATATTAATATTGCAGTTATTGAAAACTAAGTTAAAGAACACCTTACTTTCATTATCATTGCTTTGCCACTTCCCCAATAAACTTGGATAACCAGTTCAGTTAAGAGTTTTCGCAGACATTTTTTCAAATGGGACTGTTAAATCTTCCACGTTCGTCATATTGAAGCCATCCCAACCACACGTCTCCAATTGTACTCGTTTATTTGTTCTTGTTTGCTGCCATTCAGTAAAGACTTTTACACGCCATTTGGTATTGTATGTTGTATTCTTGGGAACCACTTTTGAAAGTAAAATTCTCTCTTCGTTTTTGCTTTTAGGTTCTCGAAAACGAGCCGCCATCTTCGACCTCAACTCTATACTAACAAACGGCTTACAAATAATTCAATAATAAATTAATTCAAATCCATAAGTGAGGCAAATGAATACTAATCTCTTGAGACCTAGATGCTCACGATTTCACTTTTCTACACAATTTTGAATGACAATAAGGAAACTCACTTGATTGCCCTTCATTGTCTTAGCGGTTTAATCCATTCTACAAGGAATATAAACATTCACATGCAATCTCAATGAACTCTATATTGATTGGTTTTTGCGCCTTATTCATTATTCTTTGATTTCACAAGTAATGTACAATATTCGCGTCCGATCTGTATGGGCTTTACAATGGCTCGCCTGCGGCTTGCCATTGTAAATGCCCATACAGATCTCCCGCTCATATTGTATATATTACATAACAAACAATTGAATTAGCATAAAATATCACTATATTTAGTAATATTTATGTTGCATGCTTTTATTGTTTGTATTCAGACTATGAACAACAATAACAACATCAATAGATATATGATAGGTCTTCAAACAACAACAAATGGCAACAAGAACTACAACACTATAATTACACAATGAAATGATGATAAGAATAATCTTCTACCTGATAATTAAAGGATGCCACCTTCTTCCTCTTTTGTCAGAGCACTGTAATATTTTCTGCTGTTGTTCAACAAACATGGTTTTGAAGTCTCCATGATTTGAAGAGCATGTTTTAGACAATATACTCTCAAACAATTCATGTACAAGGCTTTCGTCCTCATCTTCCAAAGCCATCAAGTTCTGAAATAATATTATAAGTAACACTCATTTTGTGTTTTCTATCTTAATTAAGTTGCAATTTATCAAATTATCTACACCTAAATGCAAGAATGTTGTCATATGAAGAAAAAAAACATAATCTAATAACAAAGGAATAACAAAAGAAAGAATTCAGCTTGAGTGAATTTGATAATTCTTTTCCCACTAAATTACAAAAGTCTGGACAACGTTCTTGCAATTAGGTGTATCTATTATTGTCAGAAATTTTCATTTCTTCATTTTTTTGGAAAATATTTTCTCTGGTTGCATAGTATAAAATTTAACCTTTTTAAATGGTCATGAAGTTACAAGAAGTTGTGATATAAAATTATTTTCAAGGAGGTCAATTACATATATAATCAGCAAAATAGAGTACAAACACTAAAAGTGTGCAATACTTTGTACTATTTACCACTAAATAGTGATGATTAAACAATAGAGAACAAAAGAATTTGCATAATTTAGCAGTATTTAGTGGTATTTATGTTGCACACTTTTAGTGTTTGTACTCTAGTGTATTGAATTAATAAATACATTTTCTTACCTGCTTGAATTTTTCCTCCAAGCGTTTCAATTTCTTTGCTGTGCTGTATCGCTGGTCTTTGCAGTTTTTTATCCGTTCTGCTTGCTCTTGGTCAGTAAGATATCTCCAAGGACAATGGCCATCAACCTTGGTTCTACTTTGACATTCATTGGTATTCCTTGTGTTGGATAATATAGTCTGCAGGTTTTTTTTGTATAATTTACAAGAATCACAAAGAGTATTGGCTTTCACAATCCCTTGACATTGGGTATATTCAATAGTATTTCTGTTTAGTCTTGCTGTTATTTTTCCATGTCGGTCTTTAAAGACTCCATGACGACCACCTGATACTGACAGCTGCATCAATTGCTCATCAACAATTCCAGTACAAGTGTTGGACTCATCTACAAATTTGATAAGGTTTACGAAACTAGCCATTTCAAGCTTTTGTGAGATGCCATTTACTGTAGTATTGTTGACAATTTTGTTTTTTACAATAACATTCCAGGTAAAATCAGTGTTGACAATAATTGTTTTAAGTGGAACAGGTTGAATTTCATTTTCTGTTGTAAAACAAGATAACATCAAAAAAAGTTCAGAGTGTTTGATTAAATTCCAGTGGCTCTTGAAGGTATTGTGACGAGATAAAATATTGAAAACATGAGTAAAGTTGTACACAGATGGTTCATTTAACACAGCATTTGGAACATCACGTAAAGAGAATTGTAAGTTCAGAGGTAGTGTCGAAAAAACAGGTTTCTGATTGATTGGTGTCTCAGTCACAGTCGTCACCTTTGGGTACTTTCGGTGTGAATGTTTTCGTACACGACCAAGCGTTGTTTTTCCCATTTTTGAGCACCTGTAATAAAATAAATTATCGTCTAAGCCACAATTTGGTGTATGGGTTATCAATCTATAATACTTTCAGACGATTATTTGCAGAATTAAATAGTAAAAATTGCGTCCCAAAATAGGCTCCAAATAGCCACAATTTACGCCAAAAATAGCCATTTTTGGGACGCGATTTATTGTGTAACAATTAAAGATTACTGTAAATAACAACATCAAATGATTACCTTGATAGTTCTTGTGTGGCTTAGGCCATGTTTCGCGATGAAAAAGACACAAAAAACAAAAATATGGTTAACATATAACACTGACATCAAAATTGTGAAAAACAGTTTGTGAAAATCAAAAGAAAATACCTTATAAAATGGCCTGTTCTTCGTGATCGTTTCGTCACGATTTTCCACTAGGTTGCGCCATCTTGAAATAACCAGCCCACCAATGGGGTCGCGCGAAAGACCCCACGTGATCACGAGTGTCCTATCCAGTGTTTTTATTATCCATGGTTATAGGTTAAGTTTTCTTACTGAAGACCTATATTTTTTAGTTGTTTTTTATATTTTTTTAAAAAAAAGGGAATATTTAGCGTGACGGACATTACAAGAAACGTGACGGACATTACAAATGGCAAATTCAGTAAGTCAAATATAAGAAAATTGCCTAATTTGCTTAGTAAATATCACATAGAATAGATAATATTACAGTAAAATCACAATGAGAACCTTAGTCAGTTAACTCTCTTTTTGGAGCACGCTTTTTAATGATGTCAAATTTTCATTATTTCAATGTCTCATGTGGAATGACCCCTATACGTAACAATCAACTATATAAAGCTATTTCAAAAAATGTTTTAGTGTAAATACTGACTACCAAATACTGTAATGTATTCCAAGACCGAAATGCAGTTAACATTAAATCAGTATCAGTTGAATGCACAATGCACAATGTTAGAGTTATAATTTACTTTATTTTAGTGCATACTCAACAGAACAGTATAAGTAGTAGTAAATGGCCGATTCGGGGACAAAATGCCTTTTTCCGCCTTACGCATACCAAACACCATACGTAAGCACCTCTAAACATCACAAACATGCCATTCTATCGAAGGTAAATTTTTCAAAAAAGGGGGCGGCAAAAATGGGAGGAGCCTATTTCATGAAAAAATTATTAAAGAAATTTCTGGGAATTACCTGTCAATCAAATTCTGGGAATACCACGTCATCAAATTATGGTATTATTGCGTGACCAAATATTGCGTGACAACAAAGGTCAAGGTCAAAGGTCAAAAGGTCAAACAAATCACATGATCAACATTCCTGAAATTCCTGAGATGGGCGTGGTCATTATTGAAATTATTCTGAGATTTTACTCTTAGGAATTTACTGTCAATCAAATTCTTGGAATCTCAGGAATGTCAGGAATTCTAATTATGATTTTATTTTTTGTAACTATAATGTGGTTATTAATGAAGGTGCGTTTATTCTGTGGTATCATGCAAAATGCGTTTATTCTTTAAAATTTAAATTTAAATAATATATATAAGAAAATGTCTTCAAACCTATATAAAGATAAAATACATAATAATAGTATAACTGAAAAAATGTCTTCAAACCGATATAAAGAGAAAATACATAATAATAGTATAACTGAAAAAATGGCTTCAAACCGATATAAAGAGGAAATAATTAGTAATAGTATAACTGAAAAAATGTCTAATAATATAATGGAAGTTGGAGATCGAATAGTTGAAAGAATTCGTGGTGAATTTTTATATGGATTTTATAGAATCAAGAAACTAAATAATGAGAGAGTTGTTTTAGAAGAATTAGAAGATGTACATAAGAAAGTTTTTCCTAAAACTGATTGCACTGAATATGTATATGAACATGTACATGTAAGATTGACGAACAAAGTTATTAATACTTTTAGTATTGATATTTGTTATTTTAATCATTATGAATTATATAATAAAAAAGAAATATATAAGACGATTGTACGTAAAGGAACTGCTTATAAAGTAAAAGTTGGAGATATATTACTTAGAAGAACTAGCACAAATTATGAGTTTAATGTTTTTTATCGACTTATAGAAATAAATTCTAGCTTTATTTTAGAAAAATTAACAAACGAAGTTTTTGAGAATATTATTATTTCACCCCATGAGTTTTATTTAAATTATGAATTATACGATTATGAAAGATATAAAACGGTTTTTCCTTCCACTATTAACATAGGTATATAGGATAATAGTTTATATTTTTTACATCATTGGTTTTATTAATCAATTATGTAATTTGAAAAACTTTAAAGGTCAAACTAAACATATTATCTAAACATATACCACGCTAAACTCGCAGCGCCGACGGTAATAACAGCAAGATTAGTATCATGTCGATTAGATGTTGGTGAAGGTTTTACACTTGGTTTAGTAAAGGAGTTTGTAATATCTTTTTTATTATTGATTTCTTTTTTAGGCTTATCTTCTGTTTTATGTGGTAGGTTAACTTTTGAATCGCCCATATTATGTTTTGAACCAGTAGATTTAGTTTCATTATTAATATTATTGACACCAAATTTCATATCAGCTGTTGCTCTCTGAAGCTTATTGTTATAACCAATAGTTGATTCTGTATTTATAATTAACATAGATGGTAGTAACCAACAACCCGGTGATATTGCTAAATCAAGCCTTACTTTTGCATTTTGAATTGCAAACTGATATCGCTGTATACTTTTCGAAATATCCCTCTCAATTACTGAACTTTCAAATAATTTTAAGAATACTTCTTGTGTTTCTGTATTAGCCCCTGAATCGCCTATAATTGATGATCGTGTTTGTACTTGAGCGCCTAAAACACAATAAACAAACGCTTCTATACTTTGATTTAATCGTGACAATCCTGCTTTTGTTATACCAACACCGTTTTGTGGTATAAACCAATTATATTGACTTCTATCCTTGTGAGTTGACTTGTAATATCCGGTTAGTGAATCCTTGTACGGACTAGTATAATGAAATCCAAATACATCAGAGTTTGTAGATGTACCCTTGAATCTAAAATCAGGATTTGAGGAATCAATACCAAACTCGTTACACAATTTTACTAAAGCGCCTTTATTATATCGAGTACCATTCCAAACAAAGTTATTATCCCATGGTAGTATAACCTGTAGAGTGTTTAAAATAGCTCTTATCGTGAAAATAACATGGAATCTTAATATAGATGCTATTTGTGTATCAGGTTCAATAAGGTTAAACGAAACACCACAGCCTGAAGTGGCACACCAGACAGCAAAATTCAACTGTTGAGACCAATTTTTAAAATTTGGATCTTCCATCCATATAGTCCAATCAGATGTATTATTTATAGTTGGAGGTGTTAATTCAAAAATATTTTTAATAGTAAAAGAAAAACTTTCACCTGGAGTTACAAATATTTTTAATGTGGTTAATAATCTTTTAATATCAGACGGGTTATCACTAAGACCTACAGCTGGAATTGGATATTTTGTATTTGTAAGCATAACAGCTTTTGGAAACTTAGATTTAGATCCAAGAAAGTCGACTATATTTTCTGGTGTATATGTGTGACCATTCCAACTAGGAAATGTGTAAACTTTTTTTACCAAATTACCATTTTCATCAAAAGGATCATACTTATCTCCATTGAAAATAAATCGAACTTTACCATTTACATTGGTAAAACGATTGGTGTTATAGTTTGGATACTTTTGTTCGAAATCTATAAATTTCATCTTATATATTTATAAGATGAGATTCCCTTTTATACGTTTATAAGATTAGCGTTAATATTTATTTTTGTCATATCGTAATTTATACGTAAATCCACCCATCGGAGTTGTTTCAAACGAAATACTTATTTCTTTTGATTTATGAGCTGATCCACAATTTCCTTTCTCATCTCCACTCTCATCTCCTCTCTTATTTTTTTTATATCGAGGTCTGGACCCTTTTTTAAAAACTCATTATTCCGTACAGATCTAATATCACTCTTCAACGTTTGATACTTTTGTAGCTCACCCATAATTAGTTCAAATTCTCTTTCATCAATCTTGTTATCAGACAAGGCTTTTGACACCAGGTCATATATACTATTTTGTTTTGCTTTTGCGAGCTGAATAGTATTTTCATGTTTTGCTACCTTCTTAGTAAGTTTTTTCGTTATAATTGTACAACTAGATGCTACTAAACCGAGAATACCACCAACCCCCGCTAAAGGGACGCCTATGACAGCTCCAGCACCTGTTAAACTTGTAGTTACACCAGAACCAGTAAAAAGTACAGAAAAGATTCCACTTATGACTGCTGTTTTATGAAAGATTCCACGTGTCTTAGCATATTTTTTCCTAACGTTTTCATAATGTTTGACTTCAGCTTCTAGCTTAGACATAACCTCATTTACCTTGCGTAATCTGAAGTTTTCACCATCACTATAATTTGGCAGCTCAGGATACAATACGTCATGATTTTCCATTATACTATACCAAACAATTTTATTTTTAAACGATTTCTATTACCATTTTCATTGGATATACCCCAGAAAGAATAATATTATTATTATAATCAGCTACCCATAACTGAATACTACTGATATAATCATCGTTTTTTATTTGTGTATACAAACTATTAAGAGGTTCATAAGCTATTTTCTCCCCAACATTGTCCACATTAACATATGCCAATATTTGTGAATAATTATTTTTGAATAAAACTTGTGTAGAATCAACCAGATTACAATGTACGTATACTGATTCAAGAATTTTATCAATATTTATAACATTTTTAGAATCTTTTTTAAGACTTGTTTCAAGTTTTAATAATTTTGCTAAACTATCATTTAATTTAATATTTACCTTTGGGGTAAGAATGGATTTGCTTATGGAAACTGGTTTCTCACCAAGAAAAACAGCTTTATCAATCACACTATTAAAAGAGCTTGTTGTATAATTTCCCTTTGGAATACGAAGTAAAACATTACCTTCTCCATCTGAAATCGTCCCTTCTTTTTCAAGGTTGTATAATTGATTAACAAAATTACAATAAATTAGTGACATTTTTGTACTATTTGTTATAGGATTTTTCAACCAAATCGTTTCATCAGCTTTTGTTTTTTCAATATACAAGATTACCATTATAATATATAATCATTTTTTGTTTTTATACCTCTCCACCATATACAAAACAATACCAACAATAAGAAGCCATACATTTTTAGCAAGGAAACCTACAACTTCACCAGCAGTTCTGAAAATAAAAGATGCTATAGCACCAACCATACCTGGTAATATTTCACCTAATTTTTTCCCAAGTGTTTTCAAACCGTTACCGACACCCTTAGCAACAGATGTAAGACCTGATTTTAAATTAGATACGATTACTCCTATAATAGTACCAACTGCTAGAGCAATACCTGTTACTGTTAGACCGTACTTTTTTAAAATAAGTTTTACACGTTCTTTCAAAGGTAGTTTTTCCTCTATTAGTTCGTTTTTATTTTCTAGTTCATGTATTTTTTCTTCTAAACTCTTTCTTTTAGAGATTAACACTTCTCTCTCATCAATTAGCTGATTATTTTTTTCTAAAAGATTATCTCTTTGTAATTTAATAGCATCTTTTTCCCTTTGCGAACCAGTATCTAATTCAAATTCTGATTCTAAATCATCAATTTCATCTTTATTATAATTTATGCTCTCTGTTTCTGATTCTATTTTTTCATTAATAACTTCTACTCCTGGGTATAATGTGGTTAATTTTTTATCAGTTTCATCCATAATGGTTATAGCTGACTTACCTAGAGCTGTTTTTATTTTATTAGTTTGTCTTCCAATAAGACCTACAGTCTCTTCACCAATTTTTGTTTGTATTTTATACCATTTACCTTTATCATTATCATAAACTTCAATAATACTGGATTCATCTTCTCTAATATCAAATCCATTTTCTCTACTAATCGTGTTTTCTGGGTAATATATATCGAGATTGGCTTTAGCATTATTATACATATCAATATGATCCTGAGACCAACCTATATTATTAGTAATTGTTTTTGGAGCTTCACTTAAATCATCGAGATAGTATTCCTTTGATCCGAGTTTATTGATTCTAAGTAATACATTACCATCCTTATCAATATTATATATAAATTTAGAATTATTTTCATTCCATTCAGGATATTTTTCTTTTATAATATTTTTTGCTTCTTCTACTCTATGTTTTTTTTCTACTTCTTGTACTCTATGTTCGGATAAATCTCCCATTTCTATTTCCTCTCTTATACTTTTATTCCAATCTTCATTACTTTCATTAGCATTTTCAAATAATCTATACCCACGTTCTCTTGTTATACCTCTTTTATTAAACCTTTCTTTAGTTCTTTCCCACCATGTTTGCGCCGTTTCTTTTTGCTTTGGTATTAGTTTGGCCAAATCATCATCAGTAATCGGTTCATTAATATCAACAGAACCTTCATCTATTGGATTTAAATCTTCACCTTCCATTTAGTTTATAATTTATATATACTAAATAGTTTTTTATACGATTTTATATTTAGAATCTAAATAGTTTCTTATAAAAATTTAGAAGCCAAATAACCTACAGTCATCATACCACCACCAACATAAATCATTTCATATTGCTTTTGTTTATTACTAGGTTTATAATAATTTGAAAATTGTGGTTGTTTATTATCAAAACTCAAATCAGGATGAGCTTTAGAGTATAGTTTAAACGCATAATCAGTATCATTCAAATTACTATCTGCCAATTTCTTTTTTTCATATTGTGATTCAAGCCAATCCTGATATTGCTGTCTTTTCTTTTCAAATTCTCCCATATCATGTTGATATTTTTCAAGAGCTTTGTCATGTCTTATTTTTTCTTCATCAGAATGAGAACCATTAGATGATAAGGATTTAGCTAGATAACTACCCCCAACAAAAGCTGTTGCATTCAAAACAGCGCCTGCTATCATTACTGCAATCGTTGCCATATGTTATATATATTCATTATTTTTTATACCTGTTTTAAAAAGGTTTTGGTAGAATTTTTTTATCTTCAAGATATTCCTTCAGATACATAGATCCTCCAAAAACAAGAACCCACTTACCATAATTTGACAAACTTGAACTAGGATCACTAATAAATGATTCTTTCATAGTTTTTTTACCAACATAGCCAATAAGTGAAGCTATTCCAATTACTACGCTGGCATCAGTTGCTATTTTAACTAACTTGTTTTCTGTTGCTTTAGACATTGTTATAGTATATATAAATATTTTATTATTTATACCATTTTTATTCCATACCTATTATTGGAACTGATTTTTTTGATTTAACAGGGGTTTTTGATTTAACAAGTGGTTCTGATACAGGTTTTTCTTCGTTTTCTTCATGATTAGGTTTTATTGGAGTAATATTTTTATTATTTTTCTTCCATCTGAAATATAAATCTACTGCTGTCAATGTTATTCCTACTAATGATAATCCAGTTGTTAGTGATATCTCAGGCATCCAGTTTTTTGAACTTGATTGTTCGTCATCATCAGTATTATTTTCTAATTCAAGAGCTTTTTTAGCTTTCTTATGATATTCTACTAGTTTTCTACCAGCAGCAACTTTTTTTGGATCTTTTTGTTTTTGAACTTTTTCAGGTTCCTTAGTTATTTGTTCATCAACTAATTTATCATTGTTTTCTGTCATCTTATAATACAAGTATATTAATAAATTCTTATACGATTTATTAATATTTAATAATATTATTATTTATGCTCAAGAGTTTCTATTGTCTGCTCAAGAGTCTGCTTAAGAGTGCTCAATAGTCTGCTCAACAGTTTCAACAGTCTGCTCAAGAGTGCTCAAGAGTCTGCTCAACAGTTTTTATTGTCTGCTCAAGAGTCTGCTTAAGAGTGCTCAATAGTCTGCTCAACAGTTTCAACAGTCTGCTCAACAGTTTCAACAGTCTGCTCAAGAGTGCTCAAGAGTCTGCTCAACAGTTTCTATTGTCTGCTCAAGAGTCTGCTTAAGAGTGCTCAATATTCTACTCAACAGTTTCAACAGTCTGCTCAAGAGTGCTCAAGAGTCTGCTCAACAGTTTCAACAGTCTGCTCAAGAGATTGCTCAATAGTTTTATGAATATTCTTCTCAAAATTATCATTATTACTAATTTTAATATGTTTTGCTATTTGAAGTAAACCACTTGCTAAAGCAACAGTTCTTCCACCTTTCAAAATAACAAATCCAGCAAGGTTATTTAGCTCTTGTTTTACCAATTCATTTTTCTGTAAATCTTTACAAAGCTCCTTTTTATTATCAATAGTTATTACATATGAAACTAATTCGGCAGCTGTTTCTATAGCAGTATCAACTAATCCGTTTGTTACTTTATTACCCATTAAAATTTGATATCTATTATAATATTTATCCACATCTTTTGGAGACAACTTTTTAACATCACCCAAATTCATATTTACTCCTGTATAAGTTTTAATAGTTCCAAGAACTGCGAGAATAGATAATTGTTCTCTTTTTTCTTCAATTTCTGTATCGGTTTTTTTAACAGCCAGCTTCTTTTTTGGTTTCTTTTCTATTACCTCATCATTTTCCACTTTTTCTATTTTATTATCATCCATATATTGATCAAGAATTGATGTCATATAATAGTATATAGTTTTATTTATTTATATCATTCCAGGTATTTCTACATATGATATATATGGATGTCGTAAACAAAAGCATACTCTAGAATATTTTTCCGATTTTAGTATTTCTAAAAAATGTTTTTTATTTTCTAAACCTAAATCACCACCAAACTCGTCAAAAAGAATCTGATTGGATATTTTATTTGGGTTATAAAATGATATAATACAACTAACATTATCACGAAACGGTTTTGCTATGGCTGTTAGCTGTTGTGTTAATACCCATACTGATATCTTATCATGTCTACCTGAAAATGCTAAATTTATAAACTTATTAGACCGTTGTTTTAATTCCTTTGAAAAAGCACAGTCGTCTAGAATTATTAATGTGTTCTGACCTGAAAACAATTCCTTACAACATGATAATAATTCATTGATCTCATCAACACTATCAGCATCAGGTGATAAAACAATAAATCTTGGATCGTTATTAGCAAAGCCTTTGTACGTTGAGTTTCTTGAATACGTTGGACATATTAATACAATATATTCAAATACATACCGATATGAGTTTCTTAATAAATCGACTAAATATTTTGTTTTACCTGAATTTGTTGGGCCGGTTATAATACTGTGAAATGGTGTTTCGCTTTTTAATTCTTCCATTTATTATATTTTATAATACTAAAAATCTTTTTAATACACAATTGATTTTAAATCACTATTTTCAACTTCCATAAGAGCATCAGCAACAACATACATATAACATGTTATATTACCAGCACCACCTACTTTTCTTCTAATTTCTAGTTTAACTCCATCTTTTGTGCTATTCAATAACATCCCATTACCATGAATATCATTAGTAGGATATGTTCTCAAATCGATCCATAGAGCAAATTTATTAGAATAGAAATCTTTTTGGGTTAAATTATCAGTTTTACCAAATCTACCTCTAATAGAATTCCAAAAATCGGTTGGTAGCATTCCTTTCGAATATAATTTATTTGGCAGACCATCCACGTTAACATCTACTTGAGTAATATCTGGGTTAACAAATTTTTCAGAGTCTCTTGTACCTAGAACATATGCTTCAGTAAACAAACACAAAATGCCTGTCATAGATCGTCTTGGTATATTAACATGCTCATTTATTACCGATGTCGTGGCTTTATTAATTGTGAATGTCTTGTGGAGAAGAATATTTTCATAATAGAAACCTCTACCAACTTGATAAGCTGCTTGAGCTTCACGTGCTAGAAAATCACTAAAAATACACTCATATTCAAGCTCAATATTTGATAGACTATACGTGTATGATTTTGATGAATCGCTGGTAATAGTAATCTCCGAACTTCCAGGAAGTGTAATTTCAAAGGATAGGGTATTTCTTAACGATTTGGGATAAAACACACCATGTGAATCAAGAATTGGATGATTGATTGGGATTCTATATTTATCACCGTAAACTCCTGCTAACCCTACTTCTGATGCATCTGAGGCTATCTTATCACCTGCAGCTGTTCGTAATTTTCGCATATTAGACGATGAAACACCTTCTCTTAGCATATTTTCACGTTCGTTTTTCAATAAAAACAAATCGGAATATGTGTTATATAGATCAATACGATTTGTATCTTGTAAAATCTCACCCCCGTATAAAACTCTCATTCTTGAAATAAGAGCTCGTCCTAGATTATTTACAACTGTATTGTTAGCATGAGCTCCAGTTTCTTTGTTTAATTTAAAAATAAGACCTACACTACCAGGAACTAATACAACATTATCCGATAGCTTTGGTATATGAACATACAACGTTTCACCAGGATTTGCTGAGCTTGGGTTGAATGTTACACGATTTACTGTTTTCTCTGCTTTTAATCCAAAAGCTTGTTTGTAAACACGATTTACATCTAACTTATCTGAAATTGATTGCGTCATTATAATCTTATAAAAGATTATATATTTATACCTATTATGAATAAAACATTATCAGAATATTATTATAGCCCACAAGGTTATTGGAAAGGATATTCTGCTATTTCCAAACTATCAAATGCAGCAGATATCAAAGAAGATGTTGTAAAAAAATGGCTTGAGAAACAAGCATTATGGCAGATATATTTATCAAAACCCGAATATATTCCTAAACCTCATTGGGATATTTTCACACCAAACAAAATTCATCAAGCAGATCTATTATTCTTACCACATGATACTGTGAAAAGAAAAACCTACAAATATGCTTTGGTGGTTGTTGATATAGCAAGTAGATATATTGATGCTGAGCCCTTGACGTCTAAGTACTCAACAGAAGTTACTAAAGCTTTCACAAGGATCTATTCCCGTCGATTGAATTGGCCGAAAACAATGATGGTTGATCCAGGTACAGAATTTATGGGTGAATTAACAAAAGTATTAAAAAATAAAAATATTAAAATTCAACGAGGAGAAGCTGGAAATCATAAAGCACAATCTTTGGTAGAGCGTGCTAATAGAACTATTGCTGAAAAGCTTTTTAGTCATCAGTACGCTCAAGAAATGCTTATGGAAGATGAAAGATCTCGTGAATGGGTTAATAGACTACCTGATGTAGTAAAATCTATTAATAGTGAAGTGAAAAGAATTACTGGAAAAGAGCCTGCAGAATCGATAAAAATGAAAGAACTGCAGCATAAAGACTTCAAATATAAAAGACCTGTTGGTATGAAAGAAGAAAGATTACCAGCTGGTGTGAAAGTTAGATATTTATACGCTCCTGGCGAAGAGGAAGGTGGTGATAAACATCGTGCTACTGACCCTATTTGGTCGTTGGAGATGTATGATATATCTCGATCTATAGTATCATCTGATCAACCTGTATTATATTTCCTTTCTGAAGGGGCCCCTAAACGTTCTTTTGTTAGAGAGGAATTACAAACGGTTCCAGAAGATACACAGCTACCACCTGATAGTGTTTTGAATTAAATTTTTGTTTACTACTTTTTTTTTTGTTTACAATTTTTTGTTTACATCTTTTGAATGTATTACTTTTTCATTAATATTTTTATAACCGTATGCAAGCGTGTGAATACCATCTGCTTGAATATTTCTTTTGTCATCATCTCTTGATAAGGCAACTTTGTTTACTGTTTCTGTATATATTTCATGTTTGTAACTTCTTATAACATTCATTTTCCTTATGGCATCTTTTCCTTCGAATAAACATTTTTTATAGTCGTCAAATGAAATGGTTTTGTCTACTACTGATTTTTTCACTCCCTTGCAACGTTTCCCAACTTTTTCATCTATCTTATAAGCGTATAGCTTAGATCGTAGACCTACAAATTCATCTATTTCTTCTCCAGCGGTCTCGTCTTTCATCATACCTATAACTTTTTTGTTGACCCTCTGTTTGATTCCTTTATGATTTTCTGGATAATTGGTTGTATCGAATTTTGTCTTAATATCTTGTTCAATATCATTATAAAAATCATCTGTGTCAATCTCATACATTAAACTATCAGTATCTGTGAATAGTAGTTGCGCTCTGTTATCATATTTTGGTTTGATGTAATTATAATGGAATTCATACATAAGCGTCTTTGATAGATCTAAGATTGACATTCCTAGATAGATAGGTTTGTTGAATACTAACTCTGTTTTACTCATATGTATTGCTGTTAGATTTTCTGAGAATATTGTTCTTTGTTTATAATTTGGTTTATTTATTAATTTTGCTGCTTGTGATTCATTTGTTACTAATCTAATATCTTGTCTATTACGAATATTTTCCATGGTTTTCCCAAATACGGAATTATTCATCAGTTTAAAGAAATCCTTCTCAAAATCATTTTTAGCTTTAGTTCTTAGCTCTGTATTAAGGCTAATATATTGTGCCAACCAATTTGATTCTTTGAACAAGACACCTCTATGGATTTTGGTTAATTTCATTCCAAGTGATAAATACAATTTTAATGTCTTGTGGTGAATCACATACTTCTTCTTATCACCAAGATTTGGAATTAGTTTTTCAACCTTATTGATTGTTAATCGTTCAGGTGCTAGTGGATATTCGTTATGCATCTCGTGTAATTCGATTGGATATTCTAGATCAACCTCTAGTATGCATGGAAGTTTGTTCCACCTTGCCAATTCTTTTTTGTTCATCCATTTGAATCCGTGTGTAGGTAGTGGTTCAGACATTGCCCATCCGTATAAATTGTTAGCGTCAAGGTATTTTATAAATTTTGATTTTTTATTCTCATCATAGTTATTCATATATTTATTATTAGCTTTAGCATATCTTTTAGAAATCATAGAAATTCCTCCACGAATTCCTTGTTCTATCATAAGGATCATATCCGGATCACTCAACAGTTCGAGATTAATATTTGTCATTCTAAGCATCGCATCCCATGATAATCCTGGAGCTGTATAATACCATGCTGGATCTAGTTTATAGTTCTCTAGACAAACATCTCTAAAGTTCTCAAACACATCTGCAAGAAGAATAACATCGCTCTTGAGATATAGATCATGATATTCCTTCATTGTTTTAATTTTGAATGTATCCCATACTTCCTGAGCATGTTTATAATTTTCTTCTGAAATGTTTGTGCCATTTAGCTTAGAATAAAATTCTTCTATTGGTGGTAGGAAAGTTTCATTTAATCTGTCTAGTGAATTTACATAATCATACGGATATACCCCTTTTCTCAATAATAAATCCAACTTTTTACCATCATATAATATAGACATGTTTCTGAATTGTTCTTTTGTAAGATTACTAACTAATGAATCTAAGCTACTACTCATAAATTTAAAACTATCAATAAATCTAATCTCACGTTTTACATTACAATTTTTTCCATCCTTATTGGTAAATGTATCTACAACTATCTCTTTTTTGAATGAAATGTATTTCTCCTCATTATTAGGAATACACTCAACATTACCCTCTGTCACTCCTAGGTTTTTTATAAACAGATGAGCATCATATCCAGCTAGATTATGAAATACAACTGGAATATGATTAGGAATTTTATAATTTAGATTACAATCATTGTGTGCTGCACCTCGATATTTACCTGAAAGATGATCATGGTCTAGAACCTTATCCTTGTTTAATTCTTTCTCACATATATGACAGTGTGTTGCATTTTTATAATTTTCATTATCAATGTTTGTCATCACAACCTTTTTGTTATATTTAAACTTTTGATACAGGTTTCTTACTGATTTTTCTATTGCTTCAACAAATCTTTGTGAAATATCCACATCAGGTGATTTCTTAGTATATGTGTGAATCTCTGGTTGAAACAGATTATCATCATAGGATTTTATCATATAACAATATCCGCTTGGTGTATGTTTCTGATATTTTTGTGTGAAAGATTGATTATCCTCTGGTTGACATGATGATATAGGTTCTGTTAGTGATTCAAAATCTGCGTATATTATAAATGGTACACGCATACTATTGTTGTAATTTTTGAAGTTTAGTGTTGCACCTTTATTTGGTAATCTTATTTTAACAGCCTCATGATTATTACAATAATCTGAATGATTGTCTAATGATTGTTGTGTTTTAAATGATAACAAGCAGCGCTCACAATAGAATCTAACATGCCCGTTTTTGCTGGTTTGTGAATTAATTAATCTAGACATACTTTTGATCAAGCAGTAATGGTTTGTTTTATCATCTGATATCAGAAGAATGTTAATCGTTTGTTCACGATTATTGTTTTCGCTAATTCTAATTGGTGTTACATCCTTATCATAAGAGTACACGTTAATCGCGTATTTAGGATTATTATTTTCAAAGATTCCAATCTTATCAACCTGCACTGGAAACTCAAGTCCATCCCAGTTTAGATTTTCTGCATTTGCTTTTAATTTTTTGGATAATCTCTCAGGATGTACTTTAATAGGAAATACTCCTGATGTGACAGCCCATTTGAAGCATAAATTATCATCATTTTTGATGTTAACAATAGCTTCTTTTCGTTTTAGTTTTTCTGGTAGAGGAATATATGATTTTGCTGTTATAGGATTATATTTATCAACATGAATATCAAAATTTACTATATTTTCGAATATCCATCCTGAACCTTTATTTTGATAGTTGTCTGCCTTTTCTAAAATATTATCGGTTAGTCTATTGTAAACCTCTTCTATATTAGTTGCTTCTGTGATAATTTCTATTTTACTATGAAAAAACCCGTATGACTTTACTTTCTCTTTCTTATTCATCTTGTAAAATTCAATCTCTAATAAAAGTTTCATTTTGATTGGTTTTTCTTGTTGTTTTAACATGTCTATGACATTCTGTTTATTATTCGTTAGAAATGATTTTGGATCTGTCTTATCAGTCCCTTTTATTCTATATGATGTAACAAATCCTTTCAACGCAGACTCCTTCATTGGGATGTTAGTGTTTGCTTTGTTAGGTTTTGTTTTATTAACCGCAACATTTGTTCTAAGGTTATTGTAAATATCGTTTATCTTATTCTTCAAAGCCTCGACATGATCATTGATAGGCTTTTTGATCGCTGGTGGAATATATGACATAATCCAATCTGCGAATTTATTTAATTGATGCTGAACTGCAGCAGCTGTATTTTGCGTTGTATGTACCGTTTTTGTTGCTTTCACAGGTTTTAAAATCGGTACATTAATTTCTGGTATCAGCTGATCCATTATATTATTAGACATTTTTTCAGTTATACTATTACTAATTATTTTCTCTTTATATCGGTTTGAAGACATTTTTTCAGTTATACTATTATTATGTATTTTATCTTTATATAGGTTTGAAGACATTTTCTTATATATATTATTTAAATTTAAATTTTAAAGAATAAACGCATTTTGCATGATACCACAGAATAAACGCACCTTCATTAATAACCACATTATAGTTACAAAAAATAAAATCATAATTAGAATTCCTGACATTCCTGAGATTCCAAGAATTTGATTGACAGTAAATTCCTAAGAGTAAAATCCCAGAATAATTTCAATAATGACCACGCCCATCTCAGGAATTTCAGGAATGTTGATCATGTGATTTGTTTGACCTTTTGACCTTTGACCTTGACCTTTGTTGTCACGCAATATTTGGTCACGCAATAATACCATAATTTGATGACGTGGTATTCCCAGAATTTGATTGACAGGTAATTCCCAGAAATTTCTTTAATAATTTTTTCATGAAATAGGCTCCTCCCATTTTTGCCGCCCCCTTTTTTGAAAAATTTACCTTCGATAGAATGGCATGTTTGTGATGTTTAGAGGTGCTTACGTATGGTGTTTGGTATGCGTAAGGCGGAAAAAGGCATTTTGTCCCCGAATCGGCCATTTACTACTACTGTATACCAGTTCAAAAGTAGATTGTTCTATTAAGTATTTTAAGTTTAAGTTTAAAATACCAACAATGCATTTCGGTTTTGAAATACACTATTCAGTATTCACATTCCAACCTATTTTGAAACAGCTTTATACAAGAAATGCTGAAGAGGCGATATGTATTTTGGTGAAATATGACGTCATTGAAAATTTGATTGACCGTTAGAATTTGCACATGGTCTCATGCAATCTAAAACTACTTCAAACTACTAATGATTTGAAAAAAAAAATAATTGACCATGTTCTGATAGTTAATAAACACTTTGATCTAGAATTGTTTGAATAAAAGTTGCGTTTTAAGATTATTTTGAATGGTAAGAATTTTCACCAGGTTTCTAGTATCCATATTTTATAATTATATTATTTTTTACCGCGCACCATATTAGAAAAAGGTTTTTTGTTATTCTTTGAGCGTGCAGATGGGATTCCTGTGGTATATTTGTTTGAATGTGAATGGATAGGATTCTGGTGGCTTTTCGCGAGCGGTGTTGAAGCCCAACCATGCGCTCTAATAAGAACAACGATTTTTTTTGGTCATATGGCGCTCAGCGCGCGGTAAAAAAAATAATTTTAATCGCTTTAAAAAATTCCTTAGATAGGCTAGTTGGGCTGCCTGTGGTTGATATCCTAGTTAACATCCTTTTTTGGTTACATATGCAGGTGCACCAACCAACTTAGTTTTAGAATCAGCTACAGGAGGTAAAATATATTGTTTGATTTATGTTATTTCAATAATGAACAATTCTTTACCATGTAAATGTATGCCATTTCTACACTGTCACTGATTCTTTTTGTTTTTAAGACATTCTTACTTGAAACTTCTACTCCTTCAGTTACTTTTCATCTTAAAGTTTACTTTCATTTTTTATCATTTAATTCATTTCTCATTGTTTCATTTAATTCATTTCTTATCCTACACTAATTAACTTTTCATGCCTGTATATTTACCTTTAGTTAGTTTAATTTCATTTTTATGTTTAATTCATCTCATGATTAGATTGGATTTCATAAAAGGATAAAGATATTTGCTTACAAAAACTAAGAACGTTATTGTCTTTTTGTGATTTTGTAGGAATGACTATCCGATGTGTGATTACAGTTGATGGATATGATGGTGATGTTGCCCCTAGACTCTTGAAACAATTTAAAGGTGGCACCTCACATTTACTGGCTACTCTTCAAGATGTTATTTGTCCAAGAGACTCAGACTCAGACTCAGATATTATTGTAGATGGTATCTCCTTAGGCTCCATCATCATTCAGCTACGTGTTAAAACTACTAAAGCTCTTGTAGAACTATGGGAAAGGTATTATATGTTAAATATAAAGAAGTCTTTTGAAATGACACTACATCACATTATGTTGTGCCATATGCCACGCTTTTCCATACCATTAAGTAATATTTCAAAAACGAGTACGAGTTTTTCATTAGGGTTTCTAAACATGATAAAACATTTTATTGTTTGAAAGTGTTTGGAAACCCTATATAATGAAACACGAAGCACGAGCTTTTTGGAATTACTTCTCAGTCGAATAAATAATTCATTATGCAGGAATGTGGCTAGTTCTTTATAATATAATAGGTCACTCATTATGTTGCCTGGGATTATGAGAGTTATTTTGAATTCCTCGTGTGGAATTTATTGGATTTCGAAATACTGTAGGGTTTATAAGGTGTTACAGGATTCTTACTTGAAGTTGTTCAAAAAGGCTTAGAAAATGTTCCTTTAAGTTCAGTTGAGGAATATTTCAAATTGTACTCTAAATATAACCGTAACTACCTACATAAGTAGTTTTTTTTTCATTTTCTTTAGAAAATAATCCAAATTGTCATTTAAATATAAGTTGTAACTTCAGTAGGGATCATTAAAGATGCGAATAAAGTTCATTTATGTGAGTATTTGGCGTCAGTGTAATTTTATGATATAATATATATAGAGTATTTGATGGCGTGGGAAATAAGACTCTACTTTGCCAACCTAATCACCATGCCCAATAGCTCAGCTGGTATAAAGAGGGAATTCAACTCCAAGGGTTGCAGGTTCGAGACTCGGACACGCCAATAAAAAAAGGGAAAAAAAATAATGTAAAAATAATAATACTGTAAATTAGGTAGAAAGGTTAAGGTAATAAAGGAGAGTAAGGTAGGTAGGTAACTAGGGAATACTAATTCTTTTCAGATTTCCCACCACTATGTAGATTTAGAAATATTTTCATCACTAGTGATGAAAATATTTCAAACATCGGTCAACCTATAATCGTGTTTCATCGGGGTTTCAAACCCATGCACGTGGTACAAATGGTGTGCTCACATTGGTTGATTAGCTCATGAATTATTAATGAGTTTGAGAATAACATATACCATACCATACTGTACTACACCACACCACACCTACCATACTACAATATATTATCATATCATACCATACCACAGCATAGCATAGCACAGTACAACACTGCACAGCGCAGCGCAGCACATTTTATGTTATTATCTGATATGTCTTGTTGTTTTTTTAGGTATAAGAATGATGATTTAAAAAATGCACTTGAAAGAGTTCTTATCACAGATGAAATCAGGAAGCTTGGTAAAACCATTCAAATGGTAGTCACGATGTCTAAAGAACAATTCCTGGACGCGTTTAGTTTCCTTTATTGTCTAACTCAGGATAAAGAAAAAGACAATTCAGGTTTGTGTAGTCTTGAGAAAGACTGTTGCTATTAGTATCTGATAATCGATGGTGAGTTGTGATTATACATGTGTGTGTAATCTTAAAAACGATTGTTGGTGTTGGTGTGCGACATTTAAACAACCTGAGCAGAAGACAACTTCAATTTTGCTCATTTTACACACGTGCGGGTAAATGCAACTCATCAACAGTTACTGCTGCACTCTTATTATTATTATTATTTTTTTAATTTAAAGAGTGAACAGGAAGTGATGGAAGGCAGGAAAATGTCAGAAGAAATAAAAGAGGAAAGAAAAGAAAGGCAGAAAAAGTGAGGAAAGATTAGAAGGAAGAAAGGAGTAAACAGGAAGTGTTGGAAGGAACGAAAGTATAAGGAAAAAATAAAAGAGGAAAGAAAAGAAAGGCAGGAAAAGTGAAGAAAGGAGTGAAAAAGAAAGGATTGAAAAAGAAAGGAGGAAGTAATGGAAAGAATATACAAGAAAATGTAATGAGATGAATAAAAGACAGGATGCAGGGAAGAAAAGTTAGAAGGAAGGGAGAACACTAGAAATAGGGGGACTGGAAAACGAATGAAGGAAGGAAAACAGAATAGAAGGATCCAGGGAGTGGTGAAGAAGAGAAAAAGGAACCAATACCCTGGTTTTATGTGATTCCAACAATTAACAACTCTTTATTTCAGTTTTGTTTGTCGGCGAAGTCATGAAATTGATACTTGATCATGAAGACAAAATAAAATTCCTTGAAGGTGTGTCTTTTATAAATACATTCATTTCTCATTCTTCAAGTTTTATTCACTTTTTATCATGCCATTCATTTTTCATTCTCTCATTTATTTTTCTTGCTTCTATTCCCTTTCAATTTTTATTCACATTCACGCCATGAATTCTACAAGACAATCCGCCATCTTGGCTTTTAGCCCCGAATATATCCCACAAAGCATTGCGAAAGACTTGCGTGACGTAAAAGCTTCAAGAGGCTAATTTGGATAGTCTCATCATATAAACACACCCCTCGACCAATCACAATGCACGTACTATGTTAAATATTTTATGAACTAGCGAGTTATAAACTAGTATAGGTTGCGTCGGTATTTGAACTAAACAATAAAATGACATTTGTAACACCATAAAAAAAAACACACGAATGAACTTTTTGGATAATAAATTTCCATATAATTTAAAAAGTTATTCCAATGTGTCAATTGTTTCAAGATGTCTTTGACAAAATCCATCCACCTTTAACAATATTGTTATTTCGTCTCGATCTAATAATAGGACTGTAAACATGCTCAGATCAAAGAAAATTCTCAAAAGAAAGCAATAATAATATATTTTTAATAATAATAATATATTTATATAACACCTTTTCCAAAGCTCAAGGCGCTTTACAGTATATACAGAAAAATATAAAAACTACAAGCATGATATATAAAATAAAAATATATGTTAATATAAAAATTAGTGAAAATTACATTTATTTAAATTACAGATAGTAAAATATATTGATATTATTTAAACTTTAAATGTTCTTTAATGTCTAAAATAAAGAATGTCAGCAACTGTAATAGGCTGTGGTAAAAAAATGTGTTTTTAGTTTTGTTTTAAATTTATTAAGAGTTTCGCAAGACTTGACAGCATCAGGCTGAGCATTCTACAACTTAGGTGCTGCAACACTAAAAGCACGATCACCGTATGTAGCTGTGTTTGAGGCATCATAGGATCTTCAACATAATACGGTACTTTACAGGAAGCCAATGAAGTTCCTTCATCAATGGAGTAACATGAGTATATTTGCTTTGTCTAAAAATAAGCCTTGCAGCACAATTTTGAACCAGTTGAAGATTGTTAATGAGGTATTTTGGGAGGCCATATAGCACGGAATTCCAGCTGTCTAACTTGCAAGTGATAAAAGCATGAACCAGTGTCTTGGTACTACTAACAGAAAGATATTTCCTGATACGTGAAATGTTGCGAAGATGGAAAAAGGACGACTTGCAAATAGCTTTCACTTGAGACTCATACTTTAAATGCTTATCAAAAAGTACACCAATATTCCTGGCTTTCTTAGAAGATTCGATGACATCATCATTGACGTGAAGCTGAAGTGATGTAGCTGGGCGAAATTGAGAACTGAAGACAAGAAGTTCGGTTTTATCAGAATTCAGTTTTAATCTGTTGGTTGCCATCCAATTACTAACGTCACTAATACAAGCTTCAAGCTTGGTAGAAGTATGATCATCAGGTTGACATGAGTCAAACGAAACATATAACTGTGCATGTATCGTCGGCATAGAGATGGTAGTGCATGCCATGCTTCTTTACAATACTACCAAGTGGAAATGTGTACAGCAAATACAGAATTGGTCCGAGAACGGAACCTTGTGGTACGCCTTTATTTAATTGGTGCAAGAACGATGAATGTCCACGTACACTTACAAACTGTTTGCGATTGTTGAGGTATGAGTGAAACCAATCAAACGCCTTACCCGTAATACCAAAGAGATGTTGAAGACGGTGTAGCAAGATGTCATGATCGACTAGGTCGAAAGCAGCCGATAAGTCAAGAAGAAGCAGAGCAACAGATCTGTTGTTGTCGATGGACCTCAGGATATCATCTTGGACTTTCAACAAAGCCGTCTCAGTACTGTGCATTTTCTTGTATGCAGATTGGAAGGTTTCTCCCAGGTTGTTAGAATCAATGTAGTTGATAAGTTGAGAGCATACTGATTTTTCAATAACTTTAGATATAAAAGGCTGATTTGATATAGGTCTAAAGTTCTTCAAAACTTTAAAGTCTAGTGATGGTTTCTTCAGAAGAGGTCGGATCTGTGCAATCTTTAGGCATTGAGGCATAGTGGCAGAAGATAACGAACGATTCACTATTTCTGTAATCACTGGTAACAATACAGGCAAACAAGGCTTTAGGACGGTAACTGGTACAGGGTCGAGTTGACAGCATTTCACTTTCGATGACACTAGTTGTGACACTTCTTCAGGTGACAAAAGGTGAAAACAAGGCAATCTACATGTAGTAGAATCATCACCAGAAGAGTAAAAGATGCCAGGGTTGCTCGCTATTGTCGCACGAATGGTTTTGATTTTATCAACAAAGAAGTCATTAAAGTTCTGAGCGAGCTGTTGATCAGATGGACATGGTGGGAAGCGTTCCTCAGGTTTACGATTGACTTGTTTTTCGATGGATTGGAATAGCGTGCGTTGATCGCCCTCTTTTTCATCTTAATCCTGGAGTAGTAGGACTCCTTTGCATTCCTAACTAGATCATTTACCACGTACCACTGTTCTGTATAAAGTTGATGATCAGAATCACACTTAGTACTGCGCCACTTCCTCTCAAGACGTCTTCTCTTTCTCTTAGCCTCTAGAATATCAGGAGTAAACCATGGTGAATGTGGACGAGATGCAACCAAGCGTTTATTTAAAGGTGCATAACTATCAATCAATGATGAAAGTGTGTTGTTGTAGTGACAAACTAAAGTAAAAACATCCATATCACAATCACAGTACGACTTTAACAAATCAGAAGTAACAAGGTCACTAGTAAAATCATCCATATTGATAGAGCGTAAATTGCGTGAAGTGACTAGTTTCTTAGCAGGTAGTTTATTAGGAAGTTGAAGTTTACATTGAACAGCAAGGTGATCAGATAGACCACGGTCGGAGATAACAAAGTCACTGACAATATGATCTTCATCTCTGGTTATTACCAGATCAAGAATGTGGCCACCTCGATGGGTGATGGAGGATACATTTTGCACCAAATTGAAGGTCTGAATCAAGTCGAGAAAACGGCGTGACATGCTATCATCCAAAACGTCAACATGAAGATTGAAGTCTCCAGTTATAAGAAGATATCCAGAAGATGTTGATATAAATGACCAAGATATGCAGCAAACTCATCTAAGAATGAAGAAAAACCAAGTCTGGGAGGTCTGTAAATTACAATCAGACGAACAATACGACTGCTACATTTAAGTTGTAGTTCCATATGTTCAAAAGATGAATAAGGCTGATGAGGTGACACTTCAGCATTGAACAGATTCCGTAAAACAACAGCAACTCCACCTCTATTAGAAACAGGGCGTGGTACATGGTGAATATTGTAACCAGTTGGACAAATTTCACGAGTATGGAAATCATCAGACTCGTCGCCATTAAGCCACGTTTCCGTGATCGCTAGGATATCAATGTCAGAATCAGACACAAAGTTTTTGATAATACGTGCTTTGTTTCGTATTGAACGGGCGTTCAAAAGGCAGAAGGCTGTGTTATCTCGCAACGTTACACTTGGTGAATCAGAACAATGGCTTTTGTTCGGTTGTACATAGATTAATGAGCTTGTTGTTATCGGTGAGGTTGTCCAGGTGGAACGAATAGAACGAACAGAATCTTGAATATTTAATAAGCTACGATTTCGTTGTGAAATGTAGGTTTTGATGGGATACGTTTTACCGCGTTTTAAAGATGACCAAGTGGAGTAGTCCAAAGGTACTTGGTGTGTTGAAGTTGCACAATGGCGGGAAGTTTGAATATCAACAGGAGATAGTTTCCAGCTCATACATCGCGATAACAAAAAGTTTCTTGAATATCGAATCATAATTGAATCCAGAGAATGTTTAGTGAAAAATAGAGTTGAACTGATATGAAAATTAACGTTGTAAATGACTAAAAAAGCAAAAACCTAGAAAGCTCTAAAATAGGCAGCCTGCTGCATGGCGCTAATTATATGATAATTCCCGAAAAGCAATGGGATACATTATTCCAAACGTCAGGTGCTGTCACATCGGCTGATTTTGACATTAAATTACTTTTCCTCCTATTGAGGAACATTTGTAAACTAAACTCTCCTGGAACTGGATGGGTTAAACCTCCTTTAGTGTCTGATCTTAGTAAGGAAGCAGATTTAGTACGAATTAAGTTGTATCTAAATAAGCTCTGTGCTCATAATAGCAACACTGTAATTCCTGATAATAAGTTTAATTCACTCTGGGGTGACATTGAAGCGGCGTTGTTGAGACTTGGTGGATCTAAGTATCAAGATCAGATTCATCGTTAAAAGCATGAAACATTAGATGAAGTCACTGATACCATTAGAAAAGGTACATCGACTTAGCAACACATTACAGTCATCCTTTTGTTTATTTATGCACTTAATTGTTCATCGAACATTCTCTCCCTCTTGTTTCCCTTTTTCCTCGCAGCCCCTTCATCAGCCTTAATCAATATCCTCCAACGTTCTTGCATTTAATATTCAGTAATTTAATCTATCATTCTATCGTCATCTATCCTTCCTTACCCTCTACCTTCTCCATTAAGGTAGTTCCGGACTCTTCCTACTGCGCATCCATTTCGCGCATCTCGGTTTTCATCATTTATTTGCGTTTTTTTGAAAATTTATCTAAATAATATTCTAATATGAATCCTTATCTATAACTTAAGAAAGTATTATGTAATTTCATGCAACTTTGGAGGTAAAATGGGACATTTTTCGAAACATGCTCAGATTTTCACTACCTGACATGGTCGCTGTTTTGTCTCAAAACAACAAATTTACAACTTTGTAAAAATGAATAGATAAAATATAATTTTGACGTCTTTAGTCGTAAAACTAATACAAAATAGGTTTTAGGAGATGACAAGGAAGGCAAATTTGACAAGTTTCAAGATGTTTAAAATACTAGAACCCAGTCCCGCGCGGACCGTTACCGTGGTTTTTTTTTACAAAAAAATGGATTCGGTCGCTTATAACTCGCCTATTAGTACGGTGACCCCCAATTTTTTTCTTTTTATTCAAGACTGCATTTACAATTTTCTTACGATTTAGAATAAAAAGAAAAATATTCATTTATTGGATTTTCTGAAATTTTCCAAATGCTACAACTCTATACCCATGTAGGGTGCGTGATTGGCGTAGAATTGTGCTTCTATGGTTCACCTATACCCATATTTGGAAATGATTCAATGATTTTTATGACAGGAAATGTTAGATAACCCTTAGATCTATCGTTTGATATAATCGTATGCTTTTCCTAGCAGAATACGTTCGCATTCTCTTGACTGCTTTGAATAGGTACTTTTGAGCAAATCACCGCAAATTATTGCAAATACCTACTTTTACTTTATCTTATAACTCTATAACCAATACGGTGTCCCCAATATTTTTTCACGTTTTTTGACTTGCCTAACAATGATCTATAAATGACAGGATTTATAAAAAAATTCTTTGAAGAAATCCAAGTATCCGGAACTACCTTAAATGTAAAATGTTAAGTGTAAAAATGTATAGTGAGAGAGAGTGAATACAAAACACGACCACATCAGCTATGCTGTAAACATATTTATAAAATTCATGAATAATTAATGAGCAATTGACAAAAGAATTCACGTCCGTGACGGAGTTTGTAAATCTCATACAGATTTCGTCCTGATTTGCATAAGTTTCAACTTGAATTTTCTCGGCCAGATTTACATTTATCTTGACAATTTTAGTAAAATATGAAAGAACTAACGTTGGACTTTCATAAGTTCTATACAATATTCGCGTCCGATCGGTATCCGATATACAACGGCTCGTCTTCGACTCGCCGTTGTATATCGGATACAGATCGGCCGCTCATATTGTATATATTACATATCGTGTAGAAATATTATTATTATTATTATTATTATTATTATTATTATTATTATTATTATTATTATTATTATTATTATTATTATTATTATTATTATTATTATTATTATTATTATTATTATTATTATTATTATTATTATTATTATTGTTATTAATATTATTATTATTATTGTTATTATTATTATTATTATTATTATTATTATTATTATTATTATTATTTCGTTTATTTTAACTTTGACTTGTTTACAAGTGTATCTCTTAGTGAAACTGCGGAATGAATTCCAAGCAATTCCCTAGTAATTTTAACTAGACTGACATCTGATCATTTATGCTTGTAAAGTGCTTTAACAATTTCATTATTATTATTATTATTATGATTATTATGATTATGATTATGATTATTATTATTATTATTATTATTATTATATAATAATATATAATTATAGATGGCGGACGCGACGGACGCTTAGAACATCTCTCTGTTAAGAATCATGTCTAGAACGTCAAAAAGGCTCAAATGGAGCGAACAAATGAATACTGATCTTTTAGAATGCAAAAAGAAGGCACAAGACTTGGTTTCATCAGATAATTCGCCACTGAATAGAAATGGAAAGAAGAAAGGCTACATCGAAGTTATGCATGAGCTATGGATCGATAAAGGGTACAACCATCTTGGGCTTAAGAGCCAAAATTTACGTGACCAAGCTTCAAGACTTGAAAAGACGATCAGAAATAACTTAGCAGACTCCAATGTGAATGATTCAACAGACAGTTATACTAATACTATAACTTCTAGTGAAGATATTAATGAAAATTTGAATCAAAACTCTGAAATTTTGAGTCCATCGCAATATGCTAATTCATCAGCTACAACACTAAACCAAGATTTGCATATGACAAATGTTTCTATGATCCCTAGAGAGTCAGAACAAACACAAGACATTGAAAACTCGCCTGGATGCCTTCCACAATACAAAGAAACATTCAAACATACAACTATTAATTGGGGTAAACGAAGCGATGGTGGTGACATTATTCTATCGACCAAAATCATAATAGATGCATATGACGAGATCGCAACTTGGAAGAAAAATGTTTTTCTTGTCCCTTATGGCAAGATTGGAAGATACTTTATTGATCAAATAACTTTGCATATAAATGACTGGAATAAATTAATGGATCTGAACGTCAGCACATATCTCTTAAGGCCGCATTTGTACTAATTGCTATTGGTCTCCAAAAACCAGGTCCAAAATCCAAAGCAAAAGATCATAAAGAGATACTATCAAAACGACTTACTATGTGGAAGGATGGTGAAATAGATAAGATATTACGTGAAGGCAGAACCATTCAAAGTCGAATCGGGAAGCTTAAAACATCAAAGCCACTCGATAAATCCAAGATTTTTGCCAAGCTTGTATTGGATGGCCAGATTAATTCAGCCTTGAGATTTCTGAGTGAAACATCAAACAACGGTGTGTTGAAGTTAACTGACGAAGTTATGACACAGCTAAAGCGGAAACATCCTAATCCTCAACCTGCAAAGTTAGGTTCATTACTCTTTGGACCGATTGATGATGACTACCCAGACTCAATTTACTGTAATATTGATGGTGAAATGGTCAGACAAGCAGCGCTAAGAACAAAGGGATCAGGAGGCCCCTCTGGAGTTGATGCTAATGGCTTTCGAAGAATACTTGCCTGTAAATCCTTTAAACAATGTTCTTCAAAACTATGTGAGGCAATAGCCACAATGACCAAAACGCTGTGCACGCAATACATTGACCCCACGACCATTGAGCCTCTGATTGCAAGCCGCTTGATCCCCTTAGACAAAGGAGAAGGAGCTGTAAGACCAATTGGTGTTGGTGAAGTGATAAGACGAATATGCGGAAAATGTGTAATGAACATTGTTAAGCAGGATGTTATGGAAGCTAGTGGCTCTCTACAGCTATGTGCTGGACAGAAATCTGGCTGTGAAGCTGGAATACATGCCATGCATACAATTTTCGAAGCAGAGGAAACTGATGCTGTACTTCTCATAGACGCAACCAATGCCTTTAATACTCTAAACAGAGCTACAGCACTTCACAATATCCGTGTGCTCTGTCCTGCCATTGCATTATTTGCTATCAATACTTACAGGCATCCTGCACGTCTATTTATCATTGGTGGAAAAGAAATTATGTCAGCAGAGGGTACTACACAAGGCGACCCGATAGCAATGGCGATCTATGCACTTAGTCTACAACCTCTAATAATGGGTTTGAAAGAATCTAGCAGTACCAAACAATATTGGTATGCTGATGACGCTAGTGGAGCAGGTTCTGTCTCTGAAATCAAACAATGGTGGACTACTCTAAATACCCTCGGACCAGACATAGGATACTTTCCAAATGCCAAGAAATGCTGGATCATTGTGAAACCGAACAAAGAAGCCTCAGCTAATGAGATTTTCAAAGACACGGCTATCAATATAACAACGGAAGGACAGCATCACCTAGGAGCAGTAATCGAATCCCAGCACTATCTAGAGAAATTTGTCAACGACAAAATAACCAATTGGGTAAACGAAATAACTCAATTGGCAGAATTCGCCAGAGCACAGCCACATGCCTGTTATGCTGCCTATACTCTCGGCTTAAAACACCGTTGGACTTATTTCTTAAGAACACTCCATGACATCCAAGACCTACTAAAGCCACTAGAAGATGCAATATCCAACATACTTATACCTGCCATTACAGAACGCACGTGCAGCCAGCTGGACAGGGATATACTAGCGCTACCAGCTCGCTTGGGAGGCATGGGATTGTCAAATCCATGTCAAGATGTTAAGCGAGAGCATGACTCATCGATTAAAGTAACAGCGCCCTTAGTCGAGAGAATCATAGAACAAGTACATCAACTACCAGATGATTCTCTTGTAAAGCCACTACAACAGGAGGCCATGAATGAGAAAACAAAGGATAACGCTGAAAGAGCACAAAGTATTAAGGAAATGGCATCTCCAAAAACGCAACGTGTACTTGAACTAGCTGCTGAAAAGGGATCCTCGATGTGGCTAACAGTGCTTCCTCTTCAAAGCCTTGGCTTCAATTTGAATAAACGCGAATTTCGCGATGCCGTCAGACTGCGCTACAACTGGCCGATAGACGATATTCCTTCATCCTGTGTCTGCGGTGTACAATATACAATAGACCATGCTATGATATGTAAAAGAGGAGGCTTCATCATTCAGCGTCATAATGAGCTACGAGATCTTGAAGCAGAAATGCTTAGATTGGTATGCAAAGATGTACAAGTTGAACCTGTCCTCCAAGATATCTCGGGTGAAGAACTCAGCAGAGGAACAAACAAAGCCCAAGATGCAAGACTAGACATCCATGCGCGTGGTTTTTGGGAACACCAGCGTTCGGCATTCTTTGATGTGAGGGTATGTCACCCTAATGCCGATTCGTATCGTAACCTTGAACCACAACAAATTTACAAACTTCACGAAAATGAGAAGAAGAACCAATACGCAAGCCGAGTCCTAGATATAGAACATGGAACATTTACACCTCTAGTATTCACGACATCAGGAGGAATGGGCAAAGAATGTCAATTATACCACAGTAGATTAGCTGAGTTGATTGCTATTAAGAAAGGAGACAATATGCTAAAACAATTTCATGGATTCGTGCAAGAATATCATTTGCACTCCTAAGATCTTCACTTATTTGCGTAAGAGGATCAAGACAGACCAAACGACATGCTTCGTATGACTTTATAAACAATGACATTGATATTGATGCAGCCCAAGGAGCCATCAGATCTTTCTAAATATTTTTTCTTCTTTTTTTTAGATAATATATATTTTTCTATTCAACAATAACTATAATTTTTTCTATTTGATACATGTAAATAATTTTGTAACTTTTTATAGTATTCAATTTTGTAAATTTCAAACATTATACACAAACAATTGTTAATGTCATTAATATCTTTTTTTTTTAAATTATATCATGTTGTAAATTTTTATATATTTTAAATATTGTGAAATAAAATTATTATTATTATTATTATTATTATTATATTATTATTATATTATTATTATTATTATTATTATTATTATTATTATTATTATTATTATTATTATTATTATTATTATTATTATTATATATATTATATATATTATTATTATTATTATTATTATTATTATTATTATTATTATTATTATTATTATTATTATTATTATTATTATTATTATTATCGATAACGCTATTGCCCGAATAAGCTAGACTTTTATTTATTTTTCTATCTTTTTCTATTATTATTATTATTATCTGTATTATTTGTTTGTATTAGTTTGATCAGAATTAGATTTGGAATAGTGTATATATTTAGTTAAACATTCTTAGACGATCCTTTTTATAAATTGAATGCATTGTAATTTGTATATTTATATATAATCGAAATTGTAGATATTTTTATATTATTGTGAAATTATTATTATTATTATTATTATTATTATTATTATTATTATTATTATTATTATTATTATTATTATTATTATTATTATTATTATTATTATTATTATTATTATTAATATTATTATTATTATTATTATTATTATTATTATTATTATTATTATTATTATTATTATTATTATTATTATTATTATTATTATTATTATTATTATATTTATTACCTATCATCCCTCTATAGTCCCTCCTTGCTTTCCTTCCTTCAGTCCTTCCTTACTCCACATCCCTCCTTCATGTAGCCTGCGTAAACAGACCCTTATTAGCGCTCGAAAAGTCTCCCGCCAACAAGCGTCTGCGCGCCGAGAGCAAAAATTCCATACTGATGACGTTCTTTGACCCAGATCGGGTCAAAAGCTCTGATTGGACAATTGTGTTAAATTGACACCTCATTTGCTTATCAAGAGTGGTTTCGCTACTTTGACTGAAATCTAAACTCAAACAACACTTCTATAGTTATATTTATTCAAAGATGATGGTTTCATAGAGCATATTAAAGACAAGAATGAGACATTGAAGCGAATTATCACAATCTCCTGTCGAGATTTGAGAAGGATTCAAACGCCGTGAACGTTTGCCGACTTAACTACACAAGAGAGATCACAAGAGTGCTTTCGGTATTTGTACTAAAATCTTCCATAAACTCAAACAACACTTCTGTAGTTATATTTATTCAAAAATAATGGTTCCATAGAGCACATTAAAGCGAATTATTGCAATCTAATATCGAGATTTGAGAAGGACTCGTGCATCGTTGTGAATTAGTGAGAATTACTTTCGCCGGCGGTTCGATAAGTCAATGTTGTCATAGTTTTGCTTTCATTCGTCTCCGATATACACTCTGAAGATAATTCACTTGGTCTTTCATGATAGCTAGCAGCGGAGAAACGGCTACGATAATAATCGCATCTTCCTTCCACAAATCGCTCGATGAGAGGTGCCAGTTGGCTGGCTAACGAATGCATCTTTTCCATTAGAAAAGGTAAATAAAGCATTTAACTGGCTTTCAGTGAGTGAATTACTCGAGAATATAGAAGAAACTTCACAAACGGCATCGCCATACCTAGTTTCTCATGTTTTTCAGCATTGCTGCTGCTAACTCGTGTATTGCGTGACTGTAAATGAGGTGTCACTTTCCAACGTCATCAGTATGGAATTTTTGCTCTCGGCGCGCAGACGCTTGTTGGCGGGAGACTTTTCGAGCGCTAATAAGGGTCTGTTTACGCAGGCTATCCTTCATGCACCCATTCATTTATCATTGTCGTGTCTAGGTTTCCCTGCTGCAGCGATGATCCTTCAATCAATGAACTCACCCAGTGAAACACAGCTTCGTGTTGCCTTTGACTTGGACGCTGTGTTGTTCTCTGACGACTCGGAACGAGATTTGGACGCGTTCTTGGAGCACGAGATACAGAATAGAGATATTCCGTTATCAGAGGTAAGCGTTCTTGGAGCACGAGATACAGAATAGAGATATCCCGTTATCGGAGGTAAGCGTTCTTGGAACACGAGATACAGAATAGAGATATCCCGTTATCAGAGGTAAGCGTTCTTGGAACACGAGATACAGAATAGAGATATCCCCTTATCAGAGGTAAGCGTTCTTGGAGCACGAGATACAGAATAGAGATATTCCCTTATCAGAGGTAAGCGTTCTTGGAGCACGTGATACAGAATAGAGATATTCCCTTATCAGAGGTAAGCGTTCTTGGAACACGAGATACAGAATAGAGATATTCCCTTATCAGAGGTTAGCTGGCCGACTAGCTCGCTGCTTAGCTTTAATTTGACATAACCACGTGTGGTCTTCGCAGATCAATAATTATAACCACAATGAAATGTTAACCCATCCCAGGGGGTGAATGTTCCCTTGACCCCTTAAAAAGGTTCCTTCTTCTCCCTTGTTGCCCATAGTGAAATAGCTGTTTCCTATGACCCAAAAAACTATTTTTGTTCCCTTGTTTCCTGAAAAGAATTTGAAAATGATTAAAATTAGATGCTTCTGTTCCCTAATAACAATGATAACAATGATGATGTATTTCAATGTTAATAACTGGTTGATTATGATGGTAAAATAGATGATTATGATGACGTGTCTACATGCAGCTCGCCAAATGATGCGCATCACAAGACAATATTCTCTGCATGTTTCAGGGGCCGTTAAAGCCTTTCGCCGAGGCATTTGGGCGAATACAGAGGCAATCCGATCGATCCATGAAAGAATCTTGTCCAATCAGAACGTACATAATACCATCACGTGACGCCCTTGTTGGGCAACGTGCTCTGCTTACATTACGTAGTTGGGGTTTGGAAATCGACAAGTGTTTTTTCCTGGCCGGTGCACCAAATGACGAGGTCTTGAAGGCGGTCAATCCACATATATTCTTTGATGACCAGTTCTCACACATACATCGCGCGAGGGAAAAGGGAACACCATCTGGTCACGTGACTCGCCAGTACGACACGAAGAAAAGGGTGAATATTTAATTATAAATCAGTATTGTTCGCGTAACGCGACGGCTTTTAATTCTTTTTCAATTACATTTTTTATTCACTTCCAAGCTAATTTAATAAATGACGCGAATATTATTACACATAAAGAATACAAGGGATTCAATGAATGAATTGACAATTATCAAACACAACTGTGATAAATGATCTATTAAAATAATGGACGGAGGTACGATGGAAAACGGCTATAATTATTCACTTGTATGTAGTTTTATCAATCAAACGATAAACAATGACCATATTGTACTCTTTTAATATTTGATAATTATATATAATACAAACGACAATTTAAAATATTCAATTCTATACAAAACCATTCCTTATCAAAGAAACTATCAAGGCACAAATAAAAACACGAGTGTGATCGATTGAGAACTACATTCAGATTTTGAAATCTTAAAAGAATAGATTAGATTAGATTTAGATTCTTAAAAGAATGCTTTACACTGATCCGTTCTAAATTGTGTTTAAAATACCAGAAGACGATTGAAATTTGTACTCATTTTCTCTCTATGATTTGATTTTGAGATATCGCCGACATTAAGAAAATTCTCTTGCAAGATGTCGCGAAATTATGCAAATATAGCCGCCGATCTATAAACCATAACAAACATTTGTTGAAAATTGTTTTTTGGTCAAAACGTAGAAACGTTTTTGAAATGATATATCAAAACATAAAAATCATAGCATATCTAATACAGACCAAATTAAATGATAAAATTGTAATATCTAAAAATATGATCAACTCATGTACATGTTGAAGCATCTTGAGTTGTCGAGTTGGTATATAGCACAGCATTACAATAGTCCAACTTAGAAGTTACAAAGCATGTATATAAGAGTCTCACAGTGCTCGAAGAATATACATTTCATGTCGAAATAAAATAATTCAGTTTAACTCAATTTTAAAAATGCAAACAAGGAAGAATGTAAAACTTCTCATCTTCATAGGGGACAGACTTCAAAAAGACAATCAATATAGCTGTGTCCTCAAGAGCACTGTTCAATCTGGAAGAAGAACATCGTGTATTCGACGAAGAAGGTCTTGAGGAATACATCAAGTTACATTTAGAGCGAGAAGACCAGCCACTTGAACATGGGGCTGCATTTCCGTTTATCAAGGTTAGTCAGGTAAAACTTATGAGTCAAGACCATTCTGGGCCAGATTTTAAAAACAATATCAGTGGCGGTGGCATCCTGAGTCAATTCTTCACCTTTGATGTTGTTATAGCTTCCATCTTCAAAATGGGAACACGAAAAACCAGCACAACACCATTTTGTTTTGAATGCAAACTAAGCATCAGGGGCAGATCCAGAAACTTGTCAGGGGGTGTCCCAATTGCAAATGAAGGGCTCTCTTAATTACGTGTTAGGGGGTGTCCGGTCCCTCAATGTCTTTAATAAAATAGGGGTAATTGCAGCGCTAGGGAGGTGTCTGGTGCAACTGGGACACCCCCTAGATCCGCCCCTTAAATCTCGACTCATTTTTCTGTACAATCTCGACTTAGCGTGCGTGGCCGGCTCTTGGGGAATTGGGGACGAGGAGGGAAGGGGAGGGGGTGGGGGTGGAAGGAAAAGGAAAGGAGAGCCTGCAAGCAAACCCCACTTTTTCATGTACCCGCCTACTTCAAGACACTTCAAAACATCAAATTATTCAGCCAATCAGAGCATACAACAGAGTTTACAGGAAGTGATCTGGAAGTTGTCACTTTTACGTGTCAACCGTTGAGTTTGTAAACAAGAGCCAGCTACTTCATATTATCAAATATTTTATTATTTTAATACCTATATCATTTGAAATAAAACTATGTTATACAATGCCTCAAACCCTGCAGTTTACGTTGTGTTAGAAACTATCTGAACTTATTATATCGCATTTTCTTCTTGATCTTTGACCTTTGAAAAATCTTGAAATACTTTTAAAATAAAAATATATACGACTTTCATTACCATGACTGTAGTGGGAAACAAAGCCAAAACATCTTTACCTTCGAGTAAATCGTCAGCAGCTTTTTTTTTGTCTCCGAAGAAGTCTTAGTTGAACAAGCACGCGAAGACGCTAAGTTAGTAACATTGAGTCGAATTACAAATACGATTGACAGCGTCATGCTTCATTTTGACCAATAGGAGAGTGCGGCCTCTGGCGGCCGCAGGTACACGAAAAAGTGGGGTTTGCTAGCAGGCTCTCCTTTCCCTTTCCTTCCTCCTCCACCCCCTCCCCTCCCCTCCTCGTCCCCAATTCCCCAAGAGCCGGCCACGCAGGCTAATCTCGACTCATTTCGCAATATTTCTGCTCGCAAAAGAAGCCATACATAACTCTGACTCAGCCTGTAATCCACGTGATAATACCACGTGATCGGTCTGACAACAAGATCTGTTAGTTTCAGATAATTTTAAATGCCGCGAAATAATGTTTGTTTATTTATTTAAGGCCCTTAAAAACGTCAATGCTAAGTTAAAAGAACTGAAATCAACAAAGGAAACAGAGGAAACAGAAGAAACAAAGGAAACAGAGGAAACAGAGAAAACAGAGGAAACAGAGAAAACAGAGGAAACAGAGGAAGAAATATTTGCTATCACGTTAATGTCGCACAACAATGCTCAAGTTGGAATACGACTGCAGGAATCAATCGACTACCATGGTAGTAATAATAATAATAATAATAATAATAATAATAATACTAATAGTAATAGTAATAATAATAATAATAATAATAATAATTCTATAAGGCTAATATAGATATAATATGTTTAAATATTGCCACATATCTAGAACTTAGAAAACCGACTATTCCTATGTAATTTTGGATGCTGAGTTCAAATTTGTGCGTTATTACTCCTCAAAATGAATTTCAGGGGGGTTAATTTCAATTTCTAATTTTCTTCAAGCTTTGCTCGCATCATGCCGAAGCGACATTTTGACCGAAACATGTAGACCCAATAGATTTGTTGACTAACTATACTTTGGCAAAGAAACTATCTCCCTGTGACTCCTGTAAGATGCTTTAAAAAAAAATGTCCTTTTTAGGAGGGGGAATGGGGACGAATTACCTTAAAATACCCCTTAACACCATCCATCGAAAACATTTTCACTACCCACGACTCATATTTGTGACCGACTCATGCTAAGGAATCAGGAAATCAAGCAAAAATTCTGATATCTTCAATATGTTGTCTGTTATTAAATTTAATGCTCCTTTATTCTATAAGGCTAATATAGATATAATACAGTCATTAATTAATTAATGTTTAAATATTGCCACATATCTAGAACTTAGAAAACCGACTATTCCTATGTAATTTTGGATGCTGAGTTCAAATTTGTGCGTTATTACTCCTCAAAATGAATTTCAGGGGGGTTAATTTCAATTTCTAATTTTCTTCAAGCTTTGCTCGCATCATGCCGAAGCGACATTTTGACCGAAACATGTAGACCCAATAGATTTGTTGACTAACTATACTTTGGCAAACAAACTATCTCCCTGTGACTCCTGTAAGATGCTTTAAAAAAAAACGTCCTTTTTAGGAGGGGGAATGGGGACGAATTACCTTAAAATACCCCTTAACACCATCCATCGAAAACATTTTCACTACCCGCGACTCATATTTGTGACCGACTCATGCTAAGGAATCAGGAAATCAAGCAAAAATTCTGATATCTTCAATATGTTGTCTGTTATTAAATTTAATGCTCCTTTATTCTATTAGACTAAATACTAATCATTCCTGCATTGCATGCTGGGAAATTCTGTAAAAAATGGAAAGGGGATACCCCTATTTTTATATTTTATCTTTTTATTAAGTGTCAAGCCACTCTCTCCTACTAAGAAAAGTTTGCGTTTGTCATGTTTTTGTAAAGTCATAACTTCCAAATATGGCTTAGTACGGTAGGAGAGATATTTTATCAAATTGCTGATTCCCAAAGATCTCTCACGCTAGCTTTATTCACATGTGAGATCACCCGGCTAATTTCTTTTAGAAAGTGGAATCCCTGCATTCAGGCTTAATGATGCCCATCATGCAGTTGCAATTGATGTAAGATGGCTGTTAAAAGAGTAAATCATACATGATGTACGGCTTCGACATTTAGTTGAATCGTGATAGATTTAATATTAACGTCTCAAACTCGAGCTTAGAATTGCAATCGGTATACAACAATTCGGCAAGGTTGCTACAATAAAATACAAAATTACAATCATTAATTTTATGACTTCCAAAAATACGAAGGAAAGTGAATATACTTACAAAAAGTCGTAGCTCTGTGATGGTTTTAAACGGTGCACGATTAAACTATACAAAAATACACTCTTTATACTACTTGAGCAGAAACAACGAAATTAGAACAAAAGACCGGATAACTAATTTCTTACTTGAATGAAACTACTGACATATACAAAACAAAAGTTCGTTTTGGTGCAATACAGTTTAATATGAAATGTTTATCAATGCGAACAGGCTGTACATGAATCGACTTTACAGTTTTAGTAGTTCGTAGACATATTTTAACATTTCAATGCATATGTAATGACTAACCTCCTTTATCAATATGTAAACACATTCCCATAGGCATCTATTAGCTCTGTATGTCCTTTGTAAGTGTAACTCCAGCTCTTTTGACCCATATATTTCCGAAGGAAACCGTTGATCGCCATGTTTATTTACAAATGTACCCATTTGGGACCCTATGTTTGGAGGGCGTTTTTAATCAACCTCGATCTTATGCTAACGCAATATTTGTACGTTTGCTCGGGATTTTTTTTTCAAAATCGCTTTTAATCTTCCAACTGATTTAATAGAACTTGAAAAGGCCATATTAAGAATATTTTTGTTTAGAGACCGCATGCTCACGATAAATTAGTAAACAAAAGCAATTAATAAAAAAATAAGCATTTTAGTAATGTATTTACTAATTTAGTAATGCTTTATTCTATTTTTCCTTATGGTTTAAAGTTGATAATTCTTCAAGCTTTAATTGAAAAGAAGTTTCGGAACATTCTTTTGAAAATCTCCTTATCCAAAGCAAATTAACACAAAACAAATCAACACAAACTGTGTAAAATTTCTTTTTTAAAAGGACCAGCTCTATTTGCATTGATCTCAGAGTGGTCGTTAACGAGAGTTTTCAGTGTAAAGAGTTTTGATGATGAAGCAAACCTCTATATTAGCCTTTGCGGTATAAGCTTGTAATAATAATAATAATAATAATAATAATAATAATAATAATAATAATAACAACAACAACAACAACAACAACAACAACAACAATAATAATAACAACAACAACAACAACAACAACAACAACAACAACAACAATAATAATAATAATAATAATAATAATAATAATAATAATAATGAGGATGAGGATGAGGATGGTCATAATAATAATAATAATTTTATTGGTATTCCAGACATGTTTATTTAGCATCATATTTTCATACATGTATATATTCAATTCTTTTTTTCCCTAACTTGCCAATGCAAGTCATCTACAATATCTAGATAGTTAGTTTGGATAGATCGCTTTAAAAAATCCTTTCATTAAGTTTTAAGGCAAAGCGTGTTTTGAAAAAAGGATAATTCTATAGTTAATACAATCATTTTGAAATATTCTTAAATGGCAATCTTATTAATGTTATACTAATATGGATTTGCTTTCTGTGTTTCTGACCAATTGTTTCTTGTAGGTCTCAGTATTTCACGTATGGCTTTAACCTGTGGAGAAAGTGTTGTTGACTACCTTAAAGCCTACAATATCGCACTCTTCTTGACATCATATGAAGATGAAGTCAAAGATGCCATTTCAAAAGGTAACGATATGTTGGCTAAGCAACACATTATACCAACCATATGAACATGCTTCAATATATTTATAAATGATACAGCTATATAGGTTAATCGACTCATTCGCGATTTATCCTTCCTTCCCTTTTTCCACCTCCTTTACCTGTCATCCCTCTATAGTCCCTCCTTGCTTTCCTTCCTCCAGTCCTTCCTTACTCCCCATCCCTCCTTCATGCACCCATTCATTTATCATTGTCGTGTCTAGGTTTCCCTGCTGCAGTGATGTCCCTTCAACCAATGAACACACCCAGTGAAATAGAGCTTCGTATTGCCTTTGACTTTGACGCTGTGTTCTCAGACGAATCTGAACGAATCTATCAAGATCAAGGTTTGAAGCCGTACTTGGAACACGAGATAGAGAAAAAAGATATCCCCTTAAAAGAGGTTAGTTGGCTGGCTAGTTTGTTGCTTGGGGATGTCTAAAGGCCTACAAGGAGGACTCGAGGGGGTTTCAAAATACGAACAATTCTAGTTCAAAGAGATACCCCGTCACGTCGATTAAAAAATTAAACAAGAGATAAACTTACCTTGTAATTATAATCCCTCTCAAGCTTTCAGAGCATGGTGCTTTTTTACATTCTATCGTGTTTTAAAATGCCCATCGTCAGAGTTATCAGAATGTAAACCACGGGTGAGCTTTATTTATTAGTTAACTAAAATGTCTCACCAAATGGCAAATCTCTGCATGTCTCACAAAAATTATCTGCATGTTTCAGGGGCCGCTGAAACCTTTCGCCGAGGCCATTGGACGAATGCAGAAGAAATTTCGATCTGCGAAAAAAGATTGTCCAATCAGAACGTACATAGTAACATCACGTAGTTTCGAAGTTGGGCAACGTGCTCTGCTTACATTACGTAGTTGGGGTTTGGAAATCGACGCCAGTCATTTCCTGGCTGGTTCACCAAAGGACGAGGTCTTGAAGATGATCAATCCACATATATTCTTTGATGACCAGATCTCACACATACATCGCGCGAGGGAAAAGGGAACACCATCTGGTCACGTGCCTAGTGTCACACCCAAGTACGACGAGCAGAAAAGGGAGAGCTCTAAAAAGAAACTCGAGTTTTAATTATAAATCAGTGACGGCTCTGATGACGTCATGATGCAGTTTGTTAACTAAAATGCCTCACCAAATAACAAATCACCAACATTCTCTGCATGTCTTAGAGGCCATGTATTTTTGCGCATTAGAAGTATTAAAATTATTATTACGATCCAATATTGTATCCATTTTCAAGTAAAACTTAATAAATGACGCGAATAATGTTACACATAAATAAATGGGATTCAAATTTAAAATTATCAAACCGGCGAATGCAAATGAAGAGGATATGGTTTAAGAGGAAGCTTTGAAAAATGATTTGTTAAAATAATGACATATTGAATGCCCTTTTCACACAAGGACGGACACATCGTCTCGACACGCCCTCGACACGACTTGTCCGTCATAAGATGATTTGTCCGTCATAAGATAATTTGTCCGTCATAAGATGATTTGTCCGTCATAAGAGGATTTGTCTATCATAAGATGATTTGTCCGTCACAAGATGATTTGTCCGTCATAACATGATTTGTCCGTCATAACATGATTTGTCCGTCATAACATGATTTGTCCGTCACAAGATGATTTGTCCGTCATAAGATGATTTGTCCGCCATAAGATGATTTGTCCGTCATAACATGATTTGTCTGTCATAAGATCATTTGTCCGTCATAAGATGATTTGTCTGTCATAAGACGATTTGTCCGTCATAAGATGATTTGTCCCTCATAACATAATTTGTCCGTCATAACATGATTTGTCCGTCATAACATAATTGGTCCGTCATAACATGATTTGTCCGTCATAACATGATTTGTCCGTCATAACAGGATTTGTCCGTCGTAACATGATTTGTCCGTCATAATTATAACATGATTTGTCCGTCATAACATGATTTGTCCGTCATAAGATGATTTGTCCGTCATAAGAGGATTTGTCCGTCATAAGATGATTTGTCCGTCATAAGATGATTTGTCCGTCATAAGATGATTTGTCCGTCATAACATGATTTGTCCGTCATAACATGATTTGTCCGTCATAAGATGATTTGTCCGTCATAAGATGATTTGTCCGTCATAAGATGATTTGTCCGTCACAAGATGATTTGTCCGTCACAAGATGATTTGTCCGTCACAAGATGATTTGTCCGTCATAAGATGATTTGTCCGTCATAAGATGATTGTCCGTCATAAGATGATTTGTCCGTCATAAGATGATTTGTCCGTCATAAGATGATTTGTCCATCATAAGATGATTTGTCCGTCATAAGATGATTGTCCGTCATAAGATGATTTGTCCGTCATAACATGATTTGTCCGTCATAAGATGATTTGTCCGTCATAAGATGATTTGTCCGTCATAAGATGATTTGTCCGTCATAAGATGATTTGTCCGTCATAAGACGATTTGTCGGTCATAAGACGATTTGTCCGTCACAATCAATCAAACGATAAACAATGACCATATTGTAGACAAAATAATGACCGCTGACGGTGCGCGGGCTTAATGGCCGGAATAGTTGGCGATGAACCGGAATACCAGGGAATATAGGAACTACCTTTTCAGACGAGCAAATATTTCAATAATTTTCGATTTGGTTCTTGGTTCTTCTTGGTTTAATACACTTCTTAATAGTTCACACTAATACAAACCGGTCACTGAAACCGAATAAGTACTTACCATTGAACTTCCACTCGAAATTCCCCGGGGTTATTAAAAATATTTCTTAAATTGACACTAGCCTGCGTGCAGCCCGTTTGTTTACCCGTAATAAGACCGTTATTACGGGTAAACAAACGGGCTGCACGCAGGCTAATTGACACGTGACATGTGTATTTATTCAAGGCCCTTGAAAACGTCAACGCTATGTTAAAAGAAAGAGATCCAAACGAGAAAGAAATATTTGCCCTTGATGTCTCACAACAATGCTATAATAATAATATACAAATTAGGTAATACCTAATAGCGGAGCTCCAGTTTAAATTGTTCTTACAACATCAATATGTGCATGTAAATAGTTTTTGTGCATGGGCCATGCCTAATCTAAACTGTAATTATTTTAGCTATGTAACCGCAAAAGACAACTTCAAAATCATAGATATAGGTGGAACGGACTTTTAATTTTATTTACTTTATGAGCAAATAATAATCTGCGATATATATATTTTCGATAAAAATTCAAAAATCTTATTTATCTATATTTACTATATTTTTCAATAATTTTATGCTCAAATTATGAAAAAGGTATTTTGTGTGCATAATGAATTATTAACTAAAAAATCCAACCCAACCCATTTTTATTTTTAAAATATGAACCTAGAAAAAAACTTCGATATCACTATAACGTTTCTAGAGAAACAAAATTAGGGGTATCCACACGTTTTTGAAAAAGATATGAATTTTTAGATTTTACTTTTTGAGATCAAATCGTACAAAAATTCGTGACAGCGTGAATTGTGTCACGCACGACACATGCAGCGTGCATGATAAAGTCCCATAGACAAAACGCTGAGAAAAATCAAGATTTTGAGCTTCAAATTGACAAAAACGTTACTTGAACAAGTACTTAATAGGGTGGTAACTATGTATTTAAAGGAAAAAAGGGAATTCTATAACATTTCTTTATAAAAAAAACCCTTTTCATCGAATTAAATTTACAATTAAAAAAAGTAGTCATGGCAAATCTTCAAAATTCAAACAAAACAAAAACGATCTTGAATGAAGTGGAATTAAAGACCTCAAGTATCAGTTCTACCAACACAGGAACGATTTGAAGACAAGGATGTTAAAACAAGGTATTTTATTATGAAAAAGTTTGTGTAAAACATCATTTTGTTCTGTAAAAAAACTTTAACAACTTTGAAATAGAAACTATAATAAAAATGTTCGTTTAGTAAACATAAAATAGTCAATATTGCTAAAGAAACAGATGTTATTCAACCAGTTTTGAATTATGTTTGTATTCTAATTCATCTTTAATGTTTTCCGTTGAGGAGTTTGTGAAAAGCACATAAATAAATCCCTTTTTGAATCGACCAAATACCACAAAAAGTACAATTTACACACTTGTAAACATCGTGTTATGTACGGTTTGTATCTCAAAAAGTAAATCAAATGGAGATAAACGTTTTCTTTTTTCTTTCTATAATAAATCAGAGAACAGATTCTTCCTTTTTGAAGCTTAATAATTATTTCAAGTTTTTAGGCCGTGTTTTTTCACGCTCGTTAGATATCAAACAGTTTTTTCTCAAAAAACTTGAAATAAATAATCCGTTAAACTTACTTTATCGGTGATTATTTTCCAAAGGTTTTCTTCTTCTCAATGACATCGATAATATTTTGACGAATACATGAATATACTTGAATCAGTTTTGATAAATTAAACATGGTCATAGTTAAACTGCCAAGCTTGAAAATCCATAAAAAATCTATACTGAAGGAAGCATTTTGAAGATAGTTTTCATAACGAATAAAGTCGCTTCTTTTTCAATTCTTTTACGTTGCTGTAGTCTTTATTCTTCTACGAAGTTTTATCTACAGACAAGTGTTCTTGGCCTTTCAATCTTTTCCTTTTCTTGAGATAAATTTCTTCATTTTTGTTTCCTTCAAGTTTATTTTCTTCTTTGGTAGTCTTTATTCTTCAAAGAAGTTTTATCTACAGACACGTTTTCTTGGCCTTTCAGTTCTACTGTTCAATTTCTTCATTTTTGTATCCGGCCCAAGTTTATTTTCTTCTTCGGCCAAAACTATCTTAATTTGATTCTTCGATGTTCATATTTCTCAGTTGATATTTTAAGTATTGTATTTTGTTGTTGTTTGTTTGACTTTTTTTGTCGATAAAAGAACAACCTGCTTTCGATGCGGGCTCTGCTATTCGACGCGCGCGCGCATCACTTTCCCGCCGAAATGTAACAGCCAATCAGTATCGCCATGGACACGGACGTTGTACGGACGTACGCGCCCGCGATCCTATGTATAATAATAATAATAATAATAATAATAATAATAATAATAATAATAATAATAATAATAATAATAATAATAATAATAATAATAATAATAATAATAATAATAATAATAATAATAATAATAATAATAATAATAATATTATTAATAATAATAATAATAATAATAATAATATTAATGATGATGATGATGATGATGATGATGATGATAATAATAGTTTAATAAACACCAATATTGCATGGAAAAAACATGGAAAAAAATTCTACTTCAACGGCAAACTCTTCAAAAAATGGACATCAAAAACCCTTTCAATAAGTCAACACAGATTATTTAGCTGGATTCGAGCTAAACCAGAAAGGACTGAAAATTGCCGCACATAATGTTCAACACTATACTAACAAAGTGGACATTGTACGAACTACTCTTACGAAGACATCTGGCACCCCTGATGTTCTCTTCCTAATTGAAACGTTTTTGGACAACACCTATTCAGATAACGAACTCGAAATACCTGGGTATAATTTATACCGCAAAGATCGTTCAGGTAAACGTGGTGGAGGCATTGTCGCCTATATACGTACAGAGGTACCAGTGACCCGAAGAATAGACATGGAAATGGATGAGCTAGAAGTATTATGGATTGAAATTAACCATCCCAAAATGAGACCTATTCTTGTAGCTGGCATGTATCGACCACCTAATACAACTGTTGCAACTGATTTAAAACTTGAAGATAACATTTCTCAAGGATATCACGAAGGTAAAGAACTCTATGTTATTGGTGACATTAACATTAATCTTCATGATCCATCTGTTTTAAATCATCATTTCATCCGAGGATTGCAAAGCATGTCAATGACTCAACTGATAAACACAACTACAAGACCTTCTAGTAATACATGCATTGACCATATATGGTGCTCTACTATTGACAACATAGTACATGTTGCTGTTCCCCAGATAAGTCTATCTGATCACTTCCCTGTGTGCTTTATTCGTAAATGCAATGGTGGACTATTCAAAGAAAAGGCACATGTAACGATACGCTATCGCAGTTACAAAAACTTTAACAGTGCTGCTTTTGTCAAGGTCCTTTAAAAAGTCCCTTGAAATGAAATGACTTCTATTGACACTGACCCGGACGTTGCCCTTCATACCTTTGAATGTCTTTTTAATGATGTTATCAATGAGCATGCACCTTTGAAGGAACGACGAGTAAAGCAAAAACGCCAGCCTCAGTGGATGAAGCCTGAAATAATAACAGCTATGAAGGAGCGTGATCGTCTTTTAAAGATTGAAATTAACACCTCTGGTAAATCAAATCGTAATAGTAAGGAATGGCGTCAGTACCGTAAAGCACGTAATGAAGTTGTATGGATGATAAATAGAAGTAAGCGAGATCACTACACAAAGTCCTTCGAGGAAAATAAAGGAAAACAGGACAAGATGTGGAAATCGATCAATGACATCTTAAACGTGAATGGTGTTGAGGTTAAACATCCTCGAGAGATTGCGGAATCGTTTTCGAACTATTTTGCAAACCTGACAGCTGAATTCAAAATCAAAGAACCAGAAACTGACTCTTGCTTTTCGAAGCTTGAAGAATTCATTAAATCAAATCACTCAATAAATGGTCAATTCAACATCCCATTGACTACTGCTGACTTTGTTGAAAAACAGCTACTTAAACTCAAGTTGGACACGGCTACTAGTATTGATAACTTTAATGCCAAACTGCTAAGATGTGCTGCCCCTGTCATCGCACCACATGTTGCCAGAACCATTAACATGTCGATTTCAGCCTCTTCAGTTCCGAATCGATGGAGGTGCGCTAAAGTTACACCAGTTTTCAAAGGAGGCGATCGCACTGACAGAAACTGTTATCGACCTATTTCTGTTCTTCCTTTGTTATCTAAAGTACTGGAACGACATGTATATAATGAACTATACAACTACTTCACGATCAATGATTTACTGACCAACCATCAGTCAGGATTTCGGCGATTCCACTCTTGTCAGTCACTACTGATTAAGTTAACTGATTTTCTACTTGGCAGTGTAGACACTGGCGAGATCTGTGTCTGACAATGGTCGATCTACGAAAAGCCTTCGACCTTGTTGACCATACCATCCTCTTAAAGAAACTGCACTTGTATGGTTTAAACAAAAACGCACTATCGTGGTTCCAATCTTACCTTGATAACAGACACCTTCAAGTTATAATCGAAGGAGAGTGTTCCTCGAAAACACCTATACTAGCTGGCATACCTCAGGGTTCAATACTTGGTCCTCTTCTATTTATCATCCATATGAATGACTTGCCTCTACACCTTAAGGGAACGCACATTGACATGTTCGCGGACGATGCAGCACAATACACATCTGGTGCAACACTCCATGATGTTCAAGGACAACTAATGCAGAAATACAACCTATAGTCAATTGGAACACAGAAAACAAAATGTTGCTAAACAAAAAGAAAACTAAATCAATGGTTATTGGATCATCACGAAAGATCTCAAAGATGACTGACAGCCACATTAACATCACGGTCAATGGCTCGACCATAGACACAGTTACTTCGGACCGACTACTGGGAGTTCAAATAGACAACACAATAAGCTGGTCTGCTCACATTGATAGCATCAGTAAGAAGATATCACAAAGGCTTGGTATTCTTAGACGAATCAGACACCATCTATCACTAGACGCTCGGCTTTCATTTTATTATTGCCTCATACTATCAGTAATCGATTATTGCTGTATAGTATGGGGCAATACATCTAAGAATAACCTCGAAAGAATCCATCGCCTGCAGAAAAGAGCAGCACGACTTATCTTAGATGAAAAATGCAAAGCCCCGTCCCTACCTCTATTTTTAAAACTTCGCTGGCTACCAATCGAATACCGTATACAATATCTAAGAGTCACAACCGTCTACAAAGCATTAAACGGACTAGCGCCATCCTATATTACAGAACTTCTAATACCTTTTAACAAAGTTCATAATATCAATACTCGTGGTTCAACTAATAACTTGAAGCTTCCACTTACGAACTCAAAATCTGGATTGCGAACTTTCAGTTACCTAGCCTCCAGTGAATGGAACTAACTACCTGATACTGTAAAATCATCTACATCACTCTCGTCATTCAAATCTAATTATTCAAACATGTCTTTCAAAAAGCTTGAAAACATGAACTTATCTTAGGTTGTACTTTTTTCAAATTAGGAATTTTCAAATTACATTTAGAAAAGCTTGAAACATGAATTACTTTAGGTCGTTTTTTTTTTAAATTTAGAAATTTTAAAACTGCATTTAGATAGTTTTATATTTTTATCACTTTAATTTACTTGTTTATATTTCTTATTTAAATTTTATGTATGTATGTATATATGTAGGGCCTAGATGAAAATTACTTGTGTAATTCTAGTTACCCTATATTGAAATAAAGTGCTTTACTATTATTATTATTATTATTATTATTATTATTATTATTATTATTGTTGTTGTTGTTGTTGTTGTTGTTGTTGTTGTTGTTGTTGTTGTTGTTATTATTATTATTATTATGAAAAAGAAAGTTCGGCAATGTTTATTCAATTATTTAAAAATACATGGCTACAATGTTGATATCACAAAATTATTTGAGTAACAGTGTGTTAATAGTTAAATATTAATAGTTATAATTTGCTATTCTCTATACATAATTTCTATTTCCGTATCTAATAGTATAGTAATAAAGTGTTAATAGTAATAATATCAATGGTTATAATTTGCTCTTAACTTCTTTATATTTATCAATTTATTTAATGTTAATTAAATTATTTAATCTTTTATATCTGTATCTAATTTTGAAATGTTTTATTAATTGTCAATGTAAAATATATATATATATATATATATATATATATATATATAAACCACAAATCTAACATCTTATCTGCCTCGACTAGCCGTTATGCTACTTGCAGGTTAGATGCGTATCTTGTAAAATAATTAATCAACGTGAATAAATTGAATTGAATTGAATTGAATTATTATTATTATTATTATTATTATTATTATTATTATTATTATTATTATTATTATTATTATTATTATTATTATTATTATTATTATTATTATTATTATTATTATTATTATTATTATTATTATTATTATTATTATTGCAGTTAAAACTGAATTACATTGGTATGACAATAGTATGAAATTGATAATCTAATCTAATATTTATTTATTACAAATTACGGATTGATTGCTTGGATAAATGACTTTCTAAAACGATCGGTTTTGTATCTAGGCTCTATGAAAGGACGTTTGTTTCTTAAAAAATATTTAACAATTATTCGCCGAAGGCGAAGTGATTATCGGTGAATATTTACCGAGCGGTGAGTCTTCGAGCTGCGAGGTAAATATTCACCGATAATCACTTCGCCTGAGGTGAATAATCGTTTTAGTATAAATACAAAGGTGATTATTTCAAAAAAGAAAGAAGGAAACATCATTGTAAGTGAAAATATTTTATTTTTTAAAAGCGCGAACGTTACGCGTAAAAATTGTAAACTTTGTCTCGCAAAATGACAAAATAAAAACAACGTGAAAATTTACTATGATACCTTTAATAGCGTGACTCCAAACTTAGTAGCTTCTTTTGTCGATTTTGGGACAGCATTTTCTTTAAAGTTTTCAATTTCATCTTCGCTAACAGTGACAAAACAACTACTGGCAGCCATTTTGTCCGAAAAGGTGATTATCGGCTGATAATCCGAGATAGCAAACCAATCAGAGCGCGCGATTTTGTATAATCACCTTTGTATTCATACTAATTACAGTTAACATTGAAAGCTGGGAGTAGGCAGTAAAGTTTATGGTTTGGATCGTTAACAATGTTCTCAAAGAGTTTCACACACGATGCCTGTCGGCGACTGTCTAGAGACTGTAAACAGGAGGTAGACAGTTTTTCGCTGTAAGATAGATCATGATCACAGATGATAGTGAGGGCGCGTTTCTGTATCCGCTCAACGTCGTCGCTGAGGTACTTGGGTAGAGCATAGTGAAAAACCGGTGATGCGTATTCGATAACACTACGTATACACGAGCAGTAGAAGTTGACCATGTCAGAAATAGGCACCTTAGCACGTTTGAGTTGCCTTAAAAAGTACATACGTTTGGATGCTTTCTTTACGATATATTCAACATGGCAGTTCCATTTAAGATCGTTCCAGATAATTATTCCTAAGACTTTCACTTGTCTGACGAGTTCAAGTTCTTTGTTGTTAATAGACAGAGGGTAGCAATTGGTTTCAGTCTTCGTGAATTGTATCTTCATCTCTTTGCACTTGTCTTCGTTTAGTGTAAACCTAAGTTGGTTAGATTGGTCGTGGATTTCATTCATGACTGTTTGCATGTTGCTTACAGATCCCTTAGATATGGTTTCACAGGCGGTAATATCGTCCACGTATTTCCACAAACGAGCGTCAGCATCTAGGTTGTTAATCATCAGGATGTAAAGCCATGGTCCCAATTTAGTACCCTGAGGTACACCTGCAGGGACTGGGGACCAGTTTGAGAGAGCACCACCTTGCAGCTTGACTCTCTGCTGACGATTTGTTAAGAAGTCGGTGGTCCATTTCACTACCCATTCTGGAAGTTCAAGTGACTGAAGCTTTCCAACAAATGATGATCGATTAAGTCGAACGCTTTTCGAAAGTCCATTAACATGATTCTAGCCAAGGAACCATTGCCATCAGTAGATTGGGTTAGATGGTGTAACGTAAAATACTAATTAAAGCATATAAAGTTGATGATTTAGGTCCGGCGCCGTACTGGCGTGGGTCGATAATTCCCAAGCCGGATGACCGGTTTAATAAAACCATCAATCACTACTTCTTCTGCAACTTTTGATAGAATAGGAGTCAGTGAAATGGGTCTTAGGTGTTTGCAGACGTCCAATACAGGCTTCTGTTTAGGTAGAGATCATTTATCATAATATCATTGTCCTATTTATCATAATATCATTGTCCTATTTATCATAATATCATTGTCCTATTTATCATAATATCATTGTCCTATTTATCATAATATCATTGTCCTATTTATCATAATATCATTGTCCTATTTATCATAATATCATTGTCCTATTTATCATAATATCATTGTCCTATTTATCACAATATCATTGTCCTATTTATCACAATATCATTGTCCTATTTATCACAATATCATTGTCCTATTTATCACAATATCATTGTCCTATTTATCACAATATCATTGTCCTATTTATCACAATATCATTGTCCTATTTATCATAATATCATTGTCCTATTTATCATAATATCATTGTCCTATTTATCATAATATCATTGTCCTATTTATCATAATATCATTGTCCTATTTATCACAATATCATTGTCCTATTTATCATAATATCATTGTCCTATTTATCATAATATCATTGTCCTATTTATCAGAATATCATTGTCCTATTTATCAGAATATCATTGTCCTATTTATCACAATATCATTGTCCTATTTATCATAATATCATTGTCCTATTTATCATAATATCATTGTCCTATTTATCATAATATCATTGTCCTATTTATCATAATATCATTGTCCTATTTATCATAATATCATTGTCCTATTTATCAGAATATCATTGTCCTATTTATCAGAATATCATTGTCCTATTTATCAGAATATCATTGTCCTATTTATCAGAATATCATTGTCCTATTTATCAGAATATCATTGTCCTATTTATCAGAATATCATTGTCCTATTTATCAGAATATCATTGTCCTATTTATCACAATATCATTGTCCTATTTATCACAATATCATTGTCCTATTTATCATAATATCATTGTCCTATTTATCACAATATCATTGTCCTATTTATCATAATATCATTGTCCTATTTATCATAATATCATTGTCCTATTTATCATAATATCATTGTCCTATTTATCAGAATATCATTGTCCTATTTATCAGAATATCATTGTCCTATTTATCAGAATATCATTGTCCTATTTATCATAATATCATTGTCCTATTTATCATAATATCATTGTCCTATTTATCATAATATCATTGTCCTATTTATCATAATATCATTGCCCTATTTATCACAATATCATTGTCCTATTTATCATAATATCATTGTCCTATTTATCATAATATCATAGTCCTATTTATCAGAATATCATTGTCCTATTTATCAGAATATCATTGTCCTATTTATCAGAATATCATTGTCCTATTTATCAGAATATCATTGTCCTATTTATCATAATATCATTGTCCTATTTATCATAATATCATTGTCCTATTTATCATAATATCATTGTCCTATTTATCATAATATCATTGCCCTATTTATCACAATATCATTGTCCTATTTATCATAATATCATTGTCCTATTTATCATAATATCATAGTCCTATTTATCATAATATCATTGTCCTATTTATCGTAATATCATTGTCCTATTTATCATAATATCATTGCCCTATTTATCAGAATATCATTGTCCTATTTATCATAATATCATTGTCCTATTTATCACAATATCATTGTCCTGCATTATTTTCATCATGAATATCGTCATATCAGAACCATCGGATTGTTCAGTGGGTTTCCTTCCTGGCTGCTGTGCATGCCGGATTGTGTATCTGTCATTTTGCAATGGTGTGACTATCTGCCCCTCTATTCTGTCCATCCCTGTCTGCCTGTCTCGATATCTGGCTGTCTGTTTGTCTCCTTGACTTTCTGTCTATCTGACTGTCTCGATATGTGTCTGTCTGTCTGTAGGTCTCATCATAACACGAAAGGCTTTAACCGGTGGAACGAGTGCTGTTGAATACCTTAAAGCATTCAATATCACTCTCTTCTTGACATCATACGAAAATGAAGTCACTGATGCCCTTAGAAAAGGTACTTCGACTTAACAACACGTTACAGTCACACGCGAACGCTTTCCTCTAGGCATAGTTTGTTTCTATAGTTGAATTTGTAAAATCGTATGTTAGGATTTCAGTGAGTGTCAACTAATATTATAGGCGAAATGCATCATAAAGTCATCAACGACATCAACTAGCAAAGCCCGGTAGAACGAGTGACTGTAATAGCATCCTATTACACTAATAATAGCCTACGGTATATGATACAGACCAGGCAAGATGACAACTCATTGACAGAAGAGGTGTCTGTAAAAACACTCAGCGGCTCCCTGGCTCGAAACTTATAAACGCGTTTTTCTCGGTTTACTTTTTAGCCTCAAATATTCTTTTAAACGACTATCATTCGCTCAAATGTTAACAGATTGCAACTAAACTTCGCAATTTTGTAGAACGATGTTTCAAGCGTGAGACGATGTCTGCGATTTTCTATTTATTATTTTGTTAAAAAGATATCACTTCATTGGTAAGAGAATACATTAAAATATCGATTGTCGATGTTTGAGATCTCGTAGCAACTGATCTAAGATAGATATAAAAAATCCCAGGCACCGTTTTGGAGATTAACTTCTCTTACGTGCAAAGACGTGTTTGTTATTGACGTGACGGTAATTTGTAAAGGGCTGTGATTTTTCAAACAGAAGACACTCAAATCGCACTAAACTCTACATAACTTTTTCGCAATTTAAGTTATGGACAATTCGAAAATGTTTCCTAAAACTACATTTATCCACCTATCAGATAATATATACTTTTATAGCAAAATATTGTAAAGCTTGAGCACAATTTGAGGTCGCGCACATATGGGTCCATAACCAGTCCTGAGTATGATTTTTTAATGTTTTAACGAAAACCAATTTTTATAGGAATAACATTTTATATTGTAAGTGGAACATTTTTAAAGGAACATTTTTGAATATTTAATAATTATTCTATTTTGTATATATTGTTTTTAGCATTTTTGTTATGCAGGGCTCTAATTGATAACAGTACTATGTACTGACTAGATTATCTTTATTTATTTATTTATCTATTTATTTTTATTTATAACAATGTTTAAGCAGGAGGCTCACATCACCGAGGTGTTTTTTAGAGAGGTCCTGTTATAATACTATGCTATATAAATATATAATATAATAATCTAAATAATCTAAATATAAAAATATAAGTACAAATTAAAACTAAAAACAAAGCTATCGAAATGCGCATAAAATATATCTAAGTATCACTATAAGTATATTAAAAATAAATTATATGTTAAAAACGATTTGAAAACATCGTTATCGCCATACCGTCATACTATCAACATCACCATCGTCATCGCTATCATCATCACTATCATCATCACTATCATCATCACTATCATCATCACTATCATCATTTTTTTCATTTTTTATTGCACATTTTGTGTAATAATCTGATATGTCTTGTTTTTTAGGTATAAGAATGGTGATTTAAAAAATGCACTTGAAAGAGTTCTTATCACAGATGAAATCAGGAAGCTTGGTAAAACCATTGAAATGGTAGTCACTATGTCTAAAGAACAATACTTGGATGCGCGAAGTTTCCTTGGTAAACTAACTCAGCATAAAGATAAAGACAATCCAGGTTTGTGTAGACTTGAGAAAGACTGTTGCTATAAGTGTCCAAAAATCGATGGTGAGTTGTGATTATAGATGTGTGTGTAATCTTTGAGAACGATTGTTGGTGTTGGTGTGCGACATTTCAACAACCTGAGCAGAAGACATCTTCAATTTTGCTCATTAATTCTACACACGTGCAGATAAACGCAACTCATCACTTACTGCTGGACTCTTTTCTAGCGCAAATTCTCTAGCTGACTTTGAAAGAATATAAGTCAAAACGTTTTCTTTCAAACTTCACACAAAGGTTATAAATATCTAAATATTGAAGTTTCAAACCGTGCCAGGCTTTCCTCTAATATGAAGCGTGAAGCGTTTTTTTAACGAAGGCACCATGTGAATGCTGTAATCTTAACTAATAACGTTTTGCGTCCTTTTTCGGAGTGAAATAGGATATATTTGTATTTTATGTATATTATACTAGAATACATAATTTACTATACATTTATGCATTCATCCATCTATTCATTTCATTCTTTTCCTTTAACGTATCTACCCATAAAATTTATTATTATATTCTTAGGAATATTCTTGCCTGAATGAGTAATCAAATTTAATATAACATATCTTCCAACAGCATACAACAAAGAGAAAGGAAACTACAACAGACTTTACAATCTTCTGGTGGACACTCGGCGTCCAGTGGTTCAAGATGTCTTTGACAAAATCCATCCACCTTCAACACTCAATAGTGTTCTGTCGTCTAATAAAAGAATTCTAAAAGAGCTCAGATCAAAGGAAATTCTCAAAAGCAAGCAATGGGATGCCGATTATTCCCAACGTCAGGTTCTGTCACATCGGCTGATTTTGACATTACACTACTTTTCCTGTTATTGAGGAACATTTGTAAACTGAACGCTCCTGGAACTGGATGGGTCAAACTTCCTTTAGTAACTGATCTTAGTAAGGAAGCAGATTTAGTACGAATGAAGTTGTATCGAAATAAGCTTTTTGCTCATAATAGCAACACTGTAATTCCTGAAAATAAGTTTGAAATACTCTGGGGAGACATTGAAGCGGCGTTGTTGAGACTTAGGGAATTTACGTATCAAGATCAGATTCATCGTTATAAGCATGAAACCTTAGATCGGTCAGAGAGTGAAAATAGCAGAACATCTCCTCCCAAGGCAAAAGGCAGAAAAACAAAGCAAGCAAGCAAAAAGAAAGAAACCAACACCTAACGATATATTTGGATAAGAAAAAATGGCCTTCGTTCATCACGACTCAACAGAATGTTCAAAGACGGAACTCGATTTTTTTCTGTACCACCTACACAAACAGGACTTGAAGCAGGGCGATTTATTGATTATCACCCTATTTCAAACATCAGTGACAATGGCCCCATTGAGTTTTTAGTCAGTGGGGCTGGGACTGAATACATGGATCTGGCACGAACTCAACTTTACGCGAGAGGAAAAATTACAAACGCCGACGGTACTGATCTAGCAGGAGATGCAAAAGTTGGCCCATTAATTTATTCTTGAACGCTTTGTTTGTTCAAGCCGACGTTTCGCTTAATGGTAAACTGGTTTCATCAGCAACAAACACAAATCCTTATCGAGCGATTCTCGAAACAACTCTCAGCTACGGACCAGCTGCTAAAACCTCTCAACTCACTGCAGCATTATTTTACAAAGATAGAGCAGGGTACTTGGATGAAGCTGACCCTACAAAGGATGATAAAGATGCCAACACAGGTTTGAAAGCAAGATACGAACATACTAAGGACTCACAAACTGTAGAACTGATTGGACGAATTCATGTGGATGTCTTCAATATCGATCGTTTAATGATTAATGGCGTGGATCTAAGGCTAAAATTGACACGATCAAAGAACGAGTTCTGTTTGCTTTCTTCTGCTGCTGGAGCCAACTTCAAAGTGGTCCTTGAAGATGTTATTCTGTTCATTCGAAAAGAAAAAGTCAGTCCCTCTGTGATGCTTGGTCATGCTGAAGCCCTAAGAAAAACAACAGCAAAGTATCCGATCAAGAGAATGGATTTCAAAGTCTTCTCTATACCGAGAGGGGCCTTGAACATTTCTCAAGATAACGTGTTCAATGGTAAAGTACCAAAACGTATTGTCGTTGCCATGGTAGACAACGATGCTTACTCCGGAAACTACAAAAAGAATCGGTTTAACTTCAAAACCAACGATCTCAGTTTCCTAGGAGTTTACGTGGACGGCGAACCGTTGCCATCGAAGCCACTTCAACCCAAGTTTGATCCCGTCAATGGACGAGTTTACATCATGGCCTATCAGTCTATGTTCTCAGGAACAGGTATGATGTTTGAAGATCTTGGAAATGATGTGACTCGAGACGAGTTTAGTCAGGGTTATGCTATATTCTGTTTTGACTTGACACCAGACTTGTGTAACGGCACACACTACAACTAGACTTGATAAGGAAAGGAAATCTACGTTTAGAAATTCAGTTTGCCAAAACGTTGCCGCAGAGTACTAACATTATTGTGCTCGCTGAATTTGAAAACCTGATCGAAATAGACAACCAGAGGAACGTACTGTTTGACTTCACAAACTAAAAATGAACACTAGTCAGCTAGAGACAATATTGCAAAATGACAAGATAACAAGAACACAATTCCGAGGAGTGTTTGCATCAGATCAGCTACCTGCTCAAGTCACTATCTACCCAAGTGCCTACATTGCTAATGCTGATCCAAGTGACCAACCAGGAAGCCACTGGGTGGCCATGTATTTTACAAAAGAACGAAAAGCTGAGTTTTTGGACTCTTACGGACAAGAGCCAGAATTGTATTCAAGAAGATTTAAAGACTTTTTAGATAGAAATTCAAAATATAGAATAAGGAATCACACAGTATTACAAAGTGTAGATTCTAGTGTTTGTGGAGAATATTGCATTTTTTACTTGATTCATCGGTGTAGGGGTTTTTCATTGCAATCTATTGTCAATCACTTTAGTCATAGAAAAAGAATAAATGATTTTATTCAGTATACGAGTTTGTTAAACGTCACTATCCGTTTGTTTTTGAAAAACGAACAAATGTAAAACAGCAACAAGTATCACAATCTCGCTATAAAAAGAAATAAAACAAGACAATGTAATGATTCAAAATATGTTTTATTAACAAATCAATAAAATACATGCATTCAATAACAATTTGTGTTTCTATTGTTCTCAGTACTTTAACCATGCAGGCTTTGGAGAGTTATTTTTCTTTCCCTTGCCTTTTCCTTTGTTCTTTTTTGCTGAAGTTGAGGGGGGAGTAATGGAGAAAACTGAATTGTTAACGTCATCGTCATACACTTCTTGTTCTCCGCTTTTGTATTCTTCTAAAGTCCGTTTTCAATTTTCATTTCCAATCCAGTCTAAGGGTGTATTGATGCGTGCCAGTCCGCGTGAGAACAAGTTCCAGTTGGATGGTTGAAATCGTTTTCGATCACCCATGACATCTCTTACTAGATCGACTATACTTGTCCCCTGTACAGGTTTTCCATCGTACATCAATTCTCCACGATCATTCCAAGACATCACTTCAGGATTTTGTTTCAGTTTGTTAACCAGGAGTCTTGCTTTATTTTTAACCGTTTTAGGCACGCTGTCAATAATTTCATCTTCAATTTGAATGGCTTTTTCGCTTAAAGAGGGTCTTTCATTTGCCTTCTTTTCTTCTTTATCCGATACTACTTTGACGGAAAGTGGACTTTTATATTTTCTTTGACGGTCATATTCTATATATTTCTCTAGTGCTTGGTTGTAGAGTTTAAGTTTTTCGTCGTCTGCAATGTCCCGCCGGGATAATATAGTGCTCATTTCCGTATCCAATTCAGTGAGATTTCTCACCAGGGAATTAGTTTGTACCCTGCGGTGTTGATGTTGTTGTTGAACCGTAGCTAGATAGTTCTCAGGAACCAAAACCATTTTGCGAGCCATGTTATGGAAGTAAACTTGCCAGTTGTTGTAATACAGGTGCCAGTAAAATACCAAGAAAACCTTCGCCTTTTTGAACGATGAGTTTTTTCTTTTTACTCAGAGGTATACGTTTGTTTGACAACTCTCTGAGTGTTTGTTTATGTCGTCTGAGTTTTCCTTTTTGAGAAGGATTTAGTTTTACAGTTCCACGGAGAACGTTCAGTACACACTCGCAGATTGCTTTAAGAAGCTTGTTATCAGCAGCTTGAAGTAGTGCTCGGCGTTGTTTGGAATTACAGCTTTTAAGGACTCGCAGAAATTCTATGTTGTTTCGCATACACTGAGACATGCTGAAATGAGCAATTTAGAACTGTGCTTCGGCTTTTATCATTTCCTGACGTAAGCGTATTGTACTTGATCGGGGAAAATGTTGGACCTTAAACGAAAGGACTCTGGTGTTTGTTGCTTTAAGTCTATAAATAAATACCCATAGGGTACACAGCAGGCGTCTGAGTAAGCCTCTTGAAGAAACTTTGCGTGACCAGGATACATTTGTCGTGCCAAGTGAGACACTTGAGCTCTATCTCGTGGATTAGAAAACAGGCAAATGTAATGACAATTCAAACTTATATTTCGGTTTTCTTTTCCCTTTGGAAAAAGATTCTGTTGAATGTGAATAAGACTCGTATTCCGATGATGACAACCACGAGTAACAAGATTGGTAATTTCTTTGCTATTTCCCGTATCACTCATCAGATCGTCTAAAACGATTAGATTTCTCACTTGAGGATTAAGCATATCGTTTATATTGCTAGGTAACCCTCCATAAATTCAATATGGGGTATATTTGCTCGCATTTCTTCAAACACCGGCTGATATTCTCCATAACACCAAAATATTTTTTCAGGGGGATCTTGGATCATTTCCTGGCCAGATTCTAAAAGTTTTCTTACAAAGGATGTTTTACCGCTCATCGTCGGTCCCGATACAACCATGGGAAAGGGATGTTTTAGCCGTGGATCCATGATTAAAATGATAATCAGACATTAAGTTCACTCGTTATATATGTTCATAATCAGTTATGATTTTCTTTTTTCAAATAATTCCATAGTATTTACATCTCAATGAGTTTATATTATACAGTGTCAATATCCGTAAGACAAGGTGTTATAGTTATCTACAATTACTCGTTTAGTATATACAATTCTATAATCTTTTGATTCTGGTCGAGATAAAATATTTTGTGTTTTTACAACAAGTGCCCGAATTCTCTCTCAACTTATACGCGTATTTTTTTCCCCCCCCTCACTCTTACTTTTCAAGTTTATTACCTGTTCAACATCAGCTTGGCTAGAGCTCTTAATCCTGGGTTTTTGACGATATTTTCACGATCTAACTTTATCCCTTCGTTTTCACAGTACTCTATGATATAGCGCTGTTTATCTTCCTCAGTCTCGCACCAACTAGGGAAACCACTACTTTCTTGCTTGATTTTTAAAAACTTATCGATGTATAATCTAAAGAGCTCATCTGATTTGTCGGGGAAGTGCCACACCTGATCCACACGAGCTACACGGTATCCTTTCTCCAAAGCTTTCATTATTTCCATTGAAAACAGTCTGGTTGCATTCGTACGATCACCAAACAACGCCTGTCTCGGTTCTAAGGGTTCGGCAAAAGTTGAATTATCATAGTACTCTCTCATCTCATTGTTTTCAGCCAACTCTTTGTTCAGCTCGCACTCCCACTTTTCAATGACTCTATATCCTTGAGCTAGAAGATAGTAGTGTTTTCTCGTACAACTCTTGCATGGTGTTCTCAGTGACGGGTTGTTTCGTCTTTCTTGTATAACAGTTCAGGCAACCATGCCAGAAATCACCATAAAACTCATACACTGTATTTGTTTCCTGATGAAATCCATCTGTTCGGTAGGGTCCTATTCGCTGTTCTCCAGAGTTCCCTGCGTGTTTTATGTAGAGATTCTGTGTTTCAGCGAGGTATGATAACTATTTCAACGCTATTGCAGACTGTTTATCTGCGGGACATATCCATGTGGTGGGATTATAGCTATTGTTTCAGGCTGTAAAAAATTCTTCCGAAAAACCCGGTTACAGGCTAAGGCAATAGTTATGCACTTGTCAAAGGGACCTACGTCTGTTGTTTCCATGAACAGACGACGGAACTCGACAAGATCGACGAAGAATGTCAACATCAGAACGGCAATATTCTTCAAATTCATTTTCCATGTGAAACATATTGTCCATTACTTTAAGCTCATTATACCAGCTGAGGAAATGTTCACGTTTTTCATGATGCATGCCATCGGGGTCATAGAAATAAACTAGTAAATAGAGCGCAAAGCAGTTACTGTTTTCATTGTCGATGTCAAAAAAAAAAAGAACCAGTTTCAGAAATGTAAATTTGCATCTACACCTCGGAAGACTTTTTCTACACCATCTTGATTTTGTACAATTATTAAATTAAGGACATGAATGCCTGTTTCTTGTATAGTTTCGTAGTAAAAAAAAAAAAAAAAACAGAAACTTTGGCTCACCACGATTACGATCAGCTGCGTTATCAGTACTTTCTCTTTCCTCCTCATGACACAAAACAACCACACTGTAATACGTTATAAAATGTTTAATAAAAGAATACCGACCACAATAAGTATATTCATGCCAGTTGAGTTGACCTTCAGAACAAACACAAGGTCAACCAATCAGAATTGAGGATTCAACATCATATTTTGATTAGCATTTCCCATTATTCTGCCAAGAAAATTCATGAAATACGAGTTCTTCCTTCTTTAAATTAATCGTAAACTCTAGTCAAACTAATGGTGGGATTATATTTCAATCAACAAGAAAAGTCTACATTGTATACTCAGAAAATGCTTGAAAATTGCTAACCAAAAATAGCGACCCATAATTCCTTTCGGGGAAGGCGATCAACTCAGCTGGTGGTAATACACAGACAGATATAGACACTAGTCAATAGTTCTGTAGTGCTGTATATTAAACAGTTCGTCAACTGTTTTTGGTGCAGTACCTTGATTTATCGTACTAGCATTTCTTGCTGCGTCAACAAAGTTCATTGGATTATTGTTTGCCACGAATCTTTGGTATGGTGTTTTTCTGTATGGTTTAACTTTGACTTGACCAATCACAGCGGGAAATTTTCTCGTGCTTGCTTGTCTGGACAAATTCGTCAGTTGGTTGTCAGCTGCTTGAAAGTATTGCTTTAAATTATTCCACTTATCCACGTCCAGTGTAATGCCAAATTTAGTGATTATTGACTTTTCTTCAATTGGGTCTTCATAGATCTTTCGTATGTGAACTTTTGGTTCGCCCATGTATTCATTCACGAATAAATGATATCCTCTCTCTCCCAACTTTATAAATTGCTGTGGTGTAGACATTTTTAACTTTGGATCTTTATATAGACTCTTCTTTACTGACTGCTTTCAAAGACCGAATGATTTTCTAGCTGAATTCGTACTCCTATTTATACACGATAATGAAATGTAAAAAAATGTTTCCATATCGCGCCATAAGTAATTATTCGAAATTATTATTCGAGCCAAAATTTTAATTTTCTGTAGCATTCTTGTCACGGTGTCACGTGTATAAGAAGATTACTAATATTCCTCCTGTTTAACATTCTTCGTATATTACATTCCCGTCATTTGTCACGTATTTAAGTGATTATTAACATTCCCCCTACTATGGCGCCTCCCCCTCCCCTCCCCTCCCCTCTGAGTTTGTCATTCTTCGCATATTTTGACCACCCCCTCCCCAAAAAGTGGAGGGGGAGGGAGGAGGCGCCATAGTGGGGGTGACTACTACTTTTGGTGTCTCGGCGTTGAATTCACTGATTGTTCTTTCAATTAAATCTGTAGGGTACTGTAGTTTATGGAATATTGAAGAAAGCCTTCTCTACTAGGATGTCTATGGTGTAATTGAGAGGTACATTCGTGAAAAGAGAAACGACATCATATGACACTAAGATATCGTTTTCATTGAATGTAAGTTCTTGTATCTCCTTGGCAAAGTTGAAGGTGTCAGAGATAGAATATTCGTTCATAGATAACGGTTTCAGTTTTTCATCTAGCCATTTAGCCAAATTATAGTTATACGTTGCGGTTGCTGAGAGAATGGGACGGACAGAAAGTTTCTTTTTATGAGTTTTTGGTAGACCATAAAGATGTGCGAGACGGGATCCTTTTACACTTAAAGTATCAGCGATCTCCTTAGGTAGGACTCTACGAACAACAGAATTAAGTTATTTTTCTTTCTCAAATAGAGGATGGTAATATTTTGGCGGGCGGCCACGCGTTTTAGGTTTCTTGTCACTTATAGCTGAAAACTTGCTTGTGTCTGAGATAGATGCTTCAGAAAGAAGGTGAAGATATTATCCATCACAACCACTCCTGATCCTTTGTCTGGCTTAGTTACAACAATGTTCTCGTTACGCTTTATTTAATTATTATTATTGCTATTATTATTATTATTATTATTATTATTATTATTATTATTATTATTATTATTATTATTATTATTATTATTATTATTATTATTATTATTATTATTATTATTATTATTATTATTATTATTATTATTATTATTATTACTGTATCACACCACACCTCACCTACCATACCACAATAAACTATCATACCACACCACAACATGCCTAATAATACACCACACCACACCTACCATACCACAATATACTATCATACCATACCACAACATGCCTAATACCACAGCATAGCACAGTACAACACTGCGCAGTACAGTACAGCACATTTTGTGTAATAATCTGATATGTCTTGTTTTTTTTTAGGTATAAGAATGGGGATTTAAAAACTGCACTTGAAAGATTTTTTATCACAGATGAAATGAGGAAGCTTGGTAAAACCATGAAAATGGTAGTCACTATTTCTAAAGAACAATACCTGGATGCGCGAAGTTCCCTTTATGAACAAACTCAGCATAAAGATAAAGACAATCCAGGTTTGTGTAGACTTGAGAAAGACTGTTGCTATTAGTGTCCGATAATCGATGGCGAGTTGTGATCATCCAGGTGTGTGTAATATTTGAGTACGATTGTTGGTGTTTGTGTGCGACATTTCAACAACCTGAGCAGAAGACATCTTCAATTTTGCTCATTAATTCTACACACGTGCAGATAAACGCAACTCATCACTTACTGCTGGACTCTTTTAGTGTCTAGCGCAAATTCTCTAGCTGACTTAAAAATAAAAAATATAAGTCAAAACGTTTTCTTTCAAACTTCACACAAAGGTATCTAAATATTGAAGTTTCAAACCGTGCCAGGCTTTCCTCTAACATGAAGCGTGAAACATTTTTTTAACAAAGGCACCATGTGAATGTATGCTGTAATCTTAACTAATAACGTTTTGCGCCCTTTTTCGGAGTAAAATAGGATATATTTGTATTTTATGTATTATACTAGAATACATAATTTACTATACATTTATGCACTCATCCATCTATTCATTTCATTCTTTTCCTTTAACGTATCTACCCATAAAATTTATTATTATATTATTAGGAATATTCTTGCCTGAATGAGTAATCAAATTTAATATAACATATCTTCCAACAGCATACAACAAAGAGAAAGGAAACTACAACAGACTTTACAATCTTCTGGTGGACACTGGGCGTCAAGTGGTTCAAGATGTCTTTGACAAAATCCATCCACCTTCAACACTCAATAGTGTTCTGTCGTCTAATAAAAGAATTCTAAAAGAGCTCAGATCAAAGGAAATTCTCAAAAGCAAGCAATGGGATGCATTATTCCCAACGTCAGGTTCTGTCACATCGGCTGATTTTGACATTACACTACTTTTCCTGTTATTGAGGAACATTTGTAAACTGAAAGCTCCTGGAACTGGATGGGTCAAACTTCCTTTAGTAACTGATCTTAGTAAGGAAGCAGATTTAGTACGAATGAAGTTGTATCGAAATAAGCTTTTTGCTCATAATAGCAACACTGTAATTCCTGATAATAAGTTTGAAACACTCTGGGGAGACATTGAAGCGGCGTTGTTGAGACTTAGGGAATTTACGTATCAAGATCAGATTCATCGTTATAAGCATGAAACCTTAGATCGGTCAGAGAGTGAAAATAGCAGAACATTTTTTTGCTATAATCAGTGTGATGAAAGTTTGTGTTTGCCCATCCGCCTATCTGTTTGTATGCATGTATTTTTGTTTGTTTGTTTATTTGCCTGTTTTTATTTTGCCTTTTTCACAGGATAAAATGGCATATTTAAATGACTTTTTAAAAGCTAGTACTGCTCAAAGCAGTACAAATACATAGAATGTAAAATAGCTAAAGCTAAGTAGAAAACATAGTTCCTCTAAGATCTGAGCTTCCTCCAATGATAATTTCTATACAAAACATTCTCGTTTGAATACTCAAAGAAATTCTTTTTCACGTTTAGGTACTCGTCTATGGAATCAGATACCAGCATATATTAGAAAGTTGTCTAAAAGAAATTTAAAAAAAGAAGTCATGTCAGCCCTTTTTAATAATTTAATTACAAACGGTTATGATGTCGATATTTCAAAACTATTTAAGTAAATCTCATTGCCGTTGTCCTTATAGTTATCTGTTCTTCTTTTCTATTATATTACTTTCTTCTTCCCTTTATTATTTAAATATTTATATACAATATACATTTGAAATATCTAATAATATATGAGTAAACTAATTTCAACTATTGTAAATAAATTTAACTTGCCTAGACTAGCTATTAAGCTAAATGCAGGTTAAATACATATTTGTAAAAATTATTTCTTCTTTGATAAAATTGAATTGAATTGAACTCCAACATATCAAAAAGTGGGAAAAATATTTATTTATTTTCCCTTTTGGACTATCACAATGCATGATTTATTTATTTATTCAATTATATCAAATCTATTGGAAAAGTACCCTGTAAAAATAGAATGCAATAATTAGAAATAAACATATCTTAAAAAAGTACTTCTTAAATTTACTCTTCTTAAATTTCCTTAATTAAAGCTTAATGTATGTAAGTTGGGTTACATTTAGTTAGTCTTTACATAAAAGTGTTTTAAGTACATTTAGGATGACTTAATTGTGTAACGAGATTTAAGAGGCTTTAAATATTTTTGATGACTCTGATGACATTTTTAATTTTCAGAGTTTTATTACCAGACATGTTTCGAGGTGTACCCACCTCAACTTCAGTGTGAATGAATTACTGAGAATACAGTTATTTATATGAAGGCCAATACAATTGAATGTGTTGGAATGTATTAAACAATGTTAAATATTTAAGGATAAATTAACATGAGCGACTTGTTGGTTTAAGTCAGGCATTTGCCATTTGATGTGAATCGCCTCTTTTAACTTAATAGTGTATTGTGTACCTTGATATATTATTTCAAAACACTTATCTGAACAGGCATTGTGGCATTCTGTTGATTGTGCTAAGTATTTGAAAATATGGGAGGACTTGTCACCCTTAAGATGTTCACGAACACGTGTACTAAAGTGCCTACGGGTTTCACCTAGGTAACAAGAATTACATCTTGCACACGTGAATTTGTACACTATATGTGATCGCAGTTCTTTAAATATTATTTTAATGTTTACGGCTTAAATATGATTACGCATTTAATTCAGCTTCAAGATTACAGTAAACAGGTAAAGCTTTTTCTTTTTTGTGGCCAAAAAGACAGGCTTTACTGAATGTGCTATTTAAGCTTAAGTAAATATAAAGTCTATACATAAACATATAATAAATTGGACAAGCACCTCTATAAACAATTACACTTTTTGTACATGGATAATCAAAATTGTGTCCAAGAATCAATGTTGCAAATTCTGGTTGAATGCTTCTAGATAAAACTGTGATACAGTGAAAAACGTTTTTCGATCGCTACGGTGAAAAATTATCATTCATATCATTTCACTTCCAGTTGCTTTGTTTTGGTCAATTTTTACTTATTTATTGCTGTTCCGTTTTTTAGCAAATGTTTATGCGGTTTTACGGTTTTTGTCTATTATTTTGTGCGGTTTGCGGTTTCAAAACCTCCCTTACGCCCCCTCCAGAATGTATCAAATTATACTGTTAAATTATTTCATGTTAATTATCAATGCAATCTGTTCAATTGTACATTTAATTGTATCATATCTTGATCGATCCACTGGTAGAATTTTGTTCATAGAATATAGCGAGTCAGTTGTAGCCGGTATTTTCTGATATAGTATGTGTGGGCTGTGTTTAATATCATCACCACAGACATATACCATCTAGGAGTGCTTGGACTAACAGCTATAGTTTCTAGTTACAGTAGACATCGCAATTTACACACCATAAATAGACAGTAATACCAACTGGAGTTTGCAGAAGGGAGGGGAGGGGATGAATCTATTGTATGCAAATCACATTTTGTGTCATATGACGTCACATATGAAATATTACCGCAGGCCCATGGATCAAAGCGAGACCAAAGTTCAGTTTGCAACTCAAAATTCGTCTCGCTTCAATGCAAAAGCCTATAGCTACCTTTCAAGATGGTGCAAAAAAACAAACATTAGGGACCGGTCATTATTCATCGCCTGTGGTTTTATCAAAAAAATAATGCATTATTAATTAATACGATAACTAAATGATTGACGACGTAATTCTTAGGCTAGTTGTACGTGTTTCTACTTGTGTTTTTATTTGTGCCTCAGTTTTACTTCACAAACTATAGATAGGAAAATCACAAAGCATATAATTTCATCAATGAATACTAATATTGATATGCGTTTCATTATCTGCACTGGTGCTAGCAAGTTGATAAAATAATCTTCTTTGATATTGAATGGTTTTGTATAGAATTGAATATTTTAAATTGTCTTTTGTATTATATATAATTATCAAATATTAAAAGAGTCTACAATATGGTCATTGTTTATCGTTTGATTGATAAAAATACAAGCGAATTATTAGCCGTTTCCAAACTAAAGACGGTCAACTCATCTCATGACGGACAAGTCGTCTTGTGTGAATACGGGACGAACACAATTTGAGACGAAAAACTCGTATGGTTTGGATGAATTCAACCTCGTCCCCAGGTTCTCCCTTCTCGTATTTTTTTTCTTCAAAATGGCGGCACTAGAAGGGTTCCGCCATTTTGAAAAAAAACTGAACGAGAAGGGAGAACCTGGGGACGATAAAAATTTGTTGGCGTGTCGAAACGATATGTCCGTCCTCTTGTGTGAAAAGGGCATTCAATATATGTCATTATTTTAACAAACCATTTTTCAAAGCTCCATTTTAAACCATATCCTCTTCATTTGCATTCGCTGGTTTGATAATTTTCAATTTGAATCTCATTTATTTAGAATGTGTAACATTATTCGCGTCACTTATTAAGTTTTACTTGAAAATGGATGAAATTGAAAAAGCATTAAAAGAAATTGCGTTTGACGGTCGCCATATTGGATCTTGTCAACACGTCATCAATAAGTCACAAATAATATATGAGGATTTATCGCCTCCAAGATTTGGCTCTTTGGTGCATCGTCCATGGAAAAATACTCGTCGATTTCCAAACCCCAACTACGTAACATAAGAATAGCGCGTTGACCAACAACGGTACTACGTGTTACTATGTACGTTCTGATTGGACAAGATTCTTTCGTGGATCGATCAAATTTCTTCTGCATTCGTCCAATGGCTTCGGCGAAAGGACCGAAAGGTTTCAACGGCCCCTGAAACATGCAGAGAATTTTGGTGGTTTGTTGTTTGGTGAGACATTTTAGTTAACAAGTAACTATAGCTCAGCCGTGGTTTACACTCTGATAACTGTACGATGGGAATTTTAAAACACGATATAATGTAAAAAAAGCAACATGAGATGAAAGCGAGGGAGGAATTGAGGCATAATTGCTCCAGACCGTCGGAGCTTGCAATTACAATGTAAGTAAACCTCGAGTCTTGTTTAATTTTCTAAGACTGCATGAAACTACTGTTAAATGAACATACAAAAGAAGATAATAAGGAAATAATAAGGATCTCAAGAAAATTGAAAATTAATCGGCTTGACGGGTTTTCTCTAGAATTGTTCGTACTTTGAAACCCCCTCGAGTCCTCCTTGTAGGAGGCCATTAAATATCCCCAAGCAACAAACTAGCCAGCCATGCCAACTAACCTCTTTCAAGGGGGTATCTTTATTCTCTTTCTCCGCGTGTTCCAAGAACGCCTTCAAACCTTGATCTTTATAGATTTGTTCCGATTCTTCAGAGAACAACACAGCGTCCAAGTCAAAGGCAATACGAAGCTGTGTTTCGCTGGGTGAGTTCATTAGTTTAAGGGACATCACTGCAGCAGCCAAACCTAGACACGACAATGATAAATGAATAGGTGCATGCATGCATGAAGGAGGGATGGGGAGTAAGGAAGGACTGAAGGAAGGAAAGAGGTAGACGGTAAGGAAGGATAGAATACAAATGAGTCGATTAATCAATAGCTGTATCATTGATAAGTTGATGCATGCCCCATGTGGTAGTAACAATGCATGTGTTGCTTAGCCAACCTATCGTTACCTTTTCTAATGGCATCAGTGACTTCTTCTTCATATGATGTCAAAAAGAGAGTGATATTGAAGGCTTTAAGGTATTCAACAGGACTGGTTCCACTGGTTAAAGCCTTCCGTGATATAATGTCTCGAAGACCTACAAGCAACAATCGGTCAGACCCATAGAGGATGGACAGACTCACAGTCAATTTAAAAGAGACAAAAAGGCACACAGAAAGAAAGAAAACCGGATATAAAATCCGGCAGACAGGAAGTCCCGGGGGGAGGGAGGGGGGATTCGACATAAGATTCCCCCGTTCCCCATCTCCCAGAGTTTCCCTTCCCTCTCCCCCTCTCCCACAGCCAGCTATGCAGGCTAGATTTACGGGGATTAAAATTTGGACTTCACTTATTTTTCCAAATAAGGTTAAGTAAACAAAATTTCAAGTTAAAATTAAGAGATCGCATAATTATAATACTCAGCCTATTTGATTCTAATCTATTATATATATGTATTTTCCTATCTACAATCATGTTCAAAATGTTTGGCACATTGTAACATTTTTATGAACGTTTTTGTTTGAGTTTTAAAAAAATATACAAAATGTATCAATTTTATTTGAAAAACCCCTCCCCCCAGAGCAATGTTGATTGGTCTTTCAAATGACAACCGTTTCACATTCCCAAAACTCAACATTGATAAGGGGAAGAGGGGGAAACGGAAAAATGTTGTTGAAATATTTTTCATGTAAAAAAAACAGATAATGTCCCAAGGTATTTTGCACATGATTGTAGCTTGATATAAATATATTTGTACTAGTGAATATTTCCATTTCCCCGGCTTTATTTATTTATTTATTCCATTATTTCTCCAACTTCATATTAGTAAACATTTCCTTCATGATTCAAAATTATTGTAACTTTTTAAAGCCATCTACCCCAACAAAACATCGATCTAGATATTATTAATGACTTGCATCGACAAGTTAGTGGAAAAAAAGAGAATTAAATGTAATTAAATATATACATGTATAAAAATGTGATTCTAAATAAATATGTCTGAATACTACTAAAATATAGAGTCCATTTTTTCGATTTGTCCTGAAAAGGGTGCAGTATGGATTATTTTATTCTCGAGTGTATTAAGTAGGGTCAGGTCTTTAGACCAAAACCAACTATTATCATTATTATTATTATTTTTATTATCAGTACCATGGTGTTCGATGGAGTTCTGTAATCGTATTCCAACCTGAGCATTGTTGTGAGACATCAAGGCGATGGTAAATATTTCTTTCTCGTTTGGATCTCGTTCTTTTAACTTAGCGTTGACGTTTTGAAGTGCCTTCAATAAATAAACAAACAACTGAAACATTATTACGCGGTACTCAAACTGATCAGAACAGATCATGTTGTTAGACCGATCACGTGGTACTCTGAAACAAAATGTATTCAAAACAAAATGGCGTCGTGCAGGTTTTTCGTGCTCCCATTTTGAAGATGGAAGCTATCACAACATCAAAGGTGAAGAATTGACTCAGGATGCCACCGCCACTGATTTTGTTTTTAAAATCTGGCCCAGAATGGTCTTGACTCATAAGTTTTACCTGACTAACCTTGATAAACGGAAATGCAGAGCCAGGATCAAGTATCTGGTCTTCTCGTTCAACTTGGAACTTGATGTAGTTCTCAAGACCTTGTTTAACAAATAAATCATTTTCTTCTTCCAGATCGAACAGTGCTCTAGACGACACGGCTACATTAATGGTCTTTTCGAAGTCTGTCCCCTATGAAGAAGAAAAGTTTTACATTCTTCCTTGATTGCATTGTATAAATTGAGTTAAACTGGATTATTTTATTTCGACACGAAATGTATATTCTTTGAGCACTGCGAGACTCTTATTATAAACCTATTCCAAAAATAGGCAGTAAAGGACTGCATGAAGCTACTGTTTTATATGAATATAAATATGAAAAAAAAGAAACATAGTTAGAGAGAACTGCTGAGGCCCTTTAGAGCCTTTAGAAAATTATATTCAAGAAAAGCAAAGAATAATGATATTCTGAAAATTTGGTGACAATACAGGGAAAGGAAATAAATGAATGGGAATGATTCAAGTAAACAAATCATGTACTATAGTGTTCAAGTATCACAAGTAGTGTGTGTTGTATGAAGTTGATTAACTTACAAATTTTACATTGTGGTTTGACTAACAAAATGACTTTTAATAATTTTAGTATTTTTAATACTGAATTGACATATAACATTATCATGATTATATGGAAAATAATGATTGCAAATTGCAAAAGTTTATTGATATAATATAAGTATTATGAGACAATACAAGGCATGACATATAATTATTATAATTAATTATATGTCACAAATATTTGATAGTCATCCTATAAAATTATCAAAGTTTTTACTACAGGTGGCTAATTTTTCAGTTCTTATAGACATTATATATAGAGGCACTTATTGAAGATAAAGATTCACCCTAATTTACATAAACCTTAACCTGATTTTCTCTAATAATCTTTCATAAATTGATTTTTTTTTTTTTTTTTTACAAAAACACAAGTACAGGTTGGAGTTTATGAAGCCGTTCAATAAACTCGCAGATCGTGTTTTATCAGGTCTAAAACCACTTGGCTTCGAATCGTGGTTTTAAATCCTGATAAAACGATCCTTCTCGTTTATTAAACTATACAACAACTTTGGTTTCATGTTTGGTTTCTTTACATCTTTATAGGAGATTCTTGATGTCTTCAGAATGTTTATCTGGAACATTTACATATCCCTATTTATATCGCCAAAGTCACTCGCCGCCATGCTAACCAAATTCACCTCGGCTTTGGTCTATTGTTGATATATCTTTTGAAGAAACTGTAAAACAATGTACAAAGTATTAAGTTAGACAATTACATATTTGCAATACATTTTAAACTCTAGATAAATAAAGAAAATGTATGATAATTTGCAAAGTACAGGCTACTGAAATACATTAAGGATTACTGAAGTATGGTAAGCTTATGTAGCGGTATATTTCTCTCGGTTGCCAAGCTTTAATCAATCATTCAATTTGAGTTTCAAAGAGTTATTTAAAAGAAAAGAAACAATGAATAGCCGATTGGTTCACTCGACAATTTTAATATATCTGGTTGTAGAAGCAGAAATGGTGGAGATCGCCAGGGGAATTTGGACCCGGCGGTAAAAATCTCATCCTCGGGAACCCAGGGGTATTCTTCTGTCGCTCGTTTCTCGCTTCCACAACATATACCCCTGGGAACGTAGTCTGTTGAAGCTTGTTCCGGAAGTCAAAATTCAGCTCTTTCCTGATTGGTCGACCTTATTAGGTCGACCAATGAAAATCAAGATAACCATTCAAAGAAAGTCGTTAAATAAGTTTGAATTTTGACTTCCGGAACAAGCTCCAACAGACTACGTTCCCAGGGGTATATGTTGTGGAAGCGAGAAACGAGCGACAGAAGAATACCCCTGGGTTCCCGAGGATGTAAAAATCTCAACCAAGAGTCAAAAGAGGGGGTCATTGGGGTTTGCGGTATTGTGGTATTGGCTATTTTTTAATGCGATATTGCGGTAAAAGGAATACATTTTTGCGGTAATGCGGGATTTAGGATACCTGCGTTATGCGATATTTATCCTTTTTTTAAGCGGTATTTCGGTGAAATAAGCAAAATCTAGTGGTAATGCGGGATTTAGAATTGGCCTGCGGTATGCGATATTAACGGTTTTTGTTTTTGTATCTTTTTGGTACGTATGGATGGTGAAAAAAACCAAAACGTTTAATGACCTTTGATTTTAATTAAATGTTGTGCGGTATGCGGTATTTGCGAAAATTTTTTGCGGTAATGCGGGATTTTTAAATAATTTTTGCGGTATTGCGGGATTCTGAATACCCTCTCAAAATCCATGAAAAGATCGATAAATTAAAACGCTTGACACTTTCTATGAAGTATATCCCAGTTTGCAAATGTAAAGTTTTAAAAAACATTTGAAAAAGAAGAGTAACTTACCTCGATAAACGATATTCGAGCAGTATTTATCAAGAGTTTTCAAGCAAAAAATGCGTCAATGCCTTTCCAAATAGTATAAACATGTTGAGTTAGTTAGCTTTATCAACATTTTAAAATGTGTTGTTAAGTCACGATCAAGTAATTACACTAGAGGCAAAACAAGTTAAATTGGTTTTTGCCTCACGTCCCCCCTTTTCTTTCGATAGAAGCTGAAAATGCTCTGAAAATGGATAGTGTAAACTTTTCAATCGATAATGTATTGATAATAAGCCGAAAAGCGTGTCGTGGATCACGTTAAATGCTTCAACCAATCGTTGTTGAAGAAAAGTAGAAGACGATCGATTATCGATTGATTTGTGCAGTATTTTGGGTTTGGGCTTCCTTTGTTTACACTCAGACTTGCACTACACGATAGCATAGAAGCTACACCTCCCTATATGGCAAAGGCAAAGGCACAGGCATGAATTTCGTCATATTTCATGCGATGGCTGGATGAAAGACGTTTACGATCTCATAAAATGCACTCAAAAGTGGTTTTTGACATGACTGTTTTTCGTTCAAGTGTTCATTTTAAGAGAGAAACGTGCGTCTTTTAAGGCATGATGCGCAAAACAAATAGATTTTTCTTCTATATCAGCATGCGACGTAAATATTAATGCCCTTAATGGAAGGAAAAGGAATAGCTCGTTATAAGTAGAAGATTATTTGGAATTATGGGTAGAACAGCATGACCCATTAATTTTCATGCCCTAGCTATCTCTATTTCAAGGCAAACAGGTTTATACCACAAACACTTACAACCAAACATGCTATGAATAAATCGATAGCAAGAGTAGAAATACCGACATCGTTTTCAAGCTTAAGAGTGTGGACTGTAGCTTTGAGTTGCGACTATGATTTTTGAAATAGGTGTATACATACTTTGCCGTATAACTTCTTAGCTTGACTATTGTAATGCTGTGCTATTCGGTCTACAAACTCGACAACTCAAGATTATTTAATATCATCTATATCAGAAGTGTTATAATTTTTAAGTTTTGATGTATTATTTCAAAAACGTAGACAAAACCAATTTTCAACAAATGTTTGTTTTGCTATAGATCGGTGCCTAATTTGCATAATTTCGCGACATCTTGTCAAAAATGAGTGCCTTACCAAAGCAGTAAAAAACACCTGGCTGTCTATTCTGAGAAGTTGCTTAATTTTTAGGGGATATAGCCATCTTTTAAAAAGGCTATCTTGGAGCAACGTTCTCGTTGTTAAATCCCATGCACATAAGGGTCTGTTTGCGCAGGCTAACGTGGTACGGCATGCAAAGCAAAATTCGCTGAAAATAACTCAAAATCAGTCAATGTCATAGAGAGAAAATGATTACAAATTTCAATCGTGTTCTGGTATTTTAGACACACTTTAGAACGGATATGTAAAGCATTCTTAAATCTGAATGTGTTTCTGAATCGATCACTTATATACTTATTTGAGTCCCGGGTATGGCTGGCATTTTGTAGCAATAATTAATCCTTATAACCCTTGTGAATGAATGAAATTTACTGAATGAAATTTCGTGTTCAAATGGTAAATATTTTGCCGAAATTAAATACCTTTATTCAAAAACAAAACAAACCTGTAAAGACTTATATGAAACAGCTATTGGTTCATCGGTATTGGTTAACATTTACAGCAAGAAAGCGAATCTCAACCGATAAAAGATTAAATTTACACAAATAAAAAGTTCCCATCAAATCTCATCAAATGGAATTTTTCAAATGATTACATATATTTTTGATTTTGTTTCAAATTCACAGATATAAAACATTAAATGAAATAAGTACGTTTTAACAAGGATTGCTTCAACATCAGTTCGATTTTGTTCAATGGCAATGTTGAAGCCGTTTACCACCCCCTTGTTGATACGTGTTGAATCGATGTTGAAAGAGGTTAAAGGCCCGGCAAACGGCTTCAACATTGACATTCGACAAATTAAATCAAACAGATCAGTGTTAAAGCAAATGTTGAAGGTTTTAAGGCCATTTTCCCGGGACTTAACAATTATTTTACAGTTCTAGATGTTTCTTACCGGCATGTTTCTTTTGAGCCTCTAGCACTCGCGGAATTGATTTTGGGTGATTTATATACTATCGCTTCTCGCCGTAGCCTCCTACGCAGGGGCTTTTAGTGTCGTTAGGGGGAAAATAACCGACACTTAGAGCGCCTGCGCAGAAGGTTAGTACTGTCGCTTTTCGGTAGTGATCAGACACGTGATTAATAAGAATGACGTCACCAGTTCCGCACTTTTCTGGCTGACAGGACCCACGTAAAACACTATCTATGTATCAGGAGGGAGGGGACGACTCTATTGTATGCAAATCATATTTAGTGTCACATCAAACTGCCAGTATGACCACAGGTAGCCCAAGCTATCTATCTGTGCTCTCACTAAGCCGTCTATAAGAGAATATATTGAGATGTTAAAGGCCCTCTTGCATCCGAGGAGCATTGCGGCCGTTTGTTTATCTTTTGAAAATATCTATTGTTTTAAAGCGCTTTCTAATTGGTTAGAAAACCGATACCGCAATACGGGCTACTCACGGGTTTTTCACGTTGTTTGTCATGCAGGCTGTCAAGTTCGAAGACTTCGAAGACTTCGAAGTGTTTGTGGTTTCGTTCATGTACTAAAAAATGATACTAGTATGCATGGAATCCGAAACGTTAACGTCCATGGATATTACTATCAAATATTGGCTAGTTAAGGACGGGGCCTATTAATTAAAAAGTAATGCCTTCTTCAAACAACTATGTGAGTTGTTTTAACCCTTTAGAGTGTTCTTCAAATCTGGCTAAAAAAGGTGGGGTCACCGGGCAGTTAAGAGAAATAATGAGTCTTAAATATGGCTGACGTCACGATTTTACCTGCATCGACAAATAAAAATGTTTTTCAAAGGATTTTCATTAAAACATCTCTTTGATAGCGGTAAAGAATCAATAAGTAATTTTCTAATAGGAATATATATTTTGTAACGTATTTTTAAAAGTTAGTAGTGAAATATGATTTTTTTAGCATCGCGACTCGTAATTTACGAGGTTCAGAAAATTCGAAATTTTGTCGAATTTCCATCCCAAAATCAGTTGCTTTTTCGAAATTTTACATCAAAACGATTTTTTAACATGTTCTTAATAATTGCAGTTGTAAAAAAATTGGGGTTACCGGGCGTTTTAAAAAGTTATCGCGTAGATAACAATTTCTGAAGACAATTTCTTTCCGGTCCCCTCCCTACTAAGTAAAGAAATTCGTCATCATAAGTGCATTGTGGGACTGTTTTTATAAACATGGCTACCGTCGCGTCTACCATCGTTCGTCTAGTTTTTTTCGTCTTATTATGACTGCACGAAAATTTGCCAAAGCGCGCAGCCAGTTTTTCATCCCTTTTTCCAGAACTTGTCTCGATTATATTCATTATATAATTAATTCTTGTAGCGGAAAATTAAATATATGTTATATTTACCGGCTAGGAAGTCCGTATAGTGAAAAACTGCCCGAGTTCTTAGTTTTTCACTATACAGACCGACCTCTAGCCGGTAAATAACTTTTTTTGTTGTTGTTCTCTCTCTATTAATGTTTTTGATTTTACGACGCGCGTTGCTTTCAAATGGCTTCCAAAGAGTTGTCAGAAACCGGTTTTCATTCAGCATTTGTTACGGCTGCCTCGAAACACAGACATTTTAATGCCAAAATATAAAAATTACTGGAGCTTTCTTCATTATTCCAAATCAAAGATCTTTTAAAGACAAAGGGTTTTGTTTATATCTCAACATCAAAGAAAGTCAAGAAACAAAAAACAAGTTTTACAAAGGATTTTAGCTGACACAAACAACCACGATGGATGTTGAAACGAGTTGTTATTCGTCGGTCTTGTGGACGTTTGTGGACGCCTACTAAAGCTTATTTTTCGATAAATAATAAGAAATTTAATCGTAGTCACCGTCAACTGGTGAACGAATTCATTTGTCTGTGTCGTACTTTATGAAGAAGATGAAAGATAAAAGCATTAGGATCGCTGACAGGACTTTGAATCAAGCAAATCGATCTTTTTCAAGATTGTTTAACCTTTTTTATGCAGAAAAAGAAAGAGAAGAACACTTCCTTACTTCAAAAACGTTGTAAACTTTGTAGATAAACTGTTCTTGAATTTATAGCATTTTAAAAGTGACTGAAAAGCAACGATATATCTCAATATCAAAAGATAGCTCAATTCACCGCCGTGTTGTTTACAAGGAAAGATAAAAATTGCAAGTATATTTTTGAACTATTATTGAGGTATGTGAACGAGCTTTATATTCTTTAGAAAAATAAAAAAAAACTTTGTGTATTCTCACAACCTTTTGTGTATTCTCGTGTATTCTCTCTTGAGTTTTTACAATATTGATTTAATCTTCTCAACTTTTGCTTGTCAAAATGTTTGCAAGAACAACCAATGCTCGCCACGTAGCTTTAAATTTTCTCTCAGTCGGTTTTCGCATTCTGTCAGTGTTTTGGAAAAAAATAAAGCTTAATATTATATGGCCACAGGCTTCCCACACTATCAATTTGTGGTTTTGGGCTTCCTGTGGTATTTAATGGCTCTTTCGAAGTTCAATATGGATAACGTTCAAATATGGTCCTGTTTGAAATCTCTTCTTTAGTCAGTAATATTTTTTGTTTCGATAATAAAAGATTATGAGTTTATGAACGTTTCTGTGTAGTTTTCTTGGGTTTTGGTGGCCATTTAAGGAGGTTTTGAGGATGGCGAATTTCAACGGTCATCGGCGTGCACATGGTGTGCACATGGTGTGCTTTTGACTGAGTTTCATGCATAGGTTAGTTCCGAGATTCTATATAGCCTGCGTGCAGCCCCTTTTGTACCCGTAATAAGGGTCTGCGAATTATTGCAAGATTCCGTGTTCTGGACCCCCAGCCGAGTTGCACGATTATATATAACAGGCTCTGATTGGCTGCTACGCCAGCTCATTCTTACATACTCTCTGATTGGCTCGAAAGCTCGTACTCGCATGCGCAATAGAGACTAGTGTCATGATCGAGCAAAACAAGATGGCCGCTCAAAGGCGGCGAAAAGTTGTCTCTTCTAAAATGGCTCGGAAATGCCAAAAACCGCAGTAAATGCACTAAAACTTACTTATGGAAGTAACAAATTTATCAGAGCCCCTGTATGGGTTGATAGTTCTCAAGTTTATCGTCGACTTATCGCCGAAATATTTAATTCTACTACTCGATGTAGATGAACTTCGCTTGCTTCTCAAAGTGTTCGATGTCACGTCGAAAATCGTCAAATATAAGGACTGACATGGATATATAAGCTTCATACTTCGGTAAAAGAACAATTATTGATTGATGTAAAACATATCAAAATACATCTGAAAAATATTATAGAGGCATTTGAAATTCACGACACGTGGCGGTAAACAATTTTTACTTGAAAAGCGTTTCGTGAATCATATCTATCGAGTCATCTATCGATTGTAGTAAGTGAAATACATTTTAAACTGATTAAATGTCATTATTATGTTTGTGTTTGGTGAGTTCTTTTATTTTTATCAATCATACGCATGCGAGTACGAGCTTTCGAGCCAATCAGAGAGTATGTAAGAATGAGCTGGCGTAGCAGCCAATCAGAGCCTGTTATATATAATCGTGCAACTCGGCTGGGGGTCCAGAACACGGAATCTTGCAATAATTCGCAGACCCTTATTACGGGTAAAAAAAGGGGCTGCACGCAGGCTAGATTCTATATAGTTTGCTTTAGTTTTCTTAAACAAAAGGTTTTCAAATGTGATCTCTCGGAAACATTGGTAACAGAGCGAGGTTCCAAGCGATCTTCTTCGACATGTAATGGAATTTTGAAGAAAATACTCTGGAAAACGTTCAGGTTAATCGATTGATCACTGCGAGGGATTTCGCAACACAACAATGAAAGGATTACGGGACAAGAAGAATTCTTTAAAACTTGCGATTTATGAGATCAGAGACCACCTTATCAACGAATTGGAAGATAAGGAGATTGGAAGAGACGGCATAAAAGTATTATTCGGAAAACTTATCGATCACGTCAATGAATACTTTCGCGTCTGTAATGATCTTGAAGGAGAATGGAATGTCTACGAAGAAGTGGATAAAATATAGCTCGACTAAAAGCAGAAAACGATCGCATTAGGAGTGATATGCAAGAAGTCACAAATATGGTTAACGCTGAAGGCCCACAACTGAGTCGAACTGAGCAAACACCGCCACCGATCGCACATGGCGCCGCCGCGTCTCTACAAGTGGATAAAATAGAAGAAATGATCACAGATCTCGAGGTTTCGCTAACGAAGGCGAGACAACAGCAAAAGGAGCTTTATTCACAACTAGGAATCCAGCCAAAGTTCTCAACCCCGATCACTGTCGAACAGCCGACATTCGTTTTATCGCACGACGATCCACGTTCACACGCTTCCCGTTCAATAGATCCACGTTCACACGCTTCCCGTTCAATGGATCCACGTTCAATGGATCCACGCTCGCACGATCAACGTTCTTCCGATCCACTTCCATCAAATTCACGCTCTCTGGATCTACGATCTCATCAAACGGACACCCGACCTATTTACACAAGGCAAAGAGCTCAGCGATCTCGAAAAAGCGTTTAAAGCATTAGATGTAAAAGGAGCTGCTTCTAAAGAAACGAAAAGGGTGCAACAACGCTCAAATCCAATTGATGATCCAATGAAAGGTCTACAGCGTCTAAATGTGCCCCATTTCAAAGGAGATAAACGATCGTTTGAGTCCTGGCATGCAGCGTTTTACCAAACGATAGGAAAACATGAAAAGATTCCCCCAGAACAAAAGTTGTTAAGGTTGTACAGCTGTCTGGAAGGAGATGCACTCCGAACTGTACAAAATCTGGGCTATTCTGGGACTGCTTACGAAGTAGCAATAAACCGGCTGGTCAGGAAATATGGTGGGAAGAGAAGAGAGATAAGTCTACGACTAGAAGAGCTAGAGAAATTTCGCAGAGTCCGTGAAGGAAATGCAGCAGATCTTGAGCAGTTAGCAGAACTGTTAGACACACTTGTTGTCAAACTAACAGACACAGGTCAAGTTTCAGAACTCGGTGCAGGTTCGCTTTATGTATCATTACTTAGAAAGCTAAATGAACAGTTGGTTGTAAAGTATCAGGACTGGCTTAGAGATAAACATTTAGAAGGGACTGTTCACAATCTCTATGCATTCATAAATGAAGAGGCCGAAAGCTGGATGACAGCACTTGAAACAGTCAAGGGATTAGGTGCAAAGAAACCAAGATCTCAAAACACAGGACGCACACTAGCAGTACCTCAAGTGAGAGTAGAAGAGAAGAAACAAGCCATGAAGTGTCATCTCTGTTCACAGGAGCATGGGTTATGGAGCTGTGACAAATTTAAGGATCTTTCTGTGGATGACAGATGGATTAAAACTCGTGAACTCAAGGTGTGTTTCAAATGTCTGTCAAGTTATCATAGGAGTAATACATGCAGAAGCAAGAGGTTATGCCAAATCAATGCACTGTAATTTTTTTGGAGCCGTTTTAGCCCTCAAAATGGGGCCAAAATTTTGACCCGGAGGCGGCCCACTTCGAATAGGGCAGATTTGGGTCTAATAATTTGGGCCGTTTTTATTTTGGTCCCATATTTGGGGCTGTTTTGGCTCCTGCCGTGGGCCGTTTTTTGACCCGGATAAGGCCCTCTTCAAAAAGGGCAGAATCGGGTCTAACAATTGGGGCCGTTTTTTTGGTCCCATGTTTTGGGGCTGTTTTTGCTCCTGTCGTGGGCCGTTTTTTTTTACCTCTTCAAATAAGGTTGTTTTGGCCCTAACAGTTCGGGCCGATTTTTTTGGCCCCATTTATAGGCTGTAACGGCCCCCTTAAAATAAGGCTGTTTTGGATCTAATTAGCATAAAAGCAATTTCTCATGCATTTCATTACACTCTTTTTTTCTTCTCCACAACCTTCTACTTTTTTACCTGTGTTGCCTGTTTATTTACCTACCTACCTAACTATTTACCTATTTTTATTCTTTATTTTATCTTGGACGTCCTGGGACTCGAACCGGGAACCTGTGGCGTGAAAATCTAGTGTATTACCAACTAAGCTAATAACGAATTCGTTGACAGTTTTAGGTTGATGTCATATTTTATTGATGTTTTCCTCGTAGGTTGATCACTAATTATTTGTGAAAAAGTTCAAAATCTAACATTGCTAAATCTGCTTCTACTTTCTTAAACTAATCTTCTAGTTTAAGTAATGTTCTTTTCTACTATTTTCACTACACTCATTTGCTTTAGGTCTTCGTCCAATGCTTGGACGCTACTAAATTGATAGTCTTTGAACGCATTTCCCACTGTTTGCCATTTAATTGAATGTATGATTAAAAATTTAATATATTTAATTTATAATAATTTAATATATTAAATTTAAATATTTACTATATTTTAATTCTATCTAGGTAGCTGTCGTTTTCACATGTATGCATGTGCCATTGGCACACCATTATATTTGGCCCTAAATGTAGCCCAATTAGCCACTTTAAGGAGGGCCAAATAGCACCTCAGAGGACTAATTTGGCACCCCATGAGATTTGGTCCTAAATGTAGCCAAATTGGCCACTCTAAGATGAGGGCCAAAATAGACATGAGAGGGCCAATTTGGCACACCATTAGATTTGGACCTTAAATGTAGCCAAATTGGCCATTCTAAGAGGAGGACCGAAATAGACCTCAGATGGCCAATTTGGCACCCCATGAGATTCGGCCCAAAATGTAGCCAAATTGGCCACTCTAAGAGGAGGGGTGAAATAGACCTCAGAGGGCCAATTTGGCACCACTTGAGATTCGGCCCCTAATGTAGCCCAATTGGTCCACTTTAAAAGGAGGGCCAAAATAGACCTCAGAGGGCCAATTTGGCACACCATGAGATTCGCCCCAAAATGTAGGCGCCCAATCGGACACTTTAAAGGAGGGCCAAAATAGACCTCAGAGGGCTAATTTGGCACCCCATGAGATTTGGCCCAAAATGTAGCCCAATTGGCCACTTTAAAAGGAGGGCCAAAATAGACCTCAGAGGGCTAATTTGGCACCCCATGAGATTTGGCCCCAAATGTAGCCAAATTGGCCACTCTAAGATGGAGGGCCAAAATAGACCTCAGAGGGCTAATTTGGCATACCATGAGATTTGGCGCTTTAGTGGTTTCAATTACTTATAACAAGACCGTCGATATAACACTGTGTTTTTTCGAAACACATGAACAGCCCCAATTTGGTAAAAACACCGACTTAACCAATATAAGAGTCAATTTGGCTCTAATAAAACTATGCCAAAACGCCTCTTTTGGGGCCAAAATAGCATGTTAGAGCTATTTTGGCATCTCATAGCTAAAATGGTTCTAGTTTCAAAAAGCCAAACCAGAACCTTGGGGCCAAAACGGCTTCAAAAAAATTACAGTGTGGCTGTCGTACGTTCAAATCATCATCGTCTTCTCCACAATACTGATAACAGAAGAGTACAAGTAAGTAAATGGATGGAAAATAAGCCTCAACAAGAACAACCCAAGAGTAGCAGGTCTGAATCATGGTCAACTACAAAACCCACGGAAGGGGAGGCTAACCAATCCAAAAGCTATGTTACATCCAGTTCAACTCCAGAATATCTAGCATTAAGAACTGTACCAGTGCTGTTAAAGAATGGAGATAAGAGTCTGCGTATAAATGCATTACTTGATGATGCAAGCACAAGATCTTATTTAAATAAGGATGTTGCCAACTTCCTGAATTTAAATGGTGAAGAGGTCTCTATGTTTGTTCAAGTCCTGAATGATACACGCACAAGTCTGAAGAGCAACATAGTACATTGTGAGCTACAGAGTTCTGATGGGCAAGTTAGAGAACAAATCACAGTTCATACAACTAATCGTGTAACTGGAAACATGCATGCCATAGACTGGTCGAAAGAAAGTACCAAATGGCCTCATTTGAAGGATATCAACTTTCCTGTCAAGGGAAAACGCCCTATTGTTGACATGCTGATTGGTCTCGATCTCTCTGACCTACACTGTGCTCTAGAAGAAGTTCGTGGTAATCCAGGTGAGCCAATTGCACGACTTACACCATTAGGATGGACATGTATTGGACCTCCATCTCTCAGAAATGGCGAAACTGCCCATGTGACCTACTACATCAATGAAGAGACACAACTGAACTCCCTCGTTAAGCAGATGTGGGAAATGGAGGAGCCACGCCCATACTCATTAGTTCGTCCCGAAGATAAAGAGGCTGAGCAGATCGTTAAAGGAACATTAAGTGTTGCCCCAAGTGGTTACACAGTGGGATAACCCTGGAAATCAGATGCTCCATCCTTGAGAAATAACTACCCTATGGCATTACGACGACTAGAAAGTACAGAGAAGAAATTGGTCAAGCAGCCTGAAATAGCTAAGTGCTATCAAAATGTGTTTGACAAGTACAGAGAAAAGGGTTATGTGAAAGAAGTAAGAACAACACCTGAAACTGAAGAGAAATCCTGGTACCTTCCACACTTCCCAATCGTAAGAATGGACAAGTCAACTAGTAAAGTACGACCAGTGTTTGATGCTTCAGCTCGTTACAAAGGTCTCTCCCTCAATGATGTCGTTCACCAGGGACCAAAGCTGCAAAGGGATCTAGTTGATATTCTTACTAGATTCAGACGTTCTCCAGTGGCACTTGTTTGTGACATCACAGAAATTTACTTACAGGTACACCTACAGCCTTCTGACCAGACCTTTCACAGATTCCTGTGGCGTAATATGGATACTACAGTTCCTTCGAAAGTATATCAGTTAGTAGTAGGGAATGGTATGTTCTGGCGCATTTTGCCGTGATTACCAAAAGCTGGATTTCGTGACATGATTTCATTGCGTGACACCACGGCAGGATCTACCAGAAGAATAATTTCCCTATCAATCAAATCTTGGTTATACAACCCTAGGTTAAAAACATCCTAGGTTCCAACGCTAGGTATCCGACCCTAGGTTCCGATGCTAGGTCAAAATCCTAGGTTTCAATGCGATTAAAGATTTTTTATTCCTAAACATGACGTAAGTAGACGGGTATTCCCCTGTTACTAATGTACATGTTTGAACTTGCCCAAGGATGGGGGATTTCCTGATGACATCACCGAGGCAAGCCTAGACATGACTAATGGTTGGGGATTACCCTATGACTAATGGCTGGGGATTTCCCATTAAACAAAATTATATTAAAAATAGACTTAAAGATATAAATATATAGTATAAGTATATAGAAATGAATATTGGTGATGTTGTAGTTTGTAAAGGATGTGGAATATATAAGTTTTTTTCAATTCTGGTGATAAATGAAAAATCAGTTTTATTAGAAGAATTAAAAAGCGTATGCCTAATAGAATGGTCACCACCATCACCTTTTTTGTTAGAGCATAGTCATAAAAAAATTATTGGTATTAAATATGTAAAAGTACTTAAGAAAAGTGTAGCAAATTTAAAATCTTGTACTGTTAGTAAAGTTAATTTTGATCTAAAGTATAAATTATATGATAACAATCACATATATATGATTTATTTCGATATTAAACAAGATTCTTTTAAATATATTGATTATTCTGATAGTAGTAATGAGGTTGTTAATGGTAATGATGTTGTTAGTGGTAATTATTTTTTTAGGGCCAATGATGTTGTTAGTAATGATACTAGTGATGATTCTTTTTTAACACTAGTTATTTAATTTTTCTAGTTGTAGTGATGATGATGTTTATAAAATTTAAATAAACGAAACTAAATACACTTAAAGAAATAATAATATAGTATAATTATATAATATGAATAATAAAATACAAATTCAAAAGTTTGATACAACAATTCTTCCAGAGGAATTAAAAATATCAACTATGACAATAACAGGCAAATTTGATATATTTTTTAATTTAGAAAACATTGGTAAGTATTTAAAACTTTTTAAAAATAGGATTGTTGGTGTTAAACATACTGTTATTAATAGAACTATTATTAAACCAATAAAGAATATTAAAAATAGTAAAAACAAGAAAAATAAAGGACAAGTTTCCTTCTATAACCAAGCCAGTATTATAGTACAGGTATCAGAAGATAAAAATATTAATATTAAACTTTTTAGGAATGGTGCTATTCAACTTACTGGGTGTCGTCAAATTAAAGATTTTTATGAAGCTATTAATATTTTATGTCATGAGTTAATAAAGGTAATCGCTGTTTATAATCCAAAAACAAAAAAAATAATAGATATGTTATTTATAAGCGATGCAAGTAAATTAACTATTGATCAAATATATAATTTTAATATTGTAATGATTAATAGTAATTTTAATCTTAATTTTTTACTTGATAGAAATGAACTATACCAGGTTTTATTAGATAAAAATGCCAACTGTTTTTATGATCCAGTTATACATGCATCAGTAGATATTAAATATAATTACAAGGATGAAAAGGATATATCAATTTTCGTTTTTGAGCGTGGTTGTGTTATGATTACTGGTGCTAATAACTTTAAACAAATTAGATCAGCATATAATTACATTATTGATATTATATATAATAACTATAGTAAAATTAAGAATGTTGATAATGAAATTAAGGAAATTTTAAATGATTTTAAAAAAATATAGTAAAAATCATTAAAGCTTAAAGACATGGTTATATAATAAATTATAACCAAATGGAAAATAAAAAATCAGCTAAGACTAGGGATTATTCATTTTCAAAATTTAATCATCAAAATAGGAAATGTGTAAAAGCGGTAAATGTTAACACCAATGAAGTCTTGTATTATAACAGTATGTACGCATGTCAACAGCATTTAAATATTAATGCTGGTATTATAAAGATGTGTTCTGAAGGTAAAAACAATTGCAAAAGCGGTATATCTAAAAAGGATGGTAATAGATACAAATTTACATTTATACCTAATAACGAGCTTCCAGAAGACGCTATTACAGCTAAAAGCCTTAGGGTTAATAAAAAACTTGAGTAAAGCTAGGATAATAATTATCTTGGCTTTTTATAAGCAAAAACAGATTACTAATATATTAATATAAGCTATCCGTGTGGTACAATTATATATAGCTTAATTTGTTTATACCATATTATGATATTTAATTTTGATGTAATTAGAAGGGGGTTTCCCTTTTGTGTCAACCGTGACGACCTTCAGATATTTTTATTATGACGTCACGGCACAGCTGTGCCGGTTGTATCTATCGAAACATATACCAAACAATACCCGCGACACCAACCGTAACGACTGCTAGATTAGTATCATGTCGATTAGATGTTGGTGAAGGTTTTACACTTGGTTTAGTAAAGGAGTTTGTAATATCTTTTTTATTATTGATTTCTTTTTTAGGCTTATCTTCTGTTTTATGTGGTAGGTTAACTTTTGAATCACCCATATTATGTTTTGAACCAGTAGATTTAGTTTCATTATTAATATTATTGACACCAAATTTCATATCAGCCGTTGCTCTTTGTAGCTTATTGTTATAACCAATAGTTGATTCAGTATTTATAATTAACATAGATGGTAACAACCAACAACCAGGGGATATTGCTAAATCAAGCTTTACTTTAGCATTCTGAATTGCGAATTGATATCGCTGTATACTTTTCGAAATATCCTTCTCAATTACTGAATTTTCAAACAGATTTAGAAATACTTCTTGCGTTTCTGTAGCACCCCCCGAATCACCTATAATTGATGATCGCGTCTGTACCTGAGCACCCAAAACACAGTAAACAAACGCTTCTATACTTTGATTTAATCGTGACAAACCTGCCTTCGTTATACCAACCCCCTTTTGAGGAATAAACCAATTATATTGACTTCTATCCTTGTGAGTTGACTTGTAATATCCGGTTAGTGAATCCTTGTAGGGACTAGTATAATGAAACCCAAACACATCAGAGTTTGTGGATGTACCCTTGAATATAAAATCAGGGTTTGTTGAATCAATACCAAACTCGTTACACAACTTTACTAAAGCGCCTTTATTATATCGAGTACCATTACAAACAAAGTTATTATCCCATGGTAGTATAACCTGTAGAGTGTTTAAAATAGATCTTATCGTGAAAATAACATGGAACCTTAATATAGATGCTATTTGTGTATCAGGTTCAATAAGGTTAAAAGAAACACCACAACCAGAGGTAGCACACCAGACAGCAAAATTCAACTGTTGAGACCAATTTTTAAAATTTGGATCTTCCATCCAAATAGTCCAATCAGATGTATTTTTTATAGTTGGAGGTGTTAATTCGAAAATATTTTTAATAGTAAAAGAAAAACTTTCACCTGGAGTTACAAATATTTTTAATGTGGTTAATAATCTTTTAATATCAGACGGGTTATCACTAAGACCTACAGCTGGAATTGGATATTTTGTATTTGTAAGCATAACAGCTTTTGGAAAATTAGATTTAGACCCAAGAAAGTCGGCTATATTTTCTGGTGTATATGTGTGACCATTCCAACTAGGAAATGTGTAAACTTTTTTTACCAAATTACCATTTTCATCAAAAGGATCATACTCATCTCCATTGAAAATAAATCGAACTTTACCATTTACATTGGTAAAACGATTGGTGTTATAGTTTGGATACTTCTGTTCGAAATCTATAAATTTCATCTTATATAATTATAAGATGAGATTAACTTTTATACGTTTATAAGATTAGCGTTAATATTTATTTTTGTCATATCGTAATTTATACGTAAATCCACCCATCGGAGTTGTTTCAAACGAAATACTTACTTCTTTTGATTTATGAGCTGATCCACAATTTCCTTTCTCATCTCCACTCTCATCTCCTCTCTTATTTTTTTTATATCGAGGTCTGAACCCTTTTTTAAAAACTCATTATTCCGTGCAGATCTAATATCACTCTTCAACGTTTGATACTTTTGTAGCTCACTCATAATTAGTTCAAATTCTCTTTCATCAATCTTGTTATCAGATAAGGCTTTTGACACCAGGTCATATATACTATTTTGTTTTGCTTTTGCGAGTTGAATAGTATTTTCATGTTTTGCTACCTTCTTAGTAAGTTTTTTCGTTATAATTGTACAACTAGATGCTACTAAACCGAGAATACCACCAACCCCCGCTAAAGGGACACCTATGACAGCTCCAGCACCTGTTAAGCTTGTAGTTACACCAGAACCAGTAAAAAGTACAGAAAAGATTCCACTTACGACTGCTGTTTTATGAAATATTCCACGTGTCTTAGCATATTTTTTCCTAACGTTTTCATAATGTTTGACTTCAGCTTCTAGCTTAGACATAACCTCATTTACCTTGCGTAATCTGAAGTTTTCACCATCACTATAATTTGGCAGCTCAGGATACAATACGTCATTATTTTCCATTATACTATACCAAACAATTTTATTTTTAAACGATTTCTATTACCATTTTCATTGGATATACCCCAGAAAGAATAATATTATTATTATAATCAGCTACCCATAACCGAATACTACTGATATAATCATCGTTTTTTATTTGTGTATACAAACTATTAAGAGGTTCATAAGCTATTTTCTCCCCAACATTGTCCACATTAACATATGCCAATATTTGTGAATATTTATTTTTGAATAAAACTTGTGTAGAATCAACCAGATTACAATGTACGTATACTGATTCAAGAATTTTATCAATATTTATAACATTTTTAGAATCTTTTTCAAGACTTGTTCCAAGTTTTAATAATTTTGATAAGCTATCGTTTAATATAATCTTTACACTTGGGGTAAGAATGGATCCGCTTATGGAAACTGGTTTCTCACCAAGAAAAACAGCATTATCAACCACACTTTTAAAAGAGCTTGTTGTATAACTTCCCTTTGGAATACGAAGTAAAACATTATCTTTTCCATCTGAAATCGTCCCTTCTTTTTCAAGGTTGTATAATTGATTAACAAAATTACAATAAATTAGTGACATTTTTGTACTATTTGTTATAGGATTTTTCAACCAAATCGTTTCATCAGCTTTTGTTTTTTCAATATACAAGATCACCATTATAATATATAATCATCTTTTGTTTTTATACCTCTCCACCATATACAAAACCACACCAACAATAAGAAGCCATGCATTTTTAGCAAGGAAACCTACAACTTCACCAGCAGTTCTGAAAATAAAAGATGCTATAGCACCAACCATACCTGGTAATATTTCACCTAATTTTTTCCCAAGTGATTTCAAACCGTTGCCGACACCCTTAGCAACAGATGTAAGACCTGATTTTAGATTAGATACGATTACTCCTATAATAGTACCAACTGCTAGAGCAATACCTGTTACTGTTAGACCGTACTTTTTTATTATTTGCTTCACACGTTCTTTCAAAGGTAGTTTTTCATCAATAGTTTCTATTAAATTATTATGATCATCTATCTCATCATCAATTTTTTTATCCTGAAGCATCAATTCTTGTTTTTCTCTATTAGTTTCATTCAACTGTTCAGAAGCTATTTGAAGGTTTTCATATTCAATATCTTCCTCCTCAATTAAACGAGCCTTCTCAGATTCAGATATTTCCGTTTTTTTTTTTCTTGGATGTACTCAAGTTTATCTTGAGCTCTAATCTTATTATTTGCTAATTCAACTTCCCGTCACTCAACAGAATCTAATTTCAATTGTATTTTAGATTTTTTATCTTTAAGATTGGCTACTTCAGCCTCAGCATCCTGTCTTCGATCGAAATTTGAAGGACCTAAGTCTTCTTTTATTTTATCAGTTAAAGATGAAACGCCTTTATATTTTCCTGTGTAAAAATCACCACTGTTTGTATTTATTCTTCGGAATTTTATATCCTCTGGACCCTTTACGTTCATAATACCATTGTCATCATAGAGATCATATCCATTTTCTCTTGTTATTATATTATTTTCAAACCATCCATCAAGTATCTCTTTCGCATCATAAAACCTTTTGATATGATCAACACTCCATCCTAGATTTTCTTTTAATAGTTTCGAAATGTTTTTATCATTTACTGTTAATTCACGCCAAATATGACCTGTAGGCGGTTTTACTTCTATTTTACCATGATTTAGTCGGAAGTTTTTTATAAAATCATTATCGAAATTACATTCAGGGTACATTTCTAAAATTTTACTATGTATAGTATAATCCTCGATTTCAAATTCTTGATTATCTTCAATATTATCAAGTTTCATATATGCTGGTAAACTTCTTCCTGAGTTTTTTGTTTTAAAAATATCATTCACCCTATCTACCGCATATCTCCAATTTTCACCGAATTTATGTTTAAAAAAATCGATACTCTTATTTATTAGACCTTCGTATTCATCATCAATCACATTGTCCGTATCTTCTTGTCCTTCTTGTCCTTCTTTACTTAGTGGGTCCATTTCTATTTCAACTTTAGCCATTTAGTTTATAATTTATATATACTAAATAGTTTTTTATACGATTTTATATTTAGAATTTAAATAGTTTCTTATAAAAATTTAGATGCCAAATAACCTACAGTCATCATACCACCACCAACATAAATCATTTCATATTGCTTTTGCTTATTACTAGGTTTATAATAATTTGAAAACTGTGGTTGTTTATTATCAAAACTCAAATCAGGATGAGCTTTAGAGTATAGTTTAAACGCATAATCAGTATCATTCAAATTACTATCCGCCAATTTCTTTTTTTCATATTGTGATTGAAGCCAATCCTGGTATTGTTGTCTTTTCTTTTCAAATTCTCCCATATCATGTTGATATTTTTCAAGAGCTTTATCATGTCTTATTTTTTCTTCATCAGAATGAGAACCATTAGATGATAAGGATTTAGCTAGATAACTACCCCCAACAAAAGCTGTTGCATTCAAAACAGCGCCTGCTATCATTACTGCAATCGTTGCCATATGTTATATATATTCATTATTTTTTATACCTGTTTTAAAAAGGTTTTGGTAGAATTTTTTTATCTTCAAGATATTCCTTCAGATACATAGATCCTCCAAGAACAAGAACCCACTTACCATAATTTGACAAACTTGAACTAGGATCACTAATAAATGATTCTTTCATAGTTTTTTTACCAACATAGCCAATAAGGGAAGCTATTCCAATTACTACGCTGGCATCAGTTGCTATTTTAACTAACTTGTTTTCTGTTGCTTTAGACATTGTATAGTATATATAAATATTTTATTTTTTATACCATTTTTATTCCATACCTATTATTGGAACTGATTTTTTTGATTTAACAGGGGATTTTGATTTAACAAGTGGTTCTGATACAGGTTTTTCTTCGTTTTCTTCATGATTAGGTTTTATTGGAGTAATATTTTTATTATTTTTCTTCCATCTGAAATATAAATCTACAGCTGTCAATGTTATTCCTACTAATGACAATCCTGTTGTTAGTGATATCTCAGGCATCCAGTTTGAACTAGATTGTTCGTCATCATCAGGATTATTCTCTAGTTCAAGAGCTTTTTTAGCTTTCTTATGATATTCAGCCAGTTTTCTACCAGCAGCAACTTTTTTTGGATCTTTTTGTTTTTGAACTTTTTCAGGTTCCTTAGTTATTTGTTCATCAACTAATTTATCATTGTTTTCTGTCATCTTATAATACAAGTATATTAATAAATTCTTATACGATTTATTAATATTTAATAATATTATTATTTATGCTCAACAGTTTCTATTGTCTGCTCAAGAGTCTGCTTAAGAGTGCTCAATATTCTGCTCAACAGTTTCAACAGTCTGCTCAAGAGTGCTCAAGAGTCTGCTCAACAGTTTCAACAGTCTGCTCAAGAGATTGCTCAATAGTTTTATGAATATTCTTCTCAAAATTATCATTATTACTAATTTTAATATGTTTTGCTATTTGAAGTAAACCACTTGCTAAAGCAACAGTTCTTCCACCTTTCAAAATAACAAATCCAGCAAGGTTATTTAGCTCTTGTTTTACCAATTCATTTTTCTGTAAATCTTTACAAAGCTCCTTTTTATTATCAATAGTTATTACATATGAAACTAATTCAGCAGCTGTTTCTATAGCAGTATCAACTAATCCGTTTGTTACTTTATTACCCATTAAAATTTGATATCTATTATAATATTTATCCACATCTTTTGGAGACAACTTTTTAACATCACCCAAATTCATATTTACTCCTGTATAAGTTTTAATAGTTCCAAGAACAGCAAGAATAGATAATTGTTCTCTTTTTTCTTCAATTTCTGTATCGGCTTTTTTAACATCCGGCTTCTTTTTTGGTTTCTTTTCTATTACCTCATCATTTTCCACTTTTTCTATTTTATTATCATCCATATATTGATCGAGAATTGATGTCATATAATAGTATATATTTTTATTTATTTATATCATTCCAGGTATTTCTACATATGATATATATGGATGTCGTAAACAAAAGCATACTCTAGAATATTTTTCCGATTTTAGTATTTCTAAAAAATGTTTTTTATTTTCTAAACCTAAATCACCACCAAACTCGTCAAAAAGAATCTGATTGGATATTTTATTTGGGTTATAAAATGATATAATACAACTAACATTATCACGAAACGGTTTTGCTATGGCTGTTAGCTGTTGTGTTAATACCCATACTGATATCTTATCATGTCTACCTGAAAATGCTAAATTTATAAACTTATTAGACCGTTGTTTTAATTCCTTTGAAAAAGCACAGTCGTCTAGAATTATTAATGTGTTCTGACCTGAAAACAATTCCTTACAACATGACAATAATTCATTGATCTCATCAACACTATCAGCATCAGGTAATAAAACAATAAATCTTGGATCGTTATTAGCAAAACCTTTGTACGTTGAGTTTCTTGAATACGTTGGACATATTAATACAATATATTCAAATACATACCGATATGAACTTCTTAATAAATCAACCAAATATTTTGTTTTTCCACAGTTGGTTGGTCCTGTTATGATACAGTGAAACGGTGTTTTATCTTTTAACTCATCCATATAATAGTAATATTTAATTAATAAATGTTTAATACATAATTGATTTTAAATCACTATTTTCAACTTCCATAAGAGCATCAGCAACAACATACATATAACATGTTATATTACCAGCACCACCTACTTTTCTTCTAATTTCTAGTTTAACTCCATCTTTTGTGTTATTCAATAACATCCCATTACCATGAATATCATTAGTAGGATATGTTCTCAAATCAACCCATAGAGCAAATTTATTAGAATAGAAATCTTTTTGGGTTAAATTATCAGTTTTACCAAATCTACCTCTAATAGAATTCCAAAAATCGGTTGGTAGCATTCCTTTCGAATATAATTTATTTGGCATACCATCCACGTTAACATCTACTTTAGTAATATCTGGGTTAACAAATTTTTCTGAGTCTCTTGTACCTAGAACATATGCTTCAGTAAACAAACACAAAATGCCTGTCATAGATCGTCTTGGTATATTAACATGCTCATTTATTACCGATGTTGTGGCTTTATTAATTGTGAATGTCTTGTGGAGAAGAATATTTTCATAATAGAACCCTCTACCAACTTGATAAGCTGCTTGAGCTTCACGTGCTAGAAAATCACTAACAATACACTCATATTCAAGCTCAATATTTGATAGACTATACGCGTATGATTTTGATGAATCGCTGGTAATAGTAATCTCCGAACTTCCAGGAAGTGTAATTTCAAAGGATAGGGTATTTCTTAACGATTTTGGATAAAACACACCATGTGAATCAAGAATTGGATGATTAATAGGTATTCTATATTTATCACTATAAACTGCTGCTAGCCCTACTTCTGATGCATCTGCCGTTACTTTATCACCTGCAGCTGTTCGTAATTTTCGCATATTAGACGATGAAACACCTTCTCTTAGCATATTTTCACGTTCGTTTTTCAATAAAAACAAATCGGAATATGTGTTATATAGATCAATACGTTGTGTATCTTGTAAAATCTCACCTCCGTATAAAACTCTCATTCTTGAAATAAGAGCTCGTCCTAGATTATTTACAACTGTATTGTTAGCATGAGCTCCAGTTTCTTTGTTTAATTTAAAAATAAGACCTACACTACCAGGAACTAATACAACATTATCCGATAGCTTTGGTATATGAACATACAACGTTTCACCAGGATTTGCTGAGCTTGGGTTGAATGTTACACGATTTACTGTTTTCTCTGCTTTTAATCCAAAAGCTTGTTTGTAAACACGATTTACATCTAACTTATCTGAAATTGATTGTGTCATTATAATCTTATAAAAGATTATATATTTATACCTATTATGAACAAAACATTATCAGAATATTATTATAGCCCACAAGGTTATTGGAAAGGATATTCTGCTATTTCCAAACTATCAAATGCAGCAGATATCAAAGAAGATGTTGTAAAAAAATGGCTTGAGAAACAAGCATTATGGCAGATATATTTATCAAAACCCGAATATATTCCTAAACCTCATTGGGATATTTTCACACCAAACAAAATTCATCAAGCAGATCTATTATTCTTACCACATGATACTGTGAAAAGAAAAACCTACAAATATGCTTTGGTGGTTGTTGATATAGCTAGTAGATATATTGATGCTGAGCCTTTGACGTCTAAATACTCAACAGAAGTTACTAAAGCTTTCACAAAGATATATTCCCGTCGATTGAATTGGCCGAAAACAATGATGGTTGATCCAGGTACAGAATTTATGGGTGAATTAACAAAAGTATTAAAAAATAAAAATATAAAAATTCAACGAGGAGAAGCTGGAAATCATAAAGCACAATCTTTGGTCGAGCGTGCTAATAGGACTATTGCTGAAAAGCTTTTTAGTCATCAGTACGCTCAAGAAATGCTTATGGAAGATGAAAGATCTCGTGAATGGGTTAATAGACTACCTGATGTGGTAAGATCTATTAATAGCGAAGTGAAAAGAATTACTGGAAAAGAGCCTGCAGAATCGATAAAAATGAAAGAACTTCCGCACAAAGATTTCAAATATAAAAGACCTGTTGGTATGAAAGAAGAAAGATTACCAGCTGGCGTGAAAGTTAGATATTTATACGCTCCTGGTGAGGAGGAAGGTGGTGATAAACATCGTGCTACTGACCCTATTTGGTCGTTGGAGATGTATGATATATCTCGATCTATAGTATCATCTGATCAACCTGTATTATATTTCCTTTCTGAAGGGGCCCCTAAACGTTCTTTTGTTAGAGAGGAATTACAAACGGTTCCAGAAGATACACAGCTACCACCTGATAGTGTTTTGAATTAAATTTTTGTTTACTACTTTTTTTGTTTACAATTTTTTGTTTACAATTTTTTTGTTTACATCTTTTGAATGTATTACTTTTTCATTAATATTTTTATAACCGTATGCAAGCGTGTGAATACCATCTGCTTGAATATTTCTTTTGTCATCATCTCTTGATAAAGCTACTTTATTAACCGTTTCTGTATATATTTGATGCTTATGACTTCTAATAACGTTCATTTTTCTCAATGTTTGTTGCCCTTCGAATAAACAATTTTTATAATCTTCGAATGTTATATCCTTTTTAACAACCGATTTCTTAACACCTTTACATCGTTTTCCAACTTTTTCATCATCTGTCTTATACGCATATAGTTTAGATCTTAATCCTACAAATTCTGTTATCTCTACACCAGCTGTTTCATCTTTCATCATTCCAATAACCTTCTTGTTAATCCTATTTTTGATTCCATTATGATCTGCTGGATATTTGCTTGTATCGAATTTATCCTCAATATCTTTCTCAATATCTTTATAAAAATCATCCGTCTCTATATTATACATAAGGCTATCGGTATCTGTAAATAAGAGATTTGCTTTGTTTCCATATTTTGGTTTGATATAATTATAGTGAAAGTCATACATTAGATTCTTTGAAAGATCTAAGATTGACATCCCAACGTATATAGGCTTATTAAATATTAATTCTGTTTTACCCATATGAATGGCTGCTAGATTTTCTGAAAATATCGTGCGTTTCTTATAATTAGGTCGATTGATTAATTTTGCTGTTTGTGATTCATCTGTTACTAATCTAATGTCTTGTCTGTTACGTATGTTTTCCATAGTCTTACCAAATACACTGTTGTTCATAAGTTTGAAAAAGTCTTTTTCGTAATCATTTTTTGCCTTCGTACGAAGTTCTGTATTAAGACCAATATATTTTTCCAACCATTTAGACTCCTGAAATGTTATCCCTCTATGAATTTTCGTTATTTTCATTCCTAGTTTTTCATATAATTGCAGAGTCTTATGATGAACCACATATTTAGTCTTATTTTCTAGGTTAGGTATTAATTTTTCAACTTTATTAACCATTATTCTCTCAGGTGCAAGAGGATATTCATTATGAAGATTATGCAATTCAACGGGATACTCTAAATCAACCTCTAAGATACATGGATGCTTTTTCCAATGTTTGAGTTCACTATTTTTCATCCATCTAAATCCATGAGTTGGTAGTTTCTCGGACATAGCCCAACCGTATAAATTATTAGCATCTAGATATTTGATGTATACTGATCTTTGCTTCTTATCAAATGATTTCATATATCTGTTATTAGCTTTTGCATACCGTTTGCTAATCATGCTAATTCCACCACGGATACCTTTTTCTATCATAAGTAGCATATCAGAATCTGTTAGTAGTTCTAAATTAACCCCTGTCATTTTCAACATAGCATCCCAAGATAATCCCGGAGCTGTATAATACCAACATGGATCTAATTTATAAATTCCCATACATACATCTCTGAATGTCTCAAACACATCAGCTAAAAGGATGACGTCACTCTTAAGATACAAATTATGATAATCACGCATTGACTTAATTTTGAATGTTTTCCATACTTCCTGTGCATGTTTGTAGGCATCATCTGAAATATCACAACTATTCAACTTACTATAAAATTCATCTTTTGTAGGTAGAGATGTTTCATTTAATTTATCTGGTGAGTTGACATAATCATATGGATAAACACCTTTTCTCAATAATAGTCTCAGCTTTTTATCTCTATAAAACCTTCTTAGATTTGTAGTCATTCCAGCAGATGGATTTTCACAATGCTTATTATCAAATAAACATAGGTTACACTTTCCACATTTTTTATCCTCTTTTACACATAGGCAAGTCTTACATTTTCCACAATCTGTAATATTACCAACTAGTGTATCCAGTGATGAAGCCATAAATTTTAAACTGTCAATGAATCGTATTTCTCTTTTCACATTACACACTTTACCTTCCTTGTTTTCAAAAGTATCTACAACTATCTCTTTCTTGAAACTGATATATTTCTCCTCATTGTTTGGAATACAATCTATTTTACCTTGTGTAACACCTAGATTTTTGATAAATAAATGCGCATCATAACCTGCTAAATTATGAAATATTACCGGTGTATGCTTCGGTATCTTGTAATTCAAATTACAATCGTTATGCGCAGCCCCTCGATATTTCCCGGTAAGATGGTCATGATCTAATACTTTATCACCTTTTAACTCCTCCTCACAGATATGACAGTGGGTAGCCTTATTATAGTTTTTGTTATCCTTGTCAGTCATTCTTACCTTCTTGTTGTAATGATATTTTGTATATATACTTCTAACTGTCTTTTCTATTGATTCCACAAAGTTTTGCCCTATATCCTCATCCTCTGACTTAGCAGTATATCTGAATATTTTTGGTTCATATAGATTATCATCATAGCATTTTACCATATAACAATAACCAGAGGGCTTATGCTTTTGATACTGTTGAGTATATGATTTTTCATCATCTGGTTGACTCGTATCTATACTCTCAGTGAAGCATTCAAAGTCTGCATATATTACAAAGGGTACTCGCATAGAGTGGTTATAGTTTTTAAATGATAGTGTTGTACCTTGTTTTGGTAACGTTATTTTAACCGCATCATGATTCTTACAATATTCCGAATGTTTACTGAGGGTCTTTTCTGTTTTAAACGAGTTAAGACATCTTTCACAATAATACCTCTTTTCCGTATGTTTTGTAATCTGTGAGGTTAATAGTCTACTAATATTTTTTATCCAACAATAGTGGTTCGTCTTATCATTCGAGATCATGAGTAGATTAATCGTTTGTTCCCTGCTTTTATTTTCACTTATTCTAACCGGATATACTTGATCATTTACATATCCGTATACGTTTATTCCATATTCTGGATTATTCATTTCAAATTTACCTATTTCATCCACTCGTACGGGAAACTCGATATTCTCCCAGTTGAATTTTTCAGCGTTTGATTTCACAGCTTTTGAAATCCTTTCTAAATCTCTCTTTGCTGGATAAATAGCTGTTGTAACTGCCCACTTGAAACATTGATTATCCTCGTTTTCTGGGTTAACAATAGCTTTTTTCAACTTGAGCTTCTGTGGGAGTTCAATCCAAGATTTTGCCGCTATAGGCTGGTACTTATCTATATGAAGATCCAAGTTTACCACCCTACTAAATATCCAGCCTGACCCGCTATCTTGGAAATTACTAACCTTTTCTAATATACTTTCAGTCAACATTTTGTAAACATCATCCATATCCGTTGCTTGTGTAATTATCATTATATTACTATGGAAATTACAAAACGTATACTCCACTTCTTTGTTAGGCTGCTTTTTGTAAAATTCACACTCTAGTAGCAACTTCATTTTGATTGGCTTTTGTTGTTTGTTAACTGTCTCTATGATATTGTTCTTATTCTTTTGGAGGAAGACTTTAGGATCCATCTTAACCTCTCCTTTTATTCTATACGATGTTAGAAAACCCTTTATTGTTGACTCTTTCTTTTGTACAGCCTCTGGCTTCTTGGGTCTGTTATAAATATCGTTTACTGTTTTCTTCAATGCTTCCACACGTTCATTTACTGACTTCTTAACTTCTGGTGGAATATAAGATAGAATCCAGTTTGCGAATTATTTAATTTCTTTTGTATAGTATCCGTGGTAGATATAACCTGGTTTTGGTTTACATCCTTCGTCGATACTTTTGTCGGTTTCATAATAGGTACGTTGATCTCAGGCACTGCCTGATCCATAATATTATTGGTTGCCATACTATTACTGGTATAACGTGAGTGTGATTTATGTGATTTTGTTTCACTCATTTCTTTATAATATATTAAAGAGTTATTTCTTTAAGTCTATTTTTAATATAATTTTGTTTAATGGGAAATCCCCAGCCATTAGTCATAGGGTAATCCCCAACCATTAGTCATGTCTAGGCTTGCCTCGGTGATGTCATCGGGAAATCCCCCATCCTTGGGCAAGTTCAAACATGTACATTAGTAACAGGGGAATACCCGTCTACTTACGTCATGTTTAGGAATAAAAAATCTTTAATCGCATTGAAACCTAGGATTTTGACCTAGCATCGGAACCTAGGGTCGGATACCTAGCGTTGGAACCTAGGATGTTTTTAACCTAGGGTTGTATAACCAAGATTTGATTGATAGGGAAATTATTCTTCTGGTAGATCCTGCCGTGGTGTCACGCAATGAAATCATGTCACGAAATCCAGCTTTTGGTAATCACGGCAAAATGCGCCAGAACATACCATTCCCTACTACTCAGTTTAATTACAAGAGTCGTCTTCGGAGTTAATGCTTCACCGTACATGGCGCAGTTAGTTTCTCAACATAATGCTTCCTACAGCCGCTGAAACTGTGAGCAAAAGTACATATATGGACGACAGCATGAACTCAACAGAGACAGTTGAAGAAGCCATCAGGCTGTATCATGAGCTAAAGGAATTATGGAATAAAGCTGGTATGACACCAAAGAAGTGGATGTCCAATAAGTCAGAAGTATTGAAAGCAATCCCAAAAGAAGATTGTGTGAAAAGTTTAGATCTTGAGGCTGATGTCATGCCTGTAATTAAGACACTCGGCATTTCATGGATGTCTGAGCCAGACCAGTTCACATTTGTGGTTCATCCTCCATGCAGCAAATGATTTCCGTTTAACCAAGAGAAGTTTCTTGAGTCGCACATCTACCTTGTTTGATCCACTTGGTTTCATATCTCCCTACACCATAAGAGCTCGTATGATCTTGCAAGAAATGTGGACAACTGGAATAACATGGGATGAAGACCTACCTGCAGAGTTGTCTCGAGCTGCTATGGCTTGGTTTGAAGAGCTTACTGAGCTGTCCGATGTCAAAGTACCAAGATCACTGAAGAGGCCTGGTGTAGTTATTGATTCACAACTTCATGTCTTCACTGATGCATCGCAGGAAGCATATGGAGCAGTAGCTTTCCTAAAACATTGCTATGAATCTGGAGATGTCACAGTTCGGTTTGTACTGTCAAGGGCTAAGGTAACACCTCTGCACTCAATAAGCATACCAAGATTAGAATTAATGGCAGCTGTAGTTGGTCTACAAATAGCAGAAAGGGCAGTAAGTATATGTGAAATGGCAGTCAACAAAGTAACATTTTGGACTGACAGTGAAGATGTGCTCTACTGGGTGCGAGGAAGATCTTGTCAATTCAAACCGTTCGTGGCCAACAGAGTCGGAGAAATACAATCTAAGACAGATCCATCACAATGGCGTTATACACCAACGAAAATCAACCCTGCAGACAAGTTGAGTCGAGGACTACCTGCAAGGACATTGGTCAATGATGTCAACTGGTGGGAAGGACCGGAGTTCCTCAAACAACCCCAAGAAAAGTGGCCAGTTATGAATCTCCAACCATCTCAGTCAATCAACTCATCAACAGAGACCAAGAAACAGTACCTCATTTGTAATTTTAGTACTCAACAAGCGGAAGAGTTAGAGATCACCCTATCATTTTTATCATTTCTGAAGAAAGAGGACCACCTCAACCCAACTCGCTATTCAAGCTGGACACGGATGGTACGTGTAGCTGCCTATGTAATACGCTTTATTAGCAACTGTCGTTTGACGTCAAAGATTCGAGTGACTGGAGCTCTTAGCCCACAAGAAATAAGAAGAGCAGAAGTGTACTACATCAGGTTAGCACAATTAGAGAACTTCCCTGAAGAGATTGCAAGTTTGAAAGCAGAAAGGAAGTTACCGTGTACCTCAAGGTTGCTGCCTCTTTCTCCACGTCTTGATGAAGATGGCCTTGTTCGCTGTAATGGCCGCTTACAGTTCACAGAGTGTCTTTCATGAGAGAGTAGATTTCCAATCATACTACCTCGAAAGCATGCTGTCACCTCCTTGATCATTCGTGATGCCCACAGTCAGTGTAAACATGGTGGTACCAATCAAGTTCTTGCTCAACTTTCATCGAAATATTGGATAATTTCAGCCAGAGAGGCAATCAGAGATTGGGAAAGAGAGTGTGCCACGTGTAAACGCACCAAAGCCAAACCAGCAAGTCAGATAATGGCTCCACTTTCAAATTTGCGAACTCGCCAGTCTCTAAGAGCGTTCAGCCAAGCTTCAGTTCATTTTGCAGGCCCATTTCTGATTAAGCAAGGTAGAGGAAAAACACGACAAAAACGTTATCTTTGTTTGTTTACCTGCTTGTCTTGTAGAACAGTACATTTAGAAATGGCTTATAGTATGGATACAGACTCTTTCTTGAACGCCTTAACGTATGGTCTCTCGTCGTGGACTTCCAGAACTCATGGTATCTGATAATGGTACAAATTTTGTAAGTGGGGATCGAGAGCTAAAAGAACTTGTCATGGCCCTCAACAAGGACAAAATTCAAGACTCCACTGCCAACAAGGGAATCAAATGGCACTTCAATCCACCAGGAGCTCCACACTTCAACGGCGTTCATGAAGTAATGATCAAAGCAGCAAAGAAAGCAATTAAAGCCATTTTAGGAAATGCTGACATAACTGATGAAGAACTTACAAGTGCAATTGTGGGTGCTGAAGGACTGATAAACTCACGACCTCTCACTTACCAATCGGCCAATGCCTCTGATGAAGTTCCTTTGACACCAAATCATTTCTTGATGGCCAAATGGGTGGTCAATTTGCACCTGATACAGCAGACAGCACAGATTTCAATCCAAGGAAGAGATGGCGGAGGGTTCAGGAGCTTTTTCGACATTTCTGGCAACGGTTGCTACGAGAATGGTTACCAGCTTTGAGCCCCCGTGGAAAATGGCTAAAGACCCAAGAGGATCTAAAAGTGGGTGACTTAGTTCTTGTGATTTCGCCCGACACCCTTCGTGGCAAATGGCCTCTAGGTAGGATCATAAAAACCTATCCTGGATCAGATGGTCATGTACGTACTGCCGATGTTCAACTAAAGGACAACGTGCTGAAAAGGCCAATTGTTAAGCTGTGTCCAATTGAGAAGTAGTAATTGGCGCACAAACATTTCAAACAATCAAATAGAAGTTCAACGTTCAAGTTCAAGTTTATTTATTATTCGTTTATCAAGTTAATGTTTACAACATCAGGAAGGGGAGGATGTTAAGAAGGATTGGGCTCCCCGTGTACTAGATAGATGACCCGTGAGGCCTTGCAGGTTTTAAAAGCACATGGTGTGCTTTTGACTAAGTTTCATGCATAGGTTAGTTCCGGGATTCTATATAGTTTGCTTTACATTTCTTAAACAAAAGGTTTCCAAATGTGATCTCTCGGAAACAAAGACGGTCAACTCATCTCATGACGGACAAGTCGTCTGGTGTGAATACGGGACGAACACAATTTGAGACGAAAAACTCGTATGGTTTTGATGAATTCAACTTCGTCCCCAGGTTCTCCCTTCTCGTATTTTTTTTTTTTCAAAATGGTGGCACTCGAAGGGTTCCGCCATTTTGAAAAAAAAAAAAAAAACCGAGAAGGGAGAACCTGGGGACGATGAAAGTTTGTGGGCGTGTCGAAACGATGTGTCCGTCCTCTTGTGTGAAAAGGGCATTCAATATATTATCTTAACAAATCATTTTTCAAAGCTCCATTTTAAACCATATCCTCTACATTTGCATTCGCTGGTTTGATAATTTTAAATTTGAATACCATTTATTTAGAATGTGTAACATTATTCGCGTCATTTATTAAGTTAATTTTACTTGAAAATGGATGAAATTGAAAAAGTGAAAAAGCATTAAAAGAAATTGCGTTTGACGGTCACCATATTGGATCTTGTCAACACGTCATCAATAAGTCACAAATAATATATGAGGATTTATTGCCTCCAAGATTTGGCCTTTTGGTGCATTGTCCATGGAAAAATACTCGTCGATTTCCAAACCCCAACTACGTAACATAAGCAGAGCGCGTTGACCAACAACGGTACTACGTGTTACTATGTACGTTCTGATTGGACAAGATTCTTTCGTGGATCGATCGAATTTCTTCTGCATTCGTCCAATGGCTTCGGCGAAAGGACCGAAAGGTTTCAACGGCCCCTGAAACATGCAGAGAATTTTGGTGGTTTGTTGTTTGGCGAGACATTTTAGTTAACAAATAACTATAGCTCAGCCGTGGTTTACACTCTGATAACTGTACGATGGAAATTTTAAAACACGATATAATGTAAAAAAGCAACATGAGATGAAAGCGAGGGAGGAATTGAGGCATAATTGCTCCAGACCGTCGGAGCTTACAATTATACAAGTACGTATGTTTACCTCTTGTTTAATTTTCTAAGACTGCATGAAACTACTGTTAAATGAACATACAAAATAAGATAATAGGGAAATAATAAGGATCTCAAGAAAATTAATCGGCTTGACGGGTTTTCTCTAGAATTGTTCGTACTTTGAAACCCCCTCGAGTTCTCCTTGTAGGAGGCCATTAAACATCCCCAAGCAACAAACTAGCCAGTCAACTAACCTCTTTCAAGGGGGTATCTTTATTCTCTTTCTCCGCGTGTTCCAAGAACGCCTTCAAACCTTGATCTTTATAGATTTGTTCCGATTCTTCAGAGAACAACACAGAGTCCAAGTCAAAGGCAATACGAAGCTGTGTTTCGCTGGGTGAGTTCATTAGTTTACTCGGGGACATCACTGCAGCAGCCAAGCCTAGACACGACAATGATAAATGAATAGGTGCATGCATGCACGAAGGAGTTATGGGGAGTAAGGAAGGACTGAAGGAAGGAAAGAGGTAGACGGGAAGAAAGGATAGAATACAAATGATCGAGTCGATTAATCAATAGCTGTATCATTGATAAGTTGATGCATGCACCATGTGGTAGTAACAATGGATGTGTTACTTTAGCCAACCTATCGTTACCTTTTCTAATGGCATCAGTGACTTCTTCTTCATATGATGTCAAAAAGAGAGTGATATTGAAGGCTTTAAGGTATTCAACAGGACTGGTTCCACTGGTTAAAGCCTTCCGTGATAAAATGTCTCGAAGACCTACAAGCAACAATCGGTCAGACACATAGAGGATTGACAGACTCACGTCACAGTCAATTTAATTTAGAGACAAAAAGACACACAGAAAGAAAGAAAACCGGATATACAATCCGGCAGACAGGAAGTACCGGGGGGAGGGAGGGGGGATTCGACATTCCCCCGTTCCCCATCTCCCAGAGTTCCCCTTCCCCCTCCCCCTCTTCCACAGCTATGCAGGCTAGATTTACGGGGATTAAAATTTGGACATTCACTTATTTTTCCAAAGGTTAAGTAAACAAAATTTCAAGTTAAAATTAAGAGATCGCATAATTATAATACTCAGCCTATTTGATTCTAATCTATTTTATATGTATTATATATGTATTTTTTTTTTTATCTACAATCATGTTCAAAATTGTTGGGACATTATAACATTTTTATGAACGTTTTTGTTTGAGTTTTAAAAAATATACAAAACGTATCAATTTGATTTGCAAACCCCCCTTCCACCCAGAATAATGTTAATTGGTCTTTCAAATGACAACCGTTTCGCATTCCCAAAACTTAACATTGGGAGAGGGGGAAACGGAAAAATGATGTTGAAATATTTTTCATGTAAAAAACAGATGATGTCCCAAGGTATTTTGCACATGATTGAAGCTTGATATAAATATTTGTACTAGTGAACATTTCCATTTCCCCGGCTTTATTTGTATAGTTTAATAAACGAGCAGGAGTGTTTTATCAGGTTTAAAATCCCGAGGGCGAAGCCCAAGGGATTTTAAACCTAATAAAACACGTTCTGCGAGTTTATTGAACGGCTTAAGAAACTCATTAGTAATTCATGACCATTTTGTCCAATATCGATGAAACAAAAGAAAACGGAAGGTTTTTTGCATTTGGGAATTGATCTATTATAAGTAATACCATGATCACCTCGAATTCTTTTGTCTTCCGAGGGGTTTACAAACCCGAATTTTCCTCATGCATACAACATGAGGGAAATTTAGAAGACAAAGAAATCCTTTGTCTTTTACTAAATTTCCCTCTATATTTAATATATGCAAGGGAAATTTAGTAAAAGACAAAGGATTTCTTTGTCTTCTAAATTTCCCTCATGTTGTATGCATGAGGGAAATTTAGGAGACTATCCCTCAATGGTCCCTCATCATAACAATCATCGAGACCATTCCTGGATCGCTTCGACCCAGTTGAAAATGTTTAACATAAAGGACCCTGTACTACACACAAGCCCATACTCTAACACTTGTGGGACTCATTAAGTAGCTATGCGCATGCGTTGACTACATTGAAGTATAGTATGTCATGCGTGTTTAAGCAAAATAAACTATAATGAATGCAGGGTGGTATAATTCGGTATTGTCTCATTTACCAAAAGCAACTATTTCTAAAAGTATGCCGAAAATCAACAGCTTTGTAAAAGTTTATAATTTATGCTTCTATGAAAACTAATGTGTATTTCCTTATTTCCTCGGTGATCATGGTATTACAAAGTAATACCATGGCACTCGGGAAATTAGTGATTAAATTTCCCCGAATACCTCGGGAAAATTTGTGAAAGTCCCGAGGGCGCAGCCCGAGGGACTTTCACAAATTTTCCCGAGGTATTCGGGGAAATTTAATCACTAATTTCCCGAGTGCCATGGTATTACTTTGTAATAGTTTTTTACTTGATGACATTTCGTTGCAAACTTTTCAACGATTGCCTCAGTAGCATAATGGCTTAAAGTTCGGATACAACCAAGCAGAAGATCTCGGTTCGAATCCTGACATTGGCACTCATGATCAAATACTTTTTTTCGCCAAAAATCTAAACGTAAATTATTTCTAAGTCTGATGTTCACTCGTCAGAAGAGATGGGGGGATGGGGGGAAGGGTAATATCTGAATTATGGACATGAAGCATTATATAATGACACATGTGCCAATATATAATGCTTCATGTTCATTTGCATTCCATTGTTCTTCTATTCTACACTATAATCCCTCTGCGTTTCAAACGTAGATTATGCGATATACAAGGCTTTCCTCGTGACCAGAGAGGAGCATCGGATTGGACAAAATGGTCATGAATTATTAATGAGTTTTTTAAAAACTTTTACAAAGCTGTTGATTTTCGGCATACTTTTAAAATAGTTGCTTTTGTTAAATGAGACAATGCCGAATTATACCACCATATGCATTCATTATAGTTTGTTTGCATGAACACGCATGACATACTATACTTCAATGTAGTCAACGCATGCGCATAGTTACTTAATGAGTCCCACAAGTGTTAGAGTATGGACTTGTGTGTAGTAAAGGGTCCTATATTTTAAGAATTTTCAACTGGGTCGAAGCGATCCAGGAATGGTCTCGATGATTGTTATAATGAGGGACCATTGAGGGATAGTCTCCTACATTTCCCTCATGCATACAACATGAGGGAAATTTAGAGGAAAAAGAAATTCTTTGTCTTTTACTAAATTTCCCTAGCATAAATTAAATATAGAGGGAAATTTAGTAAAAGACAAAGAATTTCTTTGTCTTCTAAATTTCCCTCATGTTGTATGCATGAGGAAAATTCGGGTTTGTAAACCCCTCGGAAGACAAAAGAATCCGAGGTGATCATGGTATTACACTAATAATAGAGGAATGCTAACCAACTTGAATGCTAATGAAGTTGATGACTTTTCGTTGCAAACTTTTCATCGATTGCCTCAGTGGCATAATGGCTTAAAGCTCGGATACAACCAAGCAAGAAGATCTCGATTCGAATCCTGGCATTGGCACTCATGATCAAAGTATTTTTTTCGCCAAAAATCTAAAAGTGAATTATTTCTAAGTCTGATGTTCACTCGTCAGTAGAGATGGGGGGATGGGGGAAAGGGTAATATCTGAAATATGGACATGAAGCATTATATAATGACACATGTGCCATTATATAATGCTTCATGTTCATTTGCATTCCATTGTTCTTCTATTGTACATCATCATTCCCCTGGGCCGCATTCAAATCCCTCCGCGTTTCAGCCGTAGATTATGCGATATACAATGCTTTCCTCGTGACCAGAGAGGAGCATCGGATTGGACAAAATGGTCATGAATTATTAATGAGTTTTTTAAATTTGTTTATTCCATTATTTCTCAAAATCCATATTATTATAACATTTCCTTATTGTACCTTTTTAAAGCCATCTACCCCCAACAAAATATCTAGATATTGTCAATGACTTGCATCGACAAGTTAGTGAAAAAAAAAGAGAATTCAATGTAATTAAATATACATGTATAAAAATATGATGCTAAATAAATATGTCTGAATGCTACTAAAATAGAGTCCATTTCTTCGATGTGTCCTGAAAAGGGTGCAGTATGGATTATTTTATTCTCGAGTGTATTGAACAGGGTCAGGTCTTTAGACTAACCAACTATTATTATTATTATTATTATTATTATTATTATTATTATTATTATTATTATTATTATTATTATTATTATTATTATTATTATTATTATTATTATTATTATAATTATTATTATTATTATTATTATTATTATTATTATTATTATTATTATTATTATTATTATTATTATTATTATTATTATTATTATTATTATTATTTCACAGTAAAATAATCCTTTTTTACAATTTTTACTGGTATAGATCTAGCTTCAGCTCGGGATCCTACCCGGCTCCTGAGAGCTGAAGCACCTTTCTTAATATATGTGCCGTGCCTAAAAGAACAGATTTGTGTAAATCTAAAAAGCTTATGTTATTAAGTTCAAGTCTTTGGATATGGTCTTTAAAGTTTTTCGATATAGTTCCTAGCGATCCTATTACTATTGGTACTACTATGGTCTTCATCTCCCACAGCCTTTCAAGTTCTATTCTTAGATCTTGGTATTTTTCTATCTTTTCCCTCTCCTTCACATCAATCCTACAGTCTTTAGGTACTGAGATGTCAATCAGCTCCACCTTCTTCTTGTTCTTATCAATGACTACAATGTTCGGTCTTCTTGCTTCAATTTTCTTGTCAGTGTATATATTGAAGTCCCATAGAATCTTGGTGTTTTCGTTTTCTACTACTTTCTCGGGGTTGTGATCCCACCAATTCTCTGCTGTGCATTGTATGTTGTGTTTTCTACATAGATGCCAATGTATGGTACTTGCAACTTTGTCGTGTCTGTCTTTGTATTCGTTTCCAGCTAAGACTTCGCATCCAGCTACCAAGTGGTCCACTGTTTCCGTTTGTTTTTTACACAATCGGCATAGCGATGATTCATTGTTATTGTATTTACTTTTCATGTAGTTTGTTGGTAGTGATTGGTCTTGCGCAGCGATGAGTAGTCCTTCCGTCTCAATTTTGAGGTCTCCTTTGTTCAACCAAAGCCAAGTGCTCTCCTGGTCCATCTTATCTCCGCATGTCTTAATGTAGCGTCCGTGTAAAGGCTTCTCTTTGTATCTTTCAAGTCTTTCCTTACTCCTGCGTTGATGGTATTGCTTTGTGGTCTCTTCTGATTCTACTATAACTTCTCTTACGATAGTCCGTAGAGTTTCATTTTTGCTGACATATTCTTTCTTTATTATTATTATTATTATTATTATTATTATTATTATTATTATTATTATTATTATTATTATTATTATTATTATTATTATTATTATTATTATTATTATTATTATTATTATTATTAATGATGTAAAAATGAGACTTAGTAAAGAAATAATTGTTTTTTGACGTTTCGGAGCCATCACGCTCCATTATCAGATAATACTAATTACAAAATGCAGAAGTTCGCTTATAAACTAATTTATGTAAATAATTTAGCCTTGATGGAATCGGACTGTACATTCAGGACAGGTTTTAATTCCCTGATGTACAGCATCTCGTGCAGAAGGCAGTCAAATTTGCTGGAACATTTCTTAAGAACAATAAAGTTATTAATTAAGTTGTCAGGAGCAGTACTATTGTGTTCTTTAATATAGTGTTTATAAATAGATGAAGATTTTTGCTTGTGCTGTTTTTTACATCATTATGCGTTTCTAAATCATTACTTATATTATTATTATTATTGTTATTATTATTATTATTATTATTATTATTATTATTATTATTATTATTATTATTATTATTATTATTATTATTATTATTATTATTATTATTATTATTATTATTATTATTATTATCAGTACCGTGGTGTTCGATAGATTTCTGCAGTCGTATCCCAACTTGAGCATTGTTGTGTGACATCAAGGTGATGGTAAATATTTCTTTCTCTTTTGGATCTCTTTCTTTTAACATAGCGTTGACGTTTTCAAGGGCCTTGAATAAATAAACAAACAACTGAAACATTACGCGGTACTCAAACTGATCAGAACAGATCATGTTGTTAGACCGATCACGTGTACTCTGAAACAAAATGCTGAAACATTACGCGGTACTCAAACTGATCAGAACAGATCATGTTGTTAGACCGATCACGTGTACTCTGAAACAAAATGCATTCAAAACAAAATGGCGTCGTGCAGGCTTTTCGTGTTCCCATTTTGAAGATGGAAGCTATAACAACAGCGCAGGCATATTAAGGCCTGGGTATTCAAGATGGCGTCAATAAAGTAAGAGGGGGTGGTCTATCTCATCTCTTTTTTAAGGTATCGAAATAAAACATTGACATACTAAACATAAACACAAAATAAACAATTTATTATTCTGTTTGTCATGGATACAGGTAATGTGACCTTTGAACCCTCATTTGAAGAAATTTCTAAAGAGGTTTGCGGGAGAGTAGTAGAAAGTTTTCATTAAGGACATATTCTTCTGTAAATAGATTAAGCATAGTGATCCTCATTTGGTTCCAACTAGAATGCTTGGAAATTATCTATAGATAAGATATTATTAAAGGGTATCATATTACACCAATACCTTAATTAGGGTTGGGGTTTATTTTGACATGTTTTCAAGTTGGACCCAGGTCTTCCTGTACTAAGACTAAATAATTTCCATAAAAACGTCTGCCAAATAAATAAGTTCTACTACTCTTCCAGAAGCTTTTCCAAAATTCATTAAAATCAGGGTTCAAAGGTCATATTACTTATCTCCACGGCAACTGTAAACTTAAAATATCACTATTATGTGTCCGTTTCATATGTTAAATTTTCAACACCATATCTTACAACTAAGCAAAAATAGACCACCCCCTCCTATTTTAAAGCTTGCATGTCAAGACCCAGGCCTTAATATACCTGAGAGCAAACTGAGGTGAAGAATTGACTCAGGATGCCACCGCCGCTGATTTGGTTTTTAAAATCTGGCCCAGAATGGTCTTGTCTCATAAGTTTTACCTGATTTACCTTGATAAACGGAAATGCAGAGCCAGGATCAAGTATTTGGTCTTCTCGTTCAACTTGGAACTTGATGTAGTTCTCAAGACCTTGTTCTTCGAATACACCATGTTCTTCTTCCAGATCGAACAGTGCTCTAGACGACACGGCTACATTAATGGTCTTTTCATAGTCTGTCCCCTATGAAGAAGAAACGTTTTACATTCTTCCTTGATTGCATTTTTTAAATTGAGTTAAGGAGGCTCGGGTCAGTAATTTTCGCGCTCACCCAGCGACGTTTGAAAGGCCGTAGTTCCTGCGTCAGAGGGTATTTTGACAAGATTTTTTAACACTTGTCTACATATAGAATAAAGTTTTTTAAAAAGTTATTTTTAATAAAATCGACAATATATTAGCCGACAAATGATAACGCAGCCGAATTTCTATGTAGCCTATTTTTGGGAAAAATCGACCTAAACTTTTAAAACCACATAGCTACTTTAAAGCTGTTACCTAGGTCAACAATCTGGCAAAGTAAAAAAAATTCATCTCACCGATTTTGAATAAAGACGGGACAATTTTTTTCAGTGGAAAAAATCATTGTTTTATAATATTTACCGATAACAACGAACTTTGAAAAGATAAATCAAAATCCTTCCAGCCAGGTATTAACAGGACATTTGTGTACATTGTCTGTGAATTTCAACAAATTTAGTCCACGGGATTTCTTTTGGGAAAGGATACAAATCGGCAAAAGTTTGTCAGTTTTCGTGCAAAACTTCTAATTTTTACTGCTGAGCACGCTAACGAAAAAATCTGATAGATTTTTTTATATTTTTTAGCTATCAAAAGTTCACCATGCCCATATTTTCAAGTGCGCCTCTATATTTTATAGTGATTGAAATATTTTGAGGCGGTCAAATAAAATTCTGAACGTGGGTATATTTGCCTTTGCTTTACAGCGGCCGGTTTGTTTTTATTTCACCTTCTTTTGCAGGCTTTTACGTCACGCACGCGGACTAACCAAGCGTGAAAATTTATATTTCTTCGACTGGCTTTTCTCCCGACTGCGTTAAGTCTGTCAGCCTCGTAGAGGCATATCTTGTAATGATGAAAATATTATATATATTCTGCAAACCAAAGTGGGTTCATAGCTCAGAGAGCTTTACGTTTCGAGGTCTACTGATCTTTTTCCGTCTTTGGACTTGTTTTGGCTTTCTTGGTAAAGATGGTTCATAAACAATGCTATCTTCATACTTTAATTTATTCTTCTCTTTAGAGTCGAGATAGACAACCACTTTTACTTTCGGCTGAAGTTTTGCTTCTTGTAGGCATTTCCTTCGTTCAATGTGATCTAATTGATGTACATCAGATGATTTGATTGTTTCACCAAGTATTTCGCTCCACAATCAGGGATAGGACAACCACGACAGACTCGATTGACCATGTTGATATTTTGACGTTCTCTTGCAAATGACGACGTTTACCCCAAATGTTCACATTTATCGAGGTTTAAGGCAAGGATGAAAAGGACAAAACCCAGGATGAGCAGGACAAAACCCAGGATATGATGAGGACAAACCCAGGATGATTAGTATTGGTGGAATCGCGGGGCAAGTCTGTTTTTGAAAAGTATGCCATATGTATGAATACCTCCGTATTTGTATTGGTGGAATCGCGGGGCAAGTCTGGGGATGTTGACAAACTCAAAGAGAAAACTGCAATGTCAGCACAATAGGCTAGGGGAATACACAACAAGTTGAATTTTATCCCGTTTGTCCCGGTCATCCTGGGTTTGTCCTCATCATCCTGGGTTTTGTCCTGCTCATCCTGGGTTTTGTCCTTTTCATCCTTGCCTTAAACCTCGATAAATGTGAACATTTGGGGTAAACGTCGTCATTTGCAAGAGAACGTCAAAGTATCAACATGGTCAATCGAGTCTGTCGTGATTGTCCTATCCCTGATTGTGGAGCGAAATACTTGGTGAAACTATCAAATCATCTAACTGATGTACATCAATTAGATCACATTGAACGAAGGAAATGCCTACAAGAAGCAAAACTTCAGCCGAAAGTAAAAGTGGTTGTCTATCTCGACTCTAAAGAGAAGAATAAATTAAAGTATGAAGATAGCATTGTTTATGAACCATCTTTACCAAGAAAGCCAAAACAAGTCCAAAGACGGAAAGAGATCAGTAGACCTCGAAACGTAAAGCTCTCTGAGCTATGAACCCACTTTGGTTTGCAGAATATATATAATATTTTCATCATTACAAGATATGCCTCTACGAGGCTGACAGACTTAACGCAGTCGGGAGAAAAGCCAGTCGAAGAAATATAATGGATACTTTCAATTATCGGATATGTTAAAAGTTATAGAGCATTATATATAGAATACAAACTGCTCAAACTCATTTAATGATTTAAATTTGATAAACTAACAAAACATGTACAAGGATAAGTTAAACAAAAGGCACGCGCCCAGACTAATTGTACAAACTCATTATCATAATATTAGTGTTTGAAAAGTAAGAAGTTCTTCGTTCTCTTGTTATATCAGTAAGATTAGTAATTGCTCCAAAAACTAATCGCAAAAACTGTTTTAAAAGTTTTAACTTTAAGGTTAGTTAAAGTTTAATTAAGTAAAGCTAATAAAACCCGTTGAATTACTCAATGTTTACAAATGTACTCATTCAACCTTTAATTGACTATACCTAGTTACGATGTGTTATTGTTTAATTCGGCACACTTATTATTGTTTAAAAAGAAAGAACTGCGTAGTCTATTTTTGTTATATCAGTAAGGAATATTTAACGCCATAATTTTGTTTGTTTATTTCTCGATTTATAGGCAAGCATTGCAATTTTACTTCAAAAACAAGAAATTCTTTTGTCTATGAACTAAACAATAGATTTGCAGGTGGTGACGCTGCACGCGCCAAGACTGTAAAAACACATTAGTTGGGGGGAAAAAACAAACCACTATTATTAAAGGAATTTAAAAAAATGATGCTATATCTAATCCTCAGATGAATAATTTCTTGTGTAGCGAAATAGGACGCTATATTTAATCCTAGCGTTAAGAATTTATTTTGTTTTGCAAAAGGACGCCGCGTCTTCTTTTGTTGGACGGCCGCTTAGGAATTTGAAATATGAGGAATTTCTTTTGTTTCTCGGTGGAACCGGCGGAACCGCCGGTTCGGGTGGCGTAGGATTGGTACTTGCATACTACTCACGTCCCCCCTTTTTTTTCGACAGAAGCTGAAAATGCTCTGAAAATGGATAGTGTAAACTTTTCAATCGATAATGTATTGTATAATAAGCCGAAAAGCGTGTCGTGGATCACGTTAAATGCTTCAACCAATCGTTGTTGAAGAAAAGTAGAAGACGATCGATTATCGATTGATTTGTAACTTAGCGAATATATAGGTAGATTTGTGGTTTTGTTAATTTATTTATTACACATATTACTCATATTATTATTATTATTATTATTATTATTATTATTATTATTATTATTATTATTATTATTATTATTATTATTATTATTATTATTATTATTATTATTATTATTATTATTATTATTATTATTATTATTATTATTATTAATAGAAGGAAATAAGTTATTCATCGTGGAATGTGAAATTAAAAGGATACTTAATCCGCCTCCGTTGTCTTGGACGCCGATAATTATCATAATAAGATGTTTTCTTTGATTGATTCCGGTCATTATAAGATCATACAAAAAGACCCTACCGACCGCCTTTGCCGAAAACTTACTGACATGTTACTCGCTCTTAAACGAAACGACTGCCTCGATGAGACGACCTACAAGCAGCTAAGACCACAACACAAGCATGCAGCCACCAAGGATTTACGGTTTGCCAAAGATCCATAAACCTAATATACCTCTACGTCCTATTGTCTCTTGTGTAAACACCTTTGCCTATAATCTTTCAGCGTACTTATCTAGTATCTTGTCTCCTTTAACAGGTCGATCCGTCTACACTGTCAAGAACTCAGCAAATGTCGTTCAGCAGATCAGAACTATTACCATCTCAGACCACGAAGCTATGGTTTCTTTTGATGTTGAATCATTGTTTACCAATGTACCCATTAAAGGTGCCGTAGAAGCTGCCCTCCAGAAACTCCAAGCAGATGACACATTACCATCGCGAACCAGCCTATCACCATCTCAAGTCTAGAATTTACTTTAACATCTACATACTTTATGTATGAACATCGCTTTTACGAGCAGCAAGAGGCTATGGGCAGTCCTGGCTCTGCCGTCATTGCCAACTTATACATGGAGACCTTCGAAGAGCAAGCCCTACAGTCGTGTGACCAAGAACACAGACCGAGAGTTTGGAAACGCTACGTCGATGATACCTTTGTTGTTGTGAACAGATCACACGTAGATAGTCTACTTATCCATCTGAACAGCCAACAAGATTCCATCCGTTTCACCATGGAAACTGAGAATGACAACAAGATCGCCTTTCTCGACACCTTAGTACACAGGGATCCCAACGGCCGTCTCTACACAAGCGTCTACAGAAAATCCACCCATACAGACCAGTACCTTGCGTATGACTCACACCACCCCAAGTCAGTAAAACGCGGAGTTGTGAAATGTTTATACGACAGAGCGTCTCGCGTCGTTACTAAACCAAACGGCATGGTAAGTGAAAAACAACATCTCGCTTCAGCTCTTAATTCTAATGGTTATCCTACACCTTTCTTGCAGAGAGTTACCAAGACCCGTCCAGCCCGCCAGAAAGAACAACAGACTCACAGATCCTTAGCTGTACTACCTTTCGTAGATGGAGTATCTCAGAGTCTAAGCCGTTAACGTTGCCTTCAACATCATGGCATTCGCACAGTCTTTAGATCTGATACGACTCTACACAAAACGGCTTGGTAACACCAAAAGACCCAATACCATTTGAAAGGAAAGACAGCGTAGTCTACAGGATTCCATGCGGTGAATGCGACAAAGTTTACATCGGAGAAACCGGAAGACCCGTGAATGAAAGACTGAAAGAGCACCAAAGAGATGTAAGACTGGCCCGTACCGAGACCTCAGCCGTAGCCGAACATGCCCACAAGACCGGACACAACCTGAGCTGGAAAGACGTCAAATACATCCACCAAGACGTACATTGGCACACACGCAGAGTCAAGGAAGCCATTCAGATCCGACTACACCCTAACAACATCAATAGGGATTGCGGCATCGATCTACCGGAAGCGTGGATGCCAACAATCAAGAAGCATGCTGGGACTTCACGCGTCAGCCAATCACAGCGCCGATAATCCGACGAAAAGTATATAAGACAACCATAATCCAGTCTACACCATCGCCTGATGAAGACTAGCAGATTGCAGTCGAAACGTCGCGGTATTTCTACCAATGACCTCAATCGTGAGACAATTGATTAAGTATCCTTTTAATTATTATTATTATTATTATTATTATTATTATTATTATTATTATTATTATTATTATTATTATTATTATTATTATTATTATTATTATTATAATCACTTTAATAATAATATAATATTAATATAAAAATATATAAAACTATCTAAAAAATTTACAATTTCGATTATATATAAATATACAAATTACAATGCATTCAATTTATAAAAAGGATCATCTAAGAATGTTTAACTAAATATATACACTATTACAAATCTAATTCTGATCAAACTAATACAAACAAATAATACAGATACGAATAATAATAATATAAAAAGATAGAAAAATAAATAAAAGTCTAGCTTATTCGGGCAATAGCGTTATCGAGGGAGATGTCTACATTTGTAGTATCAACAGTTCTTCTTATTGACCTTGATCCTCTAAGGCATAGCAAAGCAGAACGTATCAGTGCAAATGAAACTTTGGCCCTAACCCATGACATCGTATTAGCATAGTTCTCTCCCTTCTTAATCGATAATAATTCAGCTAAGCGTTTATGGTAACTCTTGCACTCAGTGCCCATTCCACCTGTTGTACTGAACACTAAAGGCGTAAAAGTTCCTTGCTCCACCTCCATGACCCTGTTGGCATATTTGCGTTTCTTCTCATTCTCATGCTGCCTGTAGACTTGCTCAGGTGTCTGCTCACGGTAGGAGTCTGCATAAGGGTGGCATACCCGGACATCAAAGTATACAGACCTCTGTCGCTCCCAGAAACCTTTGGCGTGGATGTCAAGACGGGCGTCGGGGGATCTGTTCGCACCCCTGTTCAAAGTCTCTCCGGTTATCTGCTGAAGAACCGGCTCCACCTCTACATCCTTGCACACTGTGCTCAACAGCTCTGCTTCCAGATCACGAAGCTCATTGTGACGTTGTATCACGAAGCCGCCCCTCCTACAGATCATCGCATGGTCGACATCAAATATATCTCCACAGATGCACGTCTTCGGTATGTCGGAGATTTCCCAATTATATCTCATCTTGATGGCGTCTCTAAATTCTCGTTTGTTTAGATCGTAACCCAGGTCTTTTATGGGTATTACAGTTAACCAGCTCGAAGCGCCTTTTTCCGACGTTAGTTCTAACGCTCTCAGAGATCTCGGTGTTAGATTGTTCTTGACCATCTCTTGTGTCTCCTTTAGAAGCTCGTTTTTCCTAGCTCCTGCCTGTAGTTTAGCAGAGCGCATATCTGCCTCATTTGGAGGTTGATGGTTTTGAGTCACAATGCGTTTTACCAGGGGTTCAGTGATGGTAACTGAGGCCTGGTATTCTAGAGATGACGATTCAGTTGGATTTGCGATACCCAGTCCGCCCATACGTACTGGGAGTGCAAGCAAACCACGTTCGTCTGTAGTAACTTGATGCTCTGTGATGGCGGGAATCAGAACTTCAGTTAACGCACGCTCAAGTGGCTCAAGCAAGTCGGTAATATCAGGAAGTGTCCTTAAAAAATAGGTCCAGCGGTGACGTAGACCAGCGGTAAAGGCAGCGTAACTCGCCTGAGGTTGGGATATGGCGAACTCTGCAAGCTTGCTGATTTGGCGAACCCAGTCCTCAACTTTCTCTTCAACATATTCCTCTAGGAAAGACCTGGATCCGAGGACTGCTCCAAGGTGCTTGTGGCCTTCAGAAGTGATGTTGATCGCAGTATCACCAAACACCTTTCTTGCAGCGTTCTCTCTCTCGGGCTTGGTGATTAACCAGCATTTCTTCGCGTTAGGGAAGTATCCTAATGCTGGTCCACTTTTGGAAAGATCGTCCCACCACTTTTTGACGTCATCAAGCGAGCCACTTCCGGTTGCGTCATCCGCGAAACAGCACTGTTTGGTTGAGCTTGATAGTTGTAATCGTGTGATAAGTGGCTGAAGACTAATGGCGTACAGGCTCATAGCGAGCGGATCACCCTGCGTGGTGCCTTCAACAGATCGTAATTCTTGCCCGCCGAGAACAAAAAGCCGAGCGGGTTGTCTGTAGGTATTAATTGCATACGTAGCTACGGTTGGGCATAACACTCTGATATTGTGTAATGCTGCGGATCTGTTCAGAGCATTAAAAGCATTAGAGGCGTCGATCAGTAGGACGGCATCTGTTTCATCTGCTTCAAAGATGTTGCGCATTGCATGAATTGCAGCTTCGTTTCCACTTTTTAACCCAGCGCATACTTGAAGTGAGCCACTTGCGTCGATGACATCAGATTTAGTTACTCTTGTCACGCACTTCCCAATAATCCTACGAAGGACTTCGCCAACTCCGATTGGTCGGACCGCGCCCTCTCCTTTGTCGAGTGGTATTAAGCGGTTAGATAATAATGCCTCGATACTGCTGGGATCAATGTACTCCGTACATAATCTTCTGGCCATTACAGCGACAGCGTTACAAAGATCTGCGCTTGACCTCTTGAAGGATTTGCAGGCAAGCAGTCTCCTAAATCCATTTGCATCTACCCCTGAGGTCCCCCTGAACCCTTGGTTCTATTATTATTATTATTATTATTATTATTATTATTATTATTATTATTATTATTATTATTATTATTATTATTATTATTATTATTATTATTATTATTATTATTATTTTGGGTTTGGGCTTCCTTTGTTTACACTCAGACTTGCACTACACGATAGCATAGAAGCTACACCTCCATATATGGAGGCAGTAGCTTCAAAAATCGTTGTCGCAGCCGAAGCTACAGTTAACACTCTGAAGGCTGCAAAGGATGTCGGTAATATGAACCTAATGTGTGGTTTATTACGTGCTTTTTAAATAAATATTTGTTTCATCATCTGTCACTGCAAAAGTTGTTATGTTCATATACCAGGCCACAAACACTTACAACCAAACATGCTATGAATAAATCGATAGCAAGAGTAGAAATACCAACATCGTTTTCAGGCTTCAGAGTGTGGACTGTAGCTTTGATTGCGACTATGATTTTTGTGGTTACTCTATCTATAAGATAGGTAACCACTATGTCATCGTGCGGTGTAAGTCCGAGTGTAACCTTTTTAACGGAACCAATGAATATATATCAAAAAACTTGGCGTGACGTCACAAGTTTACTACGCTAGCACAACCGGTTAACGTTACCTGGGTTAACGCGATACACTGGAAGGGTTAAGAGTTCGAATCCAACTGACATCACTACTTTTTTCCTTTTTCTTTTTTCTCTCTTTCTTTCTCCTTTTTTGTTTGTTTCTTTGATAGTTTTTGATACTTATTTATTCGTTTCCGATAGAGAAACTTTTTTTAAACAACCCGGGTCTACCATTTCTTCTATTTCAAGAAAAAGATTATTATGTTTCAGTTTCATCTTCACTTGAATCGTCATCATTTGTTTGTGACCGTGAAGTTTTGATATCATTATCAATACTTTCATTTTCAGGCATTTCTACAATAGATTTGTTCCTCCTTTGTTTGTCAGTGACCACTCAACCAAAATATTGCCATACTCAGTAGACGAGTTAAACTAGAAACTTACTTTTCTCCGACGAAGGGCTAAAGCTCGAAACGCCAGTAAAGTTAAGTCAACAATTTTTACGGTGTTACAAATTTCATTATATTACTGGCTCTATCATTTATACCAAACACCGACGCAGCCTATACTAGTTTACTGGCTAGTTTCCATTTAATCTAATTTTAAAGTAGGTATATAATTATTTTTCTATTTTTATAACTTCTACTCTAAATTGAAAAGCCACTCGAATAGCATTGCAGCATTTTACTGCAGAAACTTATAGTATCATCATTTCTAACACTTAACTAAACAAGTGAGAGTAACCACTTGAGCTCCTTGAATTGAAATAGGTGTATAAATACTTTGTAACTTCTTAGCTGGACTATTGTAATGCTGTGCTATTCGGTCTACCAACTCGACAACTCAAGATCATTTAATATCATCTATATTAGAAGTGTTATGATTTTTAAGTTTTGATGTATTATTTCAAAAACGTAGACAAAACCAATTTTCAACAAATGTTTGTTTTGCTATAGATCTGTGCCTAATTTGCATAATTTCGCGACATCTTGTTAAAAATGAGTGTCTTACCCGAAGCAGTAAAAAAGACCTGGCTATTCTGAGAAGTTGTTTAATTTTTAGGGCATATAGTCATCTTTTAAAAAAGCTATCTTGGAGCAACGTTCTCGTTGTTAAATCCCATGCACATAAGGGTCTGTTTGCGCAGGCTAACGTGGTCTGGCATGCAAAGCAAAATTCGCTGAAAATAACTCAAAACCAGTCAATGTCATAGAGAGAAAATGATTACAAATTTCAATCGTGTTCTGGTATTTTAGACACACTTTAGAACGGATATGTAAAGCATTCTTAAATCTGAATGTGTTTCTGAATCGATCACCCTGATTATATACTTATTTGAGTCCCGGGTATGGCTGGCATTTTGTAGCAATAATTAATCCTTATAACCCTTGTGAATGAATGAAATTTACTGAATGAAATTTCGTGTTCAAATGGTAAATATTTTGCCGAAATTAAATACCTTTATTCAAATACAAAACAAACCTGTAAAGACTTATATGAAACAGCTATTAGTTCATCGGTATTGCATGGTTAACATTTACAGCAAGAAAGCGAATCTCAACAGATAAAAGATTAAATTTACACAAATAAAATTAAAAGTTCCCATCAAATCTCATCAAATGGAATTTTTCAAATGATTACATATATTTTTGATTTTGTTTCATATTCACAGATATAAAACATTAAATGAAATAAGTACGTTTTAACAAAGATTGCTTCAACATCAGTTCGATTTTGTTCAATGGCAATGTTGAAGCCGTTTACCACCCCCTTTCAACATTGTTGATACGTGTTGAATCGATGTTGAAAGAGGTTAAAGGCCCGGCAAACGGCTTCAACATTGACATTCGACAAATTAAATCAAACAGATCAGTATTAAGTGTTCAGGAAGGTTTTAAGGCCATGTTCCCAGGACTTAACAATTAAAGAAAATCGAAATATTATTCTTTAATTATCTTAATTATGATGACAATTATTTTACAGTTCTAGATGTTTCTTACCGGCATGTTTCTTTTGAGCCTCTAGCACTCGCAAAATTGATTTTGGGTGATCTATACTGTCGTTTCTCACCGTAGCCTCCTACGCAGGTGCTTTTAGAGTCGGTTAGGGGGAAAATAACTGACACTAAGAGCGCTTGCGCAGGAGGTTAGTACTGTCGCTTCTCGGTAGTGATCAAAGAATGACGTCACGATTTTACCTGCATCGACTAATAAAAATGTTTTTCAAAGGATTTTCATTGAAACATCTCTTTGATAGCGGTAAAGAATCAATAAGTAATTTTCTAATAGGAATATATATTTTGTAATGTATTTTCAAAAGTTAGTAGTGAAATATGATTTTTTTAGCATCGCGACTTGTAATTTACGAGGTTCAGAAAATTCGAAATTTTGTCGATTTTCCATCCCAAAATCAGTTGCTTTTTCGAAATTTTACATCAAAACGATTTTTTAACATGTTCTTAATAATTGCAGTTGTAAAAAAATTGGGGTTACCGGGCGTTTTAAAAAGTTATCGCGTGGTAAACTTTGCCGCCGAAGATCAATTTCTTTCCGGTCCCCTCCCTACTAAGTAAAGAAATTCGTTATCATAAGTGCATTGTGGGACTGTTTTTATAAACATGGCTACCGTCGCGTCTACCATCGTTCGTCGAGTTTTTTCCGTCTTATTATACACGAAAATTTGCCAAAGCGCGCAGCCAGTTTTTTCATCCCTTTTTCCAGAACTTGTCTCGATTATATTCATTATATAATTAATTCTTGTAGCGGAAAATTAAGTATATGTTATTTACCGGCTAGGAAGTCCGTATAGTGAAAAACTGCCCGAGGTCTTAGTTTTTCACTATACAGACCGACCTCTAGCCGGTAAATAACTTTTTTTTTTTGTTCTCTCTCTATTAATGTTTTTGATTTTACGACGCGCGTTGCTTTCAAATGGCTTTCCAAAGAGTTGTCAGAAACCGGTTTTCATTCAGCATTTGTTGCGACTGCCTCGAAACAATTACAGAATTTTAATGCCAAAATATAAAAATTACTGGAGCTTTCTTCATTATTCCAAATGAAAGATCTTTTAAAGACAAAGGGTTTTGTTTATATCTCAACATCAAAGAAAGTCAAGAAACAAAAAACAAGTTTTACAAAAGATTTTAGCTGACACAAACAACCACAATGGATGTTGAAACGAGTTGTAATTCGTCGGTCTTGTGGACGTTTGTGGACGCCTACTAAAGCTTATTTTTCGATAAATAATAAGAAATTTAATCGTAGTCACCGTTAACTGGTGAACGAATTCATTTGTCTGTGTCGTACTTTATGAAGAAGATGAAAGATAAAAGCATTAGGATCGCTGACAGGACTTTGAATCAAGCAAATCGATCTTTTTCAGGATTGCTTAACCTTTTTTATGCAGAAAAAGAAAGAGAAGAACACTTCCTTACTTCAAAAACGTTGTAAACTTTGTAGATAAACTGTTCTTGAATTTATAGCATTTTATAAGTGACTGAAAAGCAACGATATATCTCAATATCAAAAGATAACTCAATTCACCGCCGTGTTGTTTACAAGGAAAAAAAACCCGATCGATTATCGATTGATTTGTAACTTAGCGAATATATAGGTAGATTTGTGGTTTTGTTAATTTATTTATTACTCATATTACTCATATTATTATTATTATTATTATTATTATTATTATTATTATTATTATTATTATTATTATTATTATTATTATTATTATTTTGGGTTTGGGCTTCCTTTGTTTACACTCAGACTTGCACTACACGATAGCATAGAAGCTACACCTCCATATATGGAGGCAGTAGCTTCAAAAATCGTTGTCGCAGCCGAAGCTACAGTTAACACTCTGAAGGCTGCAAAGGATGTCGGTAATATGAACCTAATGTGTGGTTTATTACGTGCTTTTTAAATAAATATTTGTTTCATCATCTGTCACTGCAAAAGTTGTTATGTTCATATACCAGGCCACAAACAATTACAACCAAACATGCTATGAATAAATCGATAGCAAGAGTAGAAATACCAACATCGTTTTCAGGCTTCAGAGTGTGGACTGTAGCTTTGATTGCAACTATGATTTTTGTGGTTACTCTATCTATAAGATAGGTAACCACTATGTCATCGTGCGGTGTAAGTCCGAGTGTAACCTTTTTAACGGAACCAATGAATATATATCAAAAAACTTGGCGTGACGTCACAAGTTTACTACGCTAGCACAACCGGTTAACGTTACCTGGGTTAACGCGATACACTGGAAGGGTTAAGAGTTCGAATCCAACTGACATCACTACTTTTTTCCTTTTTCTTTTTTCTCTCTTTCTTTCTCCTTTTTTATTTGTTTCTTTGATAGTTTTTGATACTTATTTATTCGTTTCCGATAGAGAAACTTTTTTTAAACAACCCGGGTCTACCATTTCTTCTATTTCAAGAAAAAGATTATTATGTTTCAATTTCATCTTCACTTGAATCGTCATCATTTGTTTGTGACCGTGAAGTTTTGATATCATTATCAATACTTTCATTTTCAGGCATTTCTACAATAGATTTGTTCCTCGGAGCGTCATTGAATTTGTTTGTCAGTGACCACTCAACCAAAATATTGCCATACTCAGTAGACGAGTTCAACTAGAAACTTACTTTTCTCCGACGAAGGGCTAAAGCTCGAAACGTCAGTAAAGTTAAGTCAACAATTTTTACGGTGTTACAAATTTCATTATATTACTGGCTCTATCATTTATACCAAACACCGACGCAGCCTATACTAGTTTACTGGCTAGTTTCCATTTAATCTAATTTTAAAGTAGGTATATAATTATTTTTCTATTTTTTTAACTTCTACTCTAAATTGAAAAGCCACTCGAATAGCATTGCAGCATTTTACTGCAGAAACTTATAGTATCATCATTTCTAACACTTAACTAAACAAGTGAGAGTAACCACATGAGCTCCTTGAGCTCCTTGAATTGAAATAGGTGTATAAATACTTTGTAACTTCTTAGCTGGACTATTGTAATGCTGTGCTATTCGGTCTACCAACTCGACAACTCAAGATCATTTAATATCATCTATATTAGAAGTGTTATGATTTTTAAGTTTTGATGTATTATTTCAAAAACGTAGACAAAACCAATTTTCAACAAATGTTTGTTTTGCTATAGATCTGTGCCTAATTTGCATAATTTCGCGACATCTTGTTAAAAATGAGTGTCTTACCCGAAGCAGTAAAAAAGACCTGGCTATTCTGAGAAGTTGTTTAATTTTTAGGGCATATAGTCATCTTTTAAAAAAGCTATCTTGGAGCAACGTTCTCGTTGTTAAATCCCATGCACATAAGGGTCTGTTTGCGCAGGCTAACGTGGTCTGGCATGCAAAGCAAAATTCGCTGAAAATAACTCAAAACCAGTCAATGTCATAGAGAGAAAATGATTACAAATTTCAATCGTGTTCTGGTATTTTAGACACACTTTAGAACGGATATGTAAAGCATTCTTAAATCTGAATGTGTTTCTGAATCGATCACCCTGATTATATACTTATTTGAGTCCCGGGTATGGCTGGCATTTTGTAGCAATAATTAATCCTTATAACCCTTGTGAATGAATGAATGAATTTACTGAATGAAATTTCGTGTTCAAATGGTAAATATTTTGCCGAAATTAAATACCTTTATTCAAATACAAAACAAACCTGTAAAGACTTATATGAAACAGCTATTGGTTCATCGGTATTGGTTAACATTTACAGCAAGAAAGCGAATCTCAACCGATAAAAGATTAAATTTACACAAATAAAAAGTTCCCATCAAATCTCATCAAATGGAATTTTTCAAATGATTACATATATTTTTGATTTTGTTTCATATTCACAGATATAAAACATTAAATGAAATAAGTACGTTTTAACAAAGATTGCTTCAACATCAGTTCGATTTTGTTCAAAGGCAATGTTGAAGCCGTTTACCACCCCCTCAGTTCAACATTGTATACGTGTTGAATCGATGTTGAAAGAGGTTAAAGGCCCGGGCAAACGGCTTCAACATTGACATTCGACAAATTAAATCAAACAGATCAGTATTAAAGCAAATGTTGAAGGTTTTAAGGCCATGTTCCCGGGACTTAACAATTAAAGAAAATCGAAATATTTTTCTTTAATTATCTTAATTATGATGACAATTATTTTACAGTTCTAGATGTTTCTTACCGGCATGTTTCTTTTGAGCCTCTAGCACTCGCAGAATTGATTTTGGGTGATTTATACTGTCGCTTCTCACCGTAGCCTCCTACGCAGGTGCTTTTAGAGTCGGTTAGGGGGAAAATAACTGACACTAAGAGCGCTTGCGCAGGAGGTTAGTACTGTCGCTTCTCGGTAGTGATCAAAGAATGACGTCGCCAGTTCCGCACTTTTCTGGCTGACAGGACCCACGCAAAACACTGTCTATGTATCAGGAGGGAGGGGACGACTCTATTGTATGCAAATCATATTTAGTGTGACATCAAACTGCCAGTATGACCACAGGTAGCCCAAGCTATCTATCTGTGCTCTCACTAAGCCGTCTATAAGAGAATATATTGCGATGTTAAAGGCCCCCTTGCATCCGAGGTGCATTACGGCCGTTTGTTTATCTTTTGAAAATATCTATTGTTTTAAAGCGCTTTCTAATTGGTTAGAAAACCGATCCCGCAATACGGGCTACTCACGGGTTTTTCACGTTGTTTGTCAGGCTGTCAAGTTTGAAGACTTCGAAGTGTTTGTGGTTTCGTTCATGTACTAAGAAATGATATTATGCATGGAATCCGAAACGTTAACGTCCATGGATATTACTATAAAATATTGGCTAGTTATAAGGCAAGAAATTTTCGGCTTCAAAATAAAAATTACCTTAAAAAAATAACTGTTTTACTTATGAACATACATGATTTTTTTTTGTTTTATGAAATATTTCATTGAGCTTTACATTTTACGATGTTTTTTGTGACTCTAAAAATGTCGCGTGACCTATGACGTCAAAATTTCGTTTTTTTAAAATGGGCCAATGGGGAAGCAGAGAAACAAAACAATTTTTGCTGTTTTATTATTGTATTAGTGTGTTCTCTACAAATCTGCCTTCATCGCTGGGCTACATCTTATTAGCCTGCGTGCAGCCCGTTTGTTTACCCGTAATAACGGTCTGCGAATTATTGCAAGATTCCGTGTTCTGGACCCCCAGCCGAGTTGCACGATTATATATAACAGGCTCTGATTGGCTGCTACGCCAGCTCATTCTTACATGCTCTCTGATAGGCTCGAAAGCTCGTACTCGCATGCACAGTAGCGACTAGTGTCATGAGCAAAACAAGATAGCCGCTCAAAGGCGGCGAAAAGTTGTCTATTCAAAAATGGCTCGGAAATGCCAAAAAACCGCAGTAAATGCACTAAAACTTACTTATGGAAGTAAAACATTTATCAGAGCCCCTGTATGGGTTGATAGTTCTCAAGTTTATCGTCGACTTATCGCCGAAATATTGAATTCTACTACCCGATGTAGATGAACTTCGCTCGCTTCTCAAAGTGTTCGATGTCACGTCGAAAATCGTCAAATATAAGGACTGACATGGATATATAAGCTTCATACTTTGGTAAAAGAACAATTATTGATTGATGTAAAACATATCAAAATACATCTGAAAAATATTTATACCATTTTTCAAACGAGGCATTTGAAATTCACATCACGTGGCGGTATTTTTACTTGAAAAGCGTTTCGTGAATCATATCTATCGAGTCATCTATCGATTGTAGTAGGTGAAATAAATTTTAAACTGATTAAATGTCATTATTATGTTTGTGTTTGGTGAGTTCTTTTATTTTTATCAATCATACTGGGTAATGTTGGCCGAAGAACATATTTTCATGTTATAATTTACAATAATAATATGATCATAATGATGGTATTAGTGATGATTGTTATTTACGTGTAAATATATTACTAGTGCATGGGGGAGAAATTATAAATATGGCTTAAAACTAGCTAAAAATCATCCAAAAAGTATTTAAATACATCACAACAACTACAGACAAAGTTTAGTAACATTTTATTGAAAAAAAAAATGAAAAAAAATCCACTGAATACAAGTGATTTGCTTGGGCTGCCTGTGGTCTCTACTGCGCATGCGAGTACGAGCTTTCGAGCCAATCAGAGAGCATGTAAGAATGAGCTGGCGTAGCAGCCAATCAGAGCCTGTTATATATAATCGTGAAACTCGGCTGGGGGTCCAGAACACGGAATCTTGCAATAATTCGCAGACCGTTATTACGGGTAAACAAACGGGCTGCACGCAGGCTACATCTTATCTATAAGGGGGAAATACAGAAAACAGGTCACGTGACCTCATATTTTTGCCCATATCTCCTAAAATAATAAGAGTACCAGCGATGAAGGCAGTTCTATGTAGAAAACATTGATAAGATACTAAAACAGCAAATATTGTTTCATTTCCTTTTTTCCACATTGGCACTTTTGGAAAAAACTAAATTGTGACGTCATAAGTCACGTGACACCTTGATGGTCGCAAAAATATCATAAAATGTAGAATTCAATGAAATGTTCCATAAAACAAAACAAAAAATAATACTTTCTCATAAGTAAAACAATTTAAGGTAAAAAATCGTTATTATCTGCCGAATTAAGCGAAGACAAATCATCTTATGACGGACAAATCACCTTATGACGGACAAATCATCTTATGACGGACAAATCATCTTATGACGGACAAATCCTCTGATGACGGACAAATCATTTTATGACGGACAAATCCTCTTATGACAGACAAATCCTCTTATGACGGACAAATCCTCTTATGACAGACAAATCCTCTTATGACGGACAAATCCTCTTATGACAGACAAATCCTCTTATGACAGACAAATCCTCTTATGACGGACAAATCCTCTTATGACGGACAAATCGTATTATGATGGACAAATCGTCTTATGACGGACAAATCATCTTGTGACGGACAAGTCGTCTGGTGTGAATACGGGACGAACCGACAATTTCAGATGAAAATGTCGTCTGGTTTTGAAGAATGCACATTAGATGATCAAAGTTTGTGGGCGTGTCGAGACGAAATGTCCGTACTTGTGTGAAAAGGGCATTCAATATATGTCATTATTCTAACAAATCATTTTTCAAAGCTCCATTTTAAACCATATTCTCTTCATTTGCATTCGCTGGTTTGATAATTTTAAATCCCATTTATTTAGAATGTGTAACATTATTCGCGTCATTTATTAAGTTTTACTTGAAAATGAATAAAATATTGGATAATAATAATAATAATTTTAGTACTTCTAATGCGCAAAATACTGATCCAATGCGCAGTACATAAATGGTATAAAATAAACGTGGCCGAGTTTAGCCTGCGTAGCAAGCGTTTCTTTGGGGGGGGGGGGAACGGGATAAAGTTGTTTTGGGATAGCTGTGTTACCGATGAGGCCGCGCCAAACCTAAGACGAGTGCACCTTCGTTTTTTGCACTCGTCTTAGGTTTCACGCGGCCATATCGGTAACACAGCTAGGCCGAGTGAGACGTACAGGTTTCAACCGTCCGAAAAACATGCAGAGAATTGTGGCATCATGACGTCATCAGAGCCGTCACTGATTTATGATTAAAACTCGAGATTCTTTTTGGAACTCTTTCTTTTCTTTGCGTCATACTCAGGTGTGACACCATTAGTCACGTGGCCAGATGGTGTTCCCTTTTCCCTCGCGCGATGTACGTGCCAGAACTTGTCATTCGAGAATATATGTGGATTGATCTCCCTCAAGACCTCGTCCTTTGGTGTACCAGCCAGGAAATGACTGGCGTCGATTTCCAAACCCCAACTACGTAATGTAATTAGAGGTTAGAGACTAAAGTGAGTTCTTTATCGGCAAATACAAATATTTCCAGTTCAGTTAGTTCATCGTGTCTGTCGATCGGGAGCTCACCGCTAGCCATATTTCTCCCTTCGCCTTGAACCACAGCACGCTTTGCGTGCGTTATCGACGAATAACAGCACTCCAGTGATCGTTTTTAGTTAATGGGGAACTCAGATTTTGAACAGTGCACGAAATTTTAATATTAATACCAGATACAGCATAGAAGGATCGAGTTACAAAATCGATAAAAGTGTCAAATTCGTCAGAACGAGAGAAGCATGTAGCACCAATACAATCATCGACGACGCCACCACAATACAAGGACTACAATGAGCTCAATATTGTTATACCGCTCAGCCAATCAGATCACTTTAAATTGTAGGGATTCACAGAGTCTTTGACCTTTTGTTAGAAAGTTGAGAAGGGTCTGGGTACGAGAATAGAAGGCTGAAGTGAAATAAATATTTTTACAACCTATACTCCCCGTCGGGGCTCTTCTGTGAGGCTCACTCACACTCACTACCACTACATTCCATATTTACAACACACAACTCTGCTCACATGTTAATTTTTGCTGAGGGAGGAAAAGCTGGATAACCCGGAGAAAAACCCTCGTGGTATGAGAGAGACAACACATCAAACAAACTCTATTCACTTGTCGCCCGAGCCGGGAATCAAACCCAGGTTACAGTGGTGAAAGGCCAACGCTCTCACCGCTAGGCCACTCATGCCACCCAAATGTTCAAAACTTCACAGAATTAAGGTAGTTCCTGACACTTGCTACCGCGCATCACGCTCGCACACATCTCGTTCAAGAAAATTAAAAATTGCCATGGGCGAAAAAGCAAATCAAAGCCAAATTATGCCTTTTCCCATGCAGCTTTTAAGCTTCGAACAAACGAAAACATGATATAGGGGAGTCTTGAAAGCGACTTGTGCCCAGTCCCACTCAACCATCGTACATAATAATAATAATAATAATAATAATAATAATAATAATAATAATAATAATAATAATAATAATAATAATAATAATAATATTAATAAATAATAATACTTTAATAATAATAATTACAATCATTGAAATTTATATAAAATTACATCGTGTATCTAAAATCGTTGTCACATTACATGCATAAAAGTAGTAATAATTTAGAAAATTCAAAGAAAGGATCTCTTAAAAATATAATATACAAATCTAAAAAAATGAAGTAAAACTAACTAAAATCTATAAGCGGCATTCTATTGTTTCGATTTCTAAATCAATGTTTTTAATATCACATTTTGCTCTTTTTAGTGTTCGTGAGCCTCTTAAGCATACAAGAGCCGATCTAATTAGAGAAAATGACGTTTTGGCTCTGATCCATGATATTGTTTTGGCATAGGGCTCTCCCTTTTTGTTGGCGATAAGTTCTGCTAGACGGCTATGATATCTTTGACATTCTTTTCCCATGCCTCCGGTAGTAGTAAAAACCAGTGGAGTGAATGTACCCTGCTCTACTTGGATAATCCTATCCGCGTATAGACGCTTCTTTTCGTTTTCGTGCTTTCTGTAAATCCGTTGTGGTTCTAGGTCATAATACGATTCTGCATTCGGGTGGCAAACCCTTACGTCAAAAAAGGCAGAACGTTGTCTTTCCCAGAATCCACGTGCATGAACGTCCAATCTCGCATCTGGGGCGTTATTTGTCCCTTTACTCAAGTGCTCTCCTGAGATCTCTTGCAACACAGGTTCGATCTCTACGTCGTTGCAGACCATATTGAGTAGCTCAGCCTCGAGATCACGAAGCTCGTTATGGCGCTGAATAATAAAGCCACCGCGTTTACATATCATCGCGTGGTCTATAGAGAATTGATCACCACATACGCATGCTGAGGGAATGTCGTCAATTGGCCAGTCATAGCGTAGTCGAAGAGCGTCTCTAAATTCTCTCTTGTTCAGGTTAAAGCCCATTTCCTTAATTGGCAGCACTGTTAACCAGGTGGACGCTCCTTTTTCTGCAGCAAGATCTAATGCTCTTAAACTCTTTCGTGATAACGTGTCCTTCATATTGTTCGCCCTTTCTTTAATGATCTTTTCCCTTTCGCTTCGGACTTCAAGTTGTGCCGACCTAGCCTCAGCACCATCCGGGAGGCCATGTGTTTGGGAAACAATTTTCTCAACAAGGGGAATAGTTACTTTAACTGATGACGAGTACTCCCGCTCCGCCTCCAGACTGGGCTTTGTGACTCCCAGACCCCCATAGCGCACCGGCAATGAGAGGATATCTCGGTCGTTTTGGTTGATGTCGAGTCCTGTGATTGCAGGAATGAGGACAGTTGAAATAGCTTTCTCTAGAGGCTCTAACAGATCTTGAATGTCTGGCAGTGTCCGAAGAAAGTAAGTCCAACGATGTTTTACACCAAAGGTAAAAGCAGCGTAACATGCTTGAGGCTGTGACAATGCAAATTCAGCTAACTTGTTTATATCTTTAACCCAGGTTTCTACTTTCTCGGTGATATATTCATTCTGAAACGATCTTGATCCTATTACTGCTCCGAGGTGTTTATGACCTTCCGTGGTGACGTTGATGGCAGTGTCTTTAAAGACTTCTCTCACACTTTCTTCCTTCTCGGGTTTAACAATAATCCAGCACTTCTTATCATTAGGAAAGTAACCCATTTCTGGACCATAAACACTCAGTGCGTCCCACCATTCCCTGACATCCTTCATACATCCGATACCACTCGCATCGTCCGCAAACCAGCATTGTTTTGCATTTGACTTTGACTTTAGGTATGAAATAAGAGGCTGGATGCTCAGAGCATACAGACCCATAGCAATTGGGTCACCTTGAGTTGTTCCTTCGGCTGACAGAAGTTCTTTACCACCAGTGATGAATAGTCTTGCTGGCTGTCTATATGTGTTTATGGCATATGCTGCAATAATAGGGCAGAGGACTCTGATGTTGTGCATGGCTGCAGCTCTATTCAGTGCATTGAATGCATTCGACGCATCAACGAGAAGTACAGCGTCTGTGTCGTCTGCCTCAAATATGGTATGCATAGCATGGACCGCGGCTTCGCTTCCTGATTTCTGACCAGCACACAGCTGAATTGAGCCGCTAGCTTCAATAACATCTTTCTTAGCAACGTTCATTACACACTTTCCAATGATTCTTCTTATCACCTCTCCTACTCCAATAGGTCTAACAGCTCCTTCACCTTTATCTAAAGGGATCAAACGGCACGCTACCAATGGTTCTATGGTGGATGGATCGATATAGTTCGTACATAGGTTCCTTGTCATTGTAGCGAGTGCTTCGCAGAGCTTTGAGGATGACTGTTTAAAGGATTTACACGCCAGAATCCTCCTGAATCCATTAGCATCAACAGCTGATGGGCCACCTGATCCCTTTGTCCTAAGGGCAGCTTGTCTGATCATATCACCGTCTATTTCTGTGTACACTGATTCTGGAAACTCGTCGTCGATTGGTCCGAAGAGCAATGAACCGAGTTTTGCTGGTTGTGGTTTTGGGTGTTTCTCTTTCAGTTGCGTCATGACGTCATCGGTAAGCGGGAGAACGCCTCCTGATGATGATTCGTTTAGGAAGCGTAATGCTGAGTTGATTTGCCCCTCCATCACAAGCTTAGCAAACACCTTCGATCTGTCGTGTGGATCCGTAGATTTGCGTTTACCCAGGCGACCTTGAATAATCCTTCCTTCACGTAGTAATTTGTTGATTTCGCCATCTCTCCAGAGAGCAAGACGCTTTGATAGAATGTTTTGATGGTCTTTAGCCTTGGAATTTTGGCTTGGCTTTTGGAGGCCTACTGCCAAGAGTACAAATGCAGCTTTCAAAGCAATATGTTGATTGTCGGAACAATTATTCCATTCATTTATATGTAGTGTTATTTGGTCGATAAAGTCTCTTCCTGTTCCACCGTATGGGACTAGAAATACATTTTTTCTCCAGGTTGTTATCTCATCGTAGGCATCTGATATAGTTGAAGTTAAAATGTTAATTGTAGTTCCATCTTTTTTTTCCCCCCAAATATTCGTCGATGGTTTATCAGTATTTTTGTAATTAGGAAGACCTCCAGGGTTACTTGTAAATTCGTCACGCTCGTTCGGCTCCAAGTCTCCAGGGATTTGCGGGTTGTATTCTGTATGCAAATCTGGGTTTGTTGTCGATGAGAAATTAGCATTTTGACCTTCATCATCTTCGAATTCTTCGGTTTCATTATTCGAAAATATGATGCTATCCTCCGTAGTTTCTTGCATTTTTTCCAGCCTTGAAGCCTGGTCTCGTAGGTTTTGGCTTGTTAAACCGAGGTTTCCATATCCTTTGTCGTCCCAGAGTTCTTTCATTACTTTGATGTAGCCTTTCTTCCTGCCGTTCTGATTTAGCGGTGGATTTTTCGATGAAATCATTTCGTTTGCTTTTCTTTTGCACTCTAAAACATCGCTGTTCATATCCTCCGTCCATTTCAGTCGCTTTGGCTTTCTTGACATAGTCAGTGGTGTTTAAAAAGAAGTTAAAAAACTTAAAATTTACGGAGAACTAATTGACACGTCCTCACCATAGCTCACCATAGCTCACCATAATAATATTAATAATAATAATAATAATAATAATAATAATAATAATAATAATAATAATAATAATAATAATAAAAATAATAATAATAATAATAATAATAATAATAATAATAATAGCGCTATTTCCCCAAGTCCAATAGCTTAACAACAATGATAATTGGATCAAATAAAAAGCTAGTTTAAAAAGCCATGTCTTAAGTTTTGATTTAAATGTTGAAATAGAAGTACAGTTTCGTAAATAAAAAGGTAGTTTATTCCAGATGGTTGGAGCAGCTACCGCGAAGGACCGGCCACCATATGTGCTGAGTGAATAGCTCGGTGTGCAAAGTAGGTTTTGTTTAGAGGATCTGACTGTTCTTGTAGGAATATATGTGTTAATGAGGTCAGATATATATTCTGGAGCGTTACCATGGATAGCCTTAAAATTAATCAGAGCAATTTTAAAAGTTATACTGTGTTCAATCGGAAGCCAGTGAAGATTAATCAGTAAAGGGGTCACGTGATCATATTTGTTAGATGAGTAAATGAGCTTGGCGGAACAGTTTAATACACGTTGCAGATCTTGTAGAACACATTTAGGTTGTCCATATAGAAGAGAATTACAATAATCAATTTTAGATGTGACGAAGGAATGGACAAGTGTTTTTGCTGAATCAGAGGACAGGAACTTGCGGATCTTGGAAATGTTACGAAGGTGGAAAAAAGATGATTTGCATACAGCTGACACATGAGGAGACATAGATAAAGAATCACTAAACATTACTCCTATGTTCCTTGCCGTGGTGGAACAGTCCACATTCTCTGAGACAATATTGACTGTATTTAATGCAGGATGAAGGCGATAGCGGGAGGAAAAAACTAAAATTTCTGTTTTGTCGCTGTTCACAATAGATATCCTCTGTTGATGACGTTTTGAAAGACATGTTTAACTGAGAATCATCAGCATAAAAATGATAGGACAGTCCATGTGATCTTGCAATATCGCCAAGATCTGTAGTATACAATGAATAAAGCATCGGTCCTAAAACGGAACCCTGCGGAACACCATAAAATAAGCTTTCAATATGTGATGAACAATCACCCACTTTTACAAACAGAGTGCGATCAGATACGTATGAAAAGAGCAGTCCAGAGCTTTATCGTAAATATACCAACCCGAGTAGATAATCTTGAAAGCAGCAAAGTATGGTCAACGGTATCAAAAGCTGCAGATAGATCCAACAATACCAAGATTACAGATTTTTGGCTGTCAATTGAGAGAGCAATGTAGCATTGTACACTTTGATGAGAGCAGTTTCCGTACTGTGATTGGAACGGCGGGTAGGCGACTGAAAAGTTTCACAAAGATTATTCTGATTAATGTAGTCAGTAAGTTGTTTAACTACGATCTTCTCTATCACTTTAGCCAAAAAAGGGAGGTTTGAAATAGGCCGGAAGTTCTTCTATTCCTGATGATCAAGACCAGTTTCCACATGGAAAAAGCAACTTAAAGAATATCAGAATAAGAATGAAATGAAGAAAGAAATAAGCTCACAAACGTTCTTGAAATTAAAGGGGGAAAATGTAGAGTTGAGTAAAATTGAGACAAAGATGATATATCAATGTTATATAGACAAAAAATCTATATTTCGAAATAAGAAACTGGCTCTTAGAATTTCAAACTATCCTACCAGAATGTAATAAAGCAAATGTCATTCTAGGGGTTGATAACAATAGAGTACCGAAGTGTGACGTCACACTTTGGCTTTTCCTATTTAAATAATTTTCATCATAGAATGCTAGTCAAAAAATAGGCTGCCCGAAAATTTGGGATCATTTGAGTGTGAAACGGCTGAGATATGATTTTTTGAATGTAAAATTTTCTCCATCAGACAAAGTCTCTTTAGTTATTTTTGGCCTGGTTCTAATCGGTTGGAACCAGGGCAAAAACAAGAGACTTGGCAGAAGCAGCATCCGATGTAACGTCTACATGAAAGTTGAAGTCACCAGTAATAATAAGCGAGCCAGGTTTCGTTACATAGGTTTCCAGAAGTGAAGAAAATTCATCCATGCACAGGCCAATAGAGAGGTTATTAACACTTTATTGTGGAGGGCGATATATTACAACAATGGAGACTATTTGAGAGAATACTTGACATTGAACTTCAATTGCATCGAAGGAAGAAAACGCTTGTGCTATAGATGTTTGCTTAATATCCAACGTTTCTTTAAATAGCAGACCAACACCACCTCCTCTGCTATTCCGTGGACTGTGTACCAAACGATAGCCATTCGGTATAAGATTACCTATAACCACATGGTCGTGATCACCAGGATTCAACCATGCAGGTCTCAGTAATCGCAAAAATATCAAAGTCATTCTTTGATTGTAATATACTTGTTGCACACAGAGCGACAATTTAAGGACGGGGCCTACTATTGCCACTGCGCAGGCTACTGCGCATCTACATAGTTTCCATTTTAACGCGCTATCTTACCTCAAAAGATGACAAAATACAAATAAAAAACCATCTAACGATGGTAGACGCGACGGTAGCGGTTTTTATAAAAACAGTCCCACAATGCACTTATGATGACGAATTTCTTTACTTAGTAGGGAGGGGACCGGAAAGAAATTGTCTTATGATGATCTTCGGCGGCAAAGTTTACCACGCGATAACTTTTTAAAACGCCCGGTAACCCCAATTTTTCATAACTGCAATTATTAAGAACATGTTAAACAATGGTTTTGATGTAAAATTTCAAAAAAGCAACTGATTTTTGAATGGAAAATAGACAAAAAATCGAATTTTCTGAACCTCGTAAAATACAAGTCGCGATGCTAAAAAAATCATATTTCACTACTAACTTTTGAAAATACGTTACAAAATATATATTCCTATTAGAAAATTACTTGTTAATTGTTTACCGCTATCAAAGAGATGTTTCAATGAAAATCCTTTGAAAAAAAAAATTATTTGTCGATGCCGGTAAAATCGTGACGTCAGCCATATTTAAGACTCAATATTTCTCTTAACTGCCCGGTGACCCCACCTTTTTTAGACAGATTTGTAGAACCCTCTGAAGGGTTAAAACAACTCACATAGTTATTTGAAGAATACATTACTTTTTAATTAGTAGGCCCGTCCTTAAAAGACCGAAAGAACATGACTTTTCCAAAGAGACTTCATTTCTGTTGACATTAGTACTTTGATTTGATGGCTTAATCTGAATCAAATTTTTCTTGTTGACATTGTTATGTAAATTAGGCGTTTTCGAGGGAAAACCTCTACGACCACAAATCGATTCAATGTGCCAGCTTTTAGTAGAATTCTTATCTCTTTGGCGACGGCCAACTGTCCTTCCTACGAATATTCCAATACTTCTTAGTACCAAAGCGAGATTTGGAAGATAAATCAAGAAATCTTGAGCGTAGCTGATAATATTCATAAGTGAAGCAATTGTATACAATAAATTTTTAATAATGATGAGAACCAGAAGACATAGATTCTGAAAAAGGAAGAAAAATACAAGTATAACCATGCTTGTTTATTTTCTTTCTTTATTTATTTATAAAGATTCTGGACAAGATTACAATATCCACGGAGAAAACGACAATAGGACACGAAGTCCCTTACAAAGTTCGTTCTCCGTTTAGTTTGAAGATCGGACGAGGCAGCCAAATTATCGTTGAATATTCTTCGAGAATACCTCGTTGAGTTTCTCGAATAAACTGTAGAGCCACTATAAACAGTTAGAAATCCATTATATCTAAGAACTGGGTCACATGTAGCCAAAGTAAGCAATAATAAACTTAAAATATTCATAGCGAACAAAATTGCAGCCATGTTCATCAGCGCGTAATCATCATACATTACCCTAAAAGATACCAAAGTAATGGTGAGATTCTAAATTTCAATTTAGGTACCTAACCTAAAAGATACCAAATCGTTCATTTTAACCGCTAAGAGATACGACGAACATCCCGATACTTTTACCCGGGAGTACCCTCTCTCCTTCTCCCCCTCCCCCTCCCCCTCCCCCTTTCCGGGATTCGCTTTCGTTATCGTAACTACAAATCGGGTGAAGTGCATGGTAGCCGGCTTCAGAGTTTGGTTTATTCTGTGAATAAAATAATAAAATTAAAGCGATAGCGATAAAAGCGAAATTACAGATATATGTACCCTGCTACGTTGTACGGGCCTGATTTCAATGGAACAAAAGCAATATTTGACTCAGAAACCGCCGATTTTTGCCGATAAAATTAAAAACTCAAACACATTTACCGTAGCTTCTTGCGCGCACCGGAAGCGCCTCACAGCGGCTGCGCACAATGACAAACTCTCTGGCGCAGGTGTGAAGAACGGGCCGTGAAGAACAGAACAGAACCACTAACTCGACACTCCTTTTAAGACCTAAATATTGGTTATTTTAGAGCAAACTTCTGATTGTTGTTTGGTAAGAGGTAAGCCTTGTGAAATATTGAAAGTTGTTGATAAATTACGAGAATTATAATGACATTATAATGACATTTTTGAAGTTAAAATGTGTGATAGATCAAGCACCGGATCGAGTAATAAATTGATTAAGTTTGTCCTCATATTTCTACCATCTAAAGTTCTATCTATCCTTATTACAAAACTGGACTTAGAATCGTTCAAAAATAATTTCTGCCCCTAGACTGACGAATTTCCAACATCCACTCCAAAACAGCGGAAGGATCGATCATCAAGTTTGATATCTCGTCCGACTAGAAAAAGCAAAATATCTTTTGAGAATGTACAAATTACTAAAAATTTATATCTAAATTGAAGTCTCGTCCGACTAGTAAAAAGAAAATTATTTTTTTAGAATGTTCAAATAACTAAAAATGTATATCTAAATTTATGTCTCGTCTGACTAGAAAAAGCAAATTATTTTTTTAGAATGTTCAAATTACTAAAAATGTATATCTAAATTGATGTATCGTCTGACTAGAAAAAGCAAAATATTTTTTTAGAATGATTAAATTACTAAAAATGTAAAACTAAAAATTTTCTAAATTTATCGAGACTACTCTGATTATATAGGGCTTAGAAATTAAATTCCAAATTTCTCAAATGTTACACCTATCCCCGATATAAAATGGCATTCTACCTGGAGATGAGATGCTATTCAGTAGTTCTGCTCAAATTAATTTTATTAATACTATAAAAGTAAATTTGAAAAAAAATTGCATATCCATTGCTCAAAGTTTAACAACATTGAATCTTAAAATAATATTTATATTCAGAAAATCTTCTTATAACCTTTAAAAATGATTCTTATAAAAAAGTTGGAAAAAACCTTTTAAACTTTTATTTATTTTAAACTGTTTTATGAGATTATACAATTGTGACAGGACCCACGTAAAACACTATCTATGTATCAGGAGGGAGGGGACGACTCTATTGTATGCAAATCATATTTAGTGTCACATCAAACTGCCAGTACGACCACAGGTAGCCCAAGCTATCTATCTGTGCTCTCACTAAGCCGTCTATAAGAGAATATATTGCGATGTTAAAGACCCTATTGCATCCGAGGTGCATTACGGCCGTTTGTTTATCTTTTGAAAATATCTATTGTTTTAAAGCGCTTTCTAATTGGTTAGAAAACCGATCCCGCAATACGGGCTACTCACGGGTTTTTCACGTTGTTTGTCAGGCTGTCAAGTTTGAAGACTTCGAAGTGTTTGTGATTTCGTTCATGTACTAAGAAATGATATCATGCATGGAATCCGAAACGTTAACATCCATGGATATTACTATAAAATATTGGCTAGTTATAAGGCAAGGAATTTTCGGCTTCAAAATAAAAATTACCTTAAAAAAATAACTGTTTTACTTATGAACATACATGATTATTTTTTGTTTTATGAAATATTTCATTGAGCTTTACATTTTACGATATTTTTTGTGACTTTAAAAATGTCACGTGACCTATGACGTCATAATTTCGTTTTTTTCAAAATGGGCCAATGGGGAAGCAGAGAAACAAAACAATTTTTGCTGTTTTAGTATTGTATTAGTGTGTTCTCTACAAATCTGCCTTCATCGTTATTATCTGCCGAAGCGAAGACAAATCATCTTATGACGGACAAATCATCTTATGACGGACAAATCATCTTGTGACGAACAAATCATCTTATGACGGACAAATCATCTTATGACGGACAAATCATCTTATGACGGACAAATCATCTTATGACGGACAAATCGTCTTATGACAGACAAATCATCTTATGACGGACAAAGTATCTTATGACGGACAAATCGTCTTATGACAGACAAATCATCTAATGACGGACAAATCATCTTATGACGGACAAATCATCCTATGACAGACAAATCATCTTATGACGGACAAATCGTCTTATGACAGACAAATCATCTTATGACGGACAAATCATCTTATGACGGACAAATCGTCTTATGACAGACAAATCATCTTATGTCGACGGACAAATCATCTTATGACGGACAAATCGTCTTATGACAGACAATTCATCTTATGTCGACGGACAAATCATCTTATGACGGACAAATCGTCTGAAGGCGGACAAATCGTCTTGTGACGGACAAGTCGTCTGGTGTGAATACGGGAAGAACACAATTTCAGATGAAAGTGTCGTCTGGTTTTGATGAATTCACATTAGATGATCAAAGTTTGTGGGCGTGTCGAGACGAAATGTCCGTCCTCTTGTGTGAAAAGGGCATTCAATATATGTCATTATTCTAACAAATCATTTTTCAAAGCTTCATTTTAAACCATATCCTCTTCATTTGCATTCGCCGGTTTGATAATTTTAAATTTGAATCCCATTTATTTATAGCGGAGCTCCCGCGCGAGCGGAGCACCATACTTAAGAAAAAATGATAACCCATCTAGTTGATTTTTCGTCGACCGACACAGGAATCCCTATTCTGTCCGTCCGTCCGTCCGTCCGTGTACATCGCGATTCTGATTGGCTACTTATTTATGGCGGGAATTGAAGAGGGCGCGCGCGTCAAAATATCCTTCCCTGAGAAAACGTTTTTTTCTCGCTTTTCTCGACGTTTTATCAACTTTTTTATCGCTTTGACTTAAAGGTCCCGTCCCGGCAATTTTTTTGTGATTTTTGAAAGCACTTTTCCCTTTTTCATCCCATCCATAGTGATTATGAAGCAAAAAAAAATATCTAAAAAGCTTTTTAGCGACGCGGGCTGCAGTTGAAACACAACAAAGCTGCCAAGATCATACTGGATCGCCCTCTCCAGTCATCGGCTTCTGAAGCACGAAGGGAACTTAAGGTGGCCCGGTAGTATTGACTTTGCAGGATAAACATAATTTTGTAACGCATTATTTTGCATCTAAACTTTGTCCGATTTCTACGAAATTTACACATATAGATCTCAAAACTTTGAAGTTTGAGCTAGTCATATTTTAAGTGCGATTTGTGGAAACTATAAAGAGAAATAATGTTTTTTTAAAAAGCACACGCTTTACTTAAATTGTCAATAAATCAAAACTTAGAAGATGAATTTATTTCTTTTTTTGAGAGAATATTATTTGGTTATATGGAAACATATTGTACCAGTTTTATTCAAATATTGACCTTGGAAGTTTTTTTACAAACGTTTTTAAATTTTTGCGCGCAAAATTAATATAAAAATTCCATTGCTCAAATCTCAAAAAGAATTAAAACATAGTTACAAATTTACCTGTAGAAAGAAAGACCAATACCTCTTGTAACTTCTAATCACAAAATAGCGACTTTGAAGCCAACATTGCTAGCTCTTATTTCTTGAAGAGCTTGTTGACATATTGTTGTTCACTGCGTAGTGAGCATTTCGAAAATATATCTACTCTATTTCTTCAATTGTTGACCTCGAGTTTTCTATATAGCGTAGATACATGCTTAAGAGTCATAACTGTGAAATGTGGTCTTCTGTGCTGTTCTAAAAATGACAAAATTAGCGGCCAACGTACAGCAACCACGTTGCGCGTTCATTATACCTCGTTTGACTTCCAAGGAAAACCCTTCGCGTTATGTTTATTTACATCAACTTCACAACCTCATAATCCGTGAACACCGGTTCTGCACGAGGAATGTCTTTTTATGCAAATAGAAATAGAAAAAAGACGCAGTGTTTACGCCTGAATTGTCTCTGTATTTGCATAAAAAGACATTCCTCGTGCAGAACCGGTGTTCACGGATTATGAGGTTGTGAAGTTGATGTAAATAAACATAACGCGAAGGGTTTTCCTTGGAAGTCAAACGAGGTATAATGAACGCGCAACGTGGTTGCTGTACGTTGGCCGCTAATTTTGTCATTTTTAGAACAGCACAGAAGACCACATTTCACAGTTATGACTCTTAAGCATGTATCTACGCTATATAGAAAACTCGAGGTCAACAATTGAAGAAATAGAGTAGATATATTTTCGAAATGCTCACTACGCAGTGAACAACAATATGTCGACAAGCTCTTCAAGAAATAAGAGCTAGCAATGTTGGCTTCAAAGTCGCTATTTTGTGATTAGAAGTTACAAGAGGTATTGGTCTTTCTTTCTACAGGTAAATTTGTAACTATGTTTTAATTCTTTTTGAGATTTGAGCAATGGAATTTTTATATTAATTTTGCGCGCAAAAATTTAAAAACGTTTGTAAAAAAACTTCCAAGGTCAATATTTGAATAAAACTGGTACAATATGTTTCCATATAACCAAATAATATTCTCTCAAAAAAAGAAATAAATTCATCTTCTAAGTTTTGATTTATTGACAATTTAAGTAAAGCGTGTGCTTTTAAAAAAAACATTATTTCTCTTTATAGTTTCCACAAATCGCACTTAAAATATGACTAGCTCAAACTTCAAAGTTTTGAGATCTATATGTGTAAATTTCGTAGAAATCGGACAAAGTTTAGATGCAAAATAATGCGTTACAAAATTATGTTTATCCTGCAAAGTCAATACTACCGGGCCACCTTAACTGGAAAGAGTTAAATCATCGTAGACACTATCATCGATGTTTGTATGTTTTCAAATGCAAGAACAATTTGCAATCCTCTAATCTGATGTTCACCAAATTAAATAAGCATGGACATAACACAAGGCATGGAAACGAGTATCGTTTACCAACAGTAAAAACAAATTGGGGGAAACAAAGGCTGTCATATCATGCCATTAAGGAATGGAACACTCTAAGTGAGGCTGTTAAACAATCCTCAAAAATTAACCAACTTAAGTCTTTTTTCTAAACCAACTATTTAACTGTTTATTTAATATTTACATTTTTGCATTATTGTATTTTTTCTCACTTTGTATCGATAATTTGCCTTCTTCATTTTAACTACGTCATATGGTATATATAATTAGTTTACAGGACCTTCTTGAAAATCACTAATGTGAAGGAGCATCCTGTTAAAATATCATTAAATAAATAAATAAATAAATAAATAAATATTTTAACCGTGACTGAAAACATGCCGATTTGTGTCACGCAACTAGTGACGTCACACGTGTGTTGATGTGAGTTTTGTGCATAATGGCGAGCCCTCAAAATGTTGGACACAAAAGAAAGCGCTTGCCCGGCAAAAGATGTGTTCTTATGTTTTGTGATAAAACGAATGAGGACGGTGTAAGCTTACACCAATTTCCTAGTGACAAAAAAGTATGCGATAAATGGATTAAGTTTGTTCTCGCGAAGCGAGATGCAAAGACGTGGACGCCAGGAACTAGTGGCCATATCTGCAGTGATCACTTTCTGTCATCCGATGAATTATCTTGAGTTCCGCGTCCTGGAGGCTCAAACCGCCACGGTTCAATTCCAGGAGTAACCTCTACTACATCATAGTCATTATCAGAAGAGTCAATTGACAATTCATTGGAAGAACTTGAAGAACTCACGGAATTTGAAGTCGACTCGCACACAAATCAGCCATGTTTGTTTTCCTATCAACACACGTGTGACGTCATTTGATCACGTGATCGAAATCGAAGCGTTTTTCGAAGAACTTGCTCGGAAGGGTGCTTATGATGCTGAAAAACCCCTAAAAAACTTCTTAATCGGATTTTTTTTATATAATATGTTTTAAGTATGCAATACTAAAGGTTTTAACAAAAAGTTGTGTTTTTGACGGGACGGGACCTTTAAGCTTTCTTCAATTTAAACAAATGCCAAAAGAAAAAGAAAACGAAATTAATAAGGGAAAAAGACAGTTAACAGAAGAGGAAAAGACAAGAAGACAAGAAAGAGAAAGAGAACGGCGAAGGAGTTTCAATGAAGAACAGCGCAGGCTTGAAAGAGAAAGAAAGAAAACGAGATTGTAGACGAAACTTGTCAGACGAAAAACAGAGAAAATGAACGCTAAAGAAAAAGGGTTTCGAGAACGAACGTTTCGGAGGAAAACAGGGCTTTCATTAATACAAAATATCAACGGAGAAAGATGAATTTCGAGGAACATAAAGAGAGTTTTGACCGAAGAAGAACATAAACTTGAAGGACACAAAAACGAAGAAATTATACTAAAGAAAAGCAAAAGACTGATTCCAAAAGATCAAGAAAACGTATTTCTAGATACCTCCGTGGAAGAATATTAAAAGACTACAGCAATTTAAAAAAAAATGATAAAGAAGCATTTTTGTTTGATATGAAAACTTTCCTAGCACAGTTTATTGAAGGATTTTCAAGCCTGGCAGTTAAACTATGAACAATGTTTAATCAATCAAAATTCAAGTACATACATTTATTCGTCAAAATATGATCAATGTCGACGTCATTGAAGAGTAGAAAACCTCAGGAAAATACAATCACAGATAAAGTAAGTTCAAGTTTAATTTTTGTTTCAAGTTTTTGAGAGACAGTAAGCTTATTTTAATACTGAAAAACTGTTTGATATAACGAGCGTGAAAAAAAAAAAAACACCTAAAAACTTAATTAATATAAGTTAATTAATGTTCAAAAAGGAAAAATCCGTTCTCTGTTTTATTATAGAAACAAAAGAGAAAAGGTTTAAAATCCTTTGTGCATGTGTGAATTGTACTTTTTGTAGCCTTTTTTCGATTTGAAAAAGTTGTTTATTTATTCTCAACGGAAAACATCAAAGATGAATCGAAATACAAACATAATTTAAAATTGGTTGAAAACCTCATTTTATTTAGCAATATTGACTATTTTATGCTTACGAAACGAGCTTTTTTAGTAGTTTTTACTTCAAAGTCGTTAAAGTTTTTTTTACAGAACAAAATGATGTTTTACACAAAGTTTTTCATAATAAAATACCTTGTTTTAAAATCCTTGTCTTTTCAAATCGATCTTGTGTTGGTAGAACTTATAATTCTTGAGGCTTTTAATTCCATTTCAAAATAACTTTTTGTTTTGTTTTGAAGATTTGCCATGACTACTTTTTAGTAAATCTAATACGATGAAAAGGTTTAACCTTTTCTATCCGGAATCCTAACTAACTTTGGAAAATAAAAGAAGGTGAAATTAAAAGCGGCCGTAAAACGACTGTTCAGCCACAGCACTTTTTCAAGGCGTTATCAAAAGCAAAATAAGCTTAATGACTTAAAAATAAAAGGGATAATAATAAGGCTATTCACACTATCGTTTGGGAATGGTATTTTCCATCAAAAACATTTTCTGAACACTTTTTTGTCTGAACAAAACTATTGACTGAAGTGACAGTTGAAAATTTGAGAAAAAGATGAAAAAGTGCATAGAATGAAAACGATAACCAGCCTAAGAAAAGGCAGTGAGATTTATTACAATTTTTTACTTACATTAAATCAATTTCCATTCATGAATTGTCCATTAACATGCTTTTATGGGACTTTTATCAATGAGAAATCCCCGCCCCTCGTGTAAATGACAAACTTTCCTTTTGTGCGTTGCGTTACATGATGGCGTCATCTACATCGATAGCCAATGAGGTTTTTGACATTATGTCAATCAAAAAGAGAGCGAGAAATATCTTACATTTTACTGGCTTTTCCAGGGCTTTGTTTTGATTCTCTCTCCGCGCGCTGAATCTTCGAAAAGTTATATTTTTCGATTAAAGATGCTATAGAAATTACAATAAACAGTTAACAGTTAACAGTTTTTTTTATATATTTTATTGATTTTTTGATAGTTTTTTACACTTACATAAACACAATTACAAAAGACTGAAAAAGTACATAAATAAAATATAACGTTTTTTGGCTAATTCGTTATTACATTATATTGACTAAACTAGCGGTTCTTATCAGAAGTGAAGTGCTGCGATGTGTATTTGTATGCACTTAAAGTAAGCTATTGTCGACATTCATGCGCTTCAAAGCATTTTCGTATTGTTAAGACTGTGAAACAATAGAAATACGCTTCAAAACTCATTACTTTTGACGGTGCCTAAACTTTTGTATTCTTTGTAGAGTTTCAGGTTGTAGCTTATGGTTCAATGAAAAGTTGTTATTATTGAAGTTGTTTTTGTTAAAAACGTGAGTTTATTTTCCAATCTAGTTTGTTTTTGAAAATGAGTTTCTTCGATGATTCTTTTCTTAAAGTAGGCTTTTTGTGCATCTAAACTATTTTGCGATTGAGTTTCGGTTTGTTCAGATGTTTTTTTCTTGAAGTATGCTTTTTGTGCATCTAATATTTTTTGCCTTTCAATTGCAGTTTGTGTTAATTTGCTATTTTTTTGATATGTTCTCATCTTTTGTAGCCTGGTTTCTCTATGATGTGGCGTTTCTTCTGGGAGTTTTCTTTTTTTTGTTTTTTCAATATTTTTTTCCTCTTTACATTCAGAAAATTCAACAACTTTTCTCGTACACAAATTTTTATTGTTAGTCGACATTAGTTGGTGAGTTGGTGATTTACTAGTGTTACTAACAAATTGAACAGGCATAATTTCAAAGAATTCACTACTTAATTCAATGGAAAGTGAACGTAAATATTGTTCTAATGTGGTTAGATCACAGCATTTCATAACAACAGCAGTGCCATTATCATCAAGCATATCATAATCGTTACGTGCATGAGAATCAAAAACATAAATAACATTGTCAGTATGTTTAATCAATGCCATCGTATAACCATCTAGTATCATAAATGCATAATTATCATTCGAGAAAGTATTCATCAAGGCAGAATGTAAATCAAGATCGTTTGCCTCGTCGGGCGATTGATTTGGATCGTTTGCCTCGTTGGGCGATTGATTCTGTGTCATCGTAAACCAAAGGACTCGATCTTGCAGATAATTCAGAGAAATCGTCTCTTCATCAGGTACAGAGCGTTCTTCGAAAGCTTTTAAAAACATGGAATCTCCTTCGGCTAAAAGACGATCCACCGTCTGTGTTGTCCATTTCGAAATATTACCACAATTTGCACATAACAGAGCTGAAAGAGTCATAAAAGCACATTGTCTTCCTCTTGAAATGTTGCTAAAACGACCATCACCTTGATGAATACTTCCTCGAGTAAATAAAGTCGCATTTAACATAAAGTAATTATCATACATACCTTCGCCAAGAGACCATGTGGTTTACGGCGCATTAATCATTTGATAATAACCGCTGATTACGATTACGGCAGGCGCAACAATTGTCAATCGCTACCTAGCCCACGAAATCGACTTTCGACTTGGGTATTGATCGTGTTACACAGGGATCCCAATGGAAAATCTGCGAGATTAGTGTCGCTGCTCACTTCGTTCGCAGCAATTATGAATTAAGCTTTGGATTTTCTCATATTTTTTCAAATGAGTGTATAGCTTGTTGTTATTTTTTGCAATGATGTATTCGATTTTTTCATAGTCTATTAGATTTATTTGATAATATTTAATGACAGGAAGTAACTGTTTTTGTTTGCAATTATAAAGTACATATTTGTATAGTAAAAATAAGAAACCTTCCATAGTATCTTCAGAACTCCCTATTAATGAGAACATTTTTAAAACTTAGCTCTGGTATTAACTTTACATTTGCGCTGCTTAGACATTGGTTAATGTTAAAGTATAGGTCCTTTGATTTTACACATTCGACAAAAAAATGTTTCATATATTCGTTTGATGTTTTACAAAATGTGCATAAAGGCGAGTCCACTATTTTAAATTTATATAACTTCATGTTTAAGAATAAACAGTTATTCAGTATCTTATATTGGAATTCTCTTAATCTAAAATTATTTGTTAAGCTATACACTCTTTGATAGACTGATACCCACTCAATGTCCTTATTGCCCGGCAAAATACGTAAGCAACTCGTAAAATATCAGCCCGTAATATATAATACCCAAGAAAATATCTAATAAGTGGTATTTACATGCACATATTGATGTTGTAAGAAAAAATTAAACTGGGAGCTCCGCTATTAGGTATTACCTAATTTGTATATTAATGTGTAACATTATTTGCGTCATTTATTCATTCTTACTAAAAGAAATGAATAAAATATTGGATCGTAATAATAATTTTAATACTTCTAATAAAAAATAAAAATATTAACGCTAACGATCGATTCTTTTCTCTTATTGATTATTTGAATCATTCAAATGTTTGTCAATCCACACTAAAGAATGTTACATTGATGTTCATGATCGATTGTCCAAACGCGTTATAGATTGTCAATGGTTATGCTAATAGCACTAATGAATGTTCAATTTTGGTTGAATGATTGTCATGCAATAAATGCTACTGTTTGTCAATTCGTGCTATTGAATTTCAATTGCGCGCACAAGAAAACACATTAGAGATTTTTGTTTTAGCGGCATTGGCACAAACTATTCCTACTTTAGATAAATTGATTTTCTCTTAGACAAGAACGTGAATTGTTGTGTTCTCGAAGCGACGTGGCGAATCGAATCGATAACACTAGTGTCAACCACGAAAGATCAACGACTCCAATGACTCCAACGAGTATGATTTTATTGATGAACGCGGTGAAAACTACAATTAACAAACGATTACGAGTTGGCGAGGAGTATATAACAAAGGCAAATATAAATCGAGATGACAGTAATACAAGGACAACTATAAAACTATAAGACTTACATCTAGTGGTCTGACTATACTCCAAACTACTCCATTGCACGAGTTGAAAAGGACGCTTAAGTATAGGATTACAACGGAAATGCCGTGATTACTAAGTAAGCTTAGTAATGGTGTCGAGTGACTAACGCATAGTAACTTATAATAAACAACGCTAAGCTAAGCTAATTACAAAGTAAATAGTCATATAATCGTGAACTTAACACTCCTCGCCCAAGGATACGACTCCTTGCTACTAGCCCTAAAAATTATAATACAGAATCGTATAAAGATCGATACAAAAAAAAATGTTAACAGTAACTAAAGTTCCATAGAGTGTTCTATCTGCACTGAAAGTTCAGTCGACTCTTCTATTCCTTATCGGCTGACATGAGGAACACGAGTTGGGAGATGGGTCGAAGAAGTGTCTTGCGATCTGCCTTGCGGACTTCGGCTTTACGTACTTTGCCGTCGGCACTTTGGATAGCTTTCGTGACTTTACCAAGGGGCCAGAGGTATCGGCGAGTTTCTTCGTCTTTAATGAGTACTAGGTCTCCTTCTACTAAGTTGGGCCTGGAGTCTTGCCATTTTGGACGTCTCTGCAGGTTCTGCAAGTACTCGCGACGCCATCTGGTCCAGAACTGGTCCGCCAGGTACTGCGTCCTTCTCCATCGCCTTCGTGCGTACAGATCTTCTGGGACGAAGTCTCCTGGTGGTGGGCTGAGGGGTCTTTCCTTTGCTGTCAGCAGCATCGATGGTGACAATGGTTGGGCTTCCTCTGTGTCGGATGGTACCGTAGTTAGTGGACGTGAATTTACTATGGCAGCTACTTCGGCCATGAGTGTTGCTAGAAGCTCGTGGGTTAGTTGGGGACTTCCGATCTGTGTCAGCATGCTGTCGAGGACGCTGCGTATGGTACGGATTTGGCGTTCCCATACTCCACCGAAGTGGGAGGCATGGGGTGGATTGAAAACCCACTCGCATCCGTGCTCCGACGAATAGCGTTGGATCTTCTGATGGTCTGCTTCTGTAAGTGACTGTTCCAACTCTGACTTTCCTCCGACGAAGTTGGTGCCTCTGTCGCACCTTATCTTTGAGACTGGTCCCCGTATGGCAGAAAATCTGCGAAGTGCACAGATGAATGAGCTAGCGTCCATGCTTTCCAAGAGCTCTATGTGGATGGCTCGAGAGCTAAGGCATGTAAACACCAGTCCCCAGCGTTTAGAGTTTGCTGCACCGCCACGGAGTCTGCGCGTAGATATCAGCCACGGACCGAAAACATCAATCCCGACGCAAGTGAAGGGTGGGCTTGGTTCTGTGCGGTCTTCTGGTAGGTCAGCCATGTGCTGCGTTAGCATGGTTCCTCTTGATCTCCTGCAGACGATGCATTCCTTGAGGATCTTGGTGACTGCGCTGTGTCCAGAGATGACCCAGTACCCCGCTTGTCTGACAGCTCCGTGTGTGATCTGTCTGCCTTGATGGTGGACTTCTTGATGGTAGTGGCGTATCAGAAGCGCAGAAAGATGGTGGTCTTTCGGCAGGATTGCTGGATGTTTTTCGGCAAAGTCCAACGACGAGCGCCTCAGTCTCCCTCCGACGCGAAGGATGCCATCCTCGTCGATGAAGGGGTCCAGCTCGTAGAGGCGAGAATTCTTTAGCGATCTTTTTCTGTTTCTTACTTTCTCGCGATTGGCTGTTTGTTGGTCCGTTGAACTCAGCGACTTTAATTCTTCAGAGAATTCCTCTTCTTGCATGGTCTTTATTAGGAGCGTTGTGGCCTTGTCGAGCTCTGTAACTGACTGACGAAGGGAGACCCTTTCATCTTTCTTGCATCCTGCATCCGTGCTTTCGTTGCGGATCTTCTTTATCTCTCTTGCCTTCGCAATCAGAACGGCCATGGCGCGTCGGAGAGATGACCAGGATGAGAAGCGAGAGAATCTAGCTGACTGGAGGTGTGTAACACTCGTGGACTTGGAAGCAATCGTTCTTACTTCTGGGTCGTGCTCTGCTAAGGCAACTTCGTCGTTTGCAGCTGGTGTGAGGCTGGTTTGTTGTAGGAATTCTGGGCCTTTGAGCCATGCAGTTTCTCCCAGTTTTCCTGCTTCAGTACCACGGGTAGCAAGATCTGCAGGGTTTGTGGATGTGTTGACGAACTTCCACTGCTTAGGGTACGAGACACTCCTGATAACTTGGATCCTATTGGCTACGTATGTGTGGAATCGACGGTTCTCATTTTGGATGTATCCCAGGACTACCTTGGAGTCTGTGTAGAACGTCACCTCGTGGATCTCCATGTCGATTTCAGCCAATACTTTCCTGACAGCCTGAGTGGCAAGTACCGCGCCACATAGTTCGAGACGAGGGATGCTTGTGGGCTTGATCGGTGCGACCTTTGACTGCCCAAAAAGGAAGGTTGTGTGTACTTTGGCATGATCGTTTACGATGCGAAGGTAGACTGCTACGCCAATTGCATCTTCGCTTGCATCAGAAAACGCGTGGACTTCGGCCCGTGCGATTTGACCAAACTTCTTCGGGTGAAGACAACGTGGGAGCGAACTCTTCTCAAGCTCTGGCAAGGCGTCTTTCCAGCTTTGCCATTGCTGTCTATAGTCTTCCGGTAGAGGGTCGTCCCAACCGAGACGATCGTTGTTCAAGGTTTTCCCCATGCTGACGATTTTCTGGAGTAGAAGCTTTCCTTTAAGGGTGACTGGGACCGCGAGTCCGATGGGGTCGTATATCGAGTTGACCACGGACAGTACTCCCCTTCGCGTGAAAGGCTTGTCTGGGATGGACACCTTGAACGTGAATTTATCTTCTTGTAAGTTCCATTGGACACCTAGAGTGCGTTGGCTGGGTAGGGTATCCTTGCGTAGTTCCAAATCTTTGACGTCTTTGGCTCTGTCGTCCGCAGGAAGCGCCTCCATAACTTCAACAGAATTTGAGATTACTTTGTGCAGGCGTATATTGGCTGTGGCTAGCACTGCTTGGGCGTTCTTTACGAGGTTGATTGCTTCGTGTGGCGTGGTGCAGGAAACGAGACCGTCGTCTACATAGAAGTTTCTGTGGATGAACTTCGCCGTGTCCTTGCCGTACTCCTCCTCGCCGTCAAGCGCTGTTTTACGTAGGCCAAACGTGGCTATGGCAGGACTTGGGCCGTTGCCGAAGAGGTGCACGGTCATATGGTACTCGATGATTTCTTCGGACGGATCGTTGTTCTTGAACCACAGGAAGCGTAGGAAGCTTCGGTGCTTCGGATCGACTTTGAATGAATGGAACATTTGTTCCACGTCGCAGATCGCGGCCGTTTCGTGGTGTCGAAAACGCAGTAGTACGCCGAAGAGAGTGTTGGCGAGATCCGGCCCTGTTAACAGTTCCTTGTTCAGAGACACTCCCCGGAACTCCGCGGACGAGTCGAACACGACTCGTATCTGTGTAGGCTTTCTTGGGTGGTACACTCCAAAGTGCGGCAGATACCACACATCTCCGTTGTCATCGCGACTTTCCGGTTGTGTGGTTGTAGCTGGTACAGCGTGTCCCTTCTTGAGGATCTTTGCCATAAACTCGAAGTAGTCTTTCTCCATCTGAGGTTTTCGTCGCAATAACTTTAGAAGTCCGGCAAGGCGGCTCTCTGCTTGTGTCTTATTGTTTGGCAATTTAACGTCCTTCGAAATGGTAGTGGCATTTCCCAGTTACCCTCGTTATTCTTGTGGATACTATTTTCCATGATCTCCAAGAACTTCCTATCTTCTACAGACATGTCGACTTCGTTGTCCAGCGGTGTGGTGTGGTACACATTGCCTTCGATGATCTTTGTTGTAGTGCCGCCGAGGCTTTCTTTAACTGTGAAGTGGTTCGGACAAGGTGATACCTGCATCTTCGAGTTCATGTCGTTAGGGTTGTTGGATACTGAAGTGCACTTGGTGGAAACGTGAAAGGGTTTGCCGATGCGATTTAAACACACTTGGCCAGAGATAGTCCAGCCCAGGTCTAGCCTCTGGGCCCATGGCGCTCCTCTGGGACCGTTCTTGAAAGCCCTGACTTTCAGAAGCTCAGGAGCATCTCTGCCGATCAGAAGATGGACCTTGGCATGATGGTTGAACGGTGGTAATTCGTCCGCGATTTCTTTCAAGTGGTCGAATCGGTTGGCAATCTCCCGAGTAGGGATCTCGCTCTTGTCACCTGGAATTTGCGAGCATTCGATCAACGTGGGAAGCTCAAATGTTCCTTTGTTGGCCGCGATCGTCACGCCGGTAGCCCTTCGACCGTAGTTGACCATCTTCTCGCCACTGCACGTTGAAAGTAGATACCTCTCGGGTGGACTGTTTACGTTGAGTTTGTCGGCGAGTTCTGGTGAAATCATCGATGCATTACTTTGGTCGTCTACGATGGCGTAGGCACGATGGAGCTCTTCTGGCCTATTGTTGAGGTACACGTCCACCAGCACTATTTTGCTGCAGGAAGTACCTCCTGTGCGGCAGATGGAGGTACATGCGGACTTCAACTCTTGCTCCGGTTTCTCTTTGTGAAGGAGTGTCGGATGACGGTTGTTATTGCATGTTGCGCAGGTGACGTCAGCATTGCAGTCCTTAGCAACGTGCCCGGCGTCGAAGCAGCGGAAGCAAAGCCTTTCTTTGAGAATCCACTCGCTTTTTTCTTCAGTTGTTTTTTCGTTGAATGCTTTGCATTCGCTAAGCGAGTGTCCAGTGCGATCGTGGAACTGGCATCGCTTCGGCTCCTGCTCTTCGCTAGTGGTCTTCAAGACACGTCGCGGGGGCTGTTCTAATATGGCCTTTTTTCCAGTTTGTACACCGCTCGCCTGGACGTTTGGATGGTTCTTCGTCGCGGATTGTCGTTGAACCATCGAGGCAAACTTGTCGAAACCCGGATATGCGTCGTTGTTTTTGACGGCGTGTGTTACTATCTCCTTCTCCCATTTTGCGCGCAAGAAGCTTGGTAGTTTCTCTACGATGGGACGTATCACGTTGGGATAGTTGAGGCAGGACAACCCTGGTAGATAGCTCAGTTGACTTGGCACGTCCCCGCAGAGGTCAGCGAAGGTCTGTAGTCCTTTGAGGTCTTTCTCTGCGAAGGCAGCTTTCTCTGTGAGACGTTCAAGCAAGGCGTTGGTGATGGCGGCTGTGTTGCCGAAGCGTCTTTCTAATTCTCTCCACAGCTCTTCGAGGACGACTGACAGGTCCGCGTGATGCCTTTTCCTGTAGTTATCAACGACGTTCTGGACTTCTCCTCCAGTGAAGTTCCTCAGATAGTTCATTTCTTGCGCGGGTGTTACATCTGCTTCGTCTATCATTGCTTTAAAGGCTCTCTTCCATGGGTGGAAGAGAGTTACTTCGCCCTCGAAAATATCGGGGTGGCACTTGGGTAGACTCTGTTTAGACAGACCGGAGACGAGGCGCTGGTTTGTCGCGGTGAAGGTCTCCAACATGGTCCACTCTTGTTGGCGGGCTGGGGTAGATGACGCTATAGGTTGTCTTTCGTGAAGGTGTTCAGGAGTGGATATTGGTAATTCGTTTGGGTGGGTGTCGACCCAATCTTTTACGCGGTCTTGAACGTTTTTTCTTGGATGTTTCGTTATTAACTCTAATTCCTTCCTTGAACCTTCACGGCTTTCCAGGTCTTGCTCGCGTTCTTCCTCCATGCATCTTTCAATGGCTTCTAGTTTAGCGTCGGCTACGGCTTGGGCACGATCAGCTTCTAGCAGCGCGATGTCGAGCTCATGTTGGGCTTGTTGTTCCTCCTTCTTCCGGCGATCTTCTGCCTCCTGTAACTTTCGCGCTCTTTCTTTCTCTGCTATTCGTTTGTCGAATTCGGCTTGCTTTTTTATTGCCGCTAGCTCTGTTATAGCCTTTCTCCTGGCAGAACTGGACGATGAGGTTGAAGAGCGGGTGGTGGACGTATGGCTGGACCGTCGTGTAATTTGAGATGCTCTCTCGCTAGCTTGGCTGCCGGCCGTTCTCTGCGCTATTGTTTTCCGTGCACGTTCAAGGCGACTATACTCTCTGGTGAGATGTGCTTCTTCTTTGTAGTCGTCCCACTTGTCCTGTTGGTATAGTTCTGTTAGTTGCAGGAGGGTTTCTTTATACCTTTCTGTGGCGTTTTGGAGGAAAGGTAAATCTTCTTCTCCGTGTTCGTCGGTGTTTAATGCTTTGTCAAAGGCATTTTGTAATAATAACGCGTCGTTATCGAGTTGTTTTCTTTTTCCCTCTATTTCGTTTTGTAGTGCTTTGCGAGAAAGGCAACGCTGGCGTTTTCCTTCGTTTTCCGCGACGGCCGCTGCGCCATTAGCTTGCTGGCTCATTCTACCACAGGGATCCCGAACCTCAAGACTTGGGACGTGCTCTTTACAGTCGTTCGATTTTCGCAACAACGACAATTATTACTCTAAACATGACTGGTAACAGTGGCGATAGCGTAAAAGTATAATAGACGCTACAGAATGGCTTGGAAAGTGTGATTCCTGACCTTTGTCGTGTTGTTGTTATGTGACGGGTTTGATCTCTTGGATTGTGCGATGGAAGACTGACTGCGGTTGAACTCCGACGTAGGCTCCTTGAACTGCTCCAGTTGATGAATTGCCAGTAGATTTTTCACTGTTGTGTTCTCGAAGCGACGTGGCGAATCGAATCGATAACACTAGTGTCAACCACGAAAGATCAACGACTCCAATGACTCCAACGAGTATGATTTTATTGATGAACGCGGTGAAAACTACAATTAACAAACGATTACGAGTTGGCGAGGAGTATATAACAAAGGCAAATATAAATCGAGATGACAGTAATACAAGGACAACTATAAAACTATAAGACTTACATCTAGTGGTCTGACTATACTCCAAACTACTCCATTGCACGAGTTGAAAAGGACGCTTAAGTATAGGATTACAACGGAAATGCCGTGATTACTAAGTAAGCTTAGTAATGGTGTCGAGTGACTAACGCATAGTAACTTATAATAAACAACGCTAAGCTAAGCTAATTACAAAGTAAATAGTCATATAATCGTGAACTTAACATGAATTCTATTAAAGTCTAAATTGAATATAAGTCGGATTTTTCGCTTTTTGCAGGTGATCATGAGTGTATTCATCAAAATTTGTAAAGATATTTTTCCATTGTTTTATTTATTTATCGCATCAGTGAATAGTTTATCAATCTTAAAAATATTTTGAAACAATTACATTCCAGCAAACTGAAAGAAGAATTAAGCTACATATAATCATTTTTGTTTTTAATTGTTTTTTTCATTGTCTCATTTTTTACATTTATTTTCGGAAGAAATATTATAGATTGACAATGAACAAACCCTCTGTTGTTTTGCTTTTTTCACTTAAATATTTTTGATATTTTTATTTATATTCTAAAAAAGACAGATTGAAGAAGTGTTGCTGAAAGTATGTAAATTGCAAGACGCTATAGAAAAAAATTCAGATCCTATCTGACTCGTGAATGGCCAATAACGATTTGTTGATTGAATACTCTAGATGAAGAAATGGTTAATTTATTTTCGATTACGTAGAAATATCTAGGTTTTTGTTCACATATGGTATGGTCCAATGAGTGGGAATTGATATATAAATGACTATTCAAACTTATAAAACTCATTAATAATTCATGATAATTTAACAAAAGAAATCACAACCACACCACACCACACCACACTACACCACACCACAAAACACCACATCATTATCTTGACAATTTTAGTAAAATATGAAAGAACTAGCGTTGGAGTTTCATAAGTATTATACAATATTCGCGTCCGATCTGTATGAGATATACAGTGGCTCGTCCTCGACTCGCCACTGTATATCCCATACAGATCTCCCGCTCATATTGTATATAGTACTAAAAACTCTAAAAAAAAGTAATAAGTAATAAGCTCATGACGACGTTTCGGACGTGAATATTAATTTCGTATAAAATCCACATTTCTTATCATCGTCCTTATGTGTGGAGCTAGCAAAAGATGTGAAAAATTGACACATTTCAAATGTAACGCACCATGTAGAATTGTTTTTAACTAAGATAGTACAAGCGTTGTGATTGAAATGGCTGTTTACAATTTTCGACTAGTACTGTATAGTGATTGTTCATTTCTGTCTGCAAAACTGCAACCGGGATTGCAGATCACATGCAAATTATTTGTCAAATCCAAAGATATATTTTACTGTATGGGGAATTATTTTGAAGAGTAAATAACAGATGAAGACTAGCAATTATTCAATTTTTTTATTTGGTACGTATAACTATAAACAAAAGATTAGAAATGTCTATTTTTATCTCAACATATCAATATAAGTAAACATATTTTGATCATTTTGAAACAAGTATCAGAATTCTTTGGGAATTTATTATTTACTTTTAATATTATTCAGATTTTTATTTCTCCAGAAAATAAAGGGAACAATTAACACTAATTAATTTACAATACAAAGTAGATAAATCATTTTGCTATTCTTAGTATATAACGCAATAATGCAAATGACCTATTGTGAACAGCGGTCACAGATAACTGGTTTTATACAATAGGAACTTCCCTTGTGCCAAAAGCGAGCTTATGCCGCTAAAACAAAAATCTCTATTCCACGCGTATGAATGTAGAACTGCGCTATTGATTGTCCGTTAATACTGATGAATGTCCATGAATATTCAAATATTGTTATTGAAAGTTGATACTCGCTAATGTTACTTGTGGTGTTGATGAAAGTATAATACACGTTATTGATACAACTATTGGCACAAATGAATGCCCATTTTATGTTTTAATGAACAGCAAAAGGTGTACCACGTAGCTTCTTGCGCGCACCGGAAGCGCCTCACGGCGCCTGCGCACTATGACAAACACTCTGGCGCAGGTGTTAAGAACCGGCCGTGAAGAACATAACATAACCACTAACTCGACACTCCTTTTAAGACCTAAATATTGGTTATTTCAGAGCAAACTTCTGAATGTTGTTTGGTAAGAGGTAAGCCTTGTGAAATATTGAAAGTTGTTGATAAATTACGAGAATTATAATGACATTATAATGACATTTTTGAAGTTAAAATGTGTGATAGATCAAGCACCGGATCGAGTTATAAATTAATTAAGTTTTTCCTCATATTTCTACCAGCTAAAGATCTTTAGCAGTTGGAACGACTTCGATGTCTTTACCAAGTAGTGTTACTGAGAGTGGAGGTAGGGATTTTAGGCGCTGTGGTACTTCCACGGCCAAAACCTTTGTTTTGTGTGGGTTGATGAGGAGGGAGTTCGCGCAACACCATTGTTCAACACCATTGTGTCATGGGACCAGAAAATTATTATGTTGAGAGAATGAAGTGTTTTATCATAAAGTAAAGTAAAAAGTAAAGTAACCTTATTAAACGTCGGTAACTCGTGACAGTCATAGACTGATAAACTTTGAAGTTTTGAGGAATATCCAGTTTCCAAGGGCAACTATCACCTGCTCTATTGTTCTTATTACCTTATTATCCAAAAACAAAATTTTCCGAAGCGGACGAAAAGCTCAGCGGGCACTATTAAGCACTTAATGACTGGTCCCGAAGGAAACAGGTAGTTTTGTTTCCCGAGAATCTCAATGTTTCCCGAGGCTCCGGCCAATATATACCCTATTGAAACGAAGAAACATTTTCACTCCATTTAAAAAAATATATATTTACGTAAAAACATTCGTTATAAATTACAAAGCGTGGTGAAAATTGAAATGTAATGATATTACAAAGTTTTTAGTCGACCAAAAAATGTCAAATGACAATAATGTAATGTTTCATTTTAAGTGAAGAATTTTTTCACTTGTGTAGAATCTTCGCAGAAGTGAGTTTAAATCTTCTTTCGACAAATCCTCGAAGTTTTCTTGAATATTTTGTTTACTGAAAAACTCTTTCAGAGTTTTTACAGCCGTAATCGTGGACTTGTTTGTTGCTAAGGAAGTTTTATCTCTTATCAGTTGCTGAATTTCTTCCTCGCTTCTCTTACAAGTCTTACAAATACGAGTGGCCATGACTGAAAACAAGATGGTTTGCAAACGCGTCACACGAACTTTCGATGGATTTTAACCTGATCACGTGGATTTATTCCCCTCTCACGTGGATTTATTACCCGCGCGGGAGTTATATCGATTTATTTCCCTCCACGTGACGTGCTCTCGACCAATAAGATAACGAGTTTGAATAGGATATATAATAAGCGCTGTTGTTATATAGCAACTGTCAAAGTTCATTTTTCTCGCACTTTGATTGGACGAGAGGGTATCACGTGAACGTGAACAAATTTGGATGTTTCCGCGGCAACGACTCTCAGCGGGCAACAATATGTTATTTACCGGGAAATAACAAAACCGGAAGTCGATTACCAGAATTAAGTCGATTGAGTAAAAAGCGGTAAAATCCCAGCACGCACAGCGCGTGCGTTTCAAAATCGTTGAACCAGAAAAACAACATGGAGGAAAGTAAGAGATTTGCAAGCAAAACAGAGGAAGATATTGAAAAGTTTTTGGACAAAAAAGAGTCTAAATCCACAAAGAACTCCACCAAACTAGCCGTGAAAAGTTAAGGGAGTTTTGCTTAGAGAAAAAGGAGTTTCTGCCGACGTCTTTAAATCAGTTCTTGTTAAATCAGTTCTACGCAAGTGCAAGAAAGCGAGATGGCTCGTTTTTTCTTTGACATTTGGTATATAACAAAACACTTATAGACTGATACCTCGGGAAACAGTATGTTTTTTGGTCCCTCGACCGCCGATGTTTCCGGTCTCGGGACCACAAAACATACTGTTTCCCTCGGTCCCAGTCAATAAGTGATAAATAGTATCCCTCCTCGGCGGGCACTATCACGTCACGTGATCGCCCTCGACCAATGAGAGCGGAGGAAAATTTGTTGTTGAAGAAGTAATATATCAAACACGAGAAAGAGTGTTTCATCAGATTTTCAAACACCGAAAAATGGGTTGAAAAAACGAGGCGCAGCCGAGTTTATTTGTGCCCATTTTGAGGTGTTTGAAAACCTGATGGACCACTCTTTCGAGTGTTGGATATTACTTCTCAAATTATTGCATAATTATTGGAGAAATTCAAAGCGAAGTTGGCTTAATTTTATGCAAGTGTTTCATAAGATTTCAAACTCCTTCACGCTAGTGATTTTGTCTTTGTTTTCTCTTCATTAATTATTCATGAGTTTTAGAATTATGATTCACGATAATCACCTACAGCGTTTCGTATGCTTTTAAGGAAAATAAATGTTGACGATTGAAAACAGTTTTTCTTCAACAAAGTATGGTTATTTTTACTGTTTAAAATGATCACTTTTATATTTATGCTAAAACAATCATCCACCTCAGGCTCAGTGAATATCGGTGAATTAAATAATAGCATTCACGCCGTCTTATCGGTTGTTACTCACAGATATTCACTTTGAATTCGGCGAAAAATAGTTAAATAATCACCAACATGACGATATTGTCTTGATAGGCAAGAAAGCAATCCAAACCATTAAGAGGCAGTCTCGGTAAAAGCGGTCCACTGCATTTCGGGTCAGAAAAAAGTTTGACTTCAAACTTTTACCATGAAATGGCACATACCAGTGAGTAATCACAAGCACTTTGGTTTTTCGAAATTCCTCAAAATGATTTTTTTACAGCGCATTTCTCCTAGACCACCGTCTTCGCTAAATTTGCATCTATCGTCAATCCAAAATTACACATTTTCGGCACCTCACAACTCACAAAATATTAAACGCTTGACCAAACTTTTTTATCCGAAGCTTGTACATTTATTGAAGTACAAAATTCAAAAACAATTTTGAATATCAAGCAAAAGGGAAAGAAGGCACAATATAGTAAGTGAGACGTGTTTTCGGCTTTTTTAAATTATTAAAAAATACCCCTCACTAAGTAGCTTATATCTCGCAAGTCCAGCACGATAAACACTCAATTTTTATTGCAATCCACTTATCTAAGGTTGGTTAAGGTAGATTTATAAAAACATTTTGCGCTTTTGATCTGTATTCTGTACAGCAACCTCGAACTTTCTGTGACTTTTACTAATTTGATGCATGAAATATGCAAATTAGGCTGGGAAAAAATTCTAACTAAACGTTATTATTTCCTTTAATTTTATTATATTCATTCTTAATACACTAAATACAATCTTGTTTTTGATTTCAAACCTCTCAAAACTAAATAAAACCCAGTTGACAACAGCTTCGGTGAGGTAGATGTTTTGTTTTGAAGTTTATGCAAATTCTTGTTAATTATGCAAGCTTATTTTAACGAAATTAAAACATTCCTAACTTCATTCCGTTTCTTTTGCTGTCTCGACTTAGCATACATACTTGTTAGAAATATATACAAATATATCTGATCATTTTAGATCACTAAATTGTACGGCAAATATAGTGAAGATAGACGTACATGTCATTTACTATATACAATGAAATGTCGATAATATAGAACGTTGTCGATTTCATTCAACTTTAGTTATAACACGTAAAATCACTTAGAAGTTCTAAGATTAAGACACAATTCATGACGTGCTTTTTGAAGATTTCAAATCTTTTTGGTGAATATAGCGATTCAAGGGGTGTTTCTGGACTATTTTGCCTCTCTGAGTGTAATGAGAACGTTCAGAACCACCTCGCCTGGCTTAATTTGTCAATTCCCAAAAAAATAAATCTGCACGGCTAATGCGCCAAAACAAATCATGCTCAGACCTAAGCTAAAAAAAAAGATTCTGCAGAACTTTGAGAGGTAGCGAATGGTTGTCGGGGGTGCTATATCGAATTGCATCAAAAGACGTCAAATGAAGTATTTTGCGCGCCAAATAGCAGTAAAAAACCCCAGCCAAATATGCAAAAGAGAGGGAAACTGAATTTAGCGCCAGAAGAGAACGCTTGTCCAGCCTTTTGTTGTTTAGGGAGCTTAACGACCAAGCAATGAAAATAGCCCTACCCCCGGGTGACCATTGTCGAGTTTGCATGTAAAGAAGGGCTATGTTTTGACCCTTCTGGTAGGGTGAGCCTTCTAGGAGGGTGACTCTATCTCCATGTAAACAGGCCCTAATACCATCTATGCCACTTTGGAAATCCGTCGCAACGCAAAGTGGCCGAGGGCAAAGAAGCTCCAAAAGTCGTTATACAGTGAGCCTCGAAATGTCAAAGACAATTCAACAAATGTATGCAGTTCTTATACCAGTCTGTTCAGGTAAAAATTGCATTTTCTAAACGTTGAAAAATATTACATGCAGGTAATAAAACATTATCATTATCATACCATTTATAGAGCAAACTGATTGCGTGACAATTATAATTACAGGTGTCAATCTATCATTAGCTCAGTCGTTTATTTATAGAACGGTCTATTTTATGAAAGATATTAACAAGAAGTACGCAATGCTAAAAAGTGATCTAAAAGGATCAGATATATTTGTATATATTTCTAACAAGCATGTATGCTACTAGAGACAGCAGAAGATCAGAAACGGAATAAAGTAAGGAATTTTTTATTTCGTAATTAAGTAATTTGCATAAACTTCAAAAAAGTACATCTACCTCACAGAAGCTGTCGTCAGCTGGGTTTTATTTAGTTTTGAGAGGTTTGAAATCAAAAACAAGATTGTATTTCGTGTAGTAAGACTGACATAAAATTGAGTTCGAATTTTTTCATTGCCTATAAAATTTGCATACTTTCATGCATCAAAATAGTCCAGAAATACACCTTGACTCGCTATATTCACCAAAAAGATTTAAAATCTTCAAAAAGCACGTCATGAATTTTGTCTTAATCTTAGAACTTCTAAGTGATTTTACGTGTTATAACTAAAGTTGAATGAAATCGACAACGTTCTATATTATCGACATTTCATTGTATATAGTAAATGACATGTACGTCTATCTTCACTATATTTGCCGTACAATTTAGTGATCTAAAATGATCAGATCTTTTTGTATATATTTCTAACAAGTATGTATGCTAATTCGAGACAGCAAAAGAAACGGAATGAAGTTAGGAATGTTTTAATTTCGTTAAAATAAGCTTGCATAATTAACAAGAATTTGCATAAACTTCAAAACAAAACATCTACCTCACCGAAGCTGTTGTCAACTGGGTTTTATTTAGTTTTGAGAGGTTTGAAATCAAAAACAAGATTGTATTTAGTGTATTAAGAATGAATATAATAAAATTAAAGGAAATAATAACGTTTAGTTAGAATTTTTTCCCAGCCTAATTTGCATATTTCATGCATCAAATTAGTAAAAATCACAGAAAGTTCGAGGTTGCTGTACAGAATACAGATCAAAAGCGCAAAATGTTTTTATAAATCTACCTTAACCAACCTTAGATAAGTGGATTGCAATAAAAATTGAGTGTTTATCGTGCTGGACTTGCGAGATATAAGCTACTTAGTGAGGGGTATTTTTTAATAATTTAAAAAAGCCGAAAACACGTCTCACTTACTATATTGTGCCTTCTTTCCCTTTTGCTTGATATTCAAAATTGTTTTTGAATTTTGTACTTCAATAAATGTACAAGCTTCGAATAAAAAAGTTTGGTCAAGCGTTTAATATTTTGTGAGTTGTGAGGTGCCGAAAATGTGTAATTTTGGATTGACGATAGATGCAAATTTAGCGAAGACGGTGGTCTAGGAGAAATGCGCTGTAAAAAAATCATTTTGAGGAATTTCGAAAAACCAAAGTGCTTGTGATTACTCACTGGTATGTGCCATTTCATGGTAAAAGTTTGAAGGCAAACTTTTTTCTGACCCGAAATGCAGTGGACCGCTTTTACCGAGACTGCCTCTTAATTTACAAGTGTTGCTGCTTAAATAGCTAATTTGCTAAATTATCCAAAGCAATTGTTGTGGTTTCATAGTACCAGGAAAACAAGGAAATGGGATACCTGTCTTTTAGCTGGTTATCACGTGACATTATAAAAATCATTCCTAGAAATCTACCATGAATTTTAAAATTAAAACTAAAGGCCCGAGCAAACGCACGCAACATTGTTGGCCAACATTATTGCGATACAGTTTGTTGAACACGAGAACAAAAGAAAGGTTGGATGAGTTTCATCAAACATCATCCAACAGGGTGTTTAAACAGGCCCAACATGTTGGAGCAATGTGTGTGTGAATATGGTGTGAATTTGGTGAACCATATTCGCATTATATTCACACCCCCAGTGAACATGACTATTTATGATATTTGTGAATATAGTGCGAAACTGATGCGAATATACATATTCACATCACATTCACGAAGTGTGAATAAAGAAGAGAATATGGAATTCTCTACTAGTGTGAATCTGAAGTGAATCAATTGTGAATGTTTTGTTGCCCAAATCACAAATTATATTTACACCATGTGTGAATATGGCGCGAAACTGATGCGAATATATATATTCACATCACATTCACGAAGTGTGAATAAAGAAGAGAATATGGAATTCTCTACTAGTGTGAATCATATCTGAAGTGAATCAATTGTGAATGTTTTGTTGCCCAAATCGCAAAATATACCCGTTAGATTTTCACTACAATAGGTTTCGCCAAAAATAAGTAACAATATAGTAACGTTGGTATTAAATATGATATAAACTTACATTTTCCTTATTTACAGATATCCTATTTTTGTCGTTTGAGCTAACTAAACTAGTTATTATTTATCATTCGCTGGGATCATTCGCCTTACAGTGTATTATTATTTTTATCCACTCTCCAGATAACAACAATTTAATTGTCGAAGAGTTCTAAAATTGATACAAAATCGTTAAAATTCTAGTTACCAAATAGCATAAAGAACTAAAATAGTCGAGATTATAGACCGAATCGAAAAATGGCGTCCAAAATTAATAACTATTGTTCTTGACTGGGTAGCCTCGTGTTCATGATGAAACACAATAAAGTTTTCACATATATGCGAGGCTAGCCAGTCAAGAACAATAGTTATTAAAATTGGACGCCATATTTCGATTTGGTGTATAACAACAAAGAAAACATTTATTACTCGTGCCCAGGCCTTTGGCCGGCACGAGTCTTAAAATGCAACGATTTCTGCCTGTCTGCCTTTCTGAGGGCGTCAAACTTTTTGAAAACGAGGTGCTAACACCCAGCATTCTTTGCGACACACAAGAGTGAATAATCAAGGCGGACTTCAAGGCGGCCATTTTACGAAGGCATAAACACAATCAACACGCTTTCCATTCGTAAGGAAGCTGTCCTAGCTCCAAGAAATCAGCAAGTATATGGTCGCTTCTCCTTCCATTCGTGAGGAAACTGTCCTAGCAGCGACAAACGTAGAGACTTCAGCTATGGTCCAAAAACCGGCAAAACAAATTACTAATAAGATAAAAAAACAGTTAAATATCGGACGGAGTAAACTGCAGGTTGCAGGGGTAACCGTTGCAGGTTGCAGGTCGAATAATAAATAATGAAAAAAAATGGATTAATTAACTTTAAATGTTTGGCAATCAACTTTTGAGACCTTCTTTAGCTAGCGAAAAGAAATAAGAAAGTGATTTTAATACACCGTAAGAAATCTATCATGATAGTTTAAAACGAGCCGAATCACAGAGAGCTATAGGCATATGAATGACCGTTTTACGAAACGAAACGAAACTGAATAGAGATATTAAACAATAATGAAGATGCTTGTTTCAGCTTGTTAAGGCGAGTATTAATACAAATGATATTTCATGTCGAACTGGCCGGCTACGCGATTCAAACACGCCGTGACTTTTTATGATCGTGTTTGGCGCCACGGCATTTGAGCACAAGCATGCTGGTATTATCGGGCTTTTCAAATCTAAAATGCATAAGCACGACTTTTATCATACTTTGAGCGTAATGTTGTCTTTTCAAACCACGAAAATAAACACAAAAGCTGAAAATTTGCTCAACAGTGACATGATTGCGTTCCGTTGCGTTCCGTTGCGTTCCGTTGCGTTCCGTTGCGCTCCGTTGCGTTCCGTTGCGTTGAAATCCGTTGCGTTCCGTTGCGTTGAAATCCGTTGCGTTCCGTTGCGTTCCGTTGCTAATGATGACTCGGCAGAATCCCAATCAAACTTCAACTTACAGGTAAGTCTCGTTTAATTTTTGATTGTGCCTCGTCATCATGCACTGCGAAGTCACGTGATATTTCAAAGCAACTAATTGCACACGAATGAATCTACAACCATTTATATCACCTGTGTTTTAGATTTTAATCTGACAAAACACAATGAGTAAATGACTAAATTCAATTAAACAAAACATATGGGTTATAGCAGTGGTATGATCAACTTGGAATCAGAGTTGTATGCCAATAAGACATCTGTACAGCAAATTGTGAGGCTTGAAGTTTTAAAGTATTATTGTGATTGGTTGACTCTACATTAGTCTACCTTTCCAAGTCCCCTGCATACCATGTACTGCCCCCCTTTTATTTTGACACATAATTTTAGATGATTACGCTGTGGGTGGTATTATCAGAGACTTTCATTCACTTCTATGTTTTCTTAAAGGCATTGTTTTTACACTGCAAGTTTTTCAGCAGTTTGACTCGCAATATTAATGCTAATGAAACAAGTTTCTGAAGAACTGCACAGTGTAACAAAGACTGCCAGACTTCAGTTCTTCTTTTTGCAACTCAGCAACTTGTTTACCCCACAAACTTTCAAGAATAGCGAGACAAGTTGCTGCGAAAGTTGCCCATTGTTACAGTGCTTTAATTAGTTCGGGATCCTAACTTGGCATTCGGTTCAAAAACTCATGAATAATTAATGAGGATACAATCCAATGACATCAAAGAAATCAGTCACGTGAATGGACCTTTATACCATAGTAATATATCATCATTCTTAAAGCCCGGGGGGGATTTGATTTCGGTCCCAGGGGAAAGTGGGGCTGAATGAGTAAAATCATTGTTATGATAATTAAGATAATGAATCATTATCTAGGAACTTTATAACTTATTTCTAATGAGAGAAATCTTTATAAAAAGATTTCACTCATTAGAAATTCACTGATAAAGACCCAAAGCTTTTAAAATGTACACACGTTATAAAGTACCAAGATAATGAATTCAATGACATATTTTAAAAGTGAGTTACACAAACAAAATATAATCATGGCTTGCAATACTTTAATTAAACATTCTATTTATTCAAATATATGTTGTAGTGTTACACAATGCAAAGTACGACATTACTTGAAATTGAAAGTACAATTATTAAACACAGATTTGGTTATCATGGATGATACATTTGAAGTTACAGTTTCACTTAAGCTTGGGAGAATCATGTTGCTTAGGATTTCGTCCGGAATCTCGAAATCTGTTAATAAACTTAAATCTGCATGTTTCTCTTTGTAAATGGTTTTTACGTATGTACTAATAACTGAGATATTAGTGCCTAAGCACTTGTATACTGAAAACTAAGTGATAAAAGAAATACAATATTTTACCTTCTGTCATCTTTATTTAGCAGTCGAACTGCTTCAGCTCTATTACCCTCATCCAAATGACGTTGCAGTCCACATATTATGCTATACAAAGATCTAGGGGGATATCGCTGACCATCCTCTTTGCAAATTTTTTTGGACAAACTTCGTCAGCCAAAAGTTCAAGGACTCGGCCGTCATGTTGACAATATTAGTGTCAAGACTTTGAATTTTTTCAATCTCGGCTTTAAATCCAATCTCTTCTAAACCCGGATTTTTAAAAATTCATTCACCTGGGTTCAGACCATTCAATACAATAGAATGAATACCTACCTATACGCAATAAGTGTTAATTAACCATGCAGTTTTTTAAAAATATGTTGATTTAGGTCCATTAAGGAATTTTTCCCTAGAGAACTGATTGATCATAATTTTTCGTTTTATTTCTTTTGTCATGGGATTGTAAGGCCATTCAAACCTCATTAATTATTCCCGTGGGTTCTTGAAGCCGTTCAATGCGGGTTTTTTTAATTTTTCCCTAGAGAACTGATTAATCATATTAGGCCTCGTCTACACGAATCCGATCCGGCTGAAACCGCATAGAAATATTTGCGTCCACACGAATCCGCGTATCCGGAGGAATCAATTAAAAGTATGCGGTTTCGGTGACCGGATTCACTGGATTCGTGTGGACGATAGGCCGATTCGCATCAAAAAGTATGCGGTTTCAAAAGTATCCGGATACGTGTAGACGGGGTTTTAATTTTTCGTTTTATTTCTTTTGTCATGGGATTGTAAGGCCGTTCAAATCTCATTAATTATTACCGTGGGTTTTTGAAGCCATGCACTTAATAAACTCGCTGATCGTGTTTTATCAGGTCTAAAACCACTCGGCTACGCCTCGTGGTTTTAAATCCTGATAAAACACTCCTGGAGCCGGTTGTACGAAAGCCGATTAAAATTAACCTAGGATTAGTGTTAATCTATGGTTAAAATCCCTAACCCAGGGTTAGTAAATCCTAGGTTAAAAATGTGTTGCTCGAACGGGAAACTAACCCTGGATTTATTAATCCTAGATTTAACTTGCTAAAACCGGTTTTTACCAGTTTTGTATACGTCATCATCTTGTTTTATCACAATAAATAAGACAAAAACTACTCACATGCATCTTTTAATCCCAAATATGTAATCCTTTGAGTAGTAATAATGAAGTTACAGTCTTTTTTGACGTTTTTCGCTCAATTTTCTTCGCTATTTGAGCTGGAAGTGCTTAGTGACCACTCAAACAGGAAACCCAAACAATGCAAAGCGATCGAAATGCATTGTTTGGGTTTCCTGTTTGAGTGGTCACTAAGCACTACCAGTTCAAAAAGCGAAGAAAATCGAGCGAAAAACGTCAAAAAAGACTGTAAATTCATTATTACTACTAAAAGGATTACATATTTGAGATTAAAAGATGCATGTGAGTAGTTTTTGTCTTATTTATTGTGATAAAACAAGTCCGCCATTTTGTATTCGTCAGCTTTAATCGTGGATTAAAAAGTTAATCTTGGTCGCTAGCAGGGTTAAATTTTAACCCTAGATTAGCTATTTTTAACCCTAGGTTAAAGTTAATCGACCTTTGAGCAACGCAAAACTAACCCTGGGTTAATCTAACCCTCGATTTAATCCTGGATTAGCGCTAATCGGCTTTCGTACAACCGGCTCCTGCTCGTTTATTAAGAGGCTGTCTCGGTAAGAGCGGACCAGTGGACTTCGGTTTAAAAAATATATTTCCTTCATTTTCTGCCTGTGAGAAGTACTTTATAGGCGATTCACAAAATCGGCAATTTTTAAGCGATATCTATTAAAATGATTTTTTTAGACGCGTTTGAAGTTTGGGACTCATTTGTCGGCTTTTTCGCATAATTTTCGAGGGAATTTTGGGCAACTTCACAAATTCGTCACTCAGCAACGTGCACGTATTTTGATTATTTTTTAACATAGCTAGAAAGGACATCATTAGAACATCTAATTGACACAATATCATAGCTATTGCTTTTTTATTCGCGAAAAAAAAATTATTCCAAACACACCATAGTTCAATGGTTTTCGAAAAAGGTGCGAAGTGGCTCCTGTTTAAAGGTAAAAAACTCAAACTTCCGGGAAAGAACCACTCTAAACAAGTAGATATTTGCAAATTCCATACCTTAGCGAATAATAAAATGCAAAAATATCGTGCGGTTATGATCTTCTTCATTTAGCTATGTGCAAGCAAACATTGACGTTTTCACGGGTTCGTCTAATTTCGTCGACTTCAAAGGCGGCATTGAATAAACATTGAATTATAGAATCCATACTTCTAAATACAGATATATATAATTTAAACACTTTGTATAAGTTAAGAAAATGTTTTAGCTACGAAGAAGTCTTTGAGATATCGATATTTGATTTTTCTATTAACTTGGTATAGCGTGACTTTGATGTTTACATGTATACATTTCACGACGTCGTGTCTGTGTCACTCGGTCAGCATTTTCTAGCGAATTTTACTATCCTTTATTCCGCTTAGTTTTGCTTTAATAATTATAGGAATTCAAATTGTCAATTTCATCAATCTCTTGAAATTGATACTGTCAAACTAAAAATAATCTTCGTAAAGTTAAGCTTTTCCATGTAAAGTGACTGATTAAATATTGTGATAACAACTAATTAGCTAATTAGCTGGATGTTTATAGTACTATAAATAGAACTAGTAAGGAACGGATATTTGATGGGGTATGTTAAATCCCAAAAATTTCGACTTCGAGTAAGGTTTCGATCCTTAAAAAACCTAAAAAATAACCTGAAACGTCAAATACGGCAAAAGGGCAAAAAAAAAATATCGAGCAAACTGGCCCAGCCTCCCTATGAAATATGAAATGGTCCTATCCCAATCAGAAAAAAAAGAACCAGTTCTATAATACCTTTTAGAATCATATGTCCTTTAAAAAAAAGAAAACCTGAAAACGTTGTGTCTGATATATTGAAATATTGGATATAATGTGAATTACAGTCAACTAAAATTTAAACTAATGTCCGAATTTTCGAGGTCATCGTGACTCCATTATGAAGGATGAATTTAAGTGAATATAGATGGGACAAAGTCAGAAAATAGTGGCTAACTAACACAGGAATGTACGTGTTAAGTAAACCATTTTGTTTTTCTGTTTAAATCTTCGTGTGTTTTGGGGCTTTGAAATCGGCCTGCCACGCCCTTTTTAAAGGCATTTTAGGTATTCGCAATGCATGCATGGGCATACCTAAAACTTGAATGAGTCGCCGTGTTAGTAGGTAAGACTTGATAGCAACAATCGGCACCGATTGAAGTAGCACAGCGATCTTCAGTGGCGATTACTTTCCACTGAGAGCGTGAATTAACTTTTTTTCTTTAGAAGGATAAAATATAGGCAAGGTGTATGAAGTTGTAATATAAATATCTATTTATATATTTAAATATCTTTTTTTGTTTATAAGATTCCCTAAATAAAGGTGCAGGCCATATATCTCTGACCGTTACCGTACGTAAACTTTACTAATTGAAATAAGTGACATCCGTATTTTTCGAGTTGCTTGACATTTTTAAACCAAAATAAAGACACTTTTCTAAAATTACAAAACTGCCGTGAAACTCCGTTGATGTGATGATTACTCTTAAAAAAATTTTATTGATCCCATTTTATGCAAACTCTCGACTGAATCGTCTACAACAAAGTTACTTTATGAAAAATCGCTTTACATAAGCTTATTAGTTGTTATCACATTATTCAATCAGTCACTTTACATGGAAAAACTAAACTTTACGAAGATTATTTTTAGTTTGACAGTATCAATTTCAAGAGAATGATGCTATTGACAATCTGAATTCATATAATTATTAAAGCAAAACTAAGCGGACTAAAGTATGGTAAAATTCGCTAGAAAATGCTGACCGAGTGACACAGACACGACGTCGTGAAATGTACATGTAAACATCAAAGTCACGCTATACCAAGTTAATAGAAAAATCAAATATCGATATCTCAAAGACTTCTTCGTAGCTAAAACATTTTCTTAACTTATACAAAGTGTTTAAATTATATATATCTGTATTTAGAAGTATGGATTCTATAATTCAATGTTTATTCAATGCCGCCTTTGAAGTCGACGAAATTAGACGAACCCGTGAAAACGTCAATGTTTGCTTGCACATAGCTAAATGAAGAAGATCATAACCGCACGATATTTTTGCATTTTATTATTCGCTAAGGTATGGAATTTGCAAATATCTACTTGTTTAGAGTGGTTCTTTCCCGGAAGTTTGAGTTTTTTACCTTTAAACAGGAGCCACTTCGCACCTTTTTCGAAAACCATTGAACTATGGTGTGTTTGGAATAATTTTTTTTCGCGAATAAAAAAGCAATAGCTATGATGATATTGTGTCAATTAGATGTTCTAATGATGTCCTTTCTAGCTATGTTAAAAAATAATCAAAATACGTGCACGTTGCTGAGTGACGAATTTGTGAATTTGTCCAAAATTCCCTCGAAAATTATGCGAAAAAGCCGACAAATGAGTCCCAAACTTCAAACGCTTCTAAAAAATATCATTTTAATAGATATCGCTTAAAAATTGCCGATTTTGTGAATCGCCTATAAAGTACTTCTCACAGGCAGAAAATGAAGGAAATATATTTTTTAAACCGAAGTCCACTGGTCCGCTCTAACCGAGACAGCCTCTTAAACACTACTTCAAGGTTGAGTGTATTTGTATTATAGCCTTGCCAAAGCTGTATTACGTCTGTTCCCAAACGCACCTCCAGGATGACTTTGCAAAACTGGTTGAAAATAAAATAAAGGATTTTATATGGAATGGTAAAAAACCGAAAATAGAGCAAGATACTTTAATAGGAAACTACGATGGAGGTCTTAAAATGACTGACTTTGGCACTTTCATAAAATAAAATAATAAAGAATAATAAAGTTAATTAAATTAATGGTTTCAAAAGATAAAATATACAGTCTCATACCATCAATATATTTGAAATCAATAGGAGGCTTTGATCATATTCGAGAAAATTTTGATTCTAAAAGAATACCTAAACATCTACCATCCATTTACAAAGATATGATTCTATATTGGTCTGATTTTGTTACAAAAAACCAAAGGCTAGATCTATCAAATCAACATATATGGAATAATAAATTTATACAAATTAATAAGCAATCCGTATTTTATAAAAGGTTCGTAGAACTAAAAATAAACAAGGTATTGGATCTCTGTGACATAAATGGCGAGTTTACATGGGCTCATACAAAATTTCTAGGTCTATCAGATAAAGATTTTATACACTGGGCAGGAATAATTAACTCAATCCCAAAAGAATGGAAGACTTATTTCAAAAATCATGGCGAAATTGAAACTCTCAAAAAACAAATAGGAGATTGTTTGACGTTAAATGACAAAAAGGTAACCTTTGAAAAAATAAATACTGCGGATATATATCAACAAATAGTAATATCGAAATTTAAAATAACAACATCACAGAAACATTTAATAAGTAGGATTTCACCAGGAGAAAATATAAGTATTGATTGGAAAAATGTATATGGAAGAACATATAAGACAACAATTGATACATACTTAAGAATGTTCCAATATAAGATATTGAATAATATTCTATATCTGAATCGTGATCTTTATCGTTTTAAACTTATTTCTTATGCCTCTTGTTCTTTTTGTAAAATTCATCCAGAGACAATCGATCACTTATTTGTATACTGCATCAAAACTAAAAAACTTATATTTTGAAATACGAGATTGGTTAGAGAAATTCGATTTGTTCCTTCCTGAATCAAACACATATAACATTATCTTAGGTGTTGATGATTTAACTATCAACTTCGTAATTTTAATGTTTAAATTAATTTTATTCAAAAAAAGAGAAAATGAAAAAATCCCTAACATAAGAATCTTTGCCTTGTTTTTGAAATCCTTTGAGATTATAGAAAGAAAAGCTGCACAAACAAAAAATATTATGCCTCAGCATTTGAAAAAATGGCAAAAATTGCAAAAAGCAATACAGTTTCATTAATTATATTTTCAAGAAAGGGCAAAAAATAAAAATAATATTAATATTTGTTTTTGTTTATTTTTGTTTTGTTTTAGTATCTAGTTACGTGTATGTGATTATATGTTTTTCCTTGTTTATTTGTAGAATAATATGTAATATAAAAATGAAAATTGTTGATATATATATAATACATCTAATGTACTACCTCTAATGGGTAGTACATACCAAATTGTAAATAGGAAATAATTAAATAATAAAAAATTATAAAAAAAAAAAAAAAGGTTGAGTGTATTTTGTGAAAAGAGATTCTTAGATTCTATAAGTTATAATGCTATTACAACAATCACATACACCTACTTGCAAAAAGGTTGTCATATAAATTTGAAGATTCAAAGTTAGTAGTTCGTGATTTAGTAAATTCACAAATTCAGAATAAATCATCGTCGACGTCATCAGACTCGGAAAGCATCAAATATACGACGGACGATTTTGATTTTCACGGTTTAGATATCTTAAATTAATCAAAACCGTGACTGATCAAGCAGCGCCTGTTGATTGTAATGACGTCAGCGATAATTTATTCTGAATCGGTGAATTTACTAAATCACGAACTACTAACTTTGAATCTTCAAACTTCTATGACAACCTTTTTGAAAGTAGGTGTATACTCATTACAATGTATTCTCATTTCAGATTACTGGCATGGCAAACTTTGGCAGACCCCAAAAACAACCTGATGGAACTGAAGGATATGCATCAATAACCCTGACTCTTAAAGAACCAGATACTGAAATAAAAACTATCGCCTGTATTATTAACAATGATGGGCTATTACAAGAGTTGCAAAAGGAAAATCAAAGTGACTTATATGTAAAAACACACAAAGACACCAAGTTTTTCCTATATTTTTATTGTTCTGAATCAAATTTGTCAGATCGTTTAGTCAAATCTGAAGTAGTAGCTCACCGCTTTACTAAGCCAAACAACGACAAAAACTGTATAATCGAGAACAAATGGGAAACAAGACCGTTTTTCTTGAGGGATAATCATGTGTTTTTGCCTGCATGTCATAAAGATTTGAAAACAAATGATTTTGAATTATTTTTAACAAATTATAGTACAGCCGTCACAGACATAAAAAATATTTCAGCTGGAAAATATAGAGGAGTGCAAAACAGTAATGTACCAGTTAAATATCTTAGTTTTTCACTGTCAAGCAGTAATGGTACATTGAGTATCCCAAATCCGGCTTATGATGTTTTCCAAAACTTGGTCGATGGTCCACTACTCCTGTTTGAGGAAGCCAGTAGGAGATGGAAACTAATTGGATGGTATGAGAACACCCCAGAAAAGAACAGAATCATTGTTTATAATTTAATAGCACAAGGTGAGAAGATATTACATTGAAAATCGTTGCATCACGACTTACAAATTGTCAATTTCAATTTGATTTTGGGGTTTCTGATCCGTCAATAAGTTTGGAGGCAGAGCTTACCTCAAATTAACCGCAATGAGTTAACAAGTTTATGTAAGCTCCGCCTCCAAAGTTGATTGACGGATCGCAAAAGACAATAATCCAACTGAAATTTCGAAATAGAAGGTCTGCATGCAGCAATATGAATGAATAGAGGTTTGATAAAGGTTTTCATTGTTTTTATATTTAAATAGACACTACAGATATTTGGAAAACATCCATAAGCAACCAAACAGATGGCAGCCAACATCCTCCTGATACATCTGTATCTGCTGATCCACCTACAAGCACTGATCATGCAAACCAATCTGGATTGACTGGTCCACCTACAAGCACTGATCAGGCAAACCAATCTGGATTGACTGGTCCACCTACAAGCACTGATCAGACAAACCAATCTGGATTGACTGGTCCACCTACAAGCACTGATCAGGCAAACCAATCTGGATTGACTGGTCCACCTACAAGCACTGATCAGGCAAACCAATCTGTATCTACTGGTCCACCTACAAGCACTGATCAGGCAAACCAATCTGGATTGACTGATCCACCTACAAGCACTGATCAGGCAAACCAATCTGTATCTACTGGTCCACCTACAAGCACTGATCATGCAAACCAATCTGGATTGACTGGTTCACCTACAAGCACTGATCAGGCAAACCAATCTGGATTGACTGGTCCACCTACAAGCACTGATCAGGCAAACCAATCTGGATTGACTGGTCCAACTACAAGCACTGATCAGCCAAACCAATCTGGCTCTACTGGTCTACCTACAAGCACCAATTCTCAGCCAAACCCAAATTATCAAGGTAATTAACCCTTTCACTCCTGGGCTTTTTTGACATTTTTGAGCAATGTTCTGGATATAAACGATCCGCATGGTTTCTTGACTTAAAAAAAAAACACAAATGCCTCAATAACTGTCCATCTTTATTTTCGTGACGTTTATTTCTCAAAAGGTGCTTGATAATAATGTTTCTGAGACTTCATTTTCGCAATAAAAACATGATGAAATTTGGGATTAGGGCATTTCTCATTGGAATAACCTAAAGTTAGTCATAAATGATTATTTGTTTATTTTTGTGCACATTTTAAACATTTTGTTAACATTTATAAACCAATTTAGTCCTTCACATTTTCCTATTAATGCCTCAGGATAGCTTTGTGTAAATATGTGAATTTATGAAACATTTTTAATGCTGTTTTAAAATACCAACCAATTCATCAAAACACCAAGCGGGGTAAAATGCCTAAAATAAAACACAACTCTGGCTCTGTCATCTCATTGGATATAATAACATTTTTTCCTATTTGTGTCTCGTGATAGGTTTCTATACGTATAATATGCCTGTATTAGAGCGGTTTTTTTTGCTCATGACTAACTGACCTTTGCTGTCTATGTATACAGTAGTACCTCTATTAAGCGGTCACCCTCGGGACTTTCCAAAGTGGCCGCTTAATAGAGGAGAATAGAGGTATAGAATAGGTATAGGAATAGATTTGGGACTTTTTATTGTGACCACCTAATATATAGAGGTGACCGCTTAATAGAGGTACAACTGTATATGTATTGTATATGATCTATGTATGATACGTTATGAATTTCAATCCCTCAGAATCCCTTCTGTTCAGTAGCCCGAGTAATCGCTCATAGAGCGTCTAGTTTTTAATAAAACCACAGGCGATTAATAATGACCGGTCCCTAATGTTTTTTTTTTTTGCACCATCTTGAAAGGTAGCCAGGCTTTTGTATTGAAGCGAGACGAATGTTGAGTTGTAAGCTAAACTTTGGTCTCGCTTTGATGCATAGGCCCGGTAATATTTCATATGTGACGTCATACTGGCAGTTTTAATATCACACAAAATGTGATTTGCATACAATAGAGTCATCCACTCCCCTCCCCTCCCTCCTGACAACTCCAGTTGGTATTACTGTCTATTTATGGTGATGTCTACTGTACCTAGTTAAACTAGCTGTTAGGCCAAGGACTCCTAGATGACCCTACATGGTGTATGTCTGTGGTGACGATATGAAACACAGACTTTACATTCTCTTAAAGAGGAAACTCACTATCAGAAAATAAAATAATTGAATAACATATACAGATATAACCAGAAAATAGTGGAACTGGTGACGTCATAAAGAAAAAATATTTCGATTTTCGTTTGTTAAGGCCCGGGCAAACGGCTTCAATAGCTTAGGTCTTCAACATTTGCTTCCGCATACCGTTCGATTTTGTCCAATGACAAAGTTGAAGCCGTTTTCCCGGGCCTTTAAACTCTTTCAACATCGATTTAAGACATTTCCAACATTTCAACAATGTTGCAAGGGTGGGCAAACGGCTCAACATTGCCATTCAACAAGATCGCGCTTATGTTGAAGCAAATTTTGAAGCCATTTGTCAGGGCCTGAAGTAAGTATATAATCAGGATGATCGATTCAGAACCACATTCAGATTTAAGAATGCGTTACACTGATCCATTCTAAATTTTAAAATACCAGAACACGATTTAAATTTGTTATCATTTTCTCTCTATGACTTTGAGATATCGCCAACATTAAGCAATCTCTCTTGCAAGATGTCGTGAAATTATGCAAATTAGGCGCCGATCTATAAACCATAACAAACATTTGTTGAAAATTGTTTTTTGGTCAAAAAGTAGAAACGTTTTTGAAATGATATATCAAAACATAAAAATCATAGCATATCTAATACAGACCAAATTAAAAGATAAAATTGTAAAATCTAAAAATATGATCAACTAAAAACGTTTGTACATGTTGAAGCATCTTGAGTTGTCGAGTTGGTAGAACGGATATAGCACAGCATTACAATAGTCCAGCTAAGAAGTTACAAAGCATGTATTTAAGAGTCTCACAGTGCTCAAAGAATATAGATTTCATGTCGAAATAAAATAATTCAGTTTAACTCAATTTAAAAAATGTAATAAAGGAAAAACTTCTCTTCTTCATAAGGGACAGACTTCAAAAAGACCATCAATGTAGCTGTGTCCTCAAGAGCATTGTTTAATCTGGAAGAAGAAAATGATTTATTTGTTGAACAAGGTCTTGAGAAATACAACGAGTTGCAGTTAGAACGAGAAGACCAGATACCTGATCCTGGAGCTGCATTTCCGTTTATCAAGGTTAGTCAGTTAAAACTTATAAGTTGAGAATGTTGGCCATTCCGAGCCAGCTTTTAAAACCAAATGGCGGCATCGTTCAGCTGAGTTGCGATAGCTTCGATCTTCAAAATAGGAGCGCGGGAAACCAACAAATCCAATCTCGCCTCATTTTTCTACACAATATTGACTTTTGTCTTTTATTTAAAAACAAATTTTGTTTAACGTTGACTTGAATTATTATTTTTCATATTTCTACTCGCAAAAGAACGCCATACATAACTCTAGTCTGACTCAGCCTGAAATTCAGCAAGAGGCATGAATATTATTCTTTATTTTGTTACGGTCAATCATGTGCAAAATACCTTGGGACACTATCTGGTTTTTACATGAAAAATATTTCAACATCATTTTTCCGTTTTCCCCTTCTCCCCCGTATCAATGTTGAGTTTCGGGAATGTGAAACGGTTGTCATTTGAAAGACCAATCAACATTGCTCAGGGGGGAAAGGGGTTTGCAAATCAAATTGATACATTTCGTATATTGTTTAAAACTCAAACAAAAACACTCATAAAAACGTGACATTGTTCCAACAATTTTGCACATGATTGGGTGGTTATTCTCCTTCGACTATTTCCTTCAATTTTACTTTCATAATTTCGTTGAAGCAGTTTTCATTTTTAAAATCGATTTCTTGTTTCAGAGTACCGCGTGATCGGTCTAACAACATGATCTGTTCTGATCAGTTTGAGTACCGCGTAATAATGTTTCAGTTGTTTGTTTATCTATTCAAGGCACTTCAAAACGTCAACGCTATGTTAAAAGAACGAGATCCAAATGAGGAAGAAATATTTACCATCACCTTGATGTCGCACAACAATGCTCAAGTTGGAATACGACTGCAGAAATCTATCGAACACCACGGTACTGATAATAATAATAATAATAATAATAATAATAATAATAATAATAATAATAATAATAATAATAATAATAATAATAATAATAATAATAATAATAATAATAATAATAATAATAATAATAGTTGGTTAATCTAAAGACCTGACCCTATTTAATACACTCGAGAATAAAAAATCCATACTGCACCCTATTTAATTCGTTACAAATCGGAGAAATGGACTCTATTTTAGTAGTATTCAGACATATTTATTTAGCATCATATTTTATACATGTATATTTAATTACATTGAATTCTTTTTTTTTTCCACTAACTTTTCGATGCAAGTCATTTACAATATCTAGATGGATGGTTTGTTAGGGTAGATGGCTTTTTAAAAAATAGTTCAAAAAGATTTAAGGCAAAGCGTGTTTAGAGAAAAAGTAAGATTCTATAGTTATAATATTTTGAAACAAGAAGGAAATGTTATACTAATATGGAGTTGGAGAGATAATGGAATAAATAAATAATCAAATGGAAATGGAAATGTACACTAGTACAAATATTTCTATCAAGCTACAATCATGTGCAAAATACCTTGGGACATTATCTGTTTTTTTTTTACATGAAAAATAGAATATAAATAAATATTTTCCCCCTCCCCCATATCAATGTTGAGTTTTGAAAATGTGAAACGGTAATCATTTGTAATACAAATCAACATTGTTCTGGGGGGAGGGGGGGGGGGTTGCAAATCAAATTGATACGTTTTTTGTATATTTAAAAACAAACTCAAACAAAAACGTTCATAAAAATGTTACAATTGTAGATATGATTGTAGATAGGAAAATACATATATAATAGATTAGAATCAAATAGGCTGAGTATTATAATTATATGATATGATCTCTTATTTTTAACTTGAAATTTTGTTTTCTTAATTTTAGGAAAAATAAGTGTCAAAATTTCAATCCCCGTAAATCTGATGTCGAATACCCCCTCCCTACACCCGGGCCTTCCGGTTTTCTTTCTGTGTGAGTCTGTCCATCCTCTATGTGTCTAACTGATTGTTGCTTGTAGGTCTCATTATATCACGAGCGGCTTTAAACGATGGAGACAGTGCTGTTGACCTCCTTGAAGACTTCAACATCACTCTCTTCTTGACATCATACGAAAATGAAGTCACTGATGCTATTAGAAAAGGTAACGATAGGTTGGCTAAGCAACACATGCATTATTACAACCACATGGAGCACATGAACACTTATAAATGATACAGTTATTGATTAATCGATTCATTTGTGTTCTATCCTTCCTTCCCGTCTACCTCCTCCTTTGCCTATCATCCCTCTATAGTCCCTCCTTGCTTTCCTTCCTTCAGTCTCTCCTTATTCCCCATCCCTCCTTCATGCACCAATTCATTTATCATTGTCGTGTCTAGGTTTCCCTGCTGCAGTAATGTCCCTTCAACCACTGAACTCGCCCAGCGAAACACAGCTTCGTATTGCTTTTGACTTGGACGCTGTGTTGTTCTCAGACGAATCTGAAAAAATCTATCAAGCAAATGGTTTGGACGCGTTCTTGGAACACGAGATAAAGAATAGAAATATTCCCTTGAAAGAGGTTAGTTGGCTGGCTCGTTTGTTGCTTGGGGATGTTTAACAGCCTACAAGGAGGACTTTAGGGTTTTTAAAGTACGAACAATTCTAGTTCAAAGAGAAATAATAATAATATAATAATAAAGAAAATTTATATAGCGCTGTTTCATCTGGGGATTGCAACAGCGCTTTACAAAATTATGATAAAAGTATTTAATTAAAAATATAAAATGACAAAACAGTTTGTATTTAAAATACATACTATAAAAAGAGAGTTTAAAATTGGAAACAACTTTTTTTTTTGGAAACCCGTCAAGTTGATTAATTTCCAATGCATATTATTTCATTACAATATTCTTTTGTATGTTCATTTAACAGTAGTTTCATGCAGTCTTAGAAAATTAAACAAGACTAGAGGTTTACTTACATTGTAATTGCAAGCTCCAATCATCCCTCACTTTCAGCTCATCGTGCCTTTTTATCATTCTAAATTCCCATCGTGCAGCTATATCAGAGTTTAAAAACCTGTCACACCCCAATTCTATTGTTTTGTGTAGGTTTTGAAATCCAGAGTAAAGGCCCGTGCAGAGTGAAGGCCCGTGCAAACGCACGCAACATTGTTGGCCCAACATGGTTGCTCCAACATGTTGGACCCGTTTAAACACCCTGTTGGATGATGTTTGATGGAACTCATCCAACATTTCTTTTGTCTTCGTGTTCAACAAACCGTATCGCAACAATGTTGGCCAACAATGTTGCGTGCGTTTGCTCGGGCCTTAAGACCAGGGGAGTGCGGGGCTAAATTCAAAACCCGGGCAGGTTTTGAATTTGTCCTGTCATTATTATAAAATTCAAAATAAGGTACACCATGTTCGTGCATCCAAAAACCTTTGATGGAATATATTCACACCTTTTAAACATTCAATGTTGCATCAACAAACTATACAAAAGCTCACATGCATGCATGCATGCAAACATCGATATAATTGAATCGAATGTCCACGCTCTCACAAATCCAAAAACTGCTAATTACAAATTATCTTCCACGAATTTGGCTGTTTCAAGCTCACGGGCTCGGACTTTCATTGAATTTCGGCCTCGGCCTTGGTCTTGAATTTCAATGAAAGCCCTCGCCCTATAGTTTGACCCTTTATGTAAACCACGGCTGAACTTTAGTTATTTGTTAACTTAAACGTCTCAGCAAATAATAAACCACCAATATTCTCTGCATGTTTCAGGGGCCGTTGAAACCTTTCGCCGAAGCCATTGGAAGAATGCAGAAGAAATTTCCCTCCAAAGAATCTTGTCCAATCAGAACGTACATAGTATCATCACGTGATGCCACTGTTGGGCAACGTGCTCTGCTTACATTACGTAGTTGGGGTTTGGAAATCAACAAGTGTTTTTTCCTGGCTGGTACACCAAAGGACGAGGTCTTGAAGATTAAGGCAATCAATCCTCATATATTCTTCGATAACCAGTTCTGGCACGTACATCGAGCGAGGGAAAAGGGAACACCATCTGGTCAAGTGCCTAGTGTCACACGCGAGTACGACGAGTAGAAAAGGGAGAGTTCCAAAAAGAAACTCGATTTTTAATTATGCATCAGTGTTCGCGTAACGCGACGGCTCTGATGACGTCATGATCCAATATGGCGGCCGCTGTTGCTTTGATATTTTACAAACAAAACGCAATTTCTTTTAATGCTTTTTCATTTACATTTTTTATTCACTTCTAAGTAAAAACTAATAATACTTCGAATATCATTACACATTCAATTAATTGACAATTATCAAACAGAATATTAACTTTGAACTTGAACTATTGTTTATTTACACACTGATATATATATACAAAATTACAAATATGTTTATCATAATTAAAGAATAAGCCAGTTATTTACAAATAGAAATTAAAGTATATAGAAAGGATGAGAAGACGTGTGTGTGGTGTTGTCGAAATAGTTGCAGTGCGAATCGAAAAACCGTGGGCAGAAATATTTTAGAAATCGTCTTTTGTTCGTTGAACAACTCACAAATAACTCTAACTACAAAAGTGTATCATTTCTGAGTTGAAACGATTTCTAAAATATTTCTAGGTGCCTACGGTTTTCTGATTCGCACTGTAAAACTTTCTGGTCCACCAAAAAAATGTAAGTAAGTCCTTACCCCCTCACCTAAAGCATTGCCTTTAAAGTGCAACAAACCCCTGCGAGATTACAATTTGTATCAAAAGTTAGAGCATTTTTAAGAACTTCTGCGAAAAAAATACACGATTTGAACAAATTCCTGATTTTTTACAAACGTTTAAACATGCGAAAAAACGGCCTTCGAGCTCCCTGTGGTGGCACACCAGAGTGCAATAGCGTGGGTTGGCCCAAGTAGCTGTGACGACATCGCAGTAGCGTGTTACCTTGATAGTTAGTGTAAACATAGCGAAGTATGTGGCGTAAAACGTTAAAATAGTGTCAAACAAGGCACAATTTGCCCAACCGGTGCGTTATTTATGGTTGTAGCAACACATCGAACCTTGGAGAAGGCATTGGTTTACACATTTACAGAAGATCTCATCTTCATAGATGATCGAGGAAGTGAGAAGGCTGTTGAGTGAAGGAACCATAGTCCTCAAGTCGTGGTAACCAAGGATGAAAACCACAAGAAGAGGTTATATTAGTCATAGATTATTCGCAAACCATTAACAGGTTCACAATTAATCCTTGACGGTTTTCCGTTGTCAAGAATAAGCGACATGGTCAATGACATCGTTCAGTACAGAATCTTCAGCACTATCGACCTCACAGCGAATACCATCAAGTGCCACTCAAAGATGAGTACAAACCCTACACAAACTTCTTCGAAGCTCGCAACAACTTGTAACAGTTCACCCGTCTGCCCTTTGGCGTCACTAACGGAGTCGCCTGTTTCCAAAGGGAAATGATGAAGTTCTTGGAAGAGAATAATCTTAAGGCAGTGTTTCCTTATATCTTGACAATATTGCCATTTGTGGCAAAGACCAAGATGAACACAATGTAAATCTGAAAAGCTTTCTTGAAGCTGCCAAGCGCAAAAACATGCTGCAATGATGACGAAGTGTGTGTTTTCCACCCGATGCCTCCCTATTCATTCTCGGATATGTAATTGAGAAAGGAGACATTCGCCCAGACCCCGAACGACTTCGACCCTTGCGTGAGCACCCAATCTCACAAAAAAAAGCGATAGCGATAAAAGCGAAATATTTGAAGAAAATGAAATATTTTTTTTGTGGTCCGATAAAATGTTTGTAAGTCAACAAACACCCACTCCCCACCCCCCGTGGTCCGATAAAATGTTTGTAAGTCAACAAACATCCACTCCCCCCCCCCAAGATATATAAAAATATGATTTCAATGGAACAAATGCAATAGTTGACTCAGAAACAGCCGATTTTTGCAGATAAAATTAAAAACTCAAACACATTAACTGTAACTATTCGCCATTTTGAAACTTGATGTGCGCGGTCATTGTCACGTGACATAAAGTTGTTTCTCCTGCCTGGAGAAATTAATTTATTCTGAACGAAATCGGCTGAAATTAACTCAGAGGGTTCTAGAGATCAACAAGAAGACACTGTAAGAATTTTTTTTTTTTTTTTAAATTTTAAGGTTACCGTCCACGTTCGCGGGGTGCTCTCAGTTAAAAATTGTTTAGCGCGTCACTTAACAATAAAGATAGACAAAGTATATATCATTTTAAAGCTTATATAACAGAGAATAAGACTATGTAAGTTTTTTTTAAGAAAACGAATATCTTTAACCAATGCTCCACGAAAAACCTCAAAATCGAGCGCTTTCATTAAAAAAAGTATAAGTCCAAAAGTTCCTACTACTTCGCCGTCATTTCTGCATTATGCCAATCAGCACATACATGTGTTCAAAACCGTGTCCAGGTTTTTCGATAAAATGCTTCGTTCTTGAATAATAGTGTTTCAAAATCGACTCATTGTTAAAACTTCAAGTTAAATAACAAAATGGGCCATAACTCTAAAACTAAGCATTTTATCAAAAAAACTGGACACGGTTTTGAAGACCAATATGTGTTGATTGACATAACGAAGAAATGACGGCAAAGCAGTATGACCTTTTTGACTTATACTTTTTTAAACAACTCGCATTGAAAGCGGTTAATTTTGAGGTTTTTCGAAGAGCATACCTTACAGAAAATTGTTGTATATAACAAAACATACACAGTCTTATTCTCTGTTATATAAGCTTTAAAATGATATATAATATGTCTATCATTATTGTAAAATGACGCGGTAAACACACTTTTAACTGAGAGCATGTGAAAGCACACCGCGAACGTGGACCGTAACCTTAAGCCAAAAATCGAAAGCCGAAAAGTACCCATATCATTTAGTTAATCAACACTAACAGTGCTTGGGCTACCTGTGGTTGAACAACAAGTTCTTTGAAGTCTGACGTGTTGCCTATATACACCTATTTCAAAAATCGTTGTTGCAAACAAAGCCACAGTCCACACTCTAAAGCCTGCAAAGGATGTCGGTATTTCTTCTCTTGTTATCGATTTATTCATAGCGTATTTTGGTTGTATGTGTTTGTGTTATATGACCATAACAAGTTGTTGTTGTGATAGATGTAAATAGAAATATTTCTTTAGAAACATGCAATGAATCATAAATTAAGTCCATGTAACCGACATCCTTTGCAGGCCTTAGAGTGTGGACTGTAGCGCCGGCTTCGACAACGATTTTTGAAATAAGTGTATAAACCAAAACTTTCAACTGGCGCAGGTGTGAAGAACGTCGCAGAATTAACTCGACACCTTTTAAGACCTAAATAATAGTGATTTCAGATCAAATTTTGATAGCTGTTTGGTAAGAGGTAAGACTTTTGTCAAATATTGATTCTTGCATAAAGTTGTATAAATTACGAGAACTAAAATGACTTTTTTGATGTTTTAAAATGTTTGATAGATCAACACAAACTCTCTCAACTGTGGTTCTCTCCCAAGTGTAAAGAAATTCGAAGAATTTAAAATCGACACCTTTATTGGTGATTTCAGAGCAAACTTCTGCTTGCTGTTTGCTAAGAGGTAAGACTATATTGATTGGTGCATGTAGTTGTTGTTAATGATTATAATTATTTTTTTGAAGTTTTAAAATGTTTGATAGATCAAGCACCGGAGTAATTAATTAATTAAGTTTGTCCTTATATTTCTACCATCTAAAGTACTATATATCCTTATTAAAAAACTGGACTAGAATCGTTCAAAAAAAATTCGGCCAATAGACGAATTTTCATACATCCACCCCAAAACAGCAGAAGGATTTTCAAGTTCGCCGAGGCCTACTTTCAAAGTCCGTTTTCTCGGCTTTTTCTTCAAATGAAAACTTATTTTTGGGGTCTAAACTATGGTTTGATGTCTCGTCTGACTAGAAAAAGCAAAATATTTCTTTTAGAATATACAAATTACGAACAATTATTTAAATTTTAATATCGAGACTACTCTATGATATGCGTGAAACGAAAAGCTGTGATTATATAGGGCTTAGAAAATTGCAAATTTCTCAAATGTGGTACCTATCCCGATTTCAATTAAATAACAGAGATGCTATTCAGTAGTTCTGTACAATAAATAAGTCGGCACATTGCGTTTCTAAGAATTTGACAAAGCCCAAAGTTTTACATTTTTACAGATATTTCCTTGTGTGGCACGACATAATAGTTAAAACTTTAGATTCAAATGTTATGTATGTCATCATGAGATATTTCCACTAAAAATGTTTGAGATTTAATTTCACCACAAAAATGTTTTCTTTTAAAAAATATTTGCATACGTCAAAGTTTAACAACATTGAATTTTAAAATAATATTTATATTTAAAAAATCTTCTTACAATCTTAAAAAATGATTCTTATAAGTAAAGTTGGAGAAAACCTTGATGGCTTTTAAAACTTTTATTTATTTTAAGCTGTTTTATGAGATTATACAATTGTGCATGATAGAAATATGATTTACCATGATGCATGTTTTTTCCTATAAATGTGCTGATATAAATAGCGGTGAGCTTTTTAATATTTTACAAGTCTGAATTGATATCTAAAGAGAATAAAGACTTCTAATATTTTATGCCTTTTTACTTAAATTTTCCATATTTTAATACAAGGCTATCTTTGTCAGACTATTTTGTAATGTATTATTTTAAATGACTTAATATTTTTTTAAATGACCTCATGCGCTGTGGAAGCTAGATCGAGAGGAATTACTGACCACTGTAAACAATAAATAAATAATAATTACTGAGATGGATGCCATGCCGATATATCACATTTTACCTACATTACACAATTAGACTCAACAACATCGATACTTGGGCATGTTGGCCAGTCAGACGCAACACAAGGCAATAATCGCTGTCGCAATCAAAGCTGCAGTCTATACTGTGAAGCTTGCAAAGGATGTTGGCATTTCTTCTCGTGTTTATTACTATTTATTCATAGTATATTCTGGTTGTACGTGTTTGTGTTATATGACCATAACACGTTGTTGCAGTGGTAAACGATAAAATAAATATTTCTTTAATAAATCAGAAAATATTTTCATATTACCGACATCCTTTGCAGGCTTTAGAGTGTGGACTGTAGATTCGGCTGCGACAACGATTTTTGAAATAGGTGAAATAATAATAATTATTATTATTATTTATAAAGCGCAAATACAAATTTGTTCTAAGCGCTATACATTGATTGTTACAAACAACAACAACAGTAACAAAAAGACGTAATTACAAAGAATAAGCTAATTTGAAAAGATAAGTTTTTAGTTCGGTTTTGAAAGAAGCTAGACTTGATATTTTTATAATAGATATTAGCAGTGAGTTCCAGAGTTCAGGAGCAGCTACAGAGAAGGAGCGATGACCATAAGATTTAAGATTATAGGACTGTACTGATAGAATATTTTGTGATGACGAACGAAGATTACGGTTCGGTTTATACATTGAAATGAGTTCTTGGATATAGGTAGGAGATAGGCCATGAAGAGCTTTGAAGGTAAGTAACAGGATTTTATATTTGATTCTAGATTCAATTTGTAACCAGTATCATAATACACAGCAAAGATGTCATATAACGAGAGGATAAACGTTCAGCGTCACATACTTATTAATAGTATAGATAAAGTACATGTAAAGTTATATGATATCATACTCAGTAAATATATCTGGCAGCATGCCAGACACGCAAAACCCCCAAAAACACATTGTGGAAAAAAATGGGCAAAAGGTAAAAAGGTTTCTATGTACAAGCTATAAACAAAAGAAAAAAACATGGAAATTAAATAATATAGTATTTCCGCTACAAAAGTTTAATAATACGATGGTGGTGACTGACCGTATTGACTGATTCAATTCAAATTTACAACACTAAAAAAATTGGATCACCCAAATGGGAAAGTGCGAACGGGACTCTAAGTCCCATGCAAGGCGTCTCCCGCCTTAAATAATACAGAAAATAACAGAAAATTACCTGTAACGTGAAAAGATAATCATTGTTATAAAGAACTAGCTAAATTAATGAATAAAAATGAATCTAAGTCATCTGTGACAAGGAGACTGGCGAAGCAGTGACCAAGTGCAGTATAAGTCGACATCAAAGATGTTATCTACATATGCTGCTTGTTTTATTTGCGATGTTCTTGTTTTTTTTCCTTGGTACGGCGGCTAACGTTCTATGCTATTTTGTTGTACTGTGGTCGTTTCCATATCGTGTATATCCCTATTGGTGTCTTTGCCCCATCACTACCACAAATGGTCCCTTTTAAACAATATATTATACATTGTGTACTGACATTATATACTGACAGTACTTATACTGACAGTACTAACGTAATAGTGTAATAGCAGTACTGGGGTAATAGAGTAGTTGCGTATTTGCGTACTAGAGTAATAGAGTGCTAGAGTAACAGCGTACTAGCGTACTAGAGTAATAGCGCAACAGCGTACTAGCGTAATAGCGTAATAGCAGTACTAGGGTAATAGAGTAATAGCGTACTAGCGTACTAGAGTAATGGCGTAACAGCGTACTAGCGTAACAACGTACTAGCGTACTAGAGTAGCGTAACAGCGTACTAGCGTAACAGCGTACTAGAGTACTAGCATACTAGAGTACTAGGGTAATAGAGTACTAGCGTACTAGCGTACTAGAGTACTAGAGTAATAGCGTAACAGCGTACTAGCGTAATAGCGTAACAGCGCACTAGCGTAACAGCATACTAGAGTACTAGAGTAATAGCGTAACAGCGTACTAGCGTAACAACGTACTAGCGTAATAGAGTAGCGTAACAGCGTAACAGCGTACTAGAGTACTAGCATACTAGAGTACTAGCGTACTGGAGTAATAGCGTAACAGCGTACTAGCGTAACAGCGTACTAGCGTAACAGCGTACTAGCGTAACAGCGTACTAGCGTAACAGCGTACTAGAGTACTAGCGTAACGGCGTACTAGCGTACTAGCGTAATAGCAGTACTAGGGTAATAGAGTAATAGCGTACTAGCGTACTAGAGTACTAGAGTAATAGCGTAACAGCGCAACAGCGTACTAGCGTAATAGCGTAATAGCAGTACTAGGGTAATAGAGTAATAGCGTACTAGCGTACTAGCGTACTAGCGTACTAGAGTAATGGCGTAACAGCGTACTAGCGTAACAACGTACTAGCGTACTAGAGTAGCGTAACAGCGTACTAGCGTAACAGCGTACTAGAGTACTAGCATACTAGAGTACTAGCGTACTGGAGTAATAGCGTAACAGCGTACTAGCGTAACAGCGTACTAGCGTACTAGCGTAACAGCGTACTAGAGTACTAGCGTAACGGCGTACTAGCGTACTAGCGTAATAGCAGTACTAGGGTAATAGAGTAATAGCGTACTAGCGTACTAGAGTACTAGAGTAATAGCGTAACAGCGCAACAGCGTACTAGCGTAATAGCGTAATAGCAGTACTAGGGTAATAGAGTAATAGCGTACTAGCGTACTAGCGTACTAGAGTAATGGCGTAACAGCGTACTAGCGTAACAACGTACTAGCGTACTAGAGTAGCGTAACAGCGTACTAGCGTAACAGCGTACTAGAGTACTAGCATACTAGAGTACTAGCGTACTGGAGTAATAGCGTAACAGCGTACTAGCGTAACAGCGTACTAGCGTAACAGCGTAATAGAGTACTAGCGTAACGGCGTACTAGCGTAATAGCAGTACTAGGGTAATAGAGTAATAGCGTACTAGCGTACTAGAGTACTAGAGTAATAGCGTAACAGCGTACTAGCGTAACAGCGTACTAGCGTAATAGCGTAACAGCGCACTAGCGTAACAGCATACTAGAGTACTAGAGTAATAGCGTAACAGCGTACTAGCGTAACAGCGTACTAGAGTACTGTTTTGTGTAAAATGTCAAGCTCTAAATCGACATATGTGTTCTTACAACCCGCGCTTGGTAAACGGAATACCGATTGACAATCGGATCACGCGAGTAAGTTCAGCGACTTACAGTAATAAAACTTGTATTGTTGATAATGATATTTCATGTATGATATATTTTTGTTTATTCTACTTGTTTGCACGCCCTTGACGACAGTGAAATCACTCTCGCGCGCTGATTGCGCTTGTGCTGTAGTTATATAATTTCCTCAAATTTAACTCGTTCCGGAACTCAGAAGATTTGTAAACATACACAATTGATCTATCGTAGGTCTCTATAATTGACGGTTTTTCTCTCTACAAAAGAGCAAGAGAGCAATTTTACAACTTAACAATAACTAAAGTAATTGGAAGTTAACGGCTAGAAGTTTACCTAGCACAGGTAAGACAAGCAAGCGTGCCTTTAAAAGTGAGTGTTTTATAATATCGGTCACACCCCGGGGCCGGGGGGGTGTAACGAGCTTTATTGTAGGAATTTAAAATAAGTCATAAAATATTTAATTATGTATACGGATAAGTATTTTGTTACCATTGTTTCATTAGATAAACCATTGTCACACTGATACGTGCAAATGTGTAAATAAGATAGTATAAATACGCCCTAACGCGGCTTGGCGGCACGAAAACAAGAGAGACGCTAAACCAGAGAGACGCTCAACCAGAGAGAGACAGTCTGTTAGAGCGTAAGAGAATTAAGTCAAGGAGCAGACTCACTCAGAAGTCCCATGACCAAAGTAAAAGAAGAGGAGCAGACACATTCAAGGTCCCTCTAAACAAGATAATAATAAAAGAACTGAAGGAATTAAGAAACCAACCAAAGAACCGAATTGAAGGAATAAAGAAACTAACCAAAGAACCGAAGGAATAAAGAAACTAACCAAAGAACCGAAGGAATAAAGAAACTAACCAAAGAACTGAAGGATTAAGAAACCAACCAAAGAACCGAATTGAAGGAATAAAGAAACTAACAAAAGAACTGAAGGATTAACGAAACTAACCAAAGAACCGAAGTAATAAAGAAACTAACACGCAAAGGACCGAAGGAATAATAACCAAAGAAGCGAAGTACAAAGCAATATTCACAGAGAGTGGAACTGCCGCCGAACTATAAGTACACTGATAATTATTTATAATATTGCAATTCATAATCGTACTAAATTATACTATTTAAGATAGAGTTAAGTAATAATAATAAGTATCATATTGAGTATACTTTTCGTAATAATAATAAGTATCATATTGAGTATACGTTTAGTATTAATAGAAATGTCCTTTTGTAATAAATATAGTTTAGTTTAATTGGTGTATGTTTGGTATTCTCTGGGGAAGGCTTGAGGGACCGCGGTGTCTGGGTAGGGGCCTGGGGCGAGTGGTGACAGGGGGGGGGGGGGGGGTGGGGGGTGGCGGGGGGATGGGTACTACCACCCCAACTTGGGTGTGGGTGTACCGCCACGTCCTCAGAACCCCGACCCTATCCCAGACCTAGAATTTTGATTTCACATACCCTATCCCAGACTAAACCTAAGATTGTACACCCTGGCCCAGACTAAAAAAACCGCAAAAAAACGCAAAAACGGTTATATTTGCCAATTGTTTAATTGAATTTAAATCGTTTTCTGTGCCGGCAGAAAACGTAGCCTAGCAGGCTAAAACAACAACAGACAAAATGTCAAAAAGATACCTTATCCCAGACAAAAACCTTACCCTACCCCAGACAAATTGTAAAAAAAATGATACCCTACCCCAGACCTAAAAGCCGAAAAACCATACCCTATCGGGTGGCACATACCCGTATAGTAAATATAGAGGAGTACCAACGCCCACCCCCCCGGGGGTCACACTGGCAAATGAGCTAGAAACGCGCTAAGTAAACAACGAGCAAAAAAATGTTAACTTTTATCTGTTTGTACATACGATATGATAGGCCCCATTCCCACTAGCCTGCTAAAGTTTGGCTCAACCAAAATTCATACCAAAGTTTATTTCAACCAAAGTTTGGTTTGGAAACTTTATTCGCACTATAATGTTAGGCCGATCGCAAACGTCAACCAAGTGTCAATTGATAGATACATTTTAATAAGCGTCACGTTTTGGAGCAGTATCAGCTATTTTTAAATTTTTAACTACATTATTGTTATTAAAAAATATAGAACATCTATTAAAAAAATAGAACATTTCCCCGTACAAATCACGATAATATCACGGATTCATCTCTCTTCGATTGATCGAGCTAGTTTGTGGTTTTTGTTGGCTTTGAACACACACATTGAAGATCCAGGTTGACGTGATAATTACCAAACCTGTCAATTACATAACCTGTCAAAATTGATTTTTTGAAGTTTGTTTGGCAGCGACAAATTTTGTCCCAACACAAAAATATATCCGCACTGCACTTTTCCTACCTCGTCGATGACAGAGTTTTTTGGTACAACAAACAAAATTTGGGCCCAAAATTTGTTCTAGTGCGGCCCCGGGTGTTTTCGCAATTTTATTGTTTGTTCGATGAGAAATGCCAGGAATGTGTCAAGATTTTTGATCTAAACAAGCCCAGTCAAAAGAAAAACGTTTTGCTGTCGGAAGAACATCATTATTATTTTTTTTGATAATATATTTATTACATGATATTTATTATCAATTTTTACCCTCGACTTTTTTCCCTCGACCCTCGAGGCTCAAACAAAACCTACACCCCGTCGATTGGGGCCACTTTTTGACCTCACTGAATTGGACTCGAATTGTTGCACAAAACATGTTTGAAACAATTCAAAAATTTGGTTCAAATGACATACTGCATGTGACTTGCATGATTTTTTTATATTTTCCATTTTTGCGCTAATTCTGTATGAAGTTGAGTTATGTGTGACAACTTGTCTGTTAATATTAATTATTATTATTATGAATGAATAAAATATTGAATGATTGACCTATTGACGACAAATGAGCATCAGCAATACTTCGCCATGCCATTTGGGCCGTTTGCACTAGTCTGACAAATATAGTTTTTTGTAGAATGTAAATTTATGCTAAATACTAAAACAAAACATTGTCTCAATTGTATTTCCAATACAAGATACTTGACCTCAGTGATTTAACACTAATCTAAATTTGATCTGTTATGATATGTCATGCACTGATCGATGTAGTTAACAGTTTTGACATTTGACAAATTTCGGGGTAGGGCGACGGTGTCTTTGAGGTTGGGTAGCTAAAGATAACGTACAAGATATAAACGTGTCTTGATGACAGATTTGTTTGCAAAAACAAACAAATCTGGATATGTGGTTTGGTTTTGCGCATGACCATTAAACAGTTATTCGAAGATCTGGGTATCTAGCATTCATTACGCTAGTACGCTAATACGATATTACTCTATTACTCTATTACCCTAGTACTCTAGTACGCTAGTACGCTGTTACGCTATTACGCTAGTACGCTAGTACGCTGTTACGCCATTACTCTAGTACTCTAGTACGCTATTACTGCTATTACGCTATTACGCTAGTACGCTGTTACGCTATTACTCTAGTACTCTAGTACGCTATTACTGCTATTACGCTATTACGCTAGTACGCTGTTACGCCATTACTCTAGTACTCTAGTACGCTATTACTGCTATTACGCTATTACGCTAGTACGCTGTTACGCTAGTACGCTGTTACGCTATTACTCTAGTACTCTAGTACGCTAGTACGCTATTACTCTATTACCCTAGTACTGCTATTACGCTAGTACGCTGTTACGCTGTTACGCTATTACTCTATTACCCTAGTACTGCTATTACTCTAGTACGCTGTTACGCTAGTACGCTGTTACGCTAGTACTCTAGTACGCTAGTACGCTGTTACGCTAGTACGCTATTACGCTATTACGCTAGTACGCTGTTACGCTATTACGCTAGTACGCTAGTACGCTGTTACGCCATTACTCTAGTACTCTAGTACGCTATTACTGCTATTACGCTATTACGCTAGTACGCTGTTACGCTATTACTCTAGTACTCTAGTACGCTATTACTGCTATTACGCTATTACGCTAGTACGCTGTTACGCCATTACTCTAGTACTCTAGTACGCTATTACTGCTATTACGCTATTACGCTAGTACGCTGTTACGCTAGTACGCTGTTACGCTAGTACGCTGTTACGCCATTACTCTAGTACTCTAGTACTCTAGTACGCTATTACGCTGTTACGCTGTTACGCTATTACTCTATTACCCTAGTACTGCTATTACTCTAGTACGCTGTTACGCTAGTACGCTGTTACGCTAGTACTCTAGTACGCTAGTACGCTGTTACGCTAGTACGCTATTACGCTATTACGCTAGTACGCTGTTACGCTAGTACTCTAGTACGCTAGTACGCTGTTACGCTAGTACGCTATTACGCTATTACGCTAGTACGCTGTTACGCTATTACTCTAGTACTCTAGTACGCTATTACTGCTATTACGCTATTACGCTAGTACGCTGTTACGCCATTACTCTAGTACTCTAGTACGCTATTACTGCTATTACGCTATTACGCTAGTACGCTGTTACGCTAGTACGCTGTTACGCCATTACTCTAGTACTCTAGTACTCTAGTACGCTAGTACGCTGTTACGCTGTTACGCTATTACTCTATTACCCTAGTACTGCTATTACGCTAGTACGCTGTTACGCTAGTACGCTGTTACGCTAGTACGCTGTTACGCTATTACTCTAGTACGCTGTTACGCTAGTACGCTGTTACGCTAGTACTCTAGTACGCTAGTACGCTGTTACGCTAGTACGCTGTTACGCTAGTACGCTGTTACGCTAGTACGCTGTTACGCTGTTACGCTGTTACGCTATTACTCTATTACCCTAGTACTGCTATTACGCTAGTACGCTGTTACGCCATTACTCTAGTACTCTAGTACTCTAGTACGCTAGTACGCTGTTACGCTGTTACGCTATTACTCTATTACCCTAGTACTGCTATTACGCTAGTACGCTAGTACGCTATTACTCTATTACCCTAGTACTGCTATTACGCTAGTACGCTAGTACGCTGTTACGCTACTACTCTAGTACTCTAGTACGCTAGTACGCTTATTACTCTATTACCCTGGTACTGATATTACGCTAGTACGCTAGTACGCTGTTACGCTATTGCTCTAGTACTCTAGTACTCTAGTACTCTAGTACGCTAGTACGCTGTTACGCTAGTACGCTGTTACGCTAGTACGCTGTTACGCTATTACTCTAGTACTCTAGTACGCTAGTACGCTGTTACGCTATTACTCTAGTACTCTAGTACGCTATTACTCTATTACCCTAGTACTGCTATTACGCTAGTACGCTAGTACGCTGTTACGCCATTACTCTAGTACTCTAGTACTCTAGTACGCTAGTACGCTGTTACGCTGTTACGCTATTACTCTATTACCCTAGTACTGCTATTACGCTAGTACGCTATTACTCTATTACCCTAGTACTGCTATTACGCTAGTACGCTAGTACGCTGTTACGCTACTACTCTAGTACTCTAGTACGCTAGTACGCTTATTACTCTATTACCCTAGTACTGATATTACGCTAGTACGCTAGTACGCTGTTACGCTATTACTCTAGTACGCTGTTACGCTAGTACGCTGTTACGCTAGTACGCTGTTACGCTAGTACGCTAGTACGCTGTTACGCTACTACTCTAGTACTCTAATACGCTAGTACGCTTATTACTCTATTACCCTAGTACTGATATTACGCTAGTACGCTAGTACGCTGTTACGCTATTGCTCTAGTACTCTAGTACGCTATTACTGCTATTACGCTATTACGCTAGTACGCTGTTACGCTAGTACGCTGTTACGCCATTACTCTAGTACTCTAGTACTCTAGTACGCTAGTACGCTGTTACGCTGTTACGCTATTACTCTATTACCTAGTACTGCTATTACGCTATTACGCTGTTACGCTAGTACGCTGTTACGCTATTACTCTAGTACGCTGTTACGCTAGTACGCTGTTACGCTAGTACTCTAGTACGCTAGTACGCTGTTACGCTAGTACGCTGTTACGCTAGTACGCTAGTACGCTGTTACGCTAGTACGCTGTTACGCTAGTACGCTGTTACGCTATTACTCTAGTACGCTAGTACGCTGTTACGCTAGTACGCTGTTACGCTATTACTCTAGTACTCTAGTACGCTATTACTGCTATTACGCTAGTACGCTAGTACGCTGTTACGCCATTACTCTAGTACTCTAGTACGCTAGTACGCTGTTACGCTGTTACGCTATTACTCTATTACCCTAGTACTGCTATTACGCTAGTACGCTGTTACGCCATTACTCTAGTACTCTAGTACTCTAGTACGCTAGTACGCTGTTACGCTGTTACGCTATTACTCTATTACCCTAGTACTGCTATTACGCTAGTACGCTAGTACGCTGTTACGCTACTACTCTAGTACTCTAGTACGCTAGTACGCTTATTACTCTATTACCCTAGTACTGATATTACGCTAGTACGCTAGTACGCTGTTACGCTATTGCTCTAGTACTCTAGTACTCTAGTACTCTAGTACGCTAGTACGCTGTTACGCTAGTACGCTGTTCATCCTCGGGAACCCAGGGGTATTCTTTTGTCGCTCGTTTCTCGCTTCCACAACATATACCCCTGGGAACGTAGTCTGTTGGAGCTTGTTCCGGAAGTCAAAATTCAGCTCTTTCCTGATTGGTCGACCTTATTAGGTCGACCAATGAAAATCAAGATAACCATTCAAAGAAAGTCGTTAAATAAGTTTGAAATTTGACTTCCGGAACAAGCTCGAACAGACTACGTTCCCAGGGGTATATGTTGTGGAAGCGAGAAACGAGCGACGGAAGAATACCCCTGGGTTCCCGAGGATGGTACGCTGTTACGCTAGTACGCTGTTACGCTATTACTCTAGTACTCTAGTACGCTAGTACGCTGTTACGCTATTACTCTAGTACTCTAGTACGCTATTACTCTATTACCCTAGTACTGCTATTACGCTAGTACGCTAGTACGCTGTTACGCCATTACTCTAGTACTCTAGTACTCTAGTACGCTAGTACGCTGTTACGCTGTTACGCTATTACTCTATTACCCTAGTACTGCTATTACGCTAGTACGCTAGTACGCTATTACTCTATTACCCTAGTACTGCTATTACGCTAGTACGCTAGTACGCTGTTACGCTACTACTCTAGTACTCTAGTACGCTAGTACGCTTATTACTCTATTACCCTAGTACTGATATTACGCTGGTACGCTAGTACGCTGTTACGCTATTACTCTAGTACTCTAGTACGCTAGTACGCTGTTACGCTAGTACGCTATTACTCTAGCACTCTAATACCCTAGTACGGCTATTACGCTATTACGCTATTACGCTATTACTGGCCTCTAATCCCCTAGTATCCCTTACGATGTTTCTGTAATACTGCAGTATGATGTTTCTATTTAACTTATCATCTAATACCCGTATATTTTCTTACTTTCTTATACTACTCTTCTAACGTGCAAGCTACATTACCAGTAATTTTTTATTTTAAAGGCTGTTGTCTGCAAAGATGGGGGTTTTACGTTGGGAGGGTATTGATACGTTTATCCGGCGTACTAAGTAATTTTCAGCGGAACATGCGGGATTTTTTGGGCATGGTGTAGTTATCTAATAGCGATATGTAAATAATTCCTAGGTATGATAAACTGAGAAAGGCTAGAAAAGACACTATAGGAGGTGCTACTTTACAAATGGTGTTGTAGAGGTGGACTATATGCGATTAAAATATGAACATTTAAATGTACTGCATTTACACAATGGAGTTTCAAGAACAAGGCCGGGATTTTGACTAAGACGAGTTCGTCAAACCACAGGCAGCCGAACTATTCGGTCTGAAGAAAATTTAAAGCGAATATTTATATTTTATTAATAAAATTATTTTTTACCGCGCGCCAAGAGAGGAAAGAGCCGATTAAAAAATATTATAATATAGCTTAGATAGTACGTAAGCTCTGATTGGTTGATTCACTCAAAAAAGCTATGCTCTATTTCACCGGTAGAGACATGGTTTTTGATTGACAGCTCACAATTTTAATAAGACTATTTCTGTAAGCTACTACATTTACTAAAAACGGTTTTTAAAATGTAAAAAGACTTTCCATCTTATGACCTTTCTGTTAACCTATAAAACCCTAAAGCCTACGGTGCAATGACATGCAAACGCGACAAAAATCATAGACATAGTTTTGAAAATACGCCGCCTTTAGACAAACGTTGTCAAAGTCAAACGTTGAATTTGATCAAAGCAAACAAAAAAAAAAAAAGGAAAACAGCGTTTCAAAGTGGCAATAATTTTTACTTCAGTTTATCCTTGAAATATGAAGATAATTTTTAAGATAATTTCATAGTGAAGAAGCTAGTGAGATATTTTTGCAATTGAACTGATAAATCTTGAACAAATACATGTTGAATTTATCGACGGCAAAATATTATATTTTGTTTTATAAAAACAAACAAACACACAATCAAGTACAGAATTATAAATGTGTTTTCTTGTTTTTTTATTCTTATAAATAAACCACGTTTGAAAACATGCAATGTGAACAAAGACAAAAAGGCAGATTTACAATTATCTTTCAATTGTCTCGTCAAAATGAAAACAGAAACTGATCAACTTTAAACCTGCAAACGTTTGATTAAAAGTAAATAAATACATACTTTCAGCAGCCTAAGCAATCTTGTAGATGTGGTCTTTGTTCCTGTTCGCTTTCAGCTCGTGATTTTATAACTTTTCTCGTGTTTCTCCCAACATCCCGCGTGCTCTATTTCACCGGTAGAGTCATAGGAACTTGCTTCTATTGCTTAACTAGACGCTCAATGAGCGCATGTGGCTACTGAATAGTGTGAATAGAAATCGTAAGCAAAAGTAAATATAATTACTAGTTTATAGCCCTTCCATCGGAATATTTTGTAAAGACACGTCCAATGAGCGAATGTGCAGTGCATATATTAAATTATTGGTATTTTGGAAATGTAAATATTATGCTAGAAATGATGTGGTATGCTATGGTGGTTCTACAGTCGCACACAGATTACATATATTGACAGTGCAGTGCAATTTGTTGGAACAAATGGAATTAGAAGCAAGAGTAGTGCAATCATATGAGGGAATTGTATGGAAAAAGTTTTCAAGAACCATAATGTTTATTCGACTGCTTTTTTATGTAATAGAGTTAAATTGAAATACAAGAGAGATAGATCAAGTCTTTTAATTAATTCCTTTCCCACTAAATTACAAAAGTCAAGACCTGAACTTGGCAGTGTTTACATAGACCTGATGAATAAAAAAGAAAAAATAATTAATTCATCAACACTTTCCGTTTACAAAAGATGAAGCAGAGAAATAAATAGTTGAAGTTTTGAAGTTAGTCCTTTAATAGTGATAGTCAATGAATTATTTGCTTATTGAATTTGGGTTGAATATGATTTGGGGAAACATGAAAACTCTAGGTGAAGCTGTTAGCTTTTTGTTGCTGTTCATCGTCTTGTTGGTTTTGAATATTGTGCACAAAGAAAATTATTTTCCACCTATTTTTTGTCAGATGTAGTTTATAGGGTTGTAGTTTTCAATTTTATACAGCAGTTTGAAAAAATATTCATTTTTTTAGTCTAGAATGTTAGCTCTATATCAATAACAATAATGGTTGTTGTCTTGATAGATAGATAATCTAGGTGTTGACTTTCTAAGGATTTTTTATTAATTTTGCCTTATTTTCTCTCTCTTCAATGTTCACATAATCTTGTGCAGCATTATTTCCAACAGATCATTTTTTGTACGTTTGATTTTGGCATAAATTGTCATTAGAATTATGGACAATGTCACAAGAATGCTCAAATTTACTTATCACAGCTTCCATTGTTGTTTGGTAGATGAAAGGTAGTAGAACCTGTAATACAGGTCTGTCATTTTCCTTGTATATACAACTTGAAGATTTCTTGAATATCCTTCGAGGTTGAATTAATATCCCACTGAATGGGGCTGATTTATTCCACAATATGACTCGGTTTTCCTACAAAGAGGCTCATTCATCCTCATGAGAGGCTCATGTATTCCCTAACGGGGTTTTCAGTTCGGTTTTTGTTGTTTGGGATCTGCGAACGGAGCTGATTCATCGAAAATACTGAGCGAGCGATTTTGCTGACTCATAAATCCCGGCGTAAATATCGGCCTAAAAGCCCGCCTAAAAGCTAAATAAAACTTGAAAAACCTTTCATTTATTCAAGCTGTGATAAGTAAAAGTTTGAATAATTTTTCGAAAAATAAACTTTACCTTACCTAAAATCGAAGAAACTTGTGATCTTGAAGTCCCACAACTTCAGGTTTGTCAAAGGTTCCAGAGATCACGATCAATTGCAAGCATGAGGTATTATCGATTGTCATTTGTTTTCCTTCGAGAAGGAATCGAAATAACGAATGCGAGCTAGTCGATATAAACTATTGGTTACAAAGTTAATCGAATAGAACTTCGAAGGAGGCTTCGTGTGGAGTTACGGGTATATACTTCGTGTGGTCTCATCACAGGCAGCCCAACTATTGTCTTTGAGGATTTTTTTTAATGACAATAAAGTTATTTTTAACCGCGCGCCGAGCGAAATAAATATTGAGCGCGCGGGTGGGGTTCCTGTGGTGTGTTTGTTTGAGAGCTCGCGGATGGGATTCCTGTGGCTTTTTGCAAGCAATTTTTTGGTCGCGCGGAATCGCACGTACGACAAAAAGATCGAAGAAAGTAGTATATTTATACAAGGTCTGAAACTCGATGGCGTGGATGGATAGATGTGCGCCCCAACTTGTGGTGACGGCGAAGACTCAACGACGAGCGCCGAGAAGGACGCGAGAAGCAATCGACTCACTCGCCAAAGAAAAACTTTTATATTCAAACTTTTCTTTTGAAACAAGTTTTATTTTCTTATACGGATTTTCACTAAGTAAACCTCTAACAAAAACAAACAGCCAGTGTGTGAAGTAATATTTCAAAAACGAGTACGAGTGTTTCATTAGGGTTTCTAAACACGATAAAACATTTGAAAGCACGAGGCCGTAGGCCGAGTGCTTTTATTGTTTTTGAGTGTTTGGAAACCTTAATGAAACACGAAGCACGAGCTTTTTGGAATTACTTCTCAGTCGAATAAATAATTCATTATGCAGGAATGTGGCTAGTTCTTTATAATATAATAGGTCACTCATTATGTTGCCTGGGATTATGAGAGTTATTTTGAATTCCTCTTGTGCGGAATTTATTGGATTTCGAAATACTGTAGGGTTTATAAGGAGTGTTACGGGATTCTTACTTGAAGTTGTTCAAAAAGGCTTAGAAAATGTTCCTTTAAGTTCAGTTGAGCAATATTTCAAATTGTACTCTAAATATAACCGTGTAACTACCTACATAAATTTTTTTTTTTTTCATTTTCTTTAGAAAATAATCCAAATTGTCATTTAAATATAAGTTGTAACTTCAGTAGGGATCATTAAAGATGCGAATAAAGTTCATTTATGTGAGTACTTGACGTCAGTGTAATTTCTGATATAATATATACAGAGTATTTGATGGCGTGGGAAATAAGACTCTACTTTGCCAACCAAATCACAAATAGCTCAGCTGGTATGAAGAGGGAATTCAACTCCAAGGGTTGCAGGTTCGAGACTCGGACACGCCAATAAAAAAAGTAACAAAAAAAAATGTAAAAATTATAATAATGTAAATTAGGTAGAAAGGTTAAGGTATTAAAGGATATTAAGGTAGGTAGGTAACTAGGGAATACTAATTCTTTTCAGATTTCCCACCACTATGTAGATTTAGAAATATTTTCATCACTAGTGATGAAAATATTTTAAACACCGGTCAACCTATAATCGTGTTTCATCGGGGTTTCAAACCCATGCACGTGGTACAAATGGTGTGCTCACATTGGTTGATTAGCTCATGAATTATTAATGAGTTTGAGAAATTTCTTTCCAAGTTTATTGAAATGCTAAACATATATAGTTAACTTAATATATTTTACAATGTGAAAATATTTTGTTCAAAGTGTATTTAATCAAATCTGTAAAGATGTTTTAGCTTTTATAGTTTTTCGAAAATAGTTTATAAAATACAGCTATAAACGCTTCACACTTTCATAACAAATGTATTATTGTTTGAACCGCTAATAGACTAACTAAAGTTTTCACGAAATTAAAGTTGAACTTTTTTGATCCAACTGAATCATGATCAAGTAGAAAACTTCGCAAAGCGGCCATCACAATTTACTGTTTAGTTCGGGTTTTAGTTGGTTTGAACAAGAGAATATTATTCGTTTTGACATACAAACTTCAACTTCAATAATTACCTGTACACACCAGGCTACTAGAAAAGCTTTCCCTAATTTGTTTGTTATAGTAAAGAGCATTGTTGACTTCAAAAGCAAGTGCTCACTTGAATCAGGTGTTTTGAATTAAAACTAAACTCACTGTAGCAGCCACGGCAGTGCAAATCACGATTTTTTTGACTCTCGATTCACCATCGCATGATTTTCACAATAAAATGCATTCTCTTGTTTTCTTTCTTTGAGTTTTAAGTCATTTTAACAATGCAAAAGTTAAATGCAAGACTGTAATCAACACCTTTTTTCGGCTGTATCGGTGAATGTGGTCTCGATCGATATTTTCACGATCGCTCCACGATTGCTCCACAATTGTAAAATTTCCGAATTCCGTCACCACAACCTGGGGCGCACCTCGGTTCCATGCTGCCTTTTTAAAAAATTAATTTTAACCCCTTTGCTGAAGCCGGAGATGATCATACTTTTTACTGTAGTTGAAGATCAACATAAAGTTTATATATTCGAAGAAAAATTAAAATTTTCTCCCATGGCTGATTTACTACGCGCGAAACTAAATTTGTCACGTGACCGAGTTTCATACCTTGTCGAAATACCTCTCTCTTCGATACCGCGCGACTTTGACGAAAAATTGTTTGTAAAAAGCCACAGGAATCCCATCCGCGAGCTTTCAAACAAATACACCACAGGAACCCCACCCGCGCGCTCAATATTTATTTCGCTCGGCGCGCGGTTAAAAATAACTTTATTGTCATTAAAAAAAATCCTCAAAGACAATAGTTGGGCTGCCTGTGGTCTCATATCAATCACTTATAGTTGACAAAACGAATAAAACGACTATTGGACATTCAGCAATGAAGTATATACCGATTTCTTACAGCCTTACAACGTATCTTACACGACTCGATGACATAGTGGCTACGCATTCCCAGAATGCAGTAGCCACAAAAAGGTGTTATTCTTTGCGCGCGCGGTTGGGCTTCCTGTGGTCACTGGTTTGTCGTGCAAAATCGCACGCGAATTAGCAAATCGAATGTGGTTTAGCGTTGTCTGTTTAACAAATCGAAGTCAGTTTTCTATGGGTCTGTACTGTACTGCGCTCGTGGTTCCACTTGAGTTTTGATCATTTGTGACGTAATTTTGATTGTCGATTACACTACAGACCCATAGAAAGCTGACTTCGATTTATTAAATTTACAACGGTAAATCAACCAATCAACGCGCGAGAATTCATACAAGTGGTGTAAAACTCACTTTCGACAGAAATCGAAGAGAGTTGTATTTTGTCCAAATCCTACCCTCTTCGACACTGCACGACTTTGACGAAAACCCACAGGAGTCCCATCCACGCGCATTCAAACAAATACAAACAAATACACAACAGGAAGCCCGCCCGAGTGTTCAAATAACAAAAAAACTTTTTCCAATATGGCGCACGGTAAAAAATATACGTATTCGCTTTAAAAACAATTCTCAGATGGACTTATTGGGCCGCATTTGGTCCATGACTTACAAATTTAACAAAGTTGAGAACATTAAGTACTGTTTGACCATACATTGGCTTATAAATATCTCGTCCTCAAATAAAGTACATAACACCTCTCCGGCCAGATGCCATTTGGTAGTCTGTAAGAATCAGACCAAATCAAGAAGTCGTGGCCAGGTAGGTTCCAAAATTCGGCATGTAGTCTTAGTTTGGTGCCCTATCAACGAATCCAGTGGTTTGAGACGAAAAAATTATTTGTTAAAAAGTTGGGGGGGAGGGGTACGTTTTGGTCCTAAAACGATCGTCAAATAGCGAAAATCATCGGTATGTTTGGCGATTCATATCACTACAAGAATAAAAGTTTTCAAAAGAATTTGATATACCAAACAAAGTACATTATTTGGTACCCATTATTTCTTGTATCGAAATCATTTTTCATATTTGAAAAAGAATTGTTTTTTAAGTATCCCACAGACTCCGTACCTAAAGAAAGTAATACGGCGGTGTTGCTGACTAACCGAAAAGTTATGTTTTTTGATGGTCCAAAAATGGCCTTGGTATTTCATTCCAGGAGCTGTCCGTTATTTTGGGATAACTTCAAAAACAGTCCTAAAGATTTCAAAAATAAAATACCGGGGCAATTTTAATGCGCGGCCTCACGATCACTCTGATTGTCAGATAGTTCATCAAGAATGTTTCAATTAAAAATGCAAATGAGCCGTTGTTGGTTACCTTTGGTTTATGTAATGTGAAACGACTTTTTGAACAGTTTGTTCTTCCGCACAGTACTTTAGATTATACAAACTTCTTTACAAAAAAAATCTATTTAAAATCTTTTTTTTTTTGAGAAAATTGTTTTGACTAAAAAAACAGTATTCAGATTTTTGCCACATGCCGAATTTGGGGTAAATCGGCGATCCTACCTGGCCGGCCTAGGTCTGACTCTTAAACTGTATGGCACTTCAGTGATGAAAATTTCGCAGAAGTTAAGACCTAAGTATTGGTGATTGCAGATCAAACTTCTGATTTCTGTTTAGTAAGAAGTAGGACATTTTGGAATATTGGTTAAGTTTCGTGCATACATGCAGGGAAACCACTTCGGTTGTCACTTTGTAAGAACATGGATAATAAAAATAAAACACTGAAACTAAAAAATAATTGACTCACAACGTGATATGTAGAGGTTTACTATATTGATTTGGCTTCATCGGCCAGTAATTACAAAAATTAGATATTTCAAATATATATAGAAAGATATATATAGAAATAGAAAATCGAATGATTTACAACAACAATGTCAATGTATTCTCATTTCAGATTACTGGTATGGCAAACATGGGCAAGAATACCCCAAAACCTGATGGAACTGAAGGATATGCATCAATAACCTTGTCTCTTAAAGAACCAGATTCTGAAATAGAAACTATTGCTTGTTTTATTAAGAATGATGAGCTATTACAACAGTTGCAAAGGGAAAATCAATGTGACTTATATGTAAGAACACACATGACGACCAGGTTTTTTCTATATTTTTATTGTTCTGAATCAAATTTGTCAGATCGTTTAGTCAAATCTAGAATAGTAGCTCACCGCTTTACTAAGCCAAACAAAGACAAAAACTTTATAATTGAGAACAAATTGGAAACACAACCGTTTTTCTTGAGGGATAATCATGTGTTTTTGCCTGCATGCCATGAAGCTTTCACAACACCTGATTTTGAAGGTTTTTTAACAAAACATAGTAGTGCCGTCACTATAAAAACTATTTCAGCTGGAACATATAGAGGAGTGCAAAACAGTAATGTACCAGTTAAATATCTTAGTTTTTCACTGTTAAGCAGTAATGGTACATTGAATATCCCAAATCCGTCTTATATGGTTTTCCAAAACTTGGTCGATGGTCCACTACTCCTGTTTGAGGAAGCCAGTAAGAGATGGAAACTGATTGGATGGTACAAGAACACCCCAGCAAAGAACAGAATCATTATTCATAATTTAATTACACAAGGTGAGAAGATATTACAGTGAAAATCGTTGCATCACGACTTACAAATTGTCAATTTCAATTTGATTTTGGGTTTTTCTGATCCGTTAATCAGTCTGGAGGCAGAGTTTACATCAAATTAACCAATGTATTAACAAGTTTATGTAAGCTCTCCGCCTCCAAAGTTGATTGACGGGTCAGAAAAGACAATAATCTAACCAAAGTTTCGAAATAGAAGGTCTCGATGCAGCATTATGAATAGAGGTTTGATAAAAGTTTGCATTGTTTTTATATCAAAATAGACACTACAGATATTTGGAAAACATCCATAAGCAACCAAACAGATGGCAGCCAACATCCTCCTGATCCATCTGATCAACATACAAGCACTGACCAGGCAAACCAATCTGGCTCTTGTGGTCTACCTACAAGCATCAATTCTCAGCCAAATCCAATTTATCAAGGTAATTAACCCTTTCCCTCCTATACATCCTTTCCCTCCTACCTGGGCTATTTTCTCTTTCGAGATCCCTTTAAGTTGGGTTTATTTGTTTTATTTACGACGAGAAATAATTTTTCAAAGTACATCAACTTAAGTAGCCGAACATTTTGCCATGACTATCCGTAGTCATTAGCTGTGCACTTTTGAGCAGTCTCGGGGGTGGGGTCATACAGTAAAGATTTTGTAACTTTTACACCAAAACTCCAAGGAATCGAGTTAAGGTGTTTCGATACAGTTTTTTTTTACCCCTACCAGTGCAAAACAAACGGCTAAAAAAGCACTTTACTGAAGTCGTAGCCAAACGATTTTACGGCAGCTAGTTGCTAAAGGTTTGAAGTTTATGTGGTGGATGTGTCATCGTAATCGGTTGTAATTTATGCATGTTATGGGGAAATCCTGAAAAACAGTTTTTTCGTTAAATCTCCAAAAGTTTGCCATAGAATGATTAACGAAGCTAGAACGGTTATCTTGGGGTTATTGCCTAACTATTCTGAAAGTTTTGATGATTTTGATGTCGTCAATTCGAAATTACGAAGTCCTATTTCGGGAACATATGTTTTAAGCGCGTTTCTAAACAACCAAACTAAAGACATTGATAAAATTCGATTTTTTGTTGCACAACAGTCGATTTCACACCAGAGACTTCTTGTTATATCTTTGAGTTCACTGACAAGTTTCATGATAGTTTGTTCTTTATTTTCAAAACTACAGTTTTCCAAAGTAAAGCGATGTTTTTACAAACATTTCAACAAGTTTGGTACCCGGAGTCAGAACATTTTTCTCTAAATGTACTCCATGAATTCTTTTTATACTCTTTGAATACGAAATCTAACCTTTTCTGATTTGGTAGCTTTAAATTTTGTTTGGCTGGACATTTTAGAACGAGCGCAAGAGCACTTTCAAAATGCTCCTTATCCGTTGAAAGAAATTGTGTCTCAACTCAGGCCTCGTCTACACGAATCCAATCCGGCTGAAACCGCATAGAAATATTTGCGTCCTCACGAATCCTTGTATCCGGAGAATTCAAGTAAAAGTATGTGGTTTCGGTGACCGGATTCACTGGATTCGTGTGGACGATAGGCCGATTCGCTTCAAAAAGTATGCGGTTTCAAAAGTATCCGGATCCGTGTAAACGGGGTCTCAGATAGCGCGCTAGCTAATGTTTTTGTTCTGCCATCAATAGTGGGATTAAAGGATTTTCCGCGTGACTGCATTCGGTCACGCTGTAGTCGTTGTAGTCGTAAGGCTGTTAAAGACTTATTATAAGTAATACCATGGCTCGAGGGAAATTAGTGATTAAATTTCCCCGAATACCGAGGGAAAATTTGTGGAAGGACTTTCACAAATTTCCCGAGGTATTCGGGGAAATTTAATCACTAATTTCCCGAGTGCCATGGTATTACTTTGTAATACCATGATTACCGAGGAATATAGAACTACTGTTAGGAAATACATGTTAGTTTTCATAGAAGCATAAATTATAAACTTTTACAAAGCTGTTGATTTTCGGCATACTTTTAAAATAGTTGCTTTTGTTAAATGAGACAATGCCGAATTATACCACCATGCATTCATTATAGTTTGTTTGCATAAACACGCATGACATACTATACTTCAATGTAGTCAACGTATGCGCATAGTTACTTAATGAGTCCCACAAGTGTTAGAGTATGGACTTGTGTGTAGTAAAGGGTCCTATATTTTAAGAATTTTCAACTGGGTCGAAGCGATCCAGGAATGGTCTCAATGATTGTTATAATGAGGGACCATTGAGGGATAGTCTCCTACATTTTCCTCATGCATACAACATGGATTCGTGTGGACGATAGGCCGATTTGCATCAAAAAGTATGCGGTTTCAAAAGTATCCGGATCCGTGTAAACGGGGTCTTAGTAAAAGACAAAGAATTTCTTTGTCTTCTAAATTTCCCTCATGTTGTATGCATGAGGAAAATTCGGGTTTGTAAACCCCTCGGAAGACAAAAGAATCCGAGGTGATCATGGTATTACTTGATAAAAGTTCACTTTAATTCGGATTGCCTTTATCCGTCTTACGAATACTTTTTTTTAAGTAAAGATTGATTTTAGGAAAGCGCCCCACAAAAGTCGATCTTACGACTACAGCGTGACCGAATGCAGTCACGCGGAAAATCCTTTAATCCCACTATTGTTACAGAGTACAATACGGCAGAACCAAAACATTAGCTAGCGCGCTATCTGAGTTGAGACACAATTTCTTTCAACGGATAAGGAGCATTTTGAAAGTGCTCTTGCGCTCGTTCTAAAATGTCCAGCCAAACAAAATTTAAAGCTACCAAATCAGAAAAGGTTAGATTTCGTATTCAAAGAGTATAAAAAGAATTCATGGAGTACATTTAGAGAAAAATGTTCTGACTCCGGGTACCAAACTTGTTGAAATGTTTGTAAAAACATCGGTTCACTTTGGAAAACTGTTGTTTTGAAAATAAAGAACAAACTATCATGAAACTTGTCAGTGAACTCAAAGATATAACAAGAAGTCTCTGGTGTGAAATCGACTGTTGTGCAACAAAAAATCGAATTTTATCAATGTCTTTAGTTTGGTTGTTTAGAAACGCGCTTAAAACATATGTTCCCGAAATAGGACTTCGTAATTTCGAATTGACGACATCAAAATCATCAAAACTTTCAGAATAGTTAGGCAATAACCCCAAGATAACCGTTCTAGCTTCGTTAATCATTCTATGGCAAACTTTTGGAGATTTAACGAAAAAACTGTTTTTCAGGATTTCCCCATAACATGCATAAATTACAACCGATTACGATGACACACCCACCACATAAACTTCAAACCTTTAGCAACTAGCTGCCGTAAAATCGTTTGGCTACGACTTCAGTAAAGTGCTTTTTTAGCCGTTTGTTTTGCACTGGTAGGGGTAAAAAAAACTGTATCGAAATATTAAAGTTCGATAGAGTTGAGTTTTTTCAGTCAGCTGCGCCAGTTAAAATTGACAACGGCTGCAAAGTCTGGACAAAATCATAAAAAAAAAAAAAAATAAACTTTATTAGTATTCCCAACTGGGTTTTTCGATACTAATTTACAATATATTTTAAAATGTCTGAAATCTAATATTATCTAAATTAATGCTAACTTAGTTATACAAAAATGAGAAATATATATGTTATTAATTATAAATTGGATGTCAAAATGTAAAGATATGTATATGCATATTGCTATAAGGAATTAAAATCTAAAATTATATATTAAGTAAAATAGCTATGTAACATGTCATTTTTCAGGTTCTTTTTAAAAGTCGTGATTGAGGTTGCCTTTTTTAATTCAACATTTGTATTATTCCATATTTGCACTGCTCAAATACTTGTGCTAAAATACAATTAAGGGAAACAAAAGGAAGGAAGGAAAAACAAATCAATTTTTTTAAACATGAACGAGGAGGAACTTTTTGTTGTTGTTGATATCCCAGTTAACATACT